>CM065793.1:1482431-2217507 GCA_033296515.1 Macrochelys suwanniensis | reverse complement strand
GCATCTGGGTTCGGATCCAGCCCAGCCCCGGGGTCAGGGACAGAGCTGGGGGGGGGGGGGGCACAAGCCAGGTCTCCTGCAGCCCAGGGCAGCCCCCTACCCACTGGGCCCTGCTGTCTCCCTTCACAGATCGTGCCCCAGGGAGGGGCCTCGTCCCACCCAGGGGAGAGATTTTTCCGTCTGACGTTCGGCAGCCCCTTCCGGCCTTTCAATCTAGGACTATGGACGGCCAGTATAACACCCAGCATACGGGGCCGGGGCTTGGGAAGGGCGGGGGGTTGATCTCAGCCAGCTCTGGGGCCGGACTCGGGGGCTGCCGCCCGCGGACCAGGCCCGGGGTGACTGGCGCAAAGGTTCCCGCGGGGCCCGGGCGCAAGCGACCACGCGGCAGGCGGAGGGGGGGTGGCGGCACGGCCTTTATTCCAACGCAGCCCTGGGCAGGGCAGTGACTCAGCTCGGGTGGGACCAGAAAAGGGAGTTGGGGGGGCGGGGGGGAAGAGTTAAAACAGAATAAAGGAGGGGGGGCCGCTGGGAGCATCGAGCTCGGGGGGGAAGAGCATTCTCCCAACCAGCGGGGAGGGGGGAATGGCTCCCAGGCCAACGCCAGGCCCGATCCTGCAGCGGGATCCCCCCGGCTGCCGTGACAGCCCTTCCCTGCGCAGCGATTCGGGTGAGTCTGTCCTGGGGGCCTGGAGCCCAAATCCTCCATCTAGCCCCGCCCAGGGAGCTGCTCCCACCAGCTCCAGGCTGGGAGAAGGGGCGGGGAGCGCTCGTGGTCATGGAGACGTTTGTCTCCTAGGAACCGGGCTGAGACCCAGCAAACTCGTTCCATGCGGGGGGGACCCAGAGTGCCCAGGCGGGGACCGTGGCCGACCTGGGCTGGAAGCAGTCCCCCCCTCCCCTCATCGCGTCCCCCTCCGCCCCAAGGTTCCCCAGGAGATTCGGCGCCAAGCTCAGTCTTGGGCAGCCTCTGCTGAGACACCAAGACCCAAACGGGCCCCTCCCAGGGGCAGGAAGGGGGGGGGGGGCCCTGCTGCTGGGCCCCCCCATCCTAAGCCCGGAGGCCTCAGCCGTCCCCGGCTGACCACTGACCCCACCTGGCAAAATCGGCTTTCAAAAGTTTGATAAAAAGTTACAGGATATTTAAAAACAAAAACCCAAAGGAGCGAAATCCAGTGAGATGGGGGGGGTTTGGCAGCCCCCCCGCCCCCCCCCCCACCCCGCGAGGGGCATGTGGGGATCCCAGCGGAGGCAGGGCTGCCCTTGGCTGCGTCTCAGCTTAGTCTCAGAGCAAAGCCGTGAAGATAAAGGGCCCGTTTCCAATGGGGGGTGCCCCCCTCCCCGTCACTGCTAGGAGAACGCCACAGTCCCGGTTAAAATGGTCCCGACCGTGGCGACTAAAACGCTCTTGGTTTCGCTGTCTCTGATGTAGCCCGTAGCGACGCCCGGCCATGGTCTCTCCTGCCCCCCGCCCTCCGGCTCAGCCTCCTCCCAGCCTCGGCGGTGGGGCCTGGCCCGGAGCTGGGGCGGTGGGGGGGGGGGGGGGGGGCTCAGCCCCTGGCGTTATCTCTTGCTGCTTCGCCGGGTCTCTTTGCCGTTGCTGATGGGGTTGGAGGACGAGCCGGACGCGGCCAAGCCCGCGCCCTGGTGGTTGGGCTGGCTCCTGGTGATCCGTCCGCTGGTGGGGTGGGACGGGACGTTTGGTGGGTGGGGGGAGCCGCCGGGGCCTGAGGCGCTCAGCCCGTTGCCATTCTGGTTGTCGGCAGCTGAAAACAAAAGCGACAGATTCCACAGGGAAATGAACAGCGAAGCCAAGGCAGGGCTGGGCAGAGAACCCAGGAGTCCTGGCTCCCAGCCCCCCCTGCTCTAACCACTACACCCCGCTTCCCACTCAGAGCTAAGGATAGAAGCCAAGAGTCCTGCCTCCCACCCCTACCCACTAGTCCCCATTCCCCTCCCAGAGCTGAGGTAGAACCCAGCAGTCCTGGCTCCCAGCCCCCACTGCTCCCCTCCCCGAATTACTGGACTAGAGAATCAGCTCGAAGAATGCCCCCGAGTGGTTAGTGCTGAACGGCTCCTAGGCAGGGCCATGTCCCACCCGCCTCGCTCAGGGATGGGGGACATCCAGCCTGCGGAGCTAGGGGAGCTCCCTTACCTGGGGACGATGCGGAGGGGCCCGGGGGGGTCTGGGAAGCCGCAGGGGTCGCGTTGTCATTCTGGGCCTGAAGGAAACGGGAAAGAGAACTCGTGGTCCCGGATCTCACTTCCCCAGCCGCCCGCCGGACAGAGATGCAGCTGCTTCTGGGGAGCAGCCGCGCGCCTCTGACGCACACAGATCCAGCCCCACCCAACCCCGTCCCAGCCGGAGCAGAGCCCGGGGGAGATCCCAGCGACGCTTCGGTACCTGGCCCCCAGGGTCGGCAGCAGCAGGGAGCCCCGGGGGCTTTTTCACAGACACGTTCCCCGGGCCTCAGGAGGTCCCGTGGGCACCCGCAGGTGAGCCAATCCGATTACCTGGCTAGATGGGGCCCCCAGCCCGCTGGGAGCAGCTCTGCACACACACACCCCACACGCTGGGACCCGGCTGGTACTCACGGCTTTGCTCTGGGACTGCTGGGTCACGTACTCCGGGTTGGGTTCGCTGAAGTTTGGGACCTCGGAGTAAATCATGCAGAACCTAGGGTGGGAAATAGCAGGTCAGCGAGGTCACCGGGATGCCGGCCAACCCCTTCCTCCCCTCGCACGCAGCCTTCTCCTGGGGGAGGGGACGCCCCGACTCTCCCGCGGGGAGCGACTGGACCGTCTCAGGCCAGCATCCGGATGCAAACTGTGCTGGGAATACAATCCCCAGGTATAGTCTCCCCTGCTCTAACCACCAGGCCAGGCCACCCTCCTGGGAACAGAACCCAGGAGTCCTGGCTCCCCGCCTCCACCCTACTCTAAACACCAGTCACTCCTGAGTAGACACCCACAGGGCCAGCCGGGCTGGCGGCATGGTCAGCCCCGGGGGCAAATCGCTCCGGCTTTGGGGCTGCCCCACACTTCTCCCTTCCCCAGGGCTCCCGCAGTGAAGCCGACCGGCCTTCCTTACTCTCCGATTTTCTGCAGGTCTCCTCCGCGGCCCGTGTAGAGCGTCAGGCAGCCTTTGAAAACTGACGCGTAGCTGAAAGTAAGAGGAATGGCGAGATCTGGGGTTAACTGCACGGGGCCGGCCCAGCGGCTGCAGACCAGAAATCTCACACGGGACACGCGCCCTGGACTGGGTGCAGAGCTAGGGGCCCCAATTCTCACTTCCCCTGAACCTGCACTTGAGGGAAGCACCTTTGTGCTCCCAGTGCTCTGGGGTTGGCCAGGGACACCCTCGGATGTAAGTTAGAGCAGCCCTGAGGCCGCTCTGACTTACACTCTGCTTCCCACAACCCGCTATGGAAGGAGAGAAGAAACGCCCCCCCACCCCCCCGGCAGCACTGTGTGCTGCTCCGGCAGCGCCACCAGGGGGCGCTCTAATTATTCTTTCAAGTGGCTCCCACAAAAGCGGACGCAGTTTCCGGGTGCAGCGCTAGCTAGGCTGGGGGGTGGCGGGGAGAAGAGATGAGACCCATCCACTTAGAATGACGAGGGGAAGATACAGGGACAGTAAAATCCTACCTTCAAGTCGTGTCTAAGTTAAGACAATATGATGAATCCACTGAGATCCGTCCTACCCGCTTACGGTAAGTTCCCCCCTCTACCCTCAGTGTCCACGGATAGAGAGGTGGTGTCATATTGCTACACTGAGATGAACTCTGCGTGGGTGCATGTGCCGGAAGGATCTTTTCCAGCGACCTAACTGGATTTTTTTTAAATTGTATATATATATTTAAACTAATAAAGTCTCCTATCCACAGTGCTCTGACACCACCATACAATGCAACCTCGGCGTTAAAAGTCGCCAGCAGGAATTTGTCCCGAACCCAGCCCCCCCTTTGCAGCCTGCCTGGAACGTTAGGAAATTCGGGTTATTTCAGAGCACAGAGACGCCCTGATCCCGCAAGGACCCCGAGCTCGTGCGTAGCTCCGAGCAGGGCCCTAGCAGACGCAGGTCTGTTTGCCGAGGCGTGTATCTCCCTCGACACTTGGCTCCCGCTGAGAATGGAGGCCAGGAGAAGAGCAACCTTGCCCGTTCTGCCCCTGGAAGGGCAGGCGTCGCAGTCTCAGATGTGGGGAGCTCCGGTGAGCCCCCAAGCCTGGTCTATCAAAACCTGAACATAGTCGTCTCAAGAGCTTCGGGGGGCCTGGGGCTGACGGGCTGGGCGTGCAGAAGGCGCCAACACGATGGGGTCCCCCGGTCGGTCGCCTACCCTTTGGTCAATCGGATGATGTCTCCCGGCTGGATGAGGTTCCCCACGTCGTCCCACACCGAGATGTTGATGCTGCCCGTTTTGTCGGCCACTTTGCACGTCCGCACCTCGTGCCCGTCCTTTGTCTTGGTCACCCGACCTGCAAGGGGGGGGGGGGGGGCAAACTGTCCAGTTCGCGGGACATCTCCATGGTGACACCGAGGAGCCGCTTTGTTACTGAGCCCCTTCGGGCTGGACAGGGCCTTGTACAAACACAGGCCACAAATTGGTCCCGGCCTCAAAGAATTCACAGTCTAAGGTCCCGAGCCTACGAACGCTGAGCCGAGTCACGGCAGCAACCGTAAGCACATGCACTCACGCGACGTCAATTCTGGGGTCTCAGAAATGGACCCTGACATCACGAAGCAGCTGGGGCAGGGGGTGAAAGCCAGCCACAAATACTGTTTGAGAACTGACTGCAACAGGTAAATGGAATTTCAGCAAGACAGCGGCTCTCAACCTTACCAGACGACTGTCTCCCTGTCAGGAGTCAGATCTGTCTTGCCTACCCCCGAAGTTTCACCTCACTTAAAAACGACTTGCTTACAAAATCAGACATAAAAATACAGAAGTGTCACAGCCGCGCTGTTATTGAAAATTGGCTGACTTTCTCATTTATACCATATAATTATAAAATAAATCAATTGGAATATAAATATTGTACTGACATTTCAGTGTATGGCATATAGAACAGTATAAAAAAAGTCACTATGAAACTGTAGTTTGTACTGACTTTGCTAGTGCTTTTTATGTAGACTTGTATAACTAGGCAAATCTCTAGATGAATCATAGACTATCAGGGTTGGAAGGGACCTCAGGAGGTCATCTAGTCCAACCCCCTGCTCAAAGCAGGACCAACCCCAACTAAATCATCCCAGCCAGGGCTTTGTCAAGCCTGACCTTAAAAACCTCTAAGGAAGGAGATTCCACCACCTCCCTAGGTAACCCATTCCAGTGCTAGCAGAGTTGACGTACCCCCTGGAAGACCTCTGCGTACCCCTGGTTGAGAACGACTGCAGTAAGATATATTAAATATCTCTCAGACTTTATTAATACCCACCTGTTTCCAGTACAATAAAAATAAGGTTCAAGTTTTTCAAGCCGGGTTTAATGTCCTTTACAAAGGTTTCAGTCGTCATATTGAGCGGCTTCTGGCTTCTACGACGTTATCTGTGCAAATAATTATAAAATAATACAACCACATTTTAAAGGAAAGCGAGTCAGCACCCAGAATGGAAAGGGTCCTGGGTACTGTAGCCAAGGTGGAGCGAATGCACCCATGTGGAGAAATGTGCAGGATCAGGGGTTAAGTGTTTATTATTGAATTGGCACGGGTACCGCACAAGGTTAGCCAATAGGGGAATGCCCTGTAGGACGAATGAAACATTCTGCTATTAACTTATCCCCAAAGGAAAGAAAATACAAAATGGCAACCACAACTGAAGATTCTTGCAAGAAACGTGCATCTGTTTTTCATTACTGCACAAATGTGTGTCACTGAGTCTAGACCCCTGCGATAAACTTGCATTACTTTCTTTTTGCACAAATTGTAGCCACGAGTCGGCCTGTGGCAAGAAAAACCCATTTCTTGCATGCCTGGATTGCAACCCTGAGTCGGACCAACAATTTTTCATCCTGCTATTTTGCTAATCACCATTCTGCAAAATTGCATCCAGCTTGCAAAATGGATACAGGCGAATTAAAATAATAATACACACACTGAAAAACCACCCGTGCAGCTTTTTCTTTAACCCACAAATTGCCCCAGAAATTCAGACCACAGGGACTGACACCCGGCTTTCAGATCCCTGCAGGGAAAAAGGCATTTTATCTTTTGCAGAAATCACAGCCCTGATTTCACACCACCGCCAGGAAAATGCCTGTGTCCCTTTCTGGATCAATTGCAACCCCAGCCCCGTTCACCCCGGTGCAAGAAAAGCGCTTTTCTCCGGGGGCGGAGGAGCTGAGGCTCATTCACCTTGGAGGATCAGTTCGCTCACGTGTTGGTGGAAATTCTTGCAGCGGAGGGGGGTAGGGGGAAGGAGACAGGATTTGGGGACTGAAAATTGCTGCGGTGGTGCATGGATCCTGCAACATGCATGCACCCTGCCCTGCAATGCACCGCATGCAAGGGGGCTCCAGGCCCCCTTGCCACAGCTCCTGAGGCTGCTGCAGAAGGGGGCTAATGGGGGGAGGGGGAATCAGGGGTGTCCCCCCCCCACTTTCCCTGTAAAACTGACCTGATGGAACGTTGGGCTGCAGACATTCCAGGAAGTATCCAGCGGCGTTCTGAGTAGCCAATCACAGCAGCAGGACGCTCTTCGACATGTATGAACGTGCTGCCCCTGCAGCCAATTGCATTGCAGGGGGGAGGCCTGGCATTGAGGAATTAAAGGGACAGCACCATCCCCTGCACGTGTGTGAAATTTGCCCCGGGGGGGGGGGGGGGATAGGAGCCTTTCCTATGTCCATTGTACTCGATTTAATCCCCTGGACCGTACCCACCTCGTGCATGAATCATACAAGGTCTGTTCCTATGTCTGGGCCCGCATGGCTCACGCCATGACGGTGCGGCTAGACGTGTGGATCACACACACACCCTGGCAGCGTGAGGAGCCAGGCATTGTTATTCCCCTTTAGGATGTGTCTTGTGTAGCACCTAGACATGGCCCAGGGCCCGTTGTACCAGGTGGTGTAGCACCGCAGGACAAAAACGTCCCCAAAGCGGGTATCCATCCACCCAGTGACAGCCCGTCGGAGAGAACGGGGGTGGGGGGGTTTGAGGTCATATCTTTTATTGGCCCAGCCTCTGTGGCTGAGAGACACGTGCTGTCACGTGTGAGTCATGCGTGCCATGATGGCCTGGATGGACTCACAGTGGCACGGGGGGGGGGTGGGGGGGGCTCATGTGTTCCAGCACAGGACGGCTAGGCCTGGGAGAGGCACATATGGACTATAGGTGAAGTTCATAATAAACAATGATGGTTTTTAACATTTGCCACCAGCAGAGGCCTAAGCTGGTCTATAGGGGGAAGGAAAAGCCCCTTCTCCGGGGATCTCACAGGCCAGGAATAGCTCCAGCCTGAGGAATCATTTTCATCAGGTAAACGAGGGGGAGGCCACACTGCCTTTGCTGTTCACTTGGCAGATTCATAGATTCATAGATTCTAGGGCTGGAAGGGACCTCGAGAGGTCATCGAGTCCAGCCCCCTGCCCTCATGGCAGGACCAATTACTGTCTAGACCATCCCTGATAGACATTTATCTAACCTACTCTTAAATATCTCCAGAGATGGAGATTCCACAACCACCCTGGGCAGTTTATTCCAGTGTTTAACCACCCTGACAGTTAGGAACTTTTTCCTAATGTCCAACCTAAACCTCCCTTGCTGCAGTTTAAGCCCATTGCTTCTTGTTCTATCCTCAGATGCTAAGATGAACAAGTTTTCTCCCTCCTCCTTATGACACCCTTTTAGATACCTGAAGACCGCTATCATGTCCCCTCTCAGTCTTCTCTTTTCCAAGCTAAACAAACCCAATTCCTTCAGCCTTCCTTCATAGGTCATGTTCTCTAGACCCTTAATCATTCTTGTTGCTCTTCTCTGGACCCTCTCCAATTTCTCCACATCTTTCTTGAAATGCGGTGCCCAGAACTGGACACAATACTCCAGTTGAGGCCTAACCAGCGCAGAGTAGAGCGGAAGAATGACTTCTCGTGTCTTGCTCACCACACACCTGTTAATGCAGCCCAGAATCATGTTTGCTTTTTTTGCAACAGCATCACACTGTTGACTCAGATGGAGGGGCGCGATCAGGGCCAGACAGACAGAGGTGCAGGGACAGACCAACACAGGGAGAGAGAGACTGACACAGGGTCAGGAACAGAATTACACAGGGGCAGACACAGGGACAGACAGACATAGAGGGGACTGGGGGGCAGTGACAGACAGACACAGGGAGGATGGGGGGGGGGCAGGGACAGACAGACACAGGGACAGACAGACACAGGGGCAGGGACAGACAGACACAGGGAGGATGGGGGGGCCAGAGACAGACAGACACAGGGAGGACTGGCATGGCAGGGACAGACAGACACAGGGAGGACGGGGGGCAGGGACAGACAGACACAGGGAGGATGGGGGGGCCAGAGACAGACAGACACAGGGAGGACTGGCATGGCAGGGACAGACAGACACAGGGAGGATGGGGGGACAGGGATGGACAGACACAGGGGCAGGGACAGACAGACAGACAGAGGGAGGATGGGGGGGCAGGGACAGACAGACACAGGGACAGACAGACACAGGGAGGATGGGGGGACAGGGATGGACAGACACAGGGGCAGGGACAGACAGACAGACAGAGGGAGGATGGGGGGGCAGGGACAGACAGACACAGGGACAGACAGACACAGGGAGGATGGGGGGGCAGGGATGGACAGACACAGGGGCAGGGACAGACAGACAGACAGAGGGAGGATGGGGGGGCAGGGACAGACAGACACAGGGACAGACAGACACAGGGAGGATGGGGGGGGCAGGGACGGACAAACAGACACAGGGAGGAGGGGGGGGCAGGGATGGACAGACACAGGGAGGATGGGGGGGCAGGGACGGACAAACAGACACAGGGAGAAGGGGGGGCAGGGATGGACGGACAAACAGACAGGGAGGATGGGGGGCAGGGACGGACGGACAAACAGACACAGGGAGGATGGGGGGGCAGGGACGGACGGACAAACAGACACAGGGAGGATGGGGGGGCAGGGACGGACGGACAAACAGACACAGGGAGGATGGGGGGGCAGGGACGGACGGACAAACAGACACAGGGAGGAGGGGGGGCAGGGACGGACGGACAAACAGACACAGGGAGGAGGGGGGGGCAGGGACGGACAAACAGACACAGGGAGGATGGGGGGGCAGGGACGGACGGACAAACAGACACAGGGAGGAGGGGGGGCAGGGACGGACGGACAAACAGACACAGGGAGGAGGGGGGGGCAGGGACGGACAAACAGACACAGGGAGGATGGGGGGGCAGGGACGGACAAACAGACACAGGGAGGATGGGGGGGCAGGGACGGACGGACAAACAGACACAGGGAGGATGGGGGGGCAGGGACGGACAAACAGACACAGGGAGGAGGGGGGGCAGGGACGGACGGACAAACAGACACAGGGAGGATGGGGGGGCAGGGACGGACGGACAAACAGACACAGGGAGGATGGGGGGGCAGGGACGGACAAACAGACACAGGGAGGATGGGGGGGCAGGGACGGACGGACAGACACAGGGACAGACAGACACAGGGAGGAGGGGGTGGCAGGGACGGACAAACAGACACAGGGAGGATGGGGGGGGCAGGGACGGACGGACAGACACAGGGAGGGGGGGGGGCAGGGACAGACACTGGGGGGCAGGGACACCCCCCAACCACCTACTCCCAGCCAGCATGGAGGGAAGCCCCGCCCCCTCCCCAAAGCCCCGCCCCGCCCGCTTTTGAGCCGGGAGCGGCGGCCCGCCGACCATAGAGTCCCCCCACTCCCCTCCCGCGGGGTAGAGCGGCCGGCGACCATAGACTCCTCGTTCCCCTCCCTTCGGGGGTGGCTGGAGCGTCGCATCCGGGCGGGGCGCCCCCGTGTTTCCGGCGGGGCGGGGGGTTGCGTAGCAGCGCCGGGGCCGGGCAGGGGGCCGGGGAGGCTGCGGCCGCCTCTGAGCCCTGCAGGGTCCCGGAGCCGCCCGAGGAGCCGGGTCTCGGCGCGGTACGTGCGGGGCCTGTGGGGGCGGGGCTGGGGGTTGGTAGGACGGGATCTGGCGGGGGGGGTCTGTGGGGGAGGGGGTTTGGATTGGGGGAGGGGCTGGGGGTTGGTAGAATGGGATCTGGTGTGTGGGGGAGGGGGTTTGGATTGGGGGAGGGGCTGGGGGTTGGTAGGATGGGATCTGGTCTGGGGGGGAGGGGGTTTGGATTGGGGGCGGGGCTGGGGGTTGGTAGGATGGGATCTGGCGGGGGGGAGGGGGTTTGGATTGGGGGAGGGGCTGGGGGTTGGTAGGATGGGATCTGGCGGGGGGGAGGGGGTTTGGATTGGGGGAGGGGCTGGGGGTTGGTAGGATGGGATCTGGTCTGTGGGGGAGGGGGTTTGGATTGGGGGAGGGGCTGGGGGTTGGTAGGATGGGATCTGGCGGGGGGGGTCTGTGGGGGAGGGGGTTTGGATTGGGGGAGGGGCTGGGGGTTGGTAGGACGGGATCTGGCGGGGGGGGTCTGTGGTGGGGGGTTGGGTTGGGGGAGGGGCTGGGGGTTGGTAGAACGGGATCTGGTCGGGGGGGAGGGGGTTTGGATTGGGGGAGGGGCTGGGGGTTGGTAGGATGGGATCTGGCGGGGGGGGTCTGTGGGGGAGGGGGTTTGGATTGGGGGAGGGGCTGGGGGTTGGTAGGATGGGATCTGGCGGGGGGGGTCTGTGGTGGGGGGTTGGTTTGGGGGAGGGGCTGGGGGTTGGTAGAACGGGATCTGGTCGGGGGGGAGGGGGTTTGGATTGGGGGAGGGGCTGGGGGTTGGTAGGATGGGATCTGGCGGGGGGGGGTCTGTGGGGGAGAGGGGTTGGTAGGATGGTCTCGGGAAGGGGATTTGGTTTGGGGGTGGGGATGGAGGTTGGTAGGATGGGATCTGGCGGGGGGCTCTGTGGGGGGCTGGTTTGGGGAAGCGGCTGGGGGTTGGTAGGATGAGATCTGGCAAGGGGGGGTTGTGTGGAGATGTGGGGGGCTGGTTGGGGGAGGGTTTTGTGTTCAGTTTGGGGAAGGGGCTACAGGTTGGCAGGGAATGATCTGGGGGGCTGTGGGTGGAGGCTGGGGGAGGTGGCCAAGGAAGAATGGTCTGGTGGGGGGCTGTGGAGAGAGGCTGGGGGGGCCCTTAGGGTGCTGTGTGATTATACAGCCCCCCCCCCCCCCCCCCCCCCCCGGTGTGTGGTGGTGGCCACAGGGGCCTGGCTAGTTCAGGGCAGTGACTGGGACACTTGCTGCCAAAACTGATTTTTTGCAAATTTAGTGACTAAGCAAATAACCTGATTTAAAAACCCCAAGATCCATCCCCTCCCCCGTGCGTCTGCGCCAGGAAATGAGCTCTAATTCATCCTGACGAGTCCCCTCTGACTTAATGTCTGGTAATATTTCATACCATCCGCATCAGCCTGGCCCAGGCTGGTGGAGTCTGAGCTGCTTGGGTTGCTGCTAAATTGTTGCTGAGAAAATGGGGTGAAATCACTGTGGTTTGGGGAATAGGGAGGTTCTGCCTCCTTGTGTTGCATCATAAATGCTTGGTGCCTCTCACAATAAATGCTCTCCTAATAGGTTACCACGGTTACTTTTTAATTGGGCAGGGAATTGTTGCTGTTATGGTGAATTATTGAAATTTGTAGCCTCTGGGTGCTACTTTAATTCAGGCAGGATTGGGTCCCCTTTTTTCTGTACCCCCATAGGAAAGCACAGTCTAGAACACAATGGCATACAGAGACAAGAGGCGAGGGAACTGATCAGATATATACAGTGTCTATATATGAATGATAGATACGCTCTACACTGATAAAAAGGAACGTGGAGAACATTTAACACGTGATTTTCTAAGTGCTGTACGGATCTGTTGTCTTTCAGAGCTCAGTTGTTTGTGCAGGCATTTGAGGAAGGGTCGGGGGTGTGGGGAAATGGGGACTGAAGTGAAATGGGGTTCAGTGGTTCATGGTTAGATTTTATTATGGGTGAGGCTGGGTCTAATTTTATAAAGACAAATTCTAACATATATTCGCTCACACTTATTAGTGACAGACTTAGCACAATGCCTTTTTCCCCAAGAAGGTCTCATGGAATTTATATAGTTTCCAGTGATAAATGTGAAATTATTTAACCTGCTGTGGAAAATAGAGTACAGTAGTGACAAACATGCTTTGTAGCGTGATAGTGAATTTTGGGTGCTAGACTTACAAAAAGGACAAGGTGTGATGGTTCCCAGTTCATTGTTGCGTAAATGTCACAGGGAGATCACTAGGGTGTCCTGTTCTGCGGTGGTTCGAATAACTATATTTGACCAAGCGACAAAGAGTCCTGTGGCACCTTATAGACTAGCAGACGGAGCATAAGCTTTCGTGGGTGGTTCAAATAACTATATTTGACCAGATTGCGTAGCTTCTGAAGTTCTGCATTTACCTATAGGGGAGTATACACTTCCTCCCGAAGCTTCCCTTCCTGGTGTGTGAAATCATTCCAGGACAGAACGTTCCTGATCTGAAAATTCTTTGTTACCTGAAATTGATGCTCGGTAGGGACGTAACCCAATCACACTGAAAACTTCTCTTAGGCCTTGTCTGCGCTGCCGCTTACCGTGCTGAAACTTTCTTCACTCGGGGTGTGAAAAACCAGCCCCCTGAGCGATGCGAGTTTCAGCACTGTAAGTGGCAGTGTAGATCGTGCGACAGCGCTGGGAGCCATTCCCCTCGCAGAGGTGGTTTTGTTACAACGCTGGGAGAACTGGAGCCGTGACTACACAGCCATGTTAAAGTGCTGCCAACGTAGCCATAGCCAAAGCCTTACTTCGTCCGAATGACCTAGGAATTGATTCAAACAAATGGAGTTTGGGCTGGGGACTGAAATGTCCGATGTGAATTGAAGCACAGCTGGGAAGTGACTGAAGACGGGTTAATTGGGTTTTTAGTCCCTGCCATTCACCTCTTTAAATTGAAAACTCCCCTGTACCCAGTGTCTGGCAGAACACCCGACTGAATGTCTGTTCCCTAAAACACATGGGAAGCAAATAGTTTGCTGCTGAAATGACGCAGCAGGCAGATGTTTAGCTGCGTGGAGAACAAGGTGTAATAAAAGGCCTTGGGCACAAAGGGGTATTTTTCCTGTTGGCTCACATGCTCCAGTTCCTTGTCCTTAAAGAGGATTTGTATCGGTTCTTGTTCAAAGGAGGAACGTTGTTGGCTGAAAGGGCTCAGACAGCGCACGTCCTGGTTGTATCAGCAGCACGGGGTGTGCGGCCTCGTTGGGCAGGTTATAAACATGTTACAGATGCTTTGCGGCAAGTGGCTTTTAAGACATGCGGGTGTATCTGGTGGGGCGGGCGGGACGCACGTAGATGAAGGCAGGTGGCCAGTGGAACAGGAGTTCCTGGGTGGAAAAGGTTAGGCCCTCTTCCACGTGACACCAGGAGTGCAGGGCGGATGTGTGTGGAGGGGGCGGGGAGCCACACACCTTGCCATATTTCTGTTTACATTACTCATTTTGTGCTGCTTGTGCCTATTCATAGATCGAGCCCGTTTGTGACCTCCTGACGATTCCTGTGGCAACGGGTCTGGGTCACAGGGAAGAATGACGTTTTAATCCGACCGAGGAGGAAGGGGGAAGATGGGCCACTGGGAGCAGCTGCTTCAAAAGAGCAATCAAAACCCACCCCTGTGTCTTTGCCGTTTCAGGAGGAATTCTGCCACAGAAGGTAAATACTTCCGTTCAACCCTTCCTCCAGATCTCGGTCAGCAGAAGCGTTTAATGAAAAGAAATTCAGACACAGGAGTGTTCAGAACCAGATCAACAGCTTCATTTGTAAAGAACACTGTGGGGAGGGTAGCCCCCCTTTTCTGTGCAAGCTAAGGGGCTATAATTGAATTGAGATCACACTTGTCAAAAAAACTTTGTATCTGCTCCAGTCGCAAGAGATGCAGGTGCAAGCGCCGATCCTGCATTGGGAATCTTACGGGCAGACCCCCTGTGGCTATGATGAGCCCCTCTGATTTCACTGGAGCTCAGCGTGAGGATCCGTCTGCCCAGCCCCTGAGGCAGAACCTGGCCCTTTGTGCGATTCACAGTGTCTTGTGGATCGTCACGTTCAGTGTTTCTTCTGTACAGTCCGTTTCTCCCATGGTGAACTGGTGATGGTTTGGGTTACACTGTGCTGGGTGCTGTACAAACACAGAACAAAGCCCTTACGAGACTTTTCCATACAAACAGCCACAGGGGACAGCAAACCCATTATGCAATTCCAGGGCATAACTATTTCAAGGTGGCTCTGTAAGAAGCTGGATGTGGGCGGGAGGGTGGTAAAATATTTGAAAAATTCAAGTTGTGTTCCTTTAAGCACTCATTTGAATGGTTGACGGTTTTATGCTGTAGAGACAGATTTGTCCACTGGTACTTAGATGAAATATTTCACTTACATCCCAATGCTTAGGATCTAGTCTAAGAGGGTTCCCTTTTCTCGTGAGATGTTTTCTGTATGGTGGTCTAGCCTCCCCTCAGGTGCAGCCCTGATACTCCCGAGTGAATCTGCAGTGGCCGCTGAAATGTTTTATCTGATCATAAGTCTGAAAAACTTCACTGAACTGAAGTCTGGACCTTTGCATCTTCCCAGTGAGAAATGGCCCCTGTTTTCTGTCTCTCCGGAATGGTTCGGTTTTGCTGTTGCATGCACTCAGTCGAGACTTTCACCATTATTTCTCTCGCTGTGGCAGTTCCTGCAATGGACCAGGTGAAAAGGCAAAATAGAAGTTGGTGTTAGTATTGCTATTCTGTAATAGTATGTCTAGCTCCTGCTAGAAACGACACCGTTAATATTTCCTTTGTAGCTAGGGTGTCAATTGAACGATCATCAGGGAGACCGTCTTTCTGGAAAAGCTATTTTGTCCAGTGTTGAATAAGAAACAATGAGCAATTTGAGGTGGTTTTTGTAATTCCGGGTGTATTTAAATTCCACTTTGCCAGCTTTGATTTGGTATCTCCTAATAATTTTGCTGTTTTGGAGTGATAAGGGCGGAAGAATCTTGAACTTGTTTAACTTTATTTGGAAAAAAACCCAGCTTTCTATCAGCACACGGGCAACTGTGCTATTACGTAAGTGTTTCTAATGGGACTCTCTTTAAAAAGTGGCACAGTGTCTCACACACATTGTAAAAGCTGAATGGCTCTGTGTAATGGAAGGAGCATTTTTAGCATTGCTAGCCATGCTGGGGAAGTGGTGCCTTCTGATTAGCTAATGGTGTGAGACCTGATTTCCCACTGAAGTTCATGTCAGAACATTCGTTGACTTAATTCCTGGCTCTGATTGCTACCGGTTATCCTTTCCCGTTGTTCTCCACAGGCGCGTTGTGTGTAAGCTCTGTGTGGCAGGAGCTGTTCTTTACTGTATGTTTGTATAGTACCCAGCACAAAGGCGTCTTGAGTCTCATCTCGGCCTGTGCGCGCTACTTCCCATAGAAATGAGTGCCTGGCGCTTTCACAGATCTACTGAGCACGGTTCCTGCCCCAAGGATGCTGCAATCTGACTTCTCCCTGGGCTCTTCTCCCCTGCTGGTAGACATGCCGTGGGCTGCATTCTGTGCCACGCTGCATTTCTCTGCCAGCCACAGGGATTACTGTTTGTTAACTAAGCACTCCCTAGCCTGGAAAGCCGTACATGCAAGGAGGAGAGGTGGGGTGGGGTGGGGTGGGGGGGCTTGGGCAATGTATAATGGGACCTAGTGACCCAGAGGTTAAAGGCCCCACTTCAATTTCAGCACAGATCTTTATTGGCCAAGGCTTGGTTGATCAGTGCCCCCATGTGAAAGGAGTTTGTCTCTTGGGACAGCTCTCTGTAGACAGCTGTGCTCCTCCCAAACACACTTGCCACTCATTGGCCCTTACCTGGAAGTGGCATCAGAGAGGCCAAAGAGTTAAATGGGACCCAGAGACTGAACTCTTCCCCCTGCCTCTGTAGGTGGGGCTCCGGGACATGCTAGAGCCAGAAGCACATTCCTGGCCATGCTGTCTCAGCATGGAAAGCCGGAATCCACAGGACTGAGAGTCAATCACCATTAACTCTGTGTTCTAACAAAAGCCGTTGCATAAGCCATCCAGGCCGGAGTCCGGGTTCGGGTCAGAAACGGTCAGTCACTTGGGTGTGATGAAGGCCAGTTTCGGGAGCGTGGTGTTTTGGAAAATAATGAAGTGGTGCTTTTTCTCAGGGAGTAAGTAACCAGTAATGCACGCGGGCTGCAGAAATACACAGATCGGGATCACTGTCGTTCACAGGAGGCAGCGCTTCTGGTCTGTGTGTTCAGTGCCCAAACATCCTGATTAAGCATATTTTCCCACTCGAGCAGAAATCTTGATGGGTAAGTACCTTCGGGTGCCTTAAATCTTTCCTAGACCATCCTGACTAGTCACATACCTGATCTTTAACTCTTGTTTTCTAATGATACTGACCGCCTTCTGAAAGCGCTTTGAGATCTACGGCTGAAGAGCCCTAGATAAGAGCTAGCAATTACTATTCCTTGCAAAGAGAAACCACTGGTATTTACAAATGCATTTTTGCATTTAACAGTGCTATTGATACATACTTCATTGTGTACTGTGGCTCTTTGGTTTCAGTTGATCTAAAAAGTGGGTATAATGGAAGTGTTTTTTGGTTTTTTTTAAACAATGGAGGGTGTCCGCTTTCAAGAATGGGTTTGTATAAGATCCTCATTCAGTTGTGTGTTCATTTCAGTGAGACTCCCGCTAGAGAAGTCAGCAAATGTTTCCCCTAGCAGGTGGGTGGGGCACTTCCTCCCCCTAAGGGATTTGAGTCCTTTCCAGTAATTATTTGTGATCCTGCCTACTAGGTGCTTACAAAGGATGGTCTTTGCTCTGTGGAATTTACAATCAACTGACAGATCAGTAGGCAGAGGTCAGGGGAAAGGAATAACAATATAGGCAATTTATGTACAAGTCAAGTTATATCTATGGGAGTTGTTCAGTCGGGTCCTTCGGTATTAAGCTTCTTCTGTGCTCCCCAGAAATGTGAAATTGGGGAGTATGTGTATGTCTCACGTTCCGCATTTGTTGCTTGCTTGAACCGCGTGAAGGAAGGGCACAGCGTATACATCACCAGAAGTCCTGAAGACTGAGTTTCAAGTGCACGTACCTGAATCCCGGGTGGGGTCGCAGCTTTTCAGTTCTACAGCAAATCTTGTCAGAGGGCAGAAGTATTTCTAACATGTAGCAAGTTATAAATCCACTTGAAAAGCACATTTCTACCGGAATTTTGTACCTGCCCTTACTACAAATAATCGCTAAAATGATTAGAATGGAGGGATGAGCGGGAAGGTATTTCTACCTGTGATCTAACCTTGTGCGTTACTTTCACTCTGGTGCTGCTAGTCAGTTACATCGCTCATGGACTGCTTGGGTGGAGGTCACACGTGCACGCATGCCCTGGCTCTGCAGAGGTTGTTTGGCCAGTGATGGCAGCAGCAAAGCTGAATTTGAAGAGGCGGTGGGCTGAGAGACCAGGAAGGGGAGGAGAGGTGGGCTCAAGTGTACGTGGCATTGCACTCGTGCTTGTCCAAAAGACCCTTAAACACTGGCAGGAAGCAGCAAATCCCTTAACAACTTGAGAGGTCGGGATGTACTGTCAGAAACCTGAATATTTTAAAACTCCAATCCACAGCATCCCTTAAACGACATGAGCTGCCCGGATCGTCTGTGTACAGCTCTTGGGTAGGAGTGGCTTGGAATTAAAATCGTCTGTGAACGACTCAGGAGGCTGTCAAACCGATGTGAAACCTGTTTCCTGTCCTCGTTTGTATCGGCTCTGAGCTGATCTTGGATGAAGGGACAACAGTTACGGGGTTGCTTTAGAGTCACGCTGTGAAAAGAGAACGTTGCCTATTGGCTGACGCCACAAAAAACAGCCAGTGACCTTGTATGTCACAACAAAGCCGGGGCTTGTTTCGCTGCAGAATCGTATGTTGAGGGCAGTGGAATAAGAGTCCGGGGTGGGGGAGACAGATTGATATATGGAACCATCAGACTGACTACAATTGGCATATGATGTTTCCAGAGAACCCTGGCCTCTAATGCCGGTTTGCTTTCCAGAGCTTCCTAGCTTGCTACAGCGCCAGAGAAACTCGTTCATTGTGAATCTGAGCCGTGATTTTAACCAGGCTGATGCATCGCCACAGTCCAAACTACTGGGCTCGAATCTGGCACGTGAATATTTTACCGTTCTGGTTCCTTTTAGTTCCATAATGGATCCCACGGCGGTGGTAGAGCAGAGCTGCCGTCTCTCCCTCATTGGCGGACTAGAAGCAGAGCTCACTGTGACATCTATTAAGTGGGCGGGTGCAAGCCATACAGTGTCCGTTCTGTAGAAGCTCTCCGGCCAAGCGAAGTCCAGGGGACACGGCGTGCTGCGCGTGTGAAGGACACAGGCCTACGTGTCTCATCAGGAAGACAGGCCAAGCAAGCAGAGTGCTCGGATGGTTTGAAGGAGGCTTGCCAGGCTGAGGGAGCAATGCCTTTGGCTTGCGTCCCCAGCAATCGACACCCCCCGAAGTTAGATTTTCTGGGAAGCTGCGTGGATGGTGCTTTCATGTCTCTGCTTCGCGGTGTGAAGGGATACCATGGCTTCGCGTAACTCGGTGAGCCAGGTTGCTTCCAGTAACCGTCTGGAGGAGGCTTGTGAAAGTTTGTGCTTTAACCTTAACTTATTTTGGTAGCAACTATTGCGTAAAAGTCCCAGTCTCCCCTGTTCTGTAGGACCCCATCCAACTCCTGTTAAAGCCGTTGCTAAGGCTTTTTGATTGCAGGTTCTTCTGGGCAGGGGCTGTCTTCATGTACTGCGCTGCCAACGGAGATGAATAATACATTGATCATGTCATGCTCGCATGCCTCATGTTTTAGGTCCCTAAAATGCTGTGTAAACACTCAGTGTATGTCTTCACTGGAGAGTTACCCTGGGCTCTTGCCGGAGCATTGCCCTTAACCCCCTTCCATCCACACACGAAAATGTCTCCCGAGTTTTGTGGTGCCTTCGACCCGGGTTAGTGGGCTGGCTGTGGGGGCAAGCTAAAGCCTGGATTCTGCTTTCGCTCAGGCTGGTAAGCTGCCCACTTTGCAGTGTAAATCCCTTGAGTGCTGATAGTCCTCCAGTGCCTTCCCACAATTCCCCACACACGCCCAGAAGGGCAGACAAGTTCTTTCACAGTTCCCTGGGAAAGGATCAGAGTGGCTCAAGTTACTACAGTACAGAGAACCAGTGAGGACGCAGTCTTCTACTGTGGCTTCGCAGTGTGGCTGCTCACGTCTGGGCTAGGCTAACATGGGTGCAGATCACCTGGGTTAACTCTCTGCAGTGAAGACACATCTTCTGATCTCCCTTCACACCTGTGAGAAGTCACCTAACGGATCGGAAAGCTGAGCTATCGAGTGGTGAAGTGACTTGCCCAGGACTCTGCAGTGAGTCAGTAGCAGGTTCAGAATTGGATCTGGTGCATTCCTGGCTCTCAGCCTTGTGTTCACTTGGCTAGACGAGAGGTTTCACAGTGGGCTGTCAAGCACTTAGATTCATAGATTTCACGGCCAGAAGAGATTGTTGTGGAGCACTTCCCCAAAAGAATTCCCTGTGCAGATGATTCCTTGTCACTATTTGCTGCAGGGTGCACCTTGAGGTCTTGTGCAGCAAATACTGTGCACTAAAATCTCTGCAGGTTACTGCTGGGGGGCATTAGTTTAGGAAGTCCTTGTCCGATGGGGTAAGCCTACTTAGAACGAGGGTTTTAATAGTGGAGTTGGTGCTTGAAAATACAGGGTTTCCTCATACGTGTGGGCGGGACTGCACTGATCAACAGAAACCTGATCAAATGGTTTCCTAGTATGATGTAAACGAACAAATTCAGAGATGGGATTAATTCCTCACCAAGTACGTACGTTAGAGCAACAACTGCTGGCGATGGGGGTGACTCTCTAGGGATTAGTGTGAAGAGTAAAGAAAACGTTAGAATTTTGTTAAATAATTTAAACGACGGTTCCCGTAATCCACCTATAACTGATGTCAAATGAGATGGATCTGGCGGGTTATGCTTTGAATACCTTCCCAAACGATTATTGCCACGATCCATGTTACCTGTCACACGTGTGGTGCACATGTTGGTGTGAATGCATCAGCGCCTAAATATCGCCGTGTTGGGCTCTATAGCTAATTGCATGTTCAACACTGGTATAAAACTACAAATGCTATTACTGAGTTAAACCTTTTTGTTCCCTAATTTTCCCTCTGAGTGGAGCGCACATTCTTTGAAATGGCTAGCGGATTTCCTGGATGCATACGAGGGCAATCAAAGGCATTTTGTGCTAATGCTGCGTGGGTTGAGTTCTTTGATCACCATTCTACTCGGCGCACATTTGAGTTTCTGTTCAATTTCTTGCTCTGAAAGGACAACGGATGCCTCTGAGTGGAAGCTTACGGTTAAACAGCTCTGTTCCTAGTCACGCCATCAACAGTCAATGGTACAGTTGTGTTGTCCCACAGGAAGGTTAAGAGGTGACGAGCCATGTACTGTTGCTGTCTTTGTCTCTCTAAATCACGGTGGCAAGTTAGTGGAAAAATCTTACTAAAAAAAAAAAAAGACACTTGCAAAATTTCAAGGATATAATTTCTTAAATCCTCTGAATTTCAGTCAAAAATGTGTCTCTCCCATCCATTACTGGCATGGAAATAAGCATCCTTACCAGCTCTACCAGCCAGGTGGCATTATTCACTGTTGGCTGCTTTCAGGCGCAGACTTAAGTTTTGTTCGGCTGCTCCGGGTCATAAGAAGCAAAGAAAAAAGTACCCCAAAGTATCCTTGGTTGTGCGCAAATTTCCTCCCAGGTTTTAGAGAGACAAGGTGGGTGAGGTCATGTCTCTTATTGGAGCAGCCTGACCTGCAGAAGAGCTCTGTGGAAGCTCAAAAGCTTGTGTCTCACGCCAACAGAAGTTGGTCCAATCCAAGATAGTACCTCACCCACCTTGTCTCTCTAAGATCCTGGGACGAACGTAAGAACCACCAGACAGAGTCAGACTAAAGGTCCACCTAGCCCAGTATCCTGTCTTCCCACAGTGGCCAATGCCAGGTGCCCCAGAGGGAATGAACAGAACAGGAAATCATCAAGTGATCCATCCCCTGTTGTCCATTCCCAGCTTCTGGCAAACAGAGGCTAGGGACACCATCCCTGACCATCCTGGCTGATAGCCATTGATGGACCTGTCCTCCAGGAACTTAACTCAATTACTTAGCAGAGATGGGGACTGAAAGAACAGGGCTATAACACTGCACAGCCCAGGTTTTGTCTAAGGGGTTGCTGTTCCTGTCTCTGATCTTTCTTTACCTCCTGGGGTGGAGTTAAGAGCAATTAGGCTTTGTCTTCACTACTAAAAACAACAGGTGGGTTTTTAGCCTCAGGGTAATGTGCGTGAGCTATTCTGAGGTAAAAACACAGTGAAGAGAAGGCACTTCAGTTTCACCCCAGGTAAGCTAGGTGAGGTCAGCACTGTGCCCCTGCCTCAGTAAACCCAAAGTGCCTTCTCTTGGCTGGGTTTTTCCCCTTAGTATAGCTCTCGAACATTAGTTACCCCACTGATAAAAAATACACCTTTTTAGCAGTGAAGTCAAGGCCTCAGTCCCCATCTCTGCTGAGTAATTGAGGCTGTCAGTGCCTCACCCCCTGTATCCACCATGGCTAAGTGTAGATCAGACAAAACTCATCAACAAAACTGTCTTCGCGTAGGAGCGTTGGCCTCTTAAAAACCAAGCTCTGCATTCCTAGGTCTGACCGTCAAACCCACGTTCTCTGTGTGGCTGACGCCACAGTAAGCGCCTACAGCCACTAAGGGGAATGCTACACTGGAAACAGTAACAGATTGAACTAGAAAATCTGGCACATGAATAAAGGCTCCAGCTACCCCAATAAAACAGGCCGCATCAGTTGGCAGAAGCTGCCCAGGCAGCAGACTTAATGAAATCCCCCAAAAGCATCTAAATGAGCCTCACTCAGGAGGCAGCTGTAGGTGGGAGCACCGTGTCCCCAGGGTGTGTGCCCGCCGTATAACCACATATCAAACTCAGGCTTTCGTTTGTCGGTCCCTCCATCATCTGCTGTTGTGTAACTTCCGCGTGGGGCTGGCGTAACTTTCTCCTCTCTGCAGGGCAGTTCAGCTGCAGACGTGGGGCCAAAACTCAGCCTGGCTTTGATCCTTTACCCCTCGATGTTCGTGCCTCTCACGTGGGCTCGGAGGTGCATTTTGCAGAATAAATTCCTCTCGTCCCTTCGTTGCGGAAGGGTTTCAGATTTTCAGCTGAGCAGAGGTGGCGAGTGCCTGTGGTTTTCAGCTCAAGGGAAACTTTGGATCCCACTGCTTAATTTATATGCTGGCTGAGTGTGTCCTTCCACCACCTCGCCGCGCTGTCTGTCAAAACGACCTCTGCCACGCGTCCTCCTGTCCCCTGCATTGCACTGTTAAAACTAGGTTGCTGGCCAACTAGGTCATGCAGATGGCGTTGTAGCTGGCTTTACCTTCTGCTGCATGTTCAGGGTCAATGTCGCTGCAGTTAATCGTCGGGTCACCTGGCTGTCGGTGACCAGCAGCGTCTGCTTTGTGCTGTGGAGGCGCGCTGGGAGAGCGGAAGGTCGTTGCTGGAGATATCCCCAGAGCCGTGGGGTCATCCCCTCTCTCTGCTATCCCGATTCCACTGTGGGGTTCCCACTCAGCTCTGGGATGAGGTGAAGCTAGGAGGCAGAGAGGAAGCTGCGGCGGGTGAGACTTTGTGCCGGGAGCAGCGAGGTTACGTGAGGATAGCGGGGCTAGAGGAGCAGAAATGTTGCCCGTCAGAAACCCATGGCAGGCTGGAGTGCTTGGGCTCTGGCCATGGCTAAGCAGCTCATTTCTTCTCTCACACTTGGTCTGTGCTTCATGTTTTTACCAGCGTAACTATGACAGTGGGGAGTTGTTTGGTTTGTACTGGCACAGCTTTGCCAGGGGAACGTGCAGTGTAGGCGCCGTTATCCGGGTGCAGGATCGCTCCTCCAGCTTGGCTGAGGACTAGGTGACCTCCTGAGGTCCCTTCAACCCTGATAGTCTATGAACTGGCCTCAGAAGCACTGTGTCTCCACCAGGGGGTCTGCCCTTGCTCTGCTGGCCTGGATCCACACTGACAGAGTTAAAGCTGCGAAACTGAAGTGTCCACAAGGCCTTCGATTCATTCACTCTCTCTCCCAGCGTCCTCACCTAAACAATCTGCTCCTCAGTCCTCTTGGGCTGCCCCCTCCCCAAACTGGCTCCCACCCTAGTTGAGACAGAGAAGAGACTGCGGCAGAGGCTCCTGGGGGGAGTGTTTCTAGCCCCCTGTAAACACCAACTGGGGGATTCCCTCAGATTTCATCTGTCTTGGTCCCGTACTAGCTTGAGCAGCCATGACAGATACTCACAGCTGCTCCAGAGCTTCTCCTCCACATGTCGAATGTCTCCGTTACTTTCCTTTGTCTCAGGGACAGAACTCTGGACTCCCCTTTTCTGACCATTCCCTATCTGACCACTAGATTATGATTCATGCCCCTGGCTGAAGCTACATGAAACACATGCCGCCGCGAAAGTCCAGTACTGCCACGTCCCTTTGCTTTCGCCTTTCAGTGGAAGCTCTGAACACTTAGGAATTCCCCCAGAGATGTGCATGTATCGTACAGCTTTAAAGATGGGAAAACCGAGGCACGCAGGTCATGCCCAAGATCACAAGGTGAGTCAGTGGCAGGGCTGGGACTAGAGCCCTGGAGTTCTGGCCCCCAGTCCTGTGCTTTAACTATGAGAGACTCTCTCCTGTGGCCACCTGGTTTTCCCTTTTGGGTTTAATGTACTTTTCTGGCCCCCAGGGCTTATGAAATTGGGAAGATTATAAAAATAACATTGCTTACAGAACAGGCTCACCCAGCTGCAGGGCTTGGCCGTGATGAAAACAGGGTGTCTGTTTTCTGAGAAACTCGGCAAAGCTGGAAATCCGAGACTTCCAGCACAGGCCGTAATTAAGTTTGATTTAGGAGATCTGTCCAACAAGTTCTGGCTCCCATTATCGACTCATCTGATGCTTACTCAGTAAATCCACCAGCTGCTGTCAGAGGGGACCGGGGGAATAACTTCTTCACCAGATTCGACCTGACAGATCCCAAAGTCGAGGTGCCTGCTGGTGTGTGGTCTTGAGCACAGTTAGTGAAGTTCGATTGTCCTCGGCCTGCTGGGGCCGCTGCGTGAGGGGGTCTTTGGTTTCCCCGGGAACAGTTTCAAAGGTGGCTGCTTTGCATTTCACATTTGGGAGGGTTATTTCCCACATGATGATGTTGAGCGGCGACCTCAGGCGGCTTCTAAACAAGGAGCTGCCGTGACTTTGCATGTTCCGTGTTCAGTTCAACGCGTGTTTGTAGCCTGCAGTTGTTAGCGAACTAAATTGCTTCACTTCCAGCATTTTGGCCTGGGCTACTCACAGCAGACTAGGACTTGAGTGAGGCCTTTTTTCGATTGTCTGTTTCATCCCATCCATCGCCTCTCCCCTCTGGCTGTAAAACAAGCCCATCAAAGGCCTTCATCGGGGCGCTGCGTGTCTAGAGTGTCTCTTCTCTCTACACTCGAGCTTCATGGCTGGGATTTTCAAAGCAGCTAAAGGGGAATTGGACTGAGGATTTTCAAAGGCAGGGTGTCTCTCTTGGGCTTGCAGGGAATGGACCGGAATGGTTCTTCTGCTTCTATGATCTTCGATTGGACTTGATATTGCTTTGACTGTCGATATATTTACTCTACAATTACTGGATGTTGTGTGCTGCTGCTGTCCCTGCTGTGCAAGGATCTATCAAATTAAGACCCTTTAGAGTGGTAACGTGTAGAAACTGATGCTCAATACTTAATCAGTCGCTCCAGAGCAAGGCTCTCCTACAGCGTCAGCAGGGTGTTTTAGGGTAGAGTTTTGTATATTCAATGCCTGGGGTCTGGTTCTGATTCTCAGTCAGCCAACTAATGGAGAACTCTGAATGTCATGTTGCTCAAGCCATAGGTTATATGCTCTAGCCACACAGAACAGCCAGTTATTTTGGACCCCTAGCCCTCTGGAGACTAGATGGATTTTATTTTTTTTCCAGCCAGAAAGATTTTGCTCCAATCAGACTCGCAATATACTTCACGGCTCAGTCATGCTGCTTTCCGCTCTTTCGAATGCCCTGCTCCTTGTTTGCATGTTGTCCATTGAATGTAATGTCTTCAGGGCAAGTAACGGCCTTTAAAGCCCCATGTTGGCACCATACAGATCACAAGTAAAGGAGAGGAAGCGCACTTTGAAGCACTGAGCCAGCAAACCCAACAGAGACATGACGCGTCCATCTTGGCACACATTTCTCTTGTGGTCGTTCAGCGTGAACCTTTAACGGTGCATGGCTCTAGTGTGTAAATCTCGCCTGGCGTTTCTTGATGGGCAGCAGCACAAGGCTGGTGAGAAACCTAGAACTGGTGCTCTGAAAGAGAGGAAAATGAATTGGGTGGGACAGAATACGGGTGGAGATCTTCAAATGACTCGGGGGTCTGCATCGGTGGAGGAGTGTGCCCTTGGAGCCAGTAGATCTCGAGGGGACACACAGGAAATCTGTTCTGTAGACAGTGCCTAAAGCAATTTTAACCCGGCAGAAGGCTTAGTTCACTGGGAACCTCTGGGATCCGGGGAGCGGGGGGGAGGACATGCTGTGGCAAAGCCGCGTGAACGTATGCCTTGGATAGTGTGGAAATGAACCTTGCACCTCCATGCAACATGCCAAATGTTTTTTGGTTAAAACCCTTAAAAAGATGTTAATCTCCCTTTTGTTAATGGAAAACACTTTCTCAGCACTTAGCTTTCTTTACCCCCACCCCCCGGAATAGTCATCTTGCTTGGAAAACGCACCATTGTTACCACGGAGATCTTCTTGGTGTTACCGCTGACATAAATATGGGCAGATTTGCTTTCCAGGGCTCTGTTTGGCTTTTGGGGGAGCTGTGACCTCCTTTGCTCGCCCAGCCTGTCTCTGGGGCTGACCTAGCATTCCTGGGCCATCTCTAGTTGCTGAGTGAACTGATGCAGGCGACTGGATTGTGACGTCTTAGTTCAGGAACGGGGAAAAAACCTCAGATGCGTTTAACGCTGTTAAGAGTTTTGGGGGTACTTGCACCAATAGGATGATAGCTTTCAAATGAGTGACGGGGTTGCTGGCAACTGGCTGGCTTACCTTTTTGATGTCACAATCTCCCCTCTTTACTGGTTGGCTTATGGAGTGGAGAGGAGCAGCTCCGATCACAGGCCATGTGCTGACTTCTTAGTTCAAGTCTCCTTCATAGCAACTTTCAGTCTAGGAAGATCCTCCCTAAGAAATGGGGGAGACCTTTTAGACCATCATTGGCAGCTGCTCTGCTCCCCCGGAGAAGTGAATGGGGTTACCATCTTCCTGCGGGATCTGTCGGTGAGGGCCCGTGGAAGGACTTTGTTCCAGTGCAGGGTCTTGCAAAAGGTTGCTGGTAAATGCAGGAACTTCATGAGGTGCACAGGTACTCCTGGCTTTTGACCTATGTGTTCTGTGATTGCTACTACAGACCCAAACAAGGTCAGGGCCCCTACCTCACTGGGCACTGTCCTGACACCCCAGTCCCTGATGTGAAGAGCTTAGAGGCTAAACAGAGCGTGTTCCCCTGAGGGGTGGATGGTGTCCCATAACTCAGACCAGTCCCACCTCTGAAACATTTTGATGTTGGTTGTGATCATGCTCCATAATCTCCCCAGCCTTCCTCTAATGTTCCTGCCCGCCTGGCGTGTGTGGAAAAGGCTGGAAGCCCACAGTCGCCCTGGTGAATTCTGGGGGGCTCTAAAAGTGCTGGGCTTTGAGGACATGTAAGTGACTCATTCAGACGCCTGGAATTAAACCAGCACCTGAAGTTTGACAGGATTGGACTCAATGGCTCCATTTCTCTAATCCTGGTTTATGAGCTGAAGAGCTGTAGGAACGTGGGCGTAACTTGGGCTGTGCTATTCCTGTACCCCAGACGTTGCAGGGCTCCTGTGTGAACTGAATCCCCATCTCCTGGGCACAGGGAGCAGCTAACCGCAGACAGGGTGGGGCATGCTCACTGCTCGAGAAGAAGCCGCACTTTAACTGATGCATGGACACGAGGATCCCTGAGTACTGGGCAGTGCGCCAGCGTTCAGGTGGCGCTGTGTAACCAGCGCGGGTTGGCTGTAGTGTCTCTAGTTCCCTGCGTGGTGGAGAAAGGGAATGGAAGCTGCCAAAGTGAATCCGTGCGTTGGAGAGGATGATCAGGATGCAGTTCTGTGGGGGAAGAAACCTGAGACGTTAGGGCTAGGGGTCAGGACTGGAAGGGACCCTCCTGGGTCACCAGGTCCAGTCCCCTGCGACCGCAGACAACCCCGTCCCATTCGTAAACGTATCCAGCTGGGGTCTCGCTGTGGTATTGTGCTGGGAGGATTGCCAGACTGCGTTCCTGTAGCGGGCAGTGGCCCAGGGGCATGTGCTGCAGTGGCACTATGCTATTCAAATTATGGCAGCGCCTTGAGACCCCGTCTGAGTTTGCCGGCTCCTTGTGCCAGGCACAGTCCAGATACCTAGCCAGGGACTGACAGAGCCTACCTAGCTGAGACGGGGTTAGAGGGGAAACAGAGGCAGGGAGTGGCAAAGTGACTTGCCCAAGACCACCCTGTGTCAGTGGCAGAGACCGGAGCTAGCATCCTCGTGGCCTGAGCACGTCTGGTGCTTGCTCCAGTGGGCCAGCGTTTCCTCTACTTGTCCGTCGTGCCCTGGGTGCTCGGCGCCCCCTCTGCCGTCTCGCGCACAAATCCTTCAGCAGCAAGGACAGAAGAGGCACGCTAGGAACAGCGGGATGAGTAATGCCTTGTGGGGGAGGGAAGTGTGCAATCGGTGCTAGCGGGACAGCAAAGCCGAGGAGCGATTCAATGCATGGAAGTGGAGCTGACAACAGCGCACCACACCCTGTTGTGTAAGGGCTCGGAGCTGCTCTGCGAGCCCCTGGCTTAGCGTGCAGCAGGCTCCGCTCTGTTTCCAACTCTCAGCATTGCAACGAGGGACTTTAAACTCGCGCCTCTGCCTTCAGAGGAGCAGAACATGAGTCTGCCCTTGCTTTCCTTGCAGCGTGATCCCTGCAGTTCTCCTGACCTCCTCCCTTCTCTCTCTTTCCAGGGTTCTGGCGACGGTGATGAGCAATGGGGTATGATGTAACCCGCTTTCAGGGGGATGTTGATGAAGACCTTATATGCCCCATCTGCAGTGGGGTCTTGGAGGAGCCAGTGCAGGTAGGTGCTGGAAAGAGCCACTAATCCGTTCCTTTCCGCTGTCGGGATCGGGGAGTTTTACAGGGGCAATTCCGGACTACGGTTTCATCTCCGTTCTAGCGAGCGCGGGTGGATGTTAAATGCGCAGCCCTGCGTGTGCGAAAAGAGAAGTTTAATGTACAAGTGCGGCTCCCACCCTTCAGATCGCTGCCTGAAAGTCTCAGCTTGCCCAAATCAGCCAAAGCAGGGTTAAATTGCGGGGATCTAACACATACTGGTGGAAATCTGCTGGGAGCTGCTGGTATATAAACGTACCAGCTATTTCAATTCATCACTTTTAAAATGCGACTGCCCCAGCCTGCCCAGGTGTCTGAGACCTACCAGAGCATGTGCATTGGCATTTGATGGTTCTGTATAAAAAACTTCTCCCGGCGTTTTTGCATGCAGCATATTAGGGAGGTCTCCGAACTCCACCTGATCACCAAACCAGCCTTCTTCCTGAAGTCTCGCTCCCCACCCGCGTACTCCAGAGCCTCGCTCTAATGCCTCCATGGGGCTGAGCTGACCGCCTCTCCCCCATCTCTTTGAAAGGCCAAACTGTTTTGTTGCAGAGCCTGGCTAAGTGGATCTCGGTGCATTTCCACGTGCCACCAGCGGGCTGGCAGGTCTCTCCCTCTGAACTTTGAAGCGTGCTCCCCTGGGGCACAGACGCCATCTCGTGCCCGCTTTAGGAACGTGCCAGCCTGAGGTCTGCCAGGCCGCTGTGTGGAGCAGCCACCAACGTTAATTGAACATTCTGACTCGACCTGGCTGCCGGGGTGATGATCCATGGAGCAGGGCTCCAATCCGCTTGGCGAATGCTGCTGAAACTCCCCCCTCCTGCTGTCCCAGGAGGATACGGACTGCCAGGCACCTACAGTGGGCTCCAGACTGACCCATGCTCAAATGGGGGAGAACAGTTAAGTTCCCGGCAGGAACGATGGCTCGTGTGGATCCCGTGACCTGCCCTCCATCCTGGCTCTTCCAAGCCCTCAGCAGCCCGGGCTTTGACTTGCGAGGGGCTTTTCTCCTTTGTGCCTGGGGATGGGCGCACGAGGCGGTACGGGTGCATGCGCTGCCCCGATCCATGCTCCTGTTAAAAAAACCACTCCGATCGCGCACGCGGGAGGTGCTTGTGCGTCTCGAGTGGGACCCACGCCGAGCACGACATCTGGGGAGTCGCTGTGCCCGGAGGGTATCTGATGACCATTCCCTTCTAGCCGCAGCAACACTTCTCCTCTCCCCCTACCCTCCTCCCTGCCACCTGTTAGGAGCAAGTGTTCGACCCAGGAAAGCGGAGGGGGTCCAAATTGTGAACATTGCGATCTCTTGGCACGTCGTTAATAGCTCAGTATGTTCAGAGCCGTCTTCTCCAACCACCCCCACACACGCGCACAATCCAGACGCGGGAGTCGCTTGCACGGAGCCAAGCCAGCGGTAGAAGCCATAGGTCGTCCCTTTAGCTGTGGGTTGTGATGATTTCTGGCTCCCCCGCCCGTCTTGGGAGTGTTCCTCTGAAATGCCGGTGAAGCCGCATAGCTCGCCGGTGGACAGAGCGGTACAGCGGGTGGGTTGCTCTCGGGTGGCGGGGGGGAGCGGATAGCTGCCGTTACTATGTCGAGCCCGAGGCATAGCAGAGGTGGGCCTGTAGATATTTGCATAGCTGCTCTTGCTGTGAGCTGCCGCTCCGTGTTTGGGGAAGATTGCTGGGTCCGGGAAGGGGGAAATCGTTCAAGGAGAGAGGCTGGGAGTACCGTGACCCTAACTGCTCTGCAGTCCTTGCGTAACATGTGCAGTGGGAAATCCCGACTGGGAAAAGCGTTAGCGTTCGCCTGGGTGGTCTAACACTGGGCACGAGGGCTGAGATTGTCCCCGGGGCTTGGAGAGATTTAATTCGAGATCTTAGCAGCTGTCTCTGACAGGTGGTGGGAGGCTGAGGAGTCCTCCTTGCACCCTGGGAGGGGGTGGGGGTGGGCGCTACCCATTCACCGGCTTGTTGGAGCAGGTTCCGAGTCAGGCCATGCGTCAGCAGCATCACGGCAGTATTGATGGTGTCTTATCACACAGCACCTATGTACAAAGATTTTCAGACCCCAGGCCCTTCCTGAGGTCCCTGTGTCCTTACGCCTGACTGGGGCAGAGGTGCTGTTTCCTTTAGGAAGTGGATTCTTTCCATCCCCCTTATTTGCATTGTCGCCCGTGCAGGGACACGAGAGGATTTAGGGTTTGTTCGGTTACTGCTTTGCGCACTTTTGTGGCTGGCGGGGAAAAAAATCCCGAAATTGCCAGACAACCAACCTAGCTTGTGAGTGATAGCAGGGGCTCCGGCAAAGACCTGCGAAGCTGGGGGCCTGCTCTGAGCAACTCCAGGGACGTAACGATTTTGTTTAAAAGGCCCGTTAGCGCGTCACTGACAGTAACACAAACCTTTGCCGCGAACACATGGCCCGCAGTGCGGCTAATGGAAAGTGGAGCCACGCTGGGACTCTCGATCAGCAATGCCAGTAAGTTGTGGGCAAAATGCAAGTCCCAACGCTTTGCTGGCTGAAGTGTTTTCCTGCTGGCTAAGCTGTCTGTGCTTGGCAAAAATTAAACCCTGAAGATCACATCACTAGTAAACAATGTACTCTAACGGTGGGAGGGGGGTGTAGTTTGTTCTCTACAGATCTTGCAACTGTGACAGACACGTTCACTGCATTTTTCTCCGAATTGCTGGTGTGCATTTAACAGGAAGGACAAGAGGATGCAGGGGATAACCACATGGTAGGGCAGTAACGCATTGCACATCTGACAACTTCCATTTGCTCAGAAGCACTCTGAATGCGGGCTAGTTGGTTTCTCAGTGGGCTAGAATGATGTAAATCCAGGCAAGTGTAAACCACGGACTGAAATGATTGATTTAAAGTAAAACATGCTGATTTCAATCAGGTTGATGCCAACATAAAAACGTGCCCCCCATGGTACGTTTAGCGTACCACTTTATAACGAACTACATTATAAATGCTGGATTTTAAATGTCAGAACTAGGAGGCTATTGAATTTTACAAAACTACTATGAGCAAAACAACAACAAGCTGGAAAGGTGAGTCTCTGATCCGGCAAACATTGTGTGCCTCAGTGTTTGTAGTGTCGGATGCAAAAACTGTGGTGTTAACTGTTCTCTTAACGGCGTGACGTCTGTCCCTTCCAAACGATTTTCAGTGTTAACAGTGAAACGTTATTTAACCTTTCAATATATTATTGCCGTTCTTATGAATGTTCATACACAGCAAAATGTTCAAATATAGCCTGAAATTAACGTCCGAAGGGTGAGATTTTCAAAGCGGAAAGGCCAGCTGTTTAAAGGTATTTAGTGCCCTAGGCGTTCAAGTCCCATTGACTTCACGCTGCGTTCCCTGAGGGAGGAGCGTAGTCTAGCAGAAGCGTTTCACCTTTCTTGGCATGTGGACGTTTGATCTATTGGAAGGTGCTGTTGGTTGCAGGTACAGCACAAGCTGTTTGCGTATCCGGGTCTGAGTTTGAGGTGGCCGTGAAGTCAGGATGTTTATGACGCTCCAGAATGGTCTCTTGCTGCAGAGAGGGGCCTAAAAATGTGAAATTCTGGGCAGAAAATAAATGGAGGTAAAATCCAAAATTCAGGTAACAATTCTGACCCTAATTGAAACCTCCACTTTAGCAATTTCAGAGTGTCCAATGGGGAGAAAGTAAAGAACTAGCAGCACGTTAAAAATGGGTTGGAGTTTTGTAAATGTTCTAAATAAAAATCAGAACTTTATCCAGCGCGGCCCCCGATTTCCTTTCCAAGAGAGCTGAGCCGCCTGCCGCTCCCGTGGAAGTCAGTGGGCTCTGTGATTTCTCAGTCCGTCCTGAAGAGGAGACTTCTAATCTTTCGGACACCCCTCGTGTGGTGGCTAAGTACAGCACTAGACCGGCTCTCCAGCTGGGGACGCTGGAAAGCTCCTAGTGACACGAGTGTGTAACCGGGATCCTGGCCAGCCTGGGGTCGCCCCTGGAACAGGGGCTCCCTGGTAACAGCTCCGACCCTGGCAACCAAATGTTCCGGTGTGTCCGAGGCTCCCGGGGCTGCCTGCCAGGAGCCGACTCCCCGGTGCGGTTTGGGTTCTTCTCTGGCTCGTGTGCGTCTATTTCCCGGGGTGGAGTTGATGGGAAATATTTCAGCCAGGGGCAGCGCTGGCTGTGGAGGGCTGGTTCTCACTCTTGCTGCGGCGAGACGCGGTGTTAACTGAGGCCGAGAACAGGGCTTCGGGAAGGGGGCAGTGACCTAGGCGGGCGCGAGGGCCGGCAGAGCAAATAGATCATGAAGGGGAGCCAGAGCCACCAGGCCACCCAGAGTAAAATCTGGAACTGAAGCTCTCTTTCCCCGCTCCCCTTTCCAAAAAAAACTCCTACTGAGGGCAGAGGGGTTGGGGCCAGCTCCCCTCCCTGGGGCATCCAGGCCAAACCTGCGTGGCGCTGCGAGCCCACAAAGCCACTCAATTTGGGGGCCTTCTCAAATGGAGGGTTTGGGGCAAACCGGCCCTTCCTCCTGCCCTGGGCCGCCCTGCAGAGACCGGGATGGAAAGCCGCAGTGGGGAGGTTATCCATTGTGCCAAGCCCTGCCCTCGCTCTATTCTAGCGACCTCGGCTGCCTTCGGTTTCCAAGGTGGTGAGGCCAGTGAGTCGGGGCGTCGAGCGGATCTAGATCAGTGTCACTGAAGGGCGCTAATGGGAATGTTACGAACGATGCTGCAAATGGGCTGAGGCAGGCTAGTTCAAGAACCGCCCCCCCAGCGTTCTGCCCGCTGGGTACATCAGGGCAGTGGAGTTCTCCCTCCCTCTTCCCCGCCCCCCCCAGCGTCTTGTAGCTTTTGGCCAGAGTTAACCCTCGAGCGTCTGACCCACCCCTGCGTGGGCGGGTAGCTCTGGATTTCTGCTGCCCAAAAGGAGATGGGGCGGATCTCTGCGGAAGAGCCGGTGTGTTTCTTGCCCCTAAACGTAACCCGTTTATAACTAACTAGCTTCCGCCTTCCTGCTGCGGTCTTTGTAACACCTAGCTGTGTAAATCCAGTGAAGAACCCTTCTCATCTGCTCCGGGAAACTGTCCATTTAGCATCCCAAACCTTCGTGGCCCATCACAGGCAGCAGCACCAGTGGGTGGCGCAGAGGAGTGCGTGACCGCTCTCGTGCTGTGTTCGGGGCTTGGTCCCTGGCTTTGCCAGCACTGCTTTGTGTCTGGTATGGATGAGGGGGAGCGTTTCCTCGCCTCCCAGTGCGGGGAGAGGGGGGAGATGGGCTGTTGCGGGATAACAGTGAGGCTGGGGGCCGGGGTACGTCACCGCATGCTGCGTTTCCTTCCCCGTGCAGGCCCCGCACTGCGAGCACGCCTTCTGCAATGCCTGCATCACCCAGTGGTTCTCCCAGCAGCAGACCTGCCCCGTGGACCGCAGCGTAGTCACGGTGGCCCACCTCCGCCCCGTGCCCCGGATCATGCGGAACATGCTCTCCAAGCTGCAGATCACGTGCGACAACGCTGTGTTCGGCTGCACGGCCGTCGTGCGCCTCGACAACCTGATGTCTCACCTCAACGACTGCGAGCACAACCCCAAGCGGCCGGTGACGTGCGAGCAAGGATGCGGGTGAGGATTGTTCTTGCCGGATTGTTTCCTGGGGCTGAAGGGGAGGGGAGGGCCCGGCTCCAGTTTGAAAGGCACCGAGGCCTCCAGTAACTTGGCCTGAGGGTTACGCTCTCAGGAGACAGCCTGCCCCTGGGGGTGGCCCGCTGGGCGGCTGTGAGCTGGGGAGCAGGCTGGTCTCCCCGCAGGCTGGGAGCGCACAGGGCTATCCAGGCTTGGCCATCACAGCTCAGCTCTGAGCCCGCTGGCAGTTGGCGTCTTGCTCTTCTTTAAACTTCATTTCACATGCCCTGGATTTCCAGCCCTGGAGACTGGAGGGGACTTTCCTAAGGTCCAGGTGGCAGTTAGGAACCGAAGTCAGTGAGACATCTAACCCCTTATCCACGGAACAAGGTGTAGCGTGAGCAGCGCCTCCTACCCACGCCCCCTTCCCCCGGGTCGGCTGGAGCAGGGCATTCGGTCTCCAGTTTCTCTGTGAGGCTGCTGCCCAGGGATTGTGATGCATGAGCTGTGCTGAGCCCACTGGCTGGCCAGTCAGGTGGGGACTAGTGATCCCGGCTGACCTGGAGGTGAGCGGCTCCGTATAGTAGATCCAGTAACTCCAGGGCCTTGTCTCCAGCGGTGGCCAGCACCAGACATTCAGAGGAGAGTGAAAGAAGGGGGAGGGATAGCTCAGTGGTTTGAGCATTGGCCTGCTAAACCCAGGGTTGTGAGTTCCCCCGGCCATTTGGGGATCTGGGGCAGAAATTGGGGATTGGTCCTGCTTTGAGCAGGGGGTTGGACTAGATGACCTCCTAAGGTCCCTTCCAACCCTGAGATTGTATGATTCTATGAACCCTGCAGTGGGCAGATGTGGGATCACTCCCCCCGCTTCCCCGACCTCATCCTGATCCCTAATGGTTAGATCAGCTTAAAGCCTGACTCACGAGCGCTTAAGACCCCGTCCAAAACGTCGGTGATTAATTATAGTTCGGGTTAGTCTGCCCAAACTTCTGAGTTTGTCGTGGGGGCTGGGTGGGTGCCGAGGCTCCTTGCTAATCCCGAGCCCTGGCCGGCTCTGTCTTCCCCCGGCCGTCCGGCCTCTCTCCCCCTGCAGCTTGGAGATGCCCAAAGATGAGCTGCCGAATCACAACTGCATCAAGCACTTGAGGTCGGTGGTGCAGCAGCAGCAGACGAGAATTGCCGAGCTGGAGAAGACGTCAGCGGAGCACAAGCACCAGCTAGCCGAGCAGGTAGGCGCTGTCGCGGGGCTGTCCCTGGCTGGGGTTCTAGGCTAGCAGCTTCTCGTGATGGGTGGACTCTTACCTGGCACCAATCCTGGACAAATGAATCGGATGGTTAAAAACCAAAAGCAGCTTGGTAGGCCGCTAGCTTCTAGCGTTCCCTTAGGTGCAGCGTCTGTTTGAACGGGAGCTGTTTGTCCTGCATCGAAATCCGTGTCCCGTGGGGTCCCGTCACGCTCTGGGCTCTGATCTCACGGGATTCGGACGCACTCCAGGTACTCTGACCTCGGTCTGAGGAGCCCGCTGGGAAGCAGAGTGTGAGCAGGAAAAATAGTGATGGGTTAATTTTTTAAAAAACTCTGCTTCCACCCACCTGAGTGTTAATGAGACCGCCGGGTCCCCCGCTGCCGTCCCGTGTGGGGCTGTACATAACAAACCTTGTGTTCAGTGCCGGGATTGCAACCCACTTCCAGCCCTGTACGCCTGTGGGAAGCGGGGAGGGCAGGTCTGTGCGTGTGAGGGACTCCTGCCTGTTGCAGACATCTCTCCGTTTGCCCTGCCTCTTTCAGAAACGGGACATCCAGCTGCTGAAGGCCTACATGCGAGCCATCCGCAGCGTCAACCCCAACCTGCAGAACCTGGAGGAGACCATTGAATACAATGAAATCCTAGAGTAAGTGCCGCTGCTAATGCACATTCCCGGTTATAGTGGGGGCATCCCTCGGGGAGTAGGTGTTCGGGAGGCAGACACAGGGGGCGAGACTTGGGAACGGTCATTCAATCCCCCCAGCAGATTAAGGCCGAGCTACGCGAGCCACAAGAAAACCCATCATCTTAAAGCAAGCAGGACGTCGCAATAGAGAACGAAGTCTGGCGACTCGGCCCTGTTAATGTGACGGTCCCACCAGCTGTAATGTTCTGTACCTGCAGCCAGTTCGAACCCAGCAAGCTGCCGGACCATGTCCTGCCTGTGAAAATGGGGCCGGAAGAAATGCTGATCCTTTCACCGTACTGGCACAGATGGGAACTGGTGGAAGGGTCGGCTCGGCACAGCTCAGGAAAACTGAATTGCACTGGAGTTCATAAAACGACCTCAAAAGAACCGGGAGAAGCTTTACTCCGGGGGTTCTTGGACATGGGTGTTCACTGGAGCTCTGGCGCATCTGCCCCTTGAACGTGGAAGCGTCCTCAGGTGCCTGGAAAGATGGGAAATCGCAGCTTTTCTCCCCGCCGCATCTGCTGCCGTCGGAGGTGATGGGAAGAAGGTTCTGTGATGGGGGCGAGGGAGGGGGCAGTGATTAAGGGCCAGAAGAACTCGAAGGTGTCGGATTCCAGGAGCAACGTGCCATGAGTTAAGGAGAAAGGAGGAGAGCAGGGACATGGGGCAAAGGGCTCTGTATCGACAGACTTCAGCCTCTGAAGCAGTTAGTACTAGGAAGTTGTGGGGTAGGCAGATGTCTCTCCAGCATTGCTTTTAGCTACTTGAGTCTGGCACATTGTTTTCCGTCATGGGCATCATCTCTACCTGCATCTGTTTCTGTGCCGCGTTCTCCTTCCGGCCTCATCCCTCCTCTCCACCAGAAGAGGGTGCCACCCCAGCAGTGCCCGAGGGAGCGGCTGGCTCTAACGTCCGTTCTCCATGGGGTTTTACAAAGGAGAGCTGGTGGGTTTTCTGGCTGCATCCCGATTTCGCCCCGAGAGGGCACCTGAGTTCTTTGGCGCTGCCCTTTCGGAGACCATTATAAGCTGGCTCTATGTTCTGTAGACACCCCAGAACCTCTGACAGTCCTTGATGTGGCCAGCCTGCCTCTGAGGACCACGTTGAAGTAGCTGTCTTGCCTGTCTCGTTCTCTGCCTGCCTGTTAGCACATACTGTCTCCTGGGTGCCCCTGTATTTTACTCACGGTGTCTTGGTGTCTTGCAGGTGGGTGAACTCCTTGCAGCCTGCCCGGGTGACGCGATGGGGCGGGATGATCTCCACGCCGGACGCCGTGCTCCAGGCCGTCATCAAGCGCTCTCTGGTGGAAAGCGGGTGCCCCACGTCCATCATCAACGAGCTGATCGAGAACGCCCACGAGCGGAACTGGCCGCAGGGCCTGGCCACCCTGGAAACCCGCCAGATGAACCGGCGCTATTACGAGAACTACGTGGCCAAGCGCATCCCCGGCAAGCAGGCCGTGGTGGTGATGGCCTGCGAGAACCAGCACATGGGGGAGGACATGGTGCTTGAGCCGGGGCTGGTGATGATATTTGCACACGGCGTGGAGGAGATCTAAAGACTTGGAAAGAGAGAGAAACTTTTTGTGCTTGGAAAAAAATAACTCGTCTAAACCGCTGACATCTTCCCCCTCCCGCCCCCGTCAGTCACAGCATTATATCAGGGCATTATTCCTCCACGCGTGTGGCTCGTCATTTAAAAAGCGATTCAAGGCCTCCGACAAACGCTCCCTTGTCGCGCTGGGCAGTCACCCAGCATCATATGCAAAATGCGGTTTGCCTCTGGCAGCAGATCCGGGGGCCGGGTGGCTTTGAAAAGCACACAGCCCCTCGAAACCGCTGTGGGCTTTAGACCAGGCCTGCTGGGGCCTCGGCCGTCGTCCTGGCCTCCTGACGCAGTCCAAACCAAACGGGCCGGCGGATCTCGGCGTGACCCGACCGCACGGTGTTCACGTCCGCTCCGAAGCTTTATTCCCCCCACCCCCAGTTTCTTTCCTCACTCTGTGTGACAGCCACTGCTCTCCAGCCGCAGGCGTGTGGGACCGCAAAGGCAGGTCTCGCTTTGCAGCCTTGGGTGGGAGGTGGGACGGGGGCCCCTGCTCAGATACGCCGACGGTTTGGCCGGGGGTGAAGCTGCAGACACAAGCGATGCCAAATAGCCGCGCCCCCTCTCCCCACCACCGAGTAGTGATTTCAGCCTAACGGCTGAGCCGTGGAGCAAATGCGCCCTGGAGCTCGGCCGGGCGGCCTCCTGCTGCGTTGGGGAGAAACAAGGGGCCACCTTCGAGGGGGAATTCTAAGTGGGACTAAACTCTCTCATTGGACGGCCCTTTCGCCCCCTCCCGCTCTGAGCCTACTGGGCGCTCGGACACCCGAGGGAGGAGATGGACTCCAGGCTGTGGACAGCCTCTCGACCTGCCAGTTAAAGTTGCCTCCATTTCTTGCCCGGGACCCAGATTCAGCTGTCCTGTCTCTGTGTGCATCGAACGGTCGACAAAGAGCTTTGCCTTTTTTTTCAGACACTTGTGATTGTGGTTTGGTATTTTTGTACCTTTTTTTGCCTTGTTTGTTTGTATTTTCCCTTTATTTTATTTTTTAAATACAGTGGCCAGAAATGCTGCCAGGTCCAATTCAGTTTACTCGTCGGGAATTTAATTTATTTGCATTTGTGGGATTTTTTTTGCGGGGGTGGGGTGATTTGGGGGGGTTTGTTCCTTTCTTTCAGCGATTGTCGTGCCTGGAGACTGTTTCCTCCTCAGCTCATTGGTTTGCTGCGTGCGGGACAGGGAGTGAATTGTCAATAAACCAGAGGTTCTGGTTGCTTTAATCCAGACCTTGACACTACTATCCCTTCGGGGGCTGCTTGCATCTCTGTGGTCCTCTGAATAGTCCTCATCGGCTAGCCGGAAGCTGGCCGGGTAAGAGTTTGAATTCCCAGTGAACTGCTCCGCACACAAGCAGCTCTCCTGGGGTCCCATTCCAGTCAGCCAATAGCGGAGCTGCCTCCACCGATGGAAAGAACTCGTACTGAGATCAGACACCCGCCCCGCTACCCCAGCCATCTGCCCCAGCGGGCAAAAGAGAGAGATCTTGGAGAGCATCTTCAGGGGCAGCAGCTGTCCAGCGGGCGGTTACCCTGCGGACCATCTCCAGCGGAAAGTGGAGGCTGCCCAGATGTAGGCTCTGTAAGAACTACATTTCCCATCATGCCTCACACTGATTGGCCTAGTTCTGCCCAGCTGTCTGACGCTAGAGAAAGCTTCTTCCAGGAGCTGAATCCGATTGCGCCAGCCCAGACCCTAGACAGTGGCTGAGGGACTTGGAGGGAGCTCGAGGTGCTTCCTGGGGCTCTAAGCAGAGGACTCCCGCCCTCGCCCCGCTGCCTATCACGAAGGTCTGTCCCCTTTTCTTCCGGTCCTGGGGCTGCAGCGCAGAGGCTGCATGAGAACTCGCGCGCTCGCCCCAGCGGTGGGTTTTCTTACACACTGGCCAGACACCGTTTCCAGTGTCCCTCCACTGTTCGGTGGACATCAGGGGAAGCCTTTGCGTCCTGCTCTAGAGGCTCTGAAACGGCTGCAGGAATTCAGCTTGGCATTCACCTTTCCCGCCCAGCCCGGCTGGGGGGAGTTTTTAGGGTCCTGCTCTTACTGCTTTTTTTTTTTTTTTTTTTTTCTCTTTCAACTGGCAAATTGGCTCGTGGGGGTTGGTTTGTTTTTGTTTTAATGCAGCATATTCCTTGAGGAAATCCAGCTAGTTCTCCGGTTCAGGACGGGGCTTGGCTTTCCCCCTGCGGTTGTAGAAGCTCTTTGTTGGGTAACGTCCTAGTTTTCCATGTGTCTCGTATCCTACGTTACAAGCACCTGGAGTGTTCTTCAGAAGTCAGAGCAGTTGGAGGTATGGAGCGGGTTGTATTTGAATTCATGTCTCGCCGATGAGGTGTGTGGAAGGGGGATTACTGGGTGGGAGCTCTGTCCAACCCAGACCCTTATGCTCAGGAATTAGAAAAAGCTGCTAAATCCAACCTGGTAACTGCATCTGTCTAGCTGGACTTTTTAAAAAAAAAAACTGATTCCCCCGCCTCCACGGGACCCTTCACTTCCAGAGATGGCTTCCGTCTCCTTTCCACTGGAGGAACTGGGCGCTTGGAAATCAGACTAGACTTGCAACGGTGTCTTTGCTGGTCCATAAAAGTTGCTGGTTGTGTCTTGTGTGTGCTGTTTCATGGTGTTGACTGCACTAATAAACTGCCTTTTCTTGACTCTCCAATCCTTCATTCTGCTCTCCGGGCGCTCTCTCCTGCATGGGAACGCTGCCAAACCTGCTGCTGCTTCTCCGGGACCTTTCCTTGCTAGCCGCCTGCAGTTCACGCCTTGCTATCTCCTCTCTAGGGGCTTTGCCGCCCGTACAAATGAGCCCCTGCCTCCTAGCTAGTTAGTTCTCTAGGCAAGTCCCTTGTTCAGGTGCAAACTAGAAACAGGTCACTGCTGTGCACGGTGGCAGGAGCTCTCCCAGCGTCGTGAGACCACCGGAAAGGGTTATCACTCTGCTACACAAAGGAATCCTAGAAAATACCCTTGGCGGGGAGAGAGGCTGCCAGGGAAATGCTAAAGTTGGGGGGTCAAGTCAGTGAGGCTGGGTGCTGGGGGAGGAGAGCACACCTCGAGGCACCCCGGAAATCACCGTCTTCAGCAGCGTTTCGCTCGCTTTGCTGCTGCGTGGACTGGTTTGGGGGGGGGTGCTTTGAAACGGCCGGACCCGCTCTGCCCCATCCAGATCTAACCCCAGTCACCGTGAGGCGCGCGGCCTGGGCTGTCCGCGGCCTGCAAAAGGCTGGGAGCGCGGGGAAGGTGCGACCAGGGCTCTGCCCAAGGCCTGGGGCGGGAATAGACTAGCCTTAGCACTAGGGGCTTGGTGTGATTGATCGCCGGCCAGGCCAGCGGCTCCCCGGGTGCCTTCAGGGGCGAGCTGCTGGCCTTTCCTGGTTACAAGGGTAACCAGCGTCCCCCGGGGCTCCCTCGGCTTGCACCGCTCGTGGGTGTCCAAGTTCTCCCCCTTTCGATCTCTGCTCTGCTGATCTGCCGGGGCCTGGCAGCGTACGCCGGGGGGAGCAGGGGAGCGCATACTTCCCCTCTTCTAGCTCCAGAAGAAGAAAGGCAAGGCCTGCTTCAAGCGACCTGGCTCTGCGGCTACTCTGACCCTGGGCAGCTTGATGCTGCTTTCTGTGCCTCATTTTCCCCTCCCACCCTGGGGCCTGGTTGCTGCAGATGGTAAGCGGCCCTCGGCACTATGTACAGCACCCTGCACCTCTGATGGCTGTTGGGGCTTCTAGCCCCTGTTGTGATGCTGCTGGGGGGGGGGGGCGCGGGTGGGCATGCAGCAGCTTGTACCCCCATCCCATTCCCCCCCCCCCCCTTTCCTGTCTGCTCAGGTGGCTGGGGGGCAGCAAGTGCTTATTGCTACGTGCCCCACGGCTGACTCCACCTCTTGTCTCATCACAGGCTGTTGGCTCCGGGCGTAGGGCCTGGCTTTGCTATGGGGGGCGGGGGCAGGGCTGAGCCCCGGCACCTCTGGGCCCGGCACCTCTGGGCCTGGCAGCTCGTGGGCCCGGCACCTCTGGGCCTGGCAGCTCGTGGGCCCGGTAGCTCGTAGCCCCGGCACCTCTGGGCCCGGTAGCTCGTAGCCCCGGCACCTCTGGGCGTGCTGCATCCGTTATGGACATAAATCCTTGAGCCCGGGCTGCTCTTGCATCGCAACTGAAGCAGCGGTGGGCCCCGATCCCTCCTTGGAGCTTGCACGTACCCACCCGCCTGTCAGCTCACCCGGCCTCACGCCAGCCCGCGGGGAGGAGCCGGATCTCTCAGCCCGAGCAGGGGGATCCCCGGAGGCTCAAAGGCGTGAGGCCAGCCTGGACCAGACCCTGGATGCAGAATCTCCCTGGAACCTGGCTCTGTTCTGGGGTTGCACCGAGGGCGGGGCTCGGCACGAGCCGCAGGGCGTCCCGCTCCCTTTGGGCGGGGGGCAGCCCGGGCTCTGCCATGTGCCGAGGAGGCTGGAGAGCAGAGCCCCCCGCTTTAATACCCGGCTAGCGAGCGGAGCAGCTTGGGGGGAGGCCCCCCAGGGCCGTGCATGGTGCGGGCGGGTGTCCCTGTTCACACTGGGGCCACGGTTCCAGCCCCGTGGTTTGCACGGACGTAGCCATAGTGGCATCCTGGTGAACCGGCTCCAGCAGCAACAAATTCCCCCCCCCCCCCCCCCAATTTTCCCCAGGCCTTTTCCGGTGTCGATTCAGGCCCGCTCTCCCGGCTGCGGCCTGTGTCTGGGGTTACCGCTCCGAACAAGGGGGGCAAATAGCCCCTGGCTGGGCACTGGCCCCTGAGCCCCAGGGGCTGTGGGGCGAGGGGGGGGGGTTCTAGTCAAAGGATCAGGAGAAGAACTGGGGCGGGGGGGGGGGGGGGAGAGTGGGGCTGGCTGGGTTTTGGTTGTTGGCAGGTCCCTTCTCTGCCCTGAAATAGCCCCCAGAGAAAAGAGCCTTGTAAATCCCGCTGTGCACCCCCCCCTGCAGAGAGGGGGTTGCTTCCCCACTTCTGGGGCGCCCCCCCATCAGCTTTGCTGCCCCTCTCCCTGCAGATCGCATTCAGCATCCTAGCAAACTCCCCAGACATCCAGAGATCTCCCCGCCCCCGCGCACTACTCTCCGCAAATCAGGATGTTCCCCCCCGGCCCCCCTGGAGCCAGTTCTGCAACTGCCCCCCCCACTCAAAACATGGCACGTTCCCTCCTCCCCCCCCCGCCAGCTGTGCCCCCCATCCCAGCAAATAGTACAGCTGTGCACCCCCCAGGACCAGTTCTGCGACCCCAGATCACCTCACCCCTGCACATCCAGATGTGTCCCTGCCCTCCTCTGGGATCCCCCCCATCCAGACGTGCCCCCAACTCTGCAACTCCCCCCCATCCAGATGTGCCCCCCCAATCAGCTCTGCAGCCTCCCACCCAGCCCAGATGTGCCCCCACCCAGCTCTGGAATCCCTTAGTTCAGACGTGCCCCCCCGCTCTACACCCACAATCCAGATGTGCCCCCCAACTCCGCAGCCCCTCCCAGTGCACGTGTGATCCCCCCCCCCGGCTCTGCAGCCCCCCATCTCCCAGTAAATGCAGACAGCCCCCCCTCCCCTGTGTCCGGGTAAAGCTGTCGCTCCCCGCCCCCTCCCCGCTGGAAAGGGGGATTATTAAAAGGGGGTTGAATGCTCAGGGCCCCCCGCCCACAAAAAGCGGCGCCGTCACGAACAGGATTCGAACCTGTGCGGGGAAACCCCATTGGATTTCGAGTCCAACGCCTTAACCACTCGGCCACCGTGACACCCGGCCGGGGCTGCGCCGAGCGCCGACTAGAGCGGCCGGGCCGGCGGGGGGAGTGCCTGAGCCTGGCCCCCCGGGGGCGCTGCAGCCCCGACACCCCCCCCTGCAACCCCCCCCACATCCCCTCCCCCACCCCGCAGGGCCTGCCCCGCCCCTCCCGGCCACGGGCTTCCCCAGTGAGCCCCCCCCCCGCCTTCACCCCCTCGTACCTGCCTTGTCCCCTCTGCCCCCCCGGACCCACATAGCCCCCTCTGCCCCATAGCTCCCCATACCCCCCCGTGCCCCATGGCCCTCTGTGCCCCCCACAGCCCCTCCCCTCGGCTCCTCATAGCCCCCTCTGCCCCATAGCTCCCCATACCCCCCGTGCCCCATGGCCCTCTGTGCCCCCCACAGCCCCTCCCCTCGGATCCACATAGCCCCCTCTGCCCCATAGCTCCCCATACCCCCCCGTGCCCCATGGCCCTCTGTGCCCCCCACAGCCCCTCCCCTCGGATCCTCATAGCCCCCTCTGCCCCATAGCTCCCCATACCCCCCGTGCCCCATGGCCTCCTGTGCCCCCCACAGCCCCTCCCCTCGGATCCTCATAGCCCCCTCTGTCCCACAGCTCCCCATACCCCCCCGTGCCCCATGGCCCTCTGTGCCCCCCACAGCCCCTCCCCTCGGATCCTCATAGCCCCCTCTGCCCCATAGCTCCCCATACCCCCCGTGCCCCATGGCCTCCTGTGCCCCCCACAGCCCCTCCCCTCGGATCCTCATAGCCCCCTCTGTCCCACAGCTCCCCATACCCCCCCGTGCCCCATGGCCCTCTGTGCCCCCCACAGCCCCTCCCCTCGGATCCTCATAGCCCCCTCTGCCCCATAGCTCCCCATACCCCCCGTGCCCCATGGCCTCCTGTGCCCCCCACAGCCCCTCCCCTCGGATCCACATAGCCCCCTCTGCCCCATAGCTCCCCATACCCCCCGTGCCCCATGGCCTCCTGTGCCCCCCACAGCCCCTCCCCTCGGATCCTCATAGCCCCCTCTGTCCCACAGCTCCCCATACCCCCCCGTGCCCCATGGCCCTCTGTGCCCCCCACAGCCCCTCCCCTCGGATCCTCATAGCCCCCTCTGCCCCATAGCTCCCCATACCCCCCGTGCCCCATGGCCTCCTGTGCCCCCCACAGCCCCTCCCCTCGGATCCTCATAGCCCCCTCTGTCCCACAGCTCCCCATACCCCCCCGTGCCCCATGGCCCTCTGTGCCCCCCACAGCCCCTCCCCTCGGATCCTCATAGCCCCCTCTGCCCCATAGCTCCCCATACCCCCCCGTGCCCCATGGCCTCCTGTGCCCCCCACAGCCCCTCCCCTCGGATCCACATAGCCCCCTCTGTCCCATAGCTCCCCATACCCTCCCGTGCCCCATGGCCCTCTGTGCCCCCCACAGCCCCTCCCCTCGGATCCACATAGCCCCCTCTGCCCCATAGCTCCCCATACCCCCCCGTGCCCCATGGCCTCCTGTGCCCCCCACAGCCCCTCCCCTCGGATCCACATAGCCCCCTCTGCCCCATAGCTCCCCATACCCCCCGTGCCCCATGGCCTCCTGTGCCCCCCACAGCCCCTCCCCTCGGATCCTCATAGCCCCCTCTGCCCCATAGCTCCCCATACCCCCCGTGCCCCATGGCCTCCTGTGCCCCCCACAGCCCCTCCCCTCGGATCCACATAGCCCCCTCTGCCCCATAGCTCCCCATACCCCCCGTGCCCCATGGCCCTCTGTGCCCCCCACAGCCCCTCCCCTCGGATCCTCATAGCCCCCTCTGCCCCATAGCTCCCCATACCCCCCGTGCCCCATGGCCTCCTGTGCCCCCCACAGCCCCTCCCCTCGGATCCACATAGCCCCCTCTGCCCCATAGCTCCCCATACCCCCCGTGCCCCATGGCCTCCTGTGCCCCCCACAGCCCCTCCCCTCGGATCCACATAGCCCCCTCTGCCCCATAGCTCCCCATACCCCCCGTGCCCCATGGCCCTCTGTGCACCCCACAGCCCCTCCCCTCGGATCCACATAGCCCCCTCTGCCCCATAGCTCCCCATACCCCCCCGTGCCCCATGGCCCTCTGTGCCCCCCACAGCCCCTCCCCTCGGCTCCTCATAGCCCCCTCTGCCCCATAGCTCCCCATACCCCCCGTGCCCCATGGCCCTCTGTGCCCCCCACAGCCCCTCCCCTCGGATCCACATAGCCCCCTCTGCCCCATAGCTCCCCATACCCCCCCGTGCCCCATGGCCCTCTGTGCCCCCCACAGCCCCTCCCCTCGGATCCTCATAGCCCCCTCTGCCCCATAGCTCCCCATACCCCCCGTGCCCCATGGCCTCCTGTGCCCCCCACAGCCCCTCCCCTCGGATCCTCATAGCCCCCTCTGTCCCACAGCTCCCCATACCCCCCCGTGCCCCATGGCCCTCTGTGCCCCCCACAGCCCCTCCCCTCGGATCCTCATAGCCCCCTCTGCCCCATAGCTCCCCATACCCCCCGTGCCCCATGGCCTCCTGTGCCCCCCACAGCCCCTCCCCTCGGATCCTCATAGCCCCCTCTGTCCCACAGCTCCCCATACCCCCCCGTGCCCCATGGCCCTCTGTGCCCCCCACAGCCCCTCCCCTCGGATCCTCATAGCCCCCTCTGCCCCATAGCTCCCCATACCCCCCGTGCCCCATGGCCTCCTGTGCCCCCCACAGCCCCTCCCCTCGGATCCACATAGCCCCCTCTGTCCCATAGCTCCCCATACCCTCCCGTGCCCCATGGCCCTCTGTGCCCCCCACAGCCCCTCCCCTCGGATCCACATAGCCCCCTCTGCCCCATAGCTCCCCATACCCCCCCGTGCCCCATGGCCTCCTGTGCCCCCCACAGCCCCTCCCCTCGGATCCACATAGCCCCCTCTGCCCCATAGCTCCCCATACCCCCCGTGCCCCATGGCCTCCTGTGCCCCCCACAGCCCCTCCCCTCGGATCCTCATAGCCCCCTCTGCCCCATAGCTCCCCATACCCCCCGTGCCCCATGGCCTCCTGTGCCCCCCACAGCCCCTCCCCTCGGATCCACATAGCCCCCTCTGCCCCATAGCTCCCCATACCCCCCGTGCCCCATGGCCCTCTGTGCCCCCCACAGCCCCTCCCCTCGGATCCTCATAGCCCCCTCTGCCCCATAGCTCCCCATACCCCCCGTGCCCCATGGCCTCCTGTGCCCCCCACAGCCCCTCCCCTCGGATCCTCATAGCCCCCTCTGTCCCACAGCTCCCCATACCCCCCCGTGCCCCATGGCCTCCTGTGCCCCCCACAGCCCCTCCCCTCGGATCCACATAGCCCCCTCTGTCCCATAGCTCCCCATACCCCCCGTGCCCCATGGCCTCCTGTGCCCCCCACAGCCCCTCCCCTCGGATCCACATAGCCCCCTCTGCCCCATAGCTCCCCATACCCCCCGTGCCCCATGGCCTCCTGTGCCCCCCACAGCCCCTCCCCTCGGATCCTCATAGCCCCCTCTGTCCCACAGCTCCCCATACCCCCCCGTGCCCCATGGCCTCCTGTGCCCCCCACAGCCCCTCCCCTCGGATCCACATAGCCCCCTCTGCCCCATAGCTCCCCATACCCCCCCGTGCCCCATGGCCTCCTGTGCCCCCCACAGCCCCTCTCCCATGACCTCGGATCCACATAGCCCCCCCCCCCCCGGTGCCCCATAGCCCCGCCCCACCCCCGTGATTCCCATCGCCCCCCACGCCCCATATCTCGCTCTGCCTCCCCCTCTCCGGGGACCCACATCACCTCCTCCGCCCCATAGCTCCCCCCCCCGCCCGGCGGCTCGGCGCGGCTGCGGCGGCGGCGGGCGGCCGGCAGGGGGCGCCGGCGCGCGGGAAGATGGCGGTGCGGAAGAAGGACGGCGGCCCCAACGTCAAGTACTACGAGGCCGCGGACACCGTGAGCCAGTTCGACAGCGCGCGGCTCTGGCTGGGCAAGAACTACAAGAAGGTACCGGGCCCCCCCCCGCCGGGCCCCCCCCGGCTCCCCCCCTCCCCGGCGCGGGCCCCCCCCCCCCCCGAGCCCCGCCATTGACACCCGGCCCCGCCCCCCTTCGACTCCCCCCCCCCCCGCCCCACTGGCGCCCCCCCCACCCCCAAATCCCACTGACAGCTGTCAGCCCCACTCTCGCTGACCCCCCCCGAGCCCCACTGACAGCCCTCAGCCCCCCACATCCCACTGAATCCGCCCCCCGTACCCCGTGAATCTCCAGGGCTCCAGTCACCCCTTCCTGCCCCCCCCCGTCCCCCCCCCCATCCATCGCAGCCCTCTTTCCAGCTGCTCGGGCCCCCCCCCCCCTTCCTGGCCCCCCTTCAGCCCCACGGACCCCTCCCACCCCCCTTAATTCCCTTCCAGTCCTCCCCCTCCCTCACCTCCTACCCCCGGCCCTACAATTGCCCCATCCCAGCTCCCCTCCCCCCCCCCCAGCTCAGCAGAGGCCTTGCAAGCGTTTGGGGGGGCAGCGACCATCCTCTTCATGCGGGGGGGTTGTTCCCCACCCCGCCGCATCTGTCCTGGGAGGGGGCTCCGGGCCCCCCTTAACCTCCCGCCCCGTCCCCTGCTCTTAGGGGCACAATAGATGCTCTTTCATTCCAAGCCGCTGCCCCCCCCCAAAAAAGAAGATCTGGGAAATCTTGATCCCCATCCCATCCACTCTGGCTGTGAACCTCGTCCCTCCCCCGGGTGCTGAGCTTCCAGCCGGGCCCCCGCAACGTCCCCTCCGAGGGGGGACCCCGCCCAGCAGCTGACGACGTCCCGTCTCCCCTCGGATCCTTCCCCGTCTTTCGCCCAAGTGCCTCTGCCCGGACAAAGGCCGGCCTGTCTCCCGAGAAGCTGAAAGTTACCGAGAGCGCTGGCCCCGTATGGCTTGGGATCGCGCTTCCCTCCTGCCCAGGAGCTGCGAGGAGCCTTCCCTCTGTAGGGGCAGCTTTACGGTTGGGATCCATCAGCCCCCTGCCCTGCTGTCAGCATAGGGCGCGTGGGCTGGGTCCTGCCGGCCCCACCGGGCTCTCCCAGCCCCCCGGGTCCGGTCTCTCCGCTGTCATGTGGGGCTGTGGTTCCCAGGCTGTTACCTTTGACCTTCTGAGGGTAGCCCGTGGCTGAGTCACCAGACAGCTCCTGGGTCTGGAGTGACAGGCTGTGACCTGACCGTCACCCGCTCCCTGGGAATTTGCCTTTTCCCACCCGCACGGGGTTGAGCTGCTGCCAGAAGCGGGGATGGATCACTGGCTAATTGCCCTCTTCTGTTCACTCCCTCAAGCACCTGACACCGGCCGCTGTCCACGAGAGGAGACTGGGCTGGATGGACCATTGGTCTGCCCCAGTGCGGCCCCTCCCCAGCTACCTGCGGGAGATGGGTTCTTGTGTGCCCGGCAGACATGTCCCCATTGCAGAAAGGTTGTGCCGGGTGGCCTGGTGGGTGGGACTTCAGACTGTCACTCGGGAGACCTGCACGCTGGCCCTAGCTCTGCCACTGACCAGCTGTGGGACCTTGGGCAAGTCACTTTCCTTCTCGGGGCCTCAGTTTCCCTTCCTCGCCTTTGTCTGTTTGGCTCGGGCGTTCTTCTGAGCAGGGGGTGCCTCCTTCTAAGGGAACAGCCTGTGTGTCCAGGCCAGCCCGGAGTCGGGGAGTCAGGACTCCTGGGTCCCGTTCTGTTATTGAAATAGCCCTCGGGCGCGGTGCGTTACAGCCCCTCTCTTGCTCTTCCCACAGTACATCCAGGCGGAGCCTCCCACCAACAAGTCCCTCTCCAGCCTGGTGGTGCAGCTGCTGCAGTTCCAGGAGGAGGTTTTCGGCAAACATGTCAGCAACGCGCCCCTCACCAAGCTGCCGGTGAGTGCCGCGACCCGGCCGAGCCGTGCGGGTCCTTAACGGAGCAACCCGGCCGCTCGCACAGCCAGAGAGGAGCTGCCTGGGCCACAGACCGCTTGCTCCGGGCCAGGCGCCACCACCCCGGCCTGCGGGTTGGTGATGGGGGATTTCTGTGGGTGAAATCCGCTCCAGCCGAGGCCATGCTCTGCCCGACGCAGGTCCCAGGGAGGCGTTGCCTGTCCTGTTACCCGGCGGGAGGTGCTGGGATGGGGGCTGGATTGGCGGGAGCCGAAGCGTGCCTCGGAAGTGCCACCTGTGGCTCCGAGAGAGACAGCTTGTGCCCTTTAACCCCTCGCCGGCGGCCGGACAGCCGGCGTCTGGCGTCTTCTCCGGCGGCTCAGCCTCTCTCCCGTCCTCCCCTCCCCTTCTATTGCAGATAAAATGCTTCTTGGATTTCAAAGCGGGAGGCTCCCTGTGCCACATCCTCGCCGCAGCCTATAAATTCAAGAGCGACCAAGGATGGTGAGATGCCCTCCTCCCTGCGCGCTGGTCTCCCGGCTCGCTCGGGGTGGGGGGGAGGGCAGGTCCCCCCAGGCTCCCCGCGCACAAGCAGATGGACCTTGGTGGGGCAGTGCTGCTCTCGAACCCGCATTACGGACCTTCAAGGGCTGTGGTGGGGCCAGACTTCGTTCTTGTAAACCTGGGGGTCAAACCAGCCTGGGTGGTGTCTATGGGCGTGGTGCAGCTCTTGGCTCCCAGCCCCGATCCTGGTGGGGGGCATGGATTTGGGGAGAGGATGCATGGTGCCCCCCCAGGGGCTGACTGAAGGAATGAGACTCCACGGAGGGGGCGGTTTGGCTGGCCGGCCCCTAGCAGTGGGGTGGGTGCAATAGGATCCAACATGCCGCGGCCAGGTGGGCAAGTACCCAGTCCAGTGCCTGCTCCCAGGCGCCCGTCGCCACGGTAAGCAGGTGCCAGGCCGTGCTCGCAGACAAGGGCTCCCACCTCAAGTCAGAGGAAGGATCCAGCGCCCGCAGCCAGTGAGCAGTGCCCTGGCCCCATCCCAGGGAGCAAAGAGCCCACCCAGGGCACGGCCCCATGGCTCGGGCTCAGGTGTTGGAGCCCGGTAGGGTGTCCGCTCCCGGGCCAAGGCAGGGTTGGAAAGGTGGCTAATCCAGGAGGCGTGAGCTGTGGCTTTCATGAGAGTCGCTCTTTTCTTCCAATAAGGCGGCGTTTCGATTTCCAGAACCCTTCGCGGATGGATCGCAACGTGGAGATGTTCATGACCATCGAGAAATCCTTGGTGCAGGTAACCGGCCTGGTCATCCCCCTCCCCTCCATTCGAGTCGCTCCATGTCCCCCAGCCCCGCCTGGCCCTCACTCCTCTGCTTCCCTCTTCCTCCTGCAGAACAACTGCCTGGCCCGGCCTAACATCTTCCTGCACCAGGAGATCGAACCCAAGCTGCTGGGCAAGCTGAAGGACATTATCAAGCGGCACCAGGTAGGTGGGAGCCCGCGGGGCTAGTTCCGTGCCAGGGGGAGGCTGGCACGTCGCGGGCGCTTCTGCCTCGTCCGCCAGGCCCAGCTTCTGCCGTTGGCTCCGTGCGTCTGATGCGCTCCTTTGATCTCCTTGCAGGGGACGGTCACCGAGGATCGGAACAACGCCTCCCATGTCGTCTTCCCTGTCCCCAGCAACCTGGAGGAGGGTGAGGCGGCCCCCGTGACCAGGCTGGGGGAGTCTGGGTCTAATCCGGCTCCCGTTGGCTTCTTTGAGGCCCGGCTCAGGCCGTGTGGGTGTCAGAGGCTAGCTGAGCGTGAACCTGCGTTCCGGGTCTGCAGGGGGGCAGCTGCCTGACTCTGGGGCACAAAGCAGGGTCGGCCCCACTGCCAGGCTGCATGCAGGGAACGGGGCCCTGCGGGGATTCGCTCTTGGTGGGGAAATGACCTAGAGACCTGCAGGAAAAGGGCTGGTGATGAACTGCCAAGCCGGTAGCTTGCGCTAGCCAGGGGAGAGCAGATGGGCTGATACGGTGACGGGGAGCAGATAGTTCAGTGCCAACATGGAGGGGAAAGAGTGGCCATTAAAGAACTAAGTGCCCTAGCGGGGTGCCGGGGGGCCTGTGCTGCGAGAGACGCCATCTCCCGGAGGAGACGACAGACCTGGGCTGACCACGCCTGGTCACCGAGGAGCCGAGGATCAGGCTCTGGCTGGGTGATTCAGTTCTGCCTCCGTGAGTTGCCCTGGCGCTTTCCATTGGCTACAGGGCCCTGCTTTTCACTTCCTGTCCTAAAGCGTACTGGGGAAGGTGGCTGCTGCGTCTAGCCCTTACCCCCGTGGGCTGGCGTGTCTAGAAGAAAGAGAGAAGGCTGAAGTCTTAGAATGATTCCACAGGAGTTGGTAGCCTCCAGGAGGCGTTGATCTGGTGCCGGAGCTGCACCCCTGGGCTGCCTCGGGGACCCCACCCCGCCCCTCACTCCCCTCTGTGTCTCTCGTAGAAGAATGGGTTCGACCTGTCATGAAGAGAGACAAGCAGGTCCTTCTCCACTGGGGCTACTTCCCGGACAGGTGAGTGGGAGGCGGAGGGGAGCGGGCCCCAGGCACCAGTTCTCGTTCGTTTCAGTCTTCGTGTGGCCCCCTTCCTCCCCACTGCGGTCGGAAACGGGAGCCCCCCGAGGTGCGTCCTGCACTGCGTCTCTCACGGGGCAAAGGGCCAGGCTGATCAGCTGGGGGGCACCGTGCGGGAGCTGCATGCAAACCCCTCCAGCGCTTGGGGCAGGCCTGCCAAGGGGATCCGCATGGGATGGGGGTGGGGAGACACAGCCTCCCTTCTCCCCCCCCCCCCCCCCACACACACTCCCTGTGTTCCTCCCCCACAGCTACGACACCTGGATCCCCGCGAGTGAAATCGAAGCTTCTGTCGAGGACGCGCCCACCCCGGAGAAGCCCCGGAAGGTAACGGGGCTCCCTTGGCTGGGACTTGTGTGAACCGAGCTGGGGCTGGCTCTTGGGGGGCTTCGGGGGGCCAGTGGGCTCTGGGCCCTGACCCTGGGTTCTCACCGCGTTGACGTCCGCGGATCCCTGCATACACGTGTGCTCTTAGCGTCTTCACGCTGGTCACTCTGCCTTGGCCTCCTGACGGAACCTCCTTAGCCCTCCCACAATTCATGTGCAGTCGATTCGGGGTGTCTTAATCTCCCCCTCCCCTGAACGCATGGGATCTCCACCGAGCTTTCGGGGGGCTTCATTCTGTTCCCCATGCAACGATCCTTCCCTTCCCCCCCCCTCCCCATGTCACTCCCCGCCTGGAACCGGGCCCTTCCCGCCCCTGCAGGTCCACGCCAAGTGGATCCTTGACACGGACACCTTCAACGAGTGGATGAACGAGGAAGACTACGAGGTGACCGACGAGAAGAGCCCTGTCTCCCGCCGGAAGAAAATCTCCGCCAAGACGCTCACTGACGAAGTAAGATCCTAGCTGGTTTCTGTTCCCAGCTCTGGGAGGGGAGTGGGGGCTAGTGGTTAGAGCAGGGGGGCTGGGGGCCAGGACACCTGGGTTCTGTTCCCAGCTCTGGGAGGGGAGTGGGGGCTAGTGGTTAGAGCAGGAGGGCTGGCAGCCAGGACGCCTGAGTTCTGTTCCCAGCTCTGGGAGGGGAGTGGGGGCTAGTGGTTAGAGCAGGGGGGCTGGGGGCCAGGACACCTGGGTTCTGTTCCCAGCTCTGGGAGGGGAGTGGGGGCTAGTGGTTAGAGCAGGAGGGCTGGCAGCCAGGACACCTGGGTTCTGTTCCCAGCTCTGGGAGGGGAGTGGGGGCTAGTGCAGTGGCTCTCAACCTTTTCAGATGACTGTCCCCCTTTCAGAGTCTGATTTGTCTTGCGGACCCCAAGTTTCGCCTCCCTTAAAGACGACTTGCTGACAAAATCAGACAAAAAATGACAGAAGTGTCACAGCCGCACTGTTACTGAACAATGGCAGATTTTCTCCTTTGTGCCATATAATTCTAAAAGAAATCGGCTGGAATAGAAATACTGCACTGACATTTCAGTGTCTGGCGTATAGAACAGCATAAACAAGTCATTGTCTGTCTGAAACTGTAGTTTGTACTGACTTCGCTAGGGCTTTTTATGTCGCCTGTTGTAAAACTAGGCAAATATCTAGATGAGTTGATGTCCCCCCTGGGAGATCCCTGTGTATCCCCGGGGGTACATGTACCCCTGGTTGAGAACCACTGCTCTAATGGAAAGAGTAGACAACTGGGTGTCAGGACTCCTGGGTTCTATTCCTGTCGCTGAGTCAGTATGTGCACTAGGACATTTCCCCAGTATTCGCTCTAATCGGCCTGAATGTAAGTGTACGCGTCTAGGAACAACGAATGCCAGCCCCGCTTACAGGCTGGGTGGGGGCTCTCCCCGGGGAAGCAGTGACTCTGAAAGATGTGGGGGTCGAGGTGGAGAATCAGCTGACTGGGAACTCCCAGTGTGACGCCAGGCCCAAAAGGGGTGATGCTGGGATGCACGAACGGGATCTTGAGTAGGGACGGAGAGCTTCTTTTCCCTCTGTATCTGGCAGTGGTGCGGCCGCGGCTGGAATCCCGTGGCCAGTTCTGGGGTCCGCCAGTCAAGAAGGATGTTGGTAAATTGCGGAGGGTTCTGAGAATGGTTTAAAGGGTTAGAAAACCTGCGAGGGACCCAAGGAGCTCGATCTTGAGCTTAACAAAGAGATGGTTCAGAGGTGACTTGGTCCCGGTCTGTACGTCCCTGCGTGGGGGAGAACGGTGGGCTAATGGGCTCGTCGGTCGAGCAGAGAGAGGTCTCACGCGACACAATGGCTGGAAGGTGAAGTGCTGCCCGGAAATAAGGCACTAGGTGATCACAGCGATCCCGTCTGTGAATCACTCCAGTCTGTGCCTCGGTTTCTCACCCCCCAGGTGAACAGCCCGGATTCGGACCGGCGCGACAAGAAGGGAGGGAACTACAAGAAGAGGAAGCGCTCGCCGTCCCCAACCCCAGAGGCCAAGAAGAAGAACGCCAAGAAAGGGTGAGGCCGGCGCCCGGACCCCCCTCAGGGATTCTTCTGGGGAAGGGGCGGAGGGAGACAGAGCCTCTCCCCATGGTCGCTGGTTCGAATCCCGCTCCGGTTCGGTGATGAGCGGCCCCATGGCGGGGCTGGGTGTATGGCCAGTGTTCTCCTGTGTGGGGCCCTCCTTGCTCCTGCCCCTTCCAGCAAAGGGGCCCTGGCTGCTGCTGCTGTTTGCCGGGCTGGTGAGCGCCAGGCCAGGCCGCCCGGTGCCCGCTGCAGCCGTCGGCAACGGGGCATGTTGTGGTTCTCCTCCCCTGCAGCCCGTCGACCCCGTACACCAAGTCGAAGCGCGGGCACCGCGAGGAGGAGCAGGAGGACCTGACGAAGGACATGGACGAGCCCTCCCCTGTCCCCAATGTGGAGGAGGTCACGCTGCCCAAAACAGGTCTGGGAAGCGGCCCCGGGGGGAGGCCGACAGCGCCCCCGGGGGGAGAGGCTGGGAGCTTCCCCAGCGGCCCGCACTCCTGCCTCGCCCCCTCTGGGGGGAGGATGGGACTGGAGTAAATGGGAGCCCCCATTCCCACCCCGCACCCCACAGCGCCCCCTGCTGGCTGAGGCTGGAATAGCCGGGACCCACAGCCAGGGCTCCTGTGTCATGCTGTGCAGCGCCCCCTGCTGGGAGAGGTTGGGACTGGACTAGCCAGGAATGCTTTCTGGCCGGGCCCAGGGCAGGTTGCTGTGATCAGGGGGTTCCCAGTAATGCCTTTCCCCTTCTCCCTGGTGCAGTGAACACCAAGAAGGACTCGGAGTCTGCGCCTGTGAAGGGCGGCACCATGACCGACTTGGGTAAGGACCCCCTGAGCATCCTCCCCTCTGTTACCAAGGAGATGGGGCCCCAGCTAGAGAGAGGCCCCCTCCACCTGAAGCCCCTGGCGGACGCCCTGCGGTGAGCCCGGAGGGACGCTCCCCGGTGCCGGTGGGCTCGCTCCTGCCAATCCGGGGCAGCGTCTCGTTCCCTGCCCCGAGGGGTTAATTTTTCCCGGTGGCAGAGGCAGGCAGAATGACCTCCACGCTGCGGCCCGGCTGTGTGTATCCCCGGCCGGGCGCCGTAGGAGGGAGGCCGGCGGCCCAGGGCGGGTACGTTCCTTTCCCCCGCTTGGCCCGGGCTCCCCTGACGGCTGTTCTGTCTGCCCTTCCCTTGCAGACGAGCAGGAGGATGAGAGCATGGAGACCGCCGGCAAGGTGAGACTGACCGGCGGGGGCGGCAGCTTCACCCTCTCCCCTGCCCCGTTCTCACCACAGCCTCTGCCCGGCCCCCCCTTCTGCCCTCCTCCTTCCCGGCCAAGGTCGGCCCTGGCGGCCCCTCCTCCGCTTTCAAACACCCCAGCCCCCTGTCCTGGGAGCAGCCTCCCTCTCCCCCTTCGAATCATTCCTCGCCCTCGGCCGCCTCCCAGGGGACGTTGCTGGACCTGCCTGCGCACCAGCGCTGCACCGGGAGCTCTCCGGGTCCCTGCTGGGGCACCGGGGACGCCAGGCACCCCGCAGGGCTCTGGGGCTCTCCGAGCGAGAGCCCTGGTTCGGCGGAGTCTCCGACATCCCGTCCCGCTGGACGAGAGCTCCGCTCCCGGAGCCCGAGGGCCGCGCTGGGCTGGCCGCGCTGGGCTAGCCCTGGTGGAGTTGCTGCGCGGGCGGCAGGGCGGGGGCGAGCGTGTGGGGCGCGCCCCCCCGCCCCCGCCCACCTGCGGCTGTCTGGTTCCAGGATGAGGAGGAAAACAGCGCGGGGAACAAAGGGGAGCAGGCCAAGAACCCCGAGCTGCATGAGGACAATGTGACGGAGCAGACTCACCACATTATCATCCCCAGCTACGCCGCCTGGTTCGACTACAACAGGTACCGAGGGGGGGGGAGGAGGCTCTCCCCGCCACCCCCTGTTCCCAGAGCCGCGGCTCTAATGCTCCCGCTCTGTGCTTCTCCCGCAGCGTCCACGCCATCGAGCGCAGAGCCCTGCCCGAGTTCTTCAACGGCAAGAACAAATCCAAGACCCCCGAAATGTAAGGCTGCTCCCCCCCGCCCCATCCGTTCACCCCCCTGCGCCGGTGCTTCGCGCCTGGCGCTGCCGGAGAGCAACGCTGAGGGATGGTCTCTTGCGGGGCGGGGAGTAGCCCGAGGCCAGGGGTGGGGCCGTGGAAGCGAGGGGTCGAGCAGGTGCCGGATGGAGCATGGCAGGCTGGGAAAGCCGCCGGCACGGGCGCTTTCCAGGCAGCTGAGCGGTGCAGCGGGCGTGAAACTTACAAGCCTGCTGGAGAAACCGGTGGGTGGGGAGACCCGGGAGTCAGGACTCGCTTCTGTTCCCAGCTCTCGGAGCAGAGTGGGGTCGAGTGGTTAGAGCTGCGGTGGGGTGGGGCTCAAGATCCAGGACTCCTGGGTTCTGTTTGTAACTCTGGGAGTGGAGTGTGGTCTAATGGTTAGAGCTGGGGGAGACGGACTGGGAGCCAGGACTCCTGGGTTCTCTTCTTTGTCACTAACTCGCCGTGTGACCTTGGTTGAGTCACGTTGCCTTTGTGCCTCGGTTTCCCCCTCTGTCGAGTGCGGGGGGTAGTGATACTGACCAACCGCGTGAGTTTGAGACCCCCCAGCCCCGTTCCTGAGCTCTGTGGGGTCTGAACACAGAGTGATGCCGGGGCTCCGACCTGCCCTGGCTCGTGCTAACCCTCCCCTCTCCCCCAGATACCTGGCTTATCGCAACTTCATGATCGACACCTACCGGCTGAACCCCCAGGAGTACCTGACCTCGACCGCCTGCCGCCGGAACCTGGCCGGGGACGTCTGTGCCATCATGCGGTGGGTTGGGGAGCAGAGCCCCGGCCAGGCCGGGGCGGGGACTGGCACACACCAGGGCTGAGGCGTGTTCACGGAGGGAGGGAGCTGGCCCCGGATCGAGTTCTGCCCTCCAGGGCTGACTGCCCGGCCCAGCCCCCCTTGACACAGAGGAGAGAGGCCTGGCCAAAGTCGTGCTTCCGAGACATCCATCTCTCCTGCCGGCGTGGCGCAGCCGGGGGGCTGGGGCCGGGGCTAACCCGCTGCTCTCTGCAGGGTCCACGCCTTCCTGGAGCAGTGGGGGCTGATCAACTACCAGGTGGACGCGGAGAGCCGGCCAACCCCTATGGGACCGCCCCCTACGTCGCACTTTCACGTCCTGGCCGACACCCCCTCGGGGCTGGTGCCGCTGCAGCCCAAGACGCCCCAGGTAGGGCGAGAGAGCAAACGGGGTGAAATCAGCCTGGCCAGGAGGGTCTGGCTGCCCTGCCCCTCGAATCTCTCCCCCTGTTGCAGGGGGAAGCTCATCCCTTCCTGCCCTTCCCCCCTTCGGGGTCGGGGAGACCCATGCGCTGACCCCGTCAGGTCTGGTTCTGCTGCTTTGCTGTGCTCTGCTCAGGGCCTGCAGCCGTCCGGCCCCTCTGTGCGTGAGCGGGAGCGCCTCCCACTGGGGCAGGAGAGCGGTGATTTGTGGGATATGCTTCGCCCCTCCGTCTCCGTCTGAGCCGGGGAGCGGGCGCGCTCACCGTGACCTTGTCTGTCCCCCCAGGGTCGCCAGAGCGATGGCGACGCAAAGGCCGGCCGCAAGAGCAAAGAAATCGAGGACCTGGTCCCGGAGGCGGTGAAAGCGAAGCCCGAGCTGGTAGGTGGGCTCCCGGGAAACGTCCCTGCAGCCCGTTCTGGGGGGAGACGACGAGTGGCCCCGTGGGGGAGCTGGCAGGAGCGTAGCAGCAGGAGGCGCGTGGGTTCCTTGCCGTCTCCTAGAGAGCTGCGGAACTCACCGCCGCAGGAGGCTGCGGAGTTTGGCTGAGTCTGGTGGGGGGCTGACAATGGTGGAGGGGAGGGTGGGGATCATCTGGCTTCAGGGGCTGGGCTGATAGTGGGTCAGGAAGGAATTTCTGCCCCTGGACAGCCCAGCCGGGGGAAGGTGGTGGATATTTGCCTTTCTCTGAAGCATTGGGCTGCTGCTGGGGCAGGATTGTCGACTGGAGTGGGTGACAGGACCTTCCACTGCCCCCGATCAGGGCCCACGGCGCCCGGCTTAGAGCAAACCCTAAGCCACTGCCCCCGACCCCGGGAGCAGCAGCAATACGGGACAGAGCCGTCGGGAGGCACGTGCCAGGCGGGAGGCCGGCATAGGAGGGCTAGCAGTGGCTCACCGCCCCGTTCGCTCTCCGCAGCAGACCTCGGCCTCCCAGCAGATGCTCAGCTTCCCCGACAAGGGCAAGGAGAAGCCGACGGACCTGCAGAACTTCGGCCTGCGCACGGACATGTACACCAAAAAGAACGTCCCTTCCAAGGTAGGCGCGGGCGGCGGGCGCCTCTCCCGGATCGGCCACCGTCGCCCGCTCTGAGCCCCGCCGTCTCCTCTCCCCGCAGAGCAAAGCCGCCGCCAGCGCCACTCGGGAGTGGACGGAGCAGGAGACGCTGCTGCTGCTGGAGGTGAGAGGGGAGGGCTCTCGGGGGGTCCCCATGGCGCTGGGCTGGCCCCAGCCAAGCCTCCCCTCTGGCTCCGTCTCCCCCTCCCCCTGCAGGCCCTGGAGATGTACAAGGACGACTGGAACAAGGTGTCGGAGCACGTGGGCAGCCGCACCCAGGACGAGTGTATCCTGCACTTCCTGCGCCTGCCCATCGAGGACCCCTACCTGGAGGACTCGGAGGCGTCGCTCGGGCCCCTGGCCTACCAGCCCATCCCCTTCAGCCAGTCGGGCAATCCCGTCATGAGCACCGTGGCCTTCCTGGCTTCCGTCGTGGACCCCCGCGTGGCCTCCGCGGCGGCCAAGTCGGCTCTCGGTAACGCCCCAGCCCTGCTCGGAGTCCCAGTGCCCGGCCACGCTGGCTCAGCCAGGCGGCGTGACCGAGTCCTGGGCGGTCTGATCCCGGGAGAGCCCCCCTCTGGGTCCCACGCGCAGCCCGCGGGCCCGGCCCAGCCCGGCCACGCTGGCTCAGCCAGGCGGGCGTGACCGAGTCCCGGGCGGTCTGATCCCGGGAGAGCCCCCCTCTGGGTCCCACGCGCGGGCCCAGCCCGGCCCAGCCACGCTGGCTCAGCCAGGCGGCGTGACCGAGTCCCGGGCGGTCTGATCCCGGGAGAGCCCCCCTCTGGGACCCACGCGCGGGCCCGGCCCGGCCACGCTGGCTCAGCCAGGCGGCGTCACCGAGTCCCGGGCGGTCTGATCCCGGGAGAGCCCCCCTCTGGGTCCCACGCGCAGCCCGCGGGCCCGGCCCAGCCCGGCCACGCTGACTTAGCCAGGCGGGCGTGACCGAGTCCCGGGCGGTCTGATTCCGGGAGAGCCCCCGTCTGGGACCCACGCGCGGGCCCGGCCCGGCCACGCTGGCTCAGCCAGGCGGCGTGACCGAGTCCCGGGCGGTCTGATCCCGGGAGAGCCCCCCTCTGGGTCCCACGCGCAGCCCGCGGGCCCGGCCCAGCCCGGCCACGCTGGCTTAGCCAGGCGGGCGTGACCGAGTCCCGGGCGGTCTGATCCCGGGAGAGCCCCCCTCTGGGTCGCCCGCGGGCCCGGCCCAGCCCGGCCACGCTGGCTTAGCCAGGCGGGCGTGACCGAGTCCCGGGCGGTCTGATCCCGGGAGAGCCCCCCTCTGGGTCCCACGCGCGGGCCCGGCCCGGCCCGGCCCGGCCATGCTGGCTCAGCCAGGCGGCGTGACCGAGTCCCGGGCGGTCTGATCCCGGGAGAGCCCCCCTCTGGGACCCACGCGCGGGCCCGGCCCGGCCACGCTGGCTCAGCCAGGCGGCGTGACCGAGTCCCGGGCGGTCTGATCCCGGGAGAGCCCCCCTCTGGGTCCCACGCGCAGCCCGCGGGCCCGGCCCAGCCCGGCCACGCTGGCTTAGCCAGGCGGTCGTGACCGAGTCCCGGGCGGTCTGATCCCGGGAGAGCCCCCCTCTGGGTCCCACGCGCAGCCCGCGGGCCCGGCCCAGCCCGGCCACGCTGGCTTAGCCAGGCGGGCGTGACCGAGTCCCGGGCAGTCTGATCCCGGGAGAGCCCCCCTCTGGGTCCCACGCGCGGGCCCGGCCCGGCCCGGCCCGGCCATGCTGGCTCAGCCAGGCGGCGTGACCGAGTCCCGGGCGGTCTGATCCCGGGAGAGCCCCCCTCTGGGACCCACGCGCGGGCCCGGCCCGGCCACGCTGGCTCAGCCAGGCGGCGTGACCGAGTCCCGGGCGGTCTGATCCCACGAGAGCCCCCCTCTGGGTCCCACGCCCGGCGGGTTTCACCAGCCTGCGCCCAACAGAGCTGTCCCCTGCCCCCGAGTGCCCAGTCTCCTGCTCCTGGTGGTGCTGCAGCCGGTGGGGCAGGGGGAACGTCCACTGGCTTAGAACGGCGTCCAGTCCATTATCCTGGCGCCCGGCCCACCGGGCTGGGCACGTCTCCCTTGCCCGGCCCCTCCCAGCCTTTCGGGATGCTCCCCTCCCTGGAGACCCCAGGGCGCGGGGGAGTGGAAGGAGGGCAGTGGGGTGATGCCAGGCGTGCGCTCCAGCGAGCTGACCCGGGGCTGTGCTCGGCAGAGGAGTTCTCCAAGATGAAGGAGGAGGTGCCCACGGCGCTGGTGGAAGCTCACGTCCGCAAGGTGGAGGAGGCGGCCAAGGTGACGGGCAAGGCCGACCCGGCCTTCGGGCTGGAGAGCAGCGGGATCGCGGGGACTGCGTCCGACGAGCCGGAGCGAATAGGTGAGGGGGGCGAGCGAGGCTCCTTCCGCGCCTTGACCCGCGAGGCGCCCGCCATCTCGCCTCCGTCGGACGCTGCTCCGGGCGCGGCGAGTAGGAAGGGTAATGAGCGAAGAGGGGAGGAGCCGCAGGAGACCAGAGCTGGCCTGGCCTCCGGTCTGGAGCTCACCCTCAATCGGCTGGCTCAGGGTAAGGGACCCCATCATCACCACCGCCTCCCCCCCCATGTGCACGCGAGAACCCCAGCGGGACCCAATGGCGGGGTCAGGATCCGGCCATGGGGCTTTTCCCCTCTCGGGTCTGGAAACATCCCCGTCTGTGGACCGTTCCAGGTACGTCTCCACTGCAAGGAAAGCCCGTGTCAGTGAGTCGACTGACTCCGGCTTGCCTTCCGGGTTCCCGCCTGCAGTGGAGACGTTCCCTCTCCCCCCGGGCCGGAGCTCGGTCTGGGAGCCCCGTCCCCTCGCTGGGTTTGGGAGCCCGAGTCGAGTCCGCACTGCTGGTTTTAGCCCCGGCGCGAGCCCAAGCAGCGGAGACGTGCGGCCCTGTCGTGCGGGGTGGCCTCTGTGAAATGAGTTTGCTGGGTCTCAGTCCAACGGAATCCACCCATGGCCCGGAGCTGGGAGCCATCGCCCCAGGCGGCCCTGTGCCCCTTAGTGCATCCCCTCCCCCCTCCATTGTGTGACTGTCATTGCTAGGGGGTGGGGGGAGCCCTGCTTTCCCGCTCTGACCTGGCCGTCTCTGTCCGTCCCCCACACCCTAGAGGAGAGCGGCGCAGACGAGGCGCGGGCCGAAACTCAGCCGTCGGAGGAGAAGAAGGACTTGAAGGTACAGAGGGGGGAGGGGAGGAGAAGAGTGACCCCACCCTGCGCCTTTGGGGGGGGAGCCCGGGGGGCGTGGAGCTGTGGGGAGTGTGGGACGGGACACAGTGAACCATTGGGATCACAGATCCCCCCCCACCCCTTCATGCCCAGTGGCCTCTCCGTACAGGGCTGGTCCTGTCTGGCCGACGGGGGTGGGGGCGTTTGGGGCGGGGGGGGGGGGGGGCTCTCGTTCCGTCGGGGCAGATCGGAGGACTCAGTCCCATCCCTCGTCCGTCCAGGAGCCCCGGGAAGGAGTCGCGGAGGAGGAAGTGAAGGAGAAACTGGGCGAAGCCCCCAAGAAAGAGGAGGAGAAAGGCAAAGAGGGCGACAGCGAGAAGGAGTCGGAGAAGGGTGACGGTGACAGCGTGGGTGAGCTGGGGGCTGAGTTCCCGTCTTGCGGGGTGATGGGCTCTGCCGAGCCAGCAGCCTCTGCTCAGAAGAGGCCAGTGCCGGAGTACCGGGGGGTAGGGGGCTGCGAGTCGGGATTGAGGGGCACCGGCAGAGCCGGGTGAGGGGAGTCTGCATGTAGCAGTGAGGCAGGTTTTCCCCCTTTCCTCCCCCCGTCTCAGCGGTGCCAGCACCTTCCCTGATTTTCCCCAGGGCCAAACCTACATTTCCCCTCCCCATCCCTGGGGGGGCAGTGGCACAGCGCCCAGCCCTCATCCCCCACCCGTCTCTCTCCCCTGGCCCCCAGCCGAGAAGGAGAAGGAGCCCAAGGAGGGCCAGGAGGAGGTGCCCAAGGACCTGGCCGAGGCAGAAGGCGAGAGGAAGACCAAGGTGGAGAGGGACATCGGCGAAGGGAACCTGTCCACCGCGGCCGCTGCCGCGCTGGCTGCTGCGGCCGTGAAGGCCAAGGTGAGGGGCCAGGACCAGCCACGCCCCTGCTCTGATCCCAGCGCCCCATGGGCAGGGTGGAGCTGGAGGGATTGGCTTGGAGACTGGAACCACCTAGGCTGAGCTGAACCCCATTTCTATAACCACTAGACCCCACTCCCCTTCCAAAGAACCCAGGAGTCCTGGCTCCCAGCCCCCGCTGTTCTAACCCCCAAGACCCTCCCTCCCTCCCAGAGCCGGGAGAGAACCCAGGAGTCCTGGCTCCCAGCCCCCACTGCTCTAACCCACAAGACACCCCCTCCCTCGCTCTCCCCCTCCCTTCCAGAGCCGGGAGAGAACCCAGGAGTCCTGGCTCCCAGCCCCCACTGCTCTAACCCACAAGACACCCCCTCCCTCGCTCCTCCGAGAGCCGGGAGAGAACCCAGGAGTCCTGGCTCCCAGCCCGCACTGCTCTAACCGACAAGACCCTCCCTCCCTCCCAGAGCCGGGAGAGAACCCAGGAGTCCTGGCTCCCAGCCCCCACTGCTCTAACCTGTAGCTCCCCTTTGAATCCCGGGGGGTGGATGAGCACCAGGAAAGCACCCAGGCTCCCCCCTGCCCCGGTGGCTTCCTCCCTCCCTGTCCCTGGCTCGGAAATGCCCCGTGGTCGTTCCGCTGCTGCCCTAGTGGAGGTTCTGAGCCCCGGTGCCCGAGCCCTAACCCGTCCCTGCCCTGCTCTGCCCCGCGCAGCATCTGGCCGCGGTGGAGGAACGCAAGATCAAGTCCCTGGTGGCCCTGCTGGTGGAGACCCAGATGAAGAAGCTGGAGATCAAGCTGCGGCACTTCGAGGAGCTGGAGACCATCATGGACCGGGAGCGCGAGGCAGTGAGTGCGGCCCCGGGGTGCACGGATGGCTCGGGCTCCCTCCACCCCACCTAGCGCTCAGATGCAGCCACCTCTGGGGCGGGGCAGGACAGCTGTTTATACAGGATCACTCACCCGCTGCTGAGATGCAGCCACCTCGGGGGCGGGGCAGGACAGCTGTTCATACAGGATCACTCACCCGCTGCTGAGATGCAGCCACCTCTGGGGCGGGGCAGGACAGCTGTTTATACGGGATCACTCACCCGCTGCTGAGATGCAGCCACCTCTGGGGCGGGGCAGGACAGCTGTTTATACGGGATCACTCACCCGCTGCTGAGATGCAGCCACCTCAGGGGCGGGGCAGGACAGCTGTTTAACCAACCGCATGTCAGCGGGGCATGACGCTTTAGGTTAGGAAGCGAAGACAGAATCTGTGGCGAAGGGGCTTTAGTGGAGGTCCTAGGACCTAGCCAATGGGGCTGGGGGAAGGGATCTGACCCGGTTAACTGCAGTGCAAGCCTCTGCCTGTGCCCTGGCGCTGGCCAAAGTGACTCCGGAGTCTGGGGCCAGCCGGATCCAATCTGGGGCCTGGTGATCACGGGAGTGGGGGGCTGGGGGAGCCGGGGTTGGGCCGAGTAAAGGGGGAGATCCCGGTGACGAGGTATGCAGCCCAGGGGGGTGGCCGGGGAGGCTGGGCCACAGGAGCCTGGCTCGAGTGACCGGCTGGTGCCCTCTCTGTAGCTGGAGTACCAGAGGCAGCAGCTCCTGGCAGACCGCCAGGCCTTCCACATGGAGCAGCTGAAATACGCCGAGATGCGCGCCCGGCAGCAGCACTTCCAGCAGCTGCACCAGCAGCAGCAGCAGCCTCCGCCCCTCCCGCCCGGCTCCCAGCCCGTCCCGTCCTCCGGGGCCCCCTTAGCGCCAGCCGCCCACTCCATGCCCGTGGCCCAGGCCCCGGGGGCACCGGCGGCGGCCAGCCTGGTGGCCCAGCCCAGCCTGGCTCCAACGGAACAGATCGGCCAGGCGGTGCCGGCCGCCCCGGGGGCTCCGCACACGGTTCCGGCTCAGCAGGGACAGACCCCTGCCGGCCCTCACGGTAAGTGGCCTCCCGGGCTGGCAGCCAGCCAGAAACCGGGGTACAAGCTGGCCTGTGGGACCACCCTGTCCCCTTTGTCTGGCTCCGGGTCCCTCTCACCCTGCTCTGCTAGTGACAAGCTGCCCCTTCGGACGGCACGCTCACCCAGACAGTAGCACGTGAAGGCACACCCAGAGTTACAGCCCTCAGCCACTCATGACCTGGACCCCAGCAAATCCCCCCCAAGCCCAGAAATGTCCCGTCTTCCTGCTCAGCACAAGCTCATTCATCAGCTCACCGCTTGGTCAAAGGCCAGCGGCCCTGCGCCCGCCTCTGTAACTGAGCAGATTCCGCGAGCGCTTGAGACCAGGATCAAACGTTACAATAAGTCGATTAACTACAGAGAGGGCGATTTGAAGGGATTCGTCAGCGCTAGGCATGGAGGTGGGAGTTGGTGACCCAAGAAATAAAGGGTAAAATCGCAGTCTAAATCCTAAACTTTATCCGACCAGGCCAGATCTGAATCCAGCTGCTTTTCTCGCCCCACTGGGCACTGGGAGCCCCTCACAGTTCTTAATACACCGGCTGAATTCCCTGCTCCGCCTGGGACCAGCCCCCCCAGTTCAAAATCTCTTCTTCCAAACGCTCTCGCTGCCTTCAGCGTAGCGGGGAGGAGAGAGGGGGACTCGTCATGTGCTATACACTCACTTCACGTGCTGGGAAGATGCCGGCTCAGAAAGAGCCAAGCATCGGGTGCTGTGAGGTGCGAGGTCCCTGTTGTGTGGCGCTTGAAGAGTTGTCTCTTGTTAAATCGTAAATCTCTCGTTTCCAATCCCTGGCTCGCCCGGGGCTGCTGATGGTCACTTCACACCCGTCGGGGTGTGGGCCACCTGCCTTGTTGCCACTGGGGAACCAACCGCCTGTGGGCGTCTCCCAGACCCACGGCATATTTCAGTAACAACCAGGGAGCGAAATCTCGGAACTCCCTGTACAATGGGGAGGTACCTAGTGTGACACAACGGGGAGATTCAGCAAGTCCTGGCTTTTCACAGGACACCTTCCAAGGCATCCTTTGTAAGTGGTTCTCAAAGTGTGGGTTGGGACCACAAAGTGGCTCGGGACTGGTTACAGGGCCTGGGCCTGTCGGTTGGTGCCCCCCAACCCGAGGTGGTGAGGCTCGGGCTTTGCACCCCCCAGGGCGGCAGGACTTGGGCACGCTCAGGCTTTAGACCCCCTCCTGGGGGCGTGCAGTAATGTTTGTTGTCAGAAGGGGGTCGCGGAGCAATGACGTTGGAGAACCCCTAGATCACAACCATAGAGCAGTGGGTACAGGTGCTATTTTGAGGGACAGGATGTTACCCCCGAGGCTGGGGGGTGCCAGCCCCAAAGGGGCGGTGCTAGGAGATGGCAGCCACTCCCTGCTGACCCTAAGCCTCCCACCCGCGCCCCACCTCCCAGCAAGAGGCCAGGAGTGACCCCTGACCTCGGGGCCAGGACTGCGCTGGGCCCCCCATTAACCCTTGGCCACGTGTAACCCTGTGTCGCCGGTTTCTGTCTCTTTCTCCAGCCCAGCCTCCGTTCCCTGGCCAGCAGCCCTCCTCTCAGATGCTCCCCGGGACGGTTGGAGCGAGCGCCCACCCCGGCGTGCCCGGTAATCTCCCGGCAGCTCTGCCTTTTGGAATGCCTCCATCCATCCCATTTAGCATGGCTAGTAACGTAGCAGACTCCATCAGTATTAACCTCCCCGCTAACACGCCCGCTCATCCCATGCATGGTAACCTCCCGTGCGGCATGCTGCCCGGGGGCGCCCTGGCCCCGCCTAGCCTGCCCGGGACCGTGTCTGGCGCGCTGCACCCTAGCATGCTGACGACCAACGGACCGCCGCTCGCCGCGCCCGGCTTGCCTCATGTCTCGGGACTGGCCTCGGCAGCTGCCCAAAGCCCAGCCATTGTGGCGGCCGTGCAGGGCAGTCTCCTTCCAAGCGCCGCCCTGGCACCAGGTGAGACTCCGCAGCAGGGGAGTGGGGACCTCAGAGATGGGGCTAAGGCGCCGAGCGACGCCGCTGTCTGCCACCGTTCGGTGGCTCCCTCCACAGGGCAGGGTCGGTGGGCGGGGAAGCTTGCCCAGCTCTGTGCCCGTGAATACCCGCAGCACCCGGTGGAATGGGGGGCACCTGCAAGCACGCTACACGTTCTGCTGGCTGGAGAGGGAGGTGAGGACCCCTGGCTCTTCCCCTCCATCCCCACCTTGGGACGGGCACCGGGTGCAGGCTGGAGGGCCGCTGCGCGCCCCCCCTCCCCCTTCTGCTGTCCAAAGTTGGAGCGCTGCAACCTGTCAATTCTCTCCCACAGACCAGGGCCCCCCTCTGCAGACGGATCCCATCGCGCCCAGCACGGCCACCCCGGTCCCGCCCACGCAGTGAGGCTGCTCTGCCCACCGCCCGGAGATGCCACCCGACAGGACAAAAACCTTCGCAACCTGTAAAACCTGCCTGGGATTGTTTGGGAGGGGGGAGGGGGGTGGGGATTTGGTTGGTTTCAAAAAACACATCGATCACGGGGGTTAAAAAGGAATCCCCCTGTGTTCAGCCCCCAGTCCCGCTGTGTCTGTCTGTCCTGCCCCCTTGCCACCACCCCCGGGCTTTTTTTTGTATCCAGTCGTCCCGAGACTTTTATTTAAAGGCGCTGAGAACCACGTCCAACAGCGCTGGGGGCCTGTGGGGGCGGCGGCGGAGGTGACGGGTATTTATAGAAGGCTCTGATTTTACCTGGTTCCTGGGCATTTAAAGCTCCCATGTCTTCTCTCTTTCTCTCTTTTTTTTTAAATAATAAAAATAAAATAAAAATTCCAAGTCCCCCCGGGGTGGGAAGAAGTGGCACCGTGTGGGGGATCTGTCGGGACGGGGAGGGATGGATGGAGTCCTCTGTCCCCTCCGTGCAGTGTCCCGTTGGGGCATGTGGCTCATGGTGTCCCCGTTTGTTGGGCGTGCGGAAAGCAGGATTCACCCTCCAGGCTCCCACCCCCCCTTTCCCAAAGCAACCGTGACTGCAGGGGATGGTTCCCCTGGAATTGGAGGTCAAGGGACCCACTTGTGATCAGTGACTGTTCTATCGTGGTGACTTCTTGGATGTTAATGCTTCCTGAGCCTTTTATCCCAGGGGATCCTAGTTCTATGGACTCAGGGTGTCTCGGTGAGCCTAAAACAGCGTAACAGTCGGGGGAGGACTGGGAGAGGGAGTGCTCTGCCCTCTGCCACTGAGCTGACAGAAACAACAGAGAGCCCGGTGGCATCTTAAAGACTAACCGATTTATTTGGGCATCAGCTCTGGTGGGTAAAAAACCCACTTCTTCAGATGCGTGGAGTGAAAATTACAGCTCCAGGCAGCGCTATAGATACTGGCACACGAAGAGAAGGGAGTTACATGTGGAGCACCAGTGTTGACGAGGCCAGTTCGGTCAGGGTGGATGTGGGCCACCCCGAATAATTGATGAGGATGTCAGTACCAAGAGCTGGAAAGTTGCTTTTGTAGGGAGCCAGCCACTCCCAGGCCCTATTCAAGCCCAAATCGATGGTGGTGAGTTTGCAAATGAATTGTAGCTCTGCAGTTTCTCTTTGAAGTTTTTTGGTTGAAGAATGGCTACTTTTAAGTCTGTTATTGACTGTCCAGGGAGATTGAAGTCTCCTACTGACTTTTTTGTATGTTACCATTCCTGATGTCTGATTTGTGTCCACTTATTCTTTTACGTAGAGACTGTCCGGTTTGGCCAATGTACATGGCTGGCACATGGTGGCATAGATCACAGTGGTAGATGTGCAGGTGAATGAGTCCCTGATGGTGTGACTGATGTGGTTGGGTCCTGTGATGGTGGCGCTAGAGTAGATATGGGGACAGCGTTGGCAACGGGGTTTGTTACAGGGATTGGTTCCTGCGTTAGTGTTTCTGTGGTGTGGTGTGTAGTTGTTGGTGAGCATTCGCTTCAGGTCTGTAAGCGAGGACTGGCCTGCCTCCCCAGGCCTGTGAGAGTGAGGGATCGTTTTCCAGGATAGGTTGTAGATCCTTGATGATGCGCTGGAGAGGTTTTAGCTGGGGGCTGTATGTGATGGCCAGTGGGGTTCTGTTATTTTCCTTGTTGGGCCTCTCATATAGTAGGAGACTTCTGGGTACCCGTCTCGCTCTGTCAGTCTGTTTCCTCACTTCCCCAGGGGGGTAGTGTCGCTTTAAGAATGCTTGATAGAGATCTTGTAGGTGTTTGTCTACAGCCAATCTCTAAGATACAACCGCATTTGCTCCAATCCCTCAGACAGAGACAATGGAGCATGTGATGTGGTCTGGATGGAAGCTGGAGGCAAGTGTAGCGGTCAGTAGGTTTCCGGTATAGGGTGGTGTTTATGTGACCATCGTTTATTAGCACTGTAGTGTCTAGGAAGTGGATCTCTTGTGTGGACAGGTCCAGGCTGAGGTTGATGGTGGAGTGGAAATGGTTGACATCCTAGTGGAATTCTTCAAGGGCCTCCCTCCCATGGGTCCAGATGCTGATGATGTCATCAGTGCAGCACAAGTAGAGGAGGGGACGAGAGACTGTGGGGCCATGCGGGTACCCAGAGCAGTGCCGCTGACTTGGCGGTATAAGTTGTCCCCAAATCTGAACTGGTTGTGGGTGCTGGGCTAGGCCACGTTGGGCCAGTGTTACCAGCTGCCCCATCAGCTCCGTGCCCGAGGAGAGCCAGTGGCGGAACAGAGCCGTGGGCTGGAAAACCGGCGTCTAAGGAGAGGGGGAAGCAGCTTGATCTAAGAGAAGGGCAAGAGTTGACTGGCCCCCCAGCCTCCAAGGAGCCGTGGGGCACGGGGCTGGACAGCAGGGGGCTGGCGGCTCCAGCCGGCAGAGCAGGGCCCACAGGCTGCGAGCGGAGGTCAGACAAATTGTGGCTAGTGGGGAGAGGCTGTGGTGAACAGGGAGGGGCATTGCCCCTGGGTCCGGCTTGCTGGGGGTCGGGCTGGGCGGCTTTCCATGGAGGCCAGGAGGGTCCTCGAAACGCTCCCTGGGAGTGGGGGGCTGCTGCAGTAAGGGCTGAGAGGTGTTCGTGGGCTTGGCAGGCGTGTGGAAGCCAGCTGGGCACTTCTCACCTCGCGCTGGGGGTGCCCCGGCCAGTGGGGAGCGGAGCACCAATCGGCTACCAGGCCATACTAAAAATAATAAATGGAGATATGCCAATTTCCTAGAACTGGAACTACCTTGAAAGGTCATCGAGTCCAGTTCCCTGCCTTCATTAGCAGGACCAAGTACTGTCCCCTGACAGATTTTTGCCCCAGATCCTTAAATGGCCCCCTCAAGGATTGAACTCACAACCGTGGGTTTAGCAGGCCAATGCTCAAACCACTGAGCTATCCCTCTGCCCCATGTGCTGGGTTTGATGGGAGAAGTCCTATGGGGCATTTCTCACCTCCCCTCTGCCTGGTTCCACAGTGCTCTTGGGATGGGGGCGGGGGGGTTGGCGCTTTGACGGTGAGGGGCCAGGTGCATTAGAGGATTGGGGGGGGCCCTAGGGCTCCCCATGAGCCTCAGCAGCAGGGGATCAGCACCCAGCTGGCCCCACATCTCCTGGATACCAGGGCCCCGCGGGGGGGGAGGGAGACGCGTCCTGGGCCAAGTGGTACCGGGGCGGCTGAGGATCCAGTTAGTCCCGGGGGGGGTGGGGTGTGTTACGGCCCAGCCAGGCTGGCGTCACGGGGTTGGGGAGACGTTCATCCTGCTAGAAGCCGTGCCCGCCCAGTGCAGCCTCGAGCTGGGGGCTGCACCTGAGTTCCTGCTTGAGCATGGCCTCCGTCAGCCTTTGCACCAAGCATTACCCCGGGGCATGGGGCACTGGGGGGGGGGGGGGGGGGCAGGGTGCTGGGAATGTTTGTCTCCTTCCATGCACAGTGCAGGGACGTGGAGGCACCCGACGCTGGCCTGGCTAAAACGAGACACCGCTGGGCAGCATCAAACCCGCTGCAGCAGGACAGGGCTGGGGCTGATGGGTGCCAGCAGCCTGGGGGTGGGATTGCCCCCGCCCAGCCCCTTAGTTAATAGCCCATGGCCCCCCTCACCCCCTGCAGCCGGTTGATGGATCCAGGTGACAAATCCGCTCCCAGCCATGGCCCATTCTCCCCCCAGTTGCTTTAATGCCAGCCCATGGGCCTGGGCTGCGGCTGCTTCCCAGGGCCGGGCCCCCTGATGCACAGCAGGGAGTGTAGCCACCCCCACGCCTCCCCAGCAGGTGAGGCTCCCTCGGGCACGGCTGGGGGGGCCTGGTGGGCAGAAGACACCCCCTCTGCTATGGACCTGCTGGGAAACCCCCCCCGTCTCCATCTGTGCCTCAGTTTCCCCCCCCCCCTTCTAAAGGGCTCTAAGAGCTGGTATTACTGTAGGCAGGGTCCGGGGGGTCCTCACCCCTTGCACCAAGCAGCAGCTGCCTGGGGGCTCCTGCTTCCAGGGGGGCAGCTGCTGCTTCCTGTCCAGAGTATGCTGTGGGCTCCCCCCCCCCCGCTGCTCCAGCATTTGCCTGGGAGGGTGCAGGGCTTGCACCTCCCCCAGGGCCAGACCATGCCCAGCACTAGGGGGTAGGGGAGCACAGGCCTGCCCCCAGGGGGAGACTGACACCTTCCCAGCATCCAGGGGCAAGAGTCCCAGGCTGCGAGTATCTGGCCGGGCCTGCGTAGGACATGGGGCTCATGGATTCATCCGGGCTCTGCAGCCTCCGCATGCAACAGCGAGCTGGGTTTTTCCCCTAATCCGCCTCGGGCTCCTTTCTCCTCCTCCCTCCCCCCATGCCCTGTTCACCCCCCTTCCCCCACTTTCAAAAGAGGCCCCAGAACCACCACTTCTCAAACCGTTTATTACGTGAAAGCAACTGGAAGGAGAAACAACTTGGCCCCACTGGAGGGGTTAGAAGGGGGTAGGGGGAACCCCAGAAAGAAAACAGGGATCACTCTTCCTCCTCCCCACCCCCCAGGGAGCACCCCCACAGCACTGGAAGTCTCCTTCTGGTCCACACAGGGAGGAAAAGTTTACCCAGGTCGTAGAAAAGGCACACAATCGAAGAAAGCCGAGCGCCCGGCAGCAAACCGAGGCCGGGGGGGGGGGGGGGGGGGGGAAAATGAGGGGGGAGGAGATCGGCTGGACTCTTCATCCGCTCAGCACCATCCGGACCAGCTCTGTGGGGAGAAGGCTGGGTGTGAGATGGGGCGGCTGCCCCATAGGGGGAGAGGCACCTCGGTAGCTGGGGGAGAAAAGGTCCTCGGGGGCTAATCCAACCAGGGCCGGGGACTTCCGGGCAGGTTCTTCCAGCGTTTGCAAGAGGGGAAAAGTTCACTGAGTCTTCAGGAGCTGGACTCTAGTGCCCCCATTTAATCCCCCCCCCCCCCCCCCAAGAGCATCCTGGGACCCCCAGCTCCTGTACCAGCCCCTGCTCCTAGCCTAGGGGCCACGCCCTGGCCTGTTACTCTACAGCTGGTAAGAACGGGGTCCACCCCCAGCCTGGGCCCTGTTCTCCCCCCCCACCCCCGACCCCACCCTTCACCCCACAGCCCCTGGCCCCAGGACGCTTCCTTCCCTCTGCAGCAGCCCGTCCGCCGCGAGCAGCACTCGAACCCACGCCGGCAGAGGGGGGCGGGGGGGGGGAGGCAGGGGGAAAGAGGGCAGCATGGTTTCTACAGCTACTGCCAGGCTGCGCGGGGCAGAGAGAGCTCGGCTTGATCTACAGCAGAGAAGGGCCAGCAGGGGCCGGGCCATTCGGGGGGGGAGGATCGGACAGAGAGAAGGGGCAGGCCGGCAGCCACTACACCGCTCCCTAAAGGAAGACTGTTGGGGTCACCGACGGCCCCCGGGCCCAGGCTGCAGCCACGCTGGAAGGGAAGATCCTCACATCCTGCCCGCGGACTCCCCCGCAGCTGGGGGGGTTTCTAGGCAGTGGGACACCAGCGTGGGGCTCCCCACCCAGCCCAGGCTCAGCCGTGGGGATCAAGGCTGACGCAGCTCCCCCCGGTCAGGCCACGAGCTCCCCAGGCTGCATCTGAAGCCCCCCCCCCCCCCGGCTCCATCCCAGCTCCCCCCACGCAGCTGACAGTCTTGCTTTAAAATCGGTGCACGGCTCCCGGCAGAGCCGCCTCTTAAACGCCCCCCACCCCCCGCTATAGAGAGTCAGCTACATGCAGAGACATGCCGAGGGGGGGTACGCTGGACGGGGGGGGGGGGGGGGGGGGGGGGGGGGGGGGGGGAAAGAGACAAGAGCGCAAACCAGACTTCCTTTAAAACAAAACCAAAAAAATAAGGGGGGGAGAGGAGGTAAGTGAAGGGGTGTCGGGAAGAGGCGTACCCCGCTCGGCTTCACCCTGACAAGATGTGCCTCACAAACGCTGTTGGAAGGAACAGACATCATCAAGCAAACGCAGCGGACACACGGCGCGAACAAGCGCGAGGGGAATCCCAACCCGCCGGGCCCAGCGGCTGCGCCCCGGGGAGGGGAGCGGTCGGGGGCGGGTGTCTGAGCGCAGCCCCCGACGATCCGGCTCTTGGGACGCCCCAAGGGGCTGCAGCGTCCTCGCCGGGGGAAAACGAGCCAGAGGCGCCGGGCTAGTCCCACAATGAATCCCGGCCCTGGGACCGACAATTCGCCCTCCCCGCTCCAGCCCAGGTTGGAATCTCCTCCCCACCTCCCTCCAGCAAGGCAGGAGAGCCGAAGCCAAGGCCTCACCTTCGTAGTTAATGCAGCCGTTGCTGTCTTCGTGTCCGGCCACCAGGATCTCCACTTCTTCCTCCGTCATCTTCTCCCCTGCGTGGGACAGATGGGATTTTACTACAGGGCCCCTCCACACAGCAAACCCAGCCTCCATGACCCTCCCTGATCAGACACACAGGCCTCCCTCCTAGTCCAGCGATGACCAGAGCCCAGACTCCTGGGTTCTGTTGCCAGACTTGGGCACCGCGCAACCTGGAGGCAAGTCACTTCCCTGCTTGGCACTGCGGGGAAACAACGCCCTTTCGCCAGCCACCTCGGAGAGACCCGGGGTGGGGGGACGACGACGACACACACCGTTCTCAATGCAGGGTTTGGATCCCCAATTTACGGGGCAGCGGTGAGAACAGAACCGGGCTCCTGCCACCCCATGCAAACCCAGATGGGTTTCCTCAATCATCCAGATGGACAAATCAATCGGAGACGAAGCAGGAAGACAGCGAGGGGGGGTGGGGTCCTGTCTCAGGCGCGGGGCTCAAGCCCCCCAGGGCGACAGTACCAACTGAGTAGCCACCAGGCCACTTCTGCGGACACACTGGGCTGCTTCTCCCTCTCCCTGACCCAGACATCCCCGGGACAAAGCCAGCCAGGGGCCTTCGGAGACCCTCCTCCCCCTCTGCCAGGGGCGTCAGCGCCTCACCCAGGGTCACGAGGACGTGGCGGATCTCGGCCCCCATGACGGTGCCGTTCCCCTCCTTGTCGAAGACCCGCAGCCCCTCCACGTAGTCCTCGAAGCAGCCCTGGTCCTTGTTCTTGGCGATGGTCTGCATCATGGGGAGGAACTGCTCGAAGCTCAGCATCTTCATGTTCATCTCTGGCGAGGGAAGGGGGCACGGATGAGACCGGCTCCCCGGGCAGCCGCCTGCTGGGCCAGGCACAACGCCTGGGGGACGGGCGCGCTCACTGCCGCAGCAAATCCCTCCTGTGCCTGGCCTCAGCGAGGGACGGGACCGTTATGCTCACGGCAGGGAGCACGGTGCCCCCCGGGCTCTAGACCCCCAGAGCTGGGGCAGGCACCCGAGGGGCGCCAGCCATTCTGCAGGAGTTTGAGGGGGGAAGCGGTGCTGGGGCACAGGGCAGGTGGGTTCCATGGGGGGGTGGGGGGGGGAGAGAAAGAGGGGCATGTACAATAAAGCTCGGTGGGAAATTTGAGATTCGGAAAAACATTCTCATTCTACATAGGGACAAAACCAAGGCCCTGGGGGTATTTTTCATAGAGACCCCACCCACTCAGACACCACAGCCTGGGAGGGTTGGCCATATGTCTGGGATGGCAAAGACCCAAGTTCAAGTCCCCACGCACTGGAGATTCGAACCCAGGTCACCTGCAGCTAGGGTGACCAGATGTCCTGATTAGTCCCTATTTTGGGGTCTTTTTCTTATATAGGCTCCTATTACCCCCCCTCCCTGTCCCGATTTTTCACACTTGCTGTCTGGTCACCCTAGATGCAGCCCGCCTGGGCCCAAGAAACCATCCTGACCAACTGTCTCCTCCGGCGCTTTACCGCAAAAGGTTTGTTTTGACCACAACCTTCCCACCCCCGCTGCGGGGCAGGGGACCCTAAGAACAAACTTCGAGGCCAGATTAACCTCCTCGTTCTGTGCAACAGCCAGCCCTGGAGAGGCGAGCGGGGGGGGGGGGGGGGGGGGGTTGGTTCCTCCCTGCAGCTCCTCCCCATTACCCCAAGTTTTAAGCCAGTCTGAGTCCATTGTGCCATGGACTCACTCCAGCCGACGGGGCGGGGGGAAGCCGGCCCGTTCTCGCCCGCCTCTAGCTCAGGGACGCGGGAGACGGGTAAGGTTACTCACCGTCGCTCTTGGGGTTCCCCAGTACCTTCATGACTTCGGCGTTGGTGGGGTTCTGGCCCAGGGCCCGCATCACGTCTCCACACTGGCTGTAGAGGATTTTCCCATCCCCGGTTCGGTCAAAGAGCTGGAAAGCCTCCTTGAACTCTAGAGGGGGAGAGCAGGGAGGGCGTCACTGCGACCCCAGGTGCCGATCCCGCCCGCGCGGGGGGGGGGGGGGGGGGGGCCTGCGCCCCTCGGTTCAAACACGTGCCGACAAAGCCCCCCTTAGCCAGCCCTGATCTGACGGATACCCAGCCGGCTCCAACCCCACGAGCACGCGCCAGGGGCAGCAGCCTCAGCCCCAAGGGCCCCCTGCCCCGGCAGCCGGGGGCCTTCCAAATTCCCCTCCTAGAAATTCAGCCAGCTGGTGGAGACAGACAGAGCTGCCTGGGTTAATATTTCCTTTCCGCGTAGGATCCTGTTTCCTGGACACAGACTCGGAGAGAAACCAGATCGCCAGCGGGGAGCTGCCCCTTCGCTGTACCCAGGCGGAGCCCAGGGACGATGGAAACGCTGCATCTGCCCTGGCTAGCAGGTTAGCGCCTCTCGGTCCCAGGGCCGCCTTCACCCTGGCCCTAGAGGCGCTCACACGGTCAGCCAAGGCCCCAAGGGCCAGCCCTGGTGGGTTTCGTATCAGGGACTCGACCACGGGGCAGCAGGGACACCTATGAGACAGACCCTGCCCATCACCTCCACAGCGTTACAGCCACCGCCTGCCTCAGGGGAGCGAGATGGGGAAAGCGGAGCGCACAGTGGGGACAGGGAGAGCCCCAGACCAGAGCCAGCTGCAGAGATGGGAACGGTACAGAGGCATAATGCCCACTCCCTTCCCAGAGCCGGGGAGAGAACCCAGAAGTCCTGGCTCCCAGCCCCCCCAGGCTCTGACCCCACAGACCCCACTCCCTTCCCAGAGCCAGGGAGAGAACCCAGGAGTCCTGGCTCCCAGCCCGCCCTGCTCTAACCCACTAGTCCAGTGGCTCTCAACCAGGAGTGCCCATACCCTGAGGGTAGACCGAGGTCTTAGAATCATAGAATCATAGAATATCAGGGTTGGAAGGGACCTTAGGAGGTCATCTAGTCCAACCCCCTGCTCAAAGCAGGACCAATCCCCAATTTTTGCCCCATATATCCCCAAATGGCCCCCTCAAGGATTGAACTCACAACCCTGGGTTTAGCAGGCCAATGCTCAAACCATTGAGCTATCCCTCCCTTCCAATGGGTACATCAGCTCATCTGGATATCTGCCCAGTTTTACAACAGGGGACAGAAAACGCCCCAGCGAATACAAACTACAATGTCAGACAATGATTTGTTTATGCTGCTCTATACACCACACACTGAAATGTCAGCACAATGTTCATATTCCAACTGATTTATTTCATAATTGTATGGTAACAATGAGACAAATCAGCCATTGTTCAGTAACAGCGCGGCTGTGACAGATTACTGTCAGCAAGTCGGTTAAGGGAGATGAAAGTTGGGGTACGCGAGACAAATCAGACGCCTGAAAGGGGGACAGTCATCTGGAAAGGCTGAGAGTCACTGCACTAAACCCCTCTCCCCTCCCAGAGCTGGGGAGAGAACCCAGGAGTCCTGGCTCCCAGCCCCCCCAGGCTCTGACCCCACAGACCCCACTCCCCTCCCAGAGCCAGGGAAAGAACCCAGGAGTCCGGGCTCCCAGCCCCGCCAGGCTCTGACCCCACAGACCCCATTCCCCTCCCAGAGCCAGGGAAAGAACCCAGGAGTCCGGGCTCCCAGCCCCGCCAGGCTCTGACCCCACAGACCCCATTCCCCTCCCAGAGCCAGGGAAAGAACCCAGGAGTCCGGGCTCCCAGCCCCGCCAGGCTCTGACCCCACAGACCCCATTCCCCTCCCAGAGCCGGGGCGAGAACCCAGGAGTCCGGGCTCATTCCCTCTGTCCTTAGCACACTTCCTGTTTTAACTAAAGCAAACACCAGCAAAGGGCCCCAGGGAGGGTCTGGCCGGTGGGTTAGCAGAGACACCCCCCCCCCCCCAGATCCCCCCGCCAGCAACGGCTGGACCCCCCCCCCCCCTTTCCCGCCCAGGCGGGCCGCTCCCTGCGCAGCCTGCGCGCCGCCGGGGTTTTGTGCCCATATAAGGAAGTCGGCGCAAGGCGCCGCGCAGGGGTTGCGCTGCGCCTCCGTCCGACACAACATTCCACCCGCGAGCCGCTCCCCCCCCATCACACCCCGCCGGGGGGGGCAGGCAGCGCCCCTAAAACCAGCTCTCCCCCCCCCCATCCGGCCTGGCCGGGGGGGGGGGCGGCAGGGAGGCTCGCAGGCTGGGCCAGGAGTGAGCCATGCGCGCACTAGGGGGGAGGGGCAGGTGAGTCCCCCAGACCCGGGGTTAGGGGGGCCCTGCCCGGGGGAGGGAGCTAGGAACCCCACAGCAGGAAGAGCCGAAGGCAGCCGGCGACATCCCCGCCCCCTGCGCCCCAGAAGCGAGGGGCCCGGGGTTAGGGGGGGGGGGCCTGCCCCACTTACCGGCCGGCGGCTAGCCAGGCTACCGGAGGAGAGTGAAGGCTAGTGACAGAGGCGGAGGAAGCGCTACAAGGGAGGGAGGGAGAGCCGGGAGTCCGGCCGCGCAAAGGATTCGCCCCCGGAATGAAAATAACGCGCAAGGGCGGAGGCCGCGCAAGGAAGCGGCGGGGCTCGGGGGGCACTTACCGGCCGTCTGATCCTCGGAGAAATCACACTGCAAGGCAAGCACGGGGGGGGGGGCGCGGTCAGCGGAGCTAGCCGGCCCCCCCCTTCTTCCCCGCACCCCCAGTCCCGGCCAGGAGGCACCAGGCAACTTCCGGGGGGGGGGGGGTTGGAGTCAAACACCGGGGAGGTCCCTGGCTTCGGGCAGCTGGAACCCAACCGTGGAGCCCCCCCCCCGCCCTCGGAGCCCGGAGCTCGCCCAGCCCGGTGCATCAGCCCCGAGCTCGCCCCCCAGCCCAGCCCAGCCCGGTGCATCAGCCCCCCCATGCCCCACCCGGAGCTCGCCCCCCAGCCCTATGCACCGCCCGGAGCTCGCCCCCCGCCCACTCCGGTGCATCAGCCCCGAGCTCGCCCCCCAGCCCTATGCACCGCCCGGAGCTCGCCCCCCAGCCCTATGCACCGCCCGGAGCTCGCCCCCCGCCCAGCCCGGTGCATCAGCCCCGAGCTCGCCCCCCAGCCCCATGCCCCGCCCGGAGCTCGCCCCACCATGGCTGCCGCGGCTCCGCTCCCTGCAATGGCCCCGGCTCGGCCTCGCCTCCCGCAGCCGCTTTCTACTGGCTCTGACGTCACCCCCCCCGGCCTCCGCGCGCCATTGGCCGCCCAAGGCAGGGCCGTGCGTCACTCGTTATGCTAATTAGATGCTGCATTATTCATGACGGGGCCCCGCGAGGGGGCGGGGCTGAGCCGCTCGCCGCCTGTCCCGGCTTTGCCTATAGATAGTCATCGAGATGGGGCTGGGGGGCTGGGGCCCGGGGGTGCATGGGGAGCGGGGAGCAGGGAGGGTCCCGGGGAGGGGGGCTGGGGGACACGGGGAGAAGGGGGGTCCCAGCGGGGGGCTGGGCACACGGGGAGCAGGGAGGGTCCCGGGGGGGGCTGGGGGCACACAGGGAGCAGGGAGGGTCCCGGGGGGGGCACACAGGGAGCAGGGAGGGTCCCGGGGGGGCTGGGGGCACACGGGGAGCAGGGAGGGGCCCAGCGGAGGTCTGGGGGCGCAGGGAGGGTCCCGGGGGGGCTGGGGGCACACAGGGAGCAGGGAGGGTCCCGGGGGGGCACACAGGGAGCAGGGAGGGTCCCGGGGGGGCTGGGGGCACACGGGGAGCAGGGAGGGTCCCGGGGGGGGCACACAGGGAGCAGGGAGGGTCCCGGGGGGGCTGGGGGCACACGGGGAGCAGGGAGGGGCCCAGCGGAGGTCTGGGGGCGCAGGGAGGGTCCCGGGGGGGCTGGGGGCACACAGGGAGCAGGGAGGGGCCCAGCGGAGGTCTGGGGGCGCAGGGAGGGTCCCGGGGGGGCTGGGGGCACACGGGGAGCAGGGAGGGGCCCAGCGGAGGTCTGGGGGCGCAGGGAGGGTCCCGGGGGGGCTGGGGGCACACGGGGAGCAGGGAGGGGCCCAGCGGAGGTCTGGGGGCGCAGGGAGGGTCCCGGGGGGGCTGGGGGCACACGGGGAGCAGGGAGGGGCCCAGCGGAGGTCTGGGGGCGCAGGGAGGGTTTCATTCGACAGACCGAGGACCCTTCTGCAGGGTCTGGGTACGGGCAGCACTGGACATTTTAACGGGGTCCAGTCTCCCAGCCGGCGACTGCGACACCCCCCCCCCCCGCGCCCGCCCCCAGTCGAGACCATCCCCGGCCCACGGGCCTCGTCTCCGCCGTCCATAACGCGGCGTCAGTCCCGGGGTGCCTGGCCCAGCCCGTCTCTCCCGCCCGCCTGCCGAGCAGGGAGACGATGCCGGGGGCACAGAACTCCCGCCCGGCCCCCTGAGAATTAACCCAGCCGCACAGGTGAGGGCGGGATCCCACGCCAGGACTGGGGCGGGTCACCTTGATTCACTCCCCTCGGCCCCAGCGCCACCCTAGAGCCAGCCGCTCTCCGGGGCCCTGGAGTTCTCTCGCCGGCCGGAAACCTGCCCCCCCGAGCCGGTCTGCGAAGGGCCTGCCCTGGCTCCGCTAGCGTCAGGCCTCCCTCGGCCCACGTTCCCGGGGACGGGAATTAAACACCCGGAGCCGAGCCCGGGGGCTGGGTTCGGATTCTGCCTCGGTAGCCGCCGGGGAAGACGCGCTGGCTGGGCACTAACAGCCCGTGGCTGCTCCGTGTCCGAGGGGCAGAGTTTCCAGGTGACCTTGGGCTGCACAAAGCCCTCGCTCTGGCAAGCTGGGGGGGGTCGCGTCCTGTGCTGACGACGCCCCTGAGCAGGCGACCTGCGGCCCCAGCGAAAGAACAAAGAAAGAAGAGAGCGGTGGGAATTCTCACCCCCAGCGGGGGGCGCTGTGGGGCGCGGGGCAGGCCTGTCGGCTGCTGGGGCAGATCCCCGCTGCTCCCGTCCCGACCTTTCACCCCCTAACAAATAGGGAACGGCGGCTGTAATCCCTGACATCCTCCGGGGCCCTGCGGCCCTGCCCTGGCTCTGGGCGCCCGGGAGCAGCTGGTCTACCCAGGGCGTTCTGCCAGCGCCCGGTGTGCCCGTACCGCGCCATGGCGCTGCCGGCGTAACGCCTCCCGGGGGGGGCGCCCGGCTCCGGCTAGAAATGATCACACTTGCAATTCAGGCCTCAGCTGGTGCGGGTGACTCCTGCCTCCGCCCGGCCCCATAGCGGAGCCTTTGAGGGGTGTGGGGGGGGAACAGGGGTTGATTTCCCAGCTCTTGCTTTCTGCATGGGATTTAAATCATTGTGCGGGTGCCAGGACACCCACAGGGCCCTGCAGGGCCGGCCCGGGGCCTTTTCCAGCCTGTGCTCCCACGCTTGGCCCTTCCAGCCCTCCAGCCCCCCGTCCCTCATTGAAAGTGTATCAACCCCCAAGTACAGCCCTCCCCCGGCGCCCTGGCTCTCAAGAAAGAGCCGGGGATGCTGAGAAGGCCCCTGTGGCCAAGACCCAATGGGCCGGAAGCTTCTGCAAAGAAACGGCTTTTATTGTCCAAACGCAGGACGGGCGCAAGGAGGATCGGGTCCGTTCCCACCCAGGATCGGGACCGCGGCTTGGCTGGGTGGCCGCTGCTCTTGGGGTGGGGGGGGGAGCGTGCACACATAACCCCCCGCCCCCCTCGCTGGATCCTCAGCCGCTGGCGTCCGGGGATCTTGGGCCCTCCCTTGGGCCGTGGTAGAAGTCCTTTGCGGCAGCCATCGGGTGGGTGGGGAGCGGGTTAGAGAGATCAAGGGGGCAGGGAACGTGCCCCCCCCCCTCAGCCCCATCCTGCCCAGTCTGGGGAAAGAAGAGGACACCGTGAGACGCCGGCGTGGCCTTTGGAAGCAGGGTCTGGGAGCGGGATGGGGGTGGGGAGAAGGGTCCAGGCCCGGAGCTCAGGTTTGTTCTGGATCTCCGTCCCCCGGCGCAGAGGCTGGAGGGATTCGCGCTCCCGGCTGGGCCGGCGGGTTTGACTCAGGGCACCGGCTGTGCCCGCCGGATGCTGGCCTAGCCGAGGCGCGAGGCCCCGGGATGGTTTCGGGGAGTTAGGCGAGTATGTTCCCGGGCGGGGAAACCGAGGCACTGGGGAAGGACTTGGCTGAGGCTAGGGCAGAGCTCGGCATTAGGCCCAGGCAGCCTGAGTGATTAAAGCAAAGCCACGCCGTCCCCTGTGCCTGTCTGATGGCATTGGACCACAGCTGGTAGCAGAGCAACTCCCGTGCCTCAGTTTTCCCCTCTGCAGAACAGGGGTAAGACTCCTGCACTCGGGGCTCTGCTGTTGGGAGGTGCTAGGGGGTGGTGCCAGCAGCCCCGAAAACACGGGCCTCTTCCAGGGCGGTGGGATTTGACACACGCACGTTCGAGATGATCCGCCGGGCCCGGAGATGCTCCACCCGGGTCCCTGCCAAGGAGCAGCCCCCCCCAAAACAGAGTCAGAAAAGTAACCCCCCCACCCCCCGTGGGGGGCACCTACCCTACGGCACTCGCTCAGCCAGACAGGATGTGCTTGACGAAGGCTGTGGGGGGAGGAGAGAGGCATTAGGCCGAGGCACCTGGAGGTCCCCTCCCTTGGGAGCCTCCCCCCCCTTTCCCGGCCCCGTGGCAGGAGGGTCCCTGACTCCAGGCTCTCACCTTCGTAGTTGATGCAGCCGTTGGCGTCCTCGTGCCCGGACAGGAGGGCGTCCACCTCCTCCTCCGTCAGCTTCTCGCCTGCGGCCGGAGGGGGCAGCGCGTTAGTGCTGGGGAGATGTCCCCCCCCCCCCCCCCGCTGCCTGGTGCCCACCCAACAACCAGGGGGCCCTGTCCCTGCTGGGTACCAGACCGACAGCCCTGTCCTCCCCCCGCTCCCGGTGCTCAATCTGGAGAGCCCTGCCCCCTCCTGCCCGGTGCCCATCCAACAACCAGGGGGCCCTGTCCCTGCTGGGTACCAGACCGACAGCCTTGCGGGAGCCCCATCCTGCCCCCCCTCCCAGGGCCTGCCCCCGGGGGGGCCCCACCCCAGGGGGGCTCCACCCAGTGCCAGGTCGACAGATGTGCCCACCCTCCAAAGGGTCCGGCCTGGGTAGCAGCAAGGCAGGCTGCCTCCCTCCCCATCCCTGCCCACAGGCCTTGCCCAACCCTGGCAGGGACGCTGAGCCTCGGGGGCACCTGTCTCGGGGGCTGCCCCGGGGGGGGGCCCTCACCCAGCGTGGCGAGCACGTGGCGCAGCTCGGCCCCCATGACGGTGCCGTTCCCCTCCTTGTCGAAGACCCGCAGCCCCTCCACGTAGTCCTCATAGGTGCCCTGGTCCTTGTTCTTGGCGATGGTCTGCAGCATGGGCAGGAACTGCTCGAACTCCACCCGCCGGGAGTTCAGCTCTGCCGCGGGAGGGAGAAACTGAGGCCGGGCCATGGGGCTTGCCACCGGCCCGAGCCCCCCGGGGACCCCGCCATGCAGCCACCCCCATGCGGCGGGAGGGAGGCTGTCTGGAGGACCCCCATTGCTAACCCCAATAGCCAGGGGATCTCTGAGAGGTTTAGGGGTCCAGACCCACTCCCACCACACACACAATCCGCAGCTAGGGTGGGGCTGGTGGGAGCCCCCCAGAGCAGGCGGAGCCTGGCAGTAACATCCCTCCAAGACACGTGGAGCAATTATTTTCTCCCTTTGGAGCAACTGTTTCAGGCTCTCTGCAGACTCAGGCAGGATGCCATGACACTGGATTCCAGGCTTCCCCCCCGCCCAGCCACCCATTGCTTCCCTTTGCACTGTGCAAGCTGGGGCTGCGACCCCCCACGTGACTCCGGGAGCTGGGGCTTTGGGCCACACCCCACCCTCCACCCCGCTCCCGCAGCGGCTGAGGCCGCTTGCTCACCATCGGGCTTGGGGTGGCCCAGCACCTTCATGACCTCGGCGTTGGTGGGGTTCTGGCCCAGGGCCCGCAGCACGTCCCCGCACTGGCTCAGCTGAATTTTGCCGTCCCCGACCCGGTCAAAGAGCTGGAAAGCCTCCTTGTAATCTGGGGGGTGGAAGGGGGGGCAGAGCAGGTCAGAGGGGCTGGAACCGGACACCCTCTGCCAGTCTAACCTGCCTGCTTCCTGCCAGGATCGGGGCCAGACTGGAGGGAGTGGGGCAGCCCGGTCCGGACTGCCCTTCCTGCCAGCATCCAGCACAGCCCAGAGATCCAACCCCAGCAGCAGCCAGGACAGAGCTCCAGAGACCCGCATCCCCTGTCCGCTCTGGGCGTGAGGTGCTGCTCGCACTTGTCTCACCCCCAGATTGCATCGAAATCGGCGATTACACACAGGGAGCATCACTGAAATGCAGCCATCTCTGGGGCGGGACCTGGCAACTGCTGATTCAGCTCACGCCCCACTGAAATGCAGCCACCTCTGGGGCGGAACATGGCAGCTGCTTAGCAACACCACATGAGGGTTTAGGACAGGAAGTGAAGCACACGCCTTCGTTGGATTGAAACCGCCGGGGGCTGGCTGAATTAATGCACATGTGTGATGCTGGACACGGGGGTTAACACCTCGCCCAGAGTCGCGGGGTGGGGGCGGGTGTCTCTCATAGAATCTCAGGGTTGGAAGGGACCTCAGGAGGTCATCTAGTCCAACCCCCTGCTCAAAGCAGGACCAACCCCAACTAAAACATCCCAGCCAGGGCTTTGTCAAGCCTGACCTTAAAAACCTCTAAGGAAGGAGATTCCACCACCTCCCTAGGTAACCCATTCCAGTGCTTCACCACCCTACTAGTGAAAAAGTTTTTCCTAATATCCAACCTAAACCTCCCACTCTGCAACTTGAGACCATTACTCCTTGTTCTGTCATCTTCTACCACTGAGAACAGTCTAGATCCATCCTCTTTGGAACCCCCTTTCAGGTAGTTGAAAGCAGCTATCAAATCCCCCCTCACTCTTCTCTTCTGCAGGCTAAACAATCCCAGTTCCCTCAGCCTCTCCTCATAAGTCATGTGCTCCAGCCCCCTAATCATTTTTGTTGCCCTCCGTTGGACTCTTTCCAATTTAGCCACATCCTTCTTGTAGCGTGGGGCCCAAAACTGGACACAGTACTCCAAATGAGGCCTCACCAGTGCCGAATAGAGGGGAATGATCACGTCCCTCGATCTGTTGGAAATGCCCCTACTTATACAACCCAAAATGCCGTTAGCCTTCTTGGCAACAAGGGCACACTGTTGACTCATTCATCTTTTCGTCCACTGTAACCCCTAGGTCCTTTTCTGCAGAACTGCTGCCCAGCCATTCGGTCCCTAGTCTGTAGCAGTGCATGGGATTCTTCCGTCCTAAGTGCAGGACTCTGCACTTGTCCTTGTTGAACCTCATCAGATTTCTTTTGGCCCAATCCTCTAATTTGTCTAGGTCCCTCTGTATCCTGTCCCTACCCTCCAGCGAATCAACCACTCCTCCCAGTTTAGTGTCATCTGCAAACTTGCTAAGGGTGCAGTCCACACCATCCTCCAGATCGTTGATGAAGATATTGAACAAAACCGGCCCCAGCACCGACCCTTGGGGCACTCCACTTGATACCGGCTGCCAACTAGACATGGAGCCATTGATCACTACCCGTTGAGCCCGACCATCTAGCCAGTTTTCTATCCACCTTACCGTCCATTCATCCAGCCCATACTTCTTTAACTTGCTGGCAAGAATACTGTGGGAGACTGTATCAAAAGCTTTGCTAAAGTCAAGAAATAGCACATCCACTGCTTTCCCCTCATCCACAGAGCCGGTTATCTCATCATAGAAGGCAATTAGGTTAGTCAGGCATGACTTGCCCTTGGTGAATCCATGCTGACTGTTCCTGATCATTTTCCCCTCCTTTAAGTGGTTCAGAATTGATTCCTTGAGGATCTGCTCCATGATTTTTCCAGGGACTGAGGTGAGACTGACTGGCCTGTAGTTCCCCGGATCTTCCCTCTTCCCTTTTTAAAAAGGGATCTGCTTACCACACGAGGGCACCATAACCTGGTGCCTTGGTTTGCATGCGACAGGGCGCCCACCAGTGGCAGAGACCAGCTACTGCAGCAGGCGGTGGCGGGGATCCTTTAGCTCACCTGGCCAGGGCGGTGGTTTTGGAGCGGGAGGCCAGGAGTTCTAATCCCGGCGCCGCCTCTTCCCTGCAGGAATCGGGATTTACCTGCGAGACTGGGCTGAGTTTCGGGAGGCGCCCGGCTCCTTCAGAGACCAGGAGCTGCCCGCCAGGCACCCCCACCCCCAGGTCCCGCCCCATGGCAGGCTGGGTAATGGAAGATGCCACATAGCCAGAGTTTCCGCCCCCCGGGGATGGGTTAGGAACTGACAAGACGTGTTGGGGACAGAGGCCCAAGGCAGGACCCACATAAGGGGGGCGGGGAGCAACTGGATTTAGCAGGGCCAGAGCTGGGTGAAGGCTGGTAGAAAAGCGACCCCGCCCCCCCCACCCCAGCGGCCATCGACTTACCCTCCAGCTGGTCCTTGCTAAACTCAATCTGCAAAGAGGAAGTGACAGAAACGGGGAGATTAGCGAAGATCTGGGGGAAGCGGCACAAAGTCTGGTACCGCGCCCAGGAGACCGGGGGTGCAACGGGGCGAACGCCTGGATATCACCCGCCGCTTGCTGCTGCAGGGGCCCACCCCGCTAAACGCCTCGCCGGGGGGTTGGTCCTCACCTGTCTGACATCAGGATCTGTGGGGCTGGCAGACATTTTTTTTGCGGGGGAGGGGGGGAGGGGAGAGCAGCAACCAGCTGCCTGAATTTATACCTGCCTGGGCGGGGGGAGGCCCTGCTGAGAGACCCCCCCCCCCCTTTAAGTCTATCTACCACAGAATTGGGGGGCAGGGAACCCTGGGGGCTGAGCTCAGTTGGACATAGGGGGTGTGTGAGGCCTTACAGGCCTTGAAGCCGGGGTGCAAAGAGGAAGCTGCCCCGGTTGCTGGGGGCGGTGACAGGGCGCTGTGGGGAGCAGGGCAGGGGCCCTGGCTGTGGTGGGGGGTGGGGGCGCCCAGTTTCACCCGCCCCAACCTCGGCCAGCAGGGGGCGCTGGGCCATGCATGCAGCTGAGTTCATATAAGGGCCTGATCTCCCCCCTCCCTGGTCACACTCTTTATAGGGGGCCCTACCTCACCACCTTGCCTCGGGAATTTTCCTGGAATCTGCCCACCCCCGCCCCGCACAGACTCAGAGGCATGGCCGGTTGAGCCCACCAGCCGCAACTCGACCCCCTGAGCTCGGCCTGGCAAAGGGTGCCCGGCGCTGGGGCTGAAATAAATCTGCCTGGAAAAGGGGGTGCTAATCCCCCCGGCCACGGCCACCTGTCCCCGAGCCGGCTGCCTGGGAATGCCGGCCCATGCCAGGCCGTCCCCTGCCCCCTCCCCCCCATTCCAGCCCTGTCATTAAAATAACAGGGCCCTGCTCACCGCCTAAATTTATCCTGCCCCAATGACCTGCGTTCGGCACCCCCCAGCTGTGACTGTCTAACAGCCCCCCCCCGCCCCCACCTCCTTCCTGAGTGGAGCCTCTGGCCATTGTTGGAGAGAGCCAGTAACAAGCAAGGGATAGAACCCAGGAGTCCTGGCTCCTGGGTCCCCCACCTCCAACCCACCAGACTCCACTCCCCTCCAGATTAGAACCCAGGAGTCCTGTCTCCCAGACCCCTCCTCCCCACTCCTAGCACGGTGGCTAGAACCGAGGAGCTGGTCTCTGGGTGCTTAGATGAGCCCCAGTTAGATGAAGCAAGTCCCCTGGCTCTCCATTGACACCCTCCCCTCCGCCCCATCACTGAGCACCCAGCGGAGGGACAGACCATGACAGCTCTGGGGGGGGGGGGGGGGGGGAAAGTGGTTAGATTCAGGGGATGGCAGCTAGGACTTTGTCCCCAGCTCTGGGAGAGAACTGGAGTCTAAATGGCGGGGGGGGGGGGGCAGGGGCATCTGGACTCCTGGTTTCTCTTCCCAGCTCTGCCGCCGACTCACACTGGGCAAGTCGCATCCCCTGCCCGTGCCTCAGTTTCCCCAACTGTAAAGGGGCTAATACAGGCTCTTCCTCACTCGGAGGGGGGGTGGCCGCTGTGTCCCTGATGGAGTCTGGGGGAGCCCCCTGCCCCCCCATTAACCCTGTGTAGGCCACCTCACTCCCCTTTCAGGGGGGCCACACTAGGTATGGGGTGGGGGCGCTCCATCCCACTCACTGCAAATGCAGGCACTGGGGGTGGTCAGTATTTGGGCCACGAGGAAGCAGGCAGTGGGGGAAGGGGGCTAGTTGGGGGGGGGGGGGGGGGCATTTTCTTATCTGGCCTGCCTGTGGCAAAGTGGGTGCCGTGCAGCAGGCCGGGCCGGGGGCACTGGGGCAGCCTCTCTGTCCATGGCTCTGTGCCATTCCCCCCCCGCCCCCGGCTCCCTGTCCCACTCCCATGGCAGGTTTAAACCTCGCTCTGTTGCTACCACATGTGAGTGGGGGACGCCCCCCCCCCCCAGCCGCCATCCTGGCCCCATGCACCCCCCCACTGCTCTCTGCCCCCCATTTTGCAGCCCCCCCCCCACATACCACCACTTTAGAGAGGTCAATTGGCGGCTCCTTGGGTTTCTCCGGGGCTGGCGCCGGTGCTGGTGCCGGTGCCGGTTCTGGGGCTTTGGGCTTAGCTGCGGCAGCCGCCGGCTTGGCTACGGCCGGCTTGGCTACGGCCGGCTTGGCTATGGCTGGTTTGGCCGGCGCGGCCACCGGCTTCTTCACGGGCAGCTCCTTCTTGGGTGGCATGGCGGCTGGGCCCGGCGGCGCGTGCCCGGGCGAGCGGGGCTGGCAGACGAGGCTGCAGGGCCTGGTGAAGTCCCAGCGTGGGGCTGGCCCTGCCCGGCCCGGCTTAAATAGCCTGGCCTGACGTCAGGCTGTAGCAGCGCTAGATAAGGGCAGGGGGGGGCGGGAACGGGGGGGGAATTAAAAATGGGAGTATCATTCATTGTCAGAAGTGACAGCTGCCCCCACCCCTGGCCCAGCGCCAGGGCTTTTCTTAGCGGCGCGCTCGAGGGGGCAGCCAGGCCCGGCCCACGGCTCGGTGCCACCCGTCCGAGGAAATCCTCCCCCCCCACAAAGCACGGGGGGCTGGGAGGTGTGTGAACACAGAGGTTGGTGAAGGTGAGGGCTGGGCCCCGTGGGCACCTGGCGGGCCTCTTTCCTGTGCTCAAATGGCACCGGGACTCAGCCGTGCCGCTGGGCTGGGGACCCAGGCGTCCTGACTCCCAGCCCCCCCCCCACCCCCCCCCACACACACTCCCGCCCCATACTAGGCCCCAGGACTAATGGAACCCAGGTGTCCGGACGTCGCCTCCCCCAGCCAGCCGCTAGCAACCCCCCCCCCCGCCTCGGGAATAGAGCCCAGGTGTCCGGGCTCCACTCTCAGCTTTAGGACACGCTGCCTTCCTAACACCCCCCAAAGCAGGGGGGGGGGCAGTAGGCTGGGGGGAGCTGCCCTGCTGGCCATGGGCAGAGAGCTGGGCAGCCGGGCGATGTGCAGGGAGCTGCAGGCTACAGTGACCCCCAACGTGGAGCTGGGCTGCAAGGAGGGGGGGCCGCTCTTGCCTCTGACAAACCCTGCCCCCCATGCCTAGGTGTTCAAATAAACCCCAGTGTGCGGGCTCCTTGTGACCAGTGATGTTTCGGGGGGGAGGGGGGCAGGATTTTTGGGAGGTCCCCCCCTCCGGTTAAATTCAGCCGACGATTTCCTGCCTCTCTCACGCTGCTGTGAGGTGTTGCCAGCTTCGGTTAGGCAGTGCCAGGTGCAGCAACGTCGAAGCCGCTGCTGGGGCCCACCCCAGAGGTGGCTGCATCGTAGTGGGATCCCTCAGCCCCCAAGGAGCTGGGCGGGTTAATTAGCCCCTGGACAGTGAAAGTGCCGGGCCCAGGCTCGGGCCCAGCCCTGCCGGCTAAGCAGGGGTTGATGGAAGAGTCCAGCTGGCTGGTCCCCGTCATGGCTTGATTAAGGGTTGGATTGAGGCCCGCAGTCATCGCCGAGTTATGTGCCCCCCCCCGCCCCCCGGCAGTCCCATGAAGTGGGTTTCTCCGTATATTATTATTAACGAGACGGCCTGGCGGGGCGCCCAGGGGTCGGGGTTCATGGCGCAGCTCCATGCACCAGGCCCGGGAGCTTCCGGGGGTGCAGGGGAGAGGGGGGTCCGGGCCTCAGACTTGGTGGGGAGGCTGCAATGCCCCCTTCACACCCACCCCTTCCCACGGGGAGTGAGTCACCCAAACCAGCTCCCCCTCCAGTTCCACACCCTCGGTGGGGCTGTGCCCACCCCGTGCCTCAGTTTCCCCTGCGAAACCCTGGGGTAGGGACTCATGGGCCATTCACAGCTGGAAGCCATGGAGGTGAGGCCATGCAGGTAAAACTTGACACGCCTGGGCTAGCCCCCTCCCCACTCTGGGCACGCCGCAATCTCCTTCCCCCGCCCCAGCTTATTTTAGAGGGGTGGGGCCCACGCCCCCTAGGGTCCACCCCACAGTAGAGCTGGGGAGCAGGGATGGGCCCTGGGGGAGGAGCTGTGACCCCATTTCAGCCCTGGGCCCCGCTTGTCCTCCCCCGTCTCCCCTGGCGATGGGCCCAGCACTTTAGCCATGGTTTGGGCCCAGGGGCTCCCCTTCAACTCCCCAGCAGGGGGAGGGCGCTGAGAGAGCGGCGAGCTGGAGGGAGGGGATCCCCTGGAGGAAACTGCCCCCCCGGCCCAGCCCCGAGCCCCATCTCCTCCCAGGGGGCAGCTGAAAGGCACTGGAGGAACGGGGATTGGCAGGAACAGGGGGCCAAGGGAGGGGATTAGGGGCTGTAATCCCCGGGCTCAGCGCCCGTACGGGGTGCAGGAGCCAGAGGATTTGTTCAGGGACAGGAGCAGGCTGCGAACAGAGCGTTAACCCGGCTTAGGGCGCTAATCCCGACCCACTTCAGCGCAGCCCCACTGGGGCTCGGCCCACCCCACTAGCGCCGCCAGGGCAGCTGCGGGGCGGAGCGGCTGTTACTCTGGGACCGGGCCAGGCCTGGGCATAGCCAGCCAGGCCCCACCGAGCCCCAGAGCCGGTCTCTGACGGGGGCCAAAACCAGGCAGCCGCGGGGCTGCGAGCCCCGAAGCGTGAGATTCACAATCCCTTGCGGCAGTGTGCTGTTGCCAGGGGAAAGCCAGGTCTGCCCGGCGCTGGCACCGGGACCAAGGTGGGTGTGGCGGGCGGGCGGCAGAGCAAGGCCAGGCCTGGCCCAGATCTGCAGATGTAACCTTCAAATCGGCAACACTATTAACATGGGCCCGGCTTGTTCCCAGGGGGAGAGCCGCGGGGGGGGCGCCCGAGAGATGCTCCCACGGCTCAGCTCCCACGGCTCAGATCAACCGGCCCTGGCGTGGGAGGGCAGAGAGGCAACTCGCCAGGAGTTGGGGTGGTGGCGTCTCGCCTCCGCCCAGCCCCAGGGCTGGGCTAGCTGAGAACCAGACCTGAACCCCATGGGGGGCACCCCGGGAGTCGGACGGGCCCCGTCGAACACGAGGGGTTCCCCTTTGACCCAGCCCTCGAGGGTGAAATGAACATCGCTGGGCCGGGCGGTTCCTCGCTTTTATTGGCAGCGGCGGGTTACAACGGTGCCAGGCCGATGGGGGCCCGGCCTCGCAGGCAGCGGGGGCCACTGAGTCGCGCCGGGGCCGCGGATCTGGCTGAAGAGGCGCCCGGCTGGCGCTGGCCGCGTGGGACCGTCGTGGTGCAAACACTCGAAAAGCGGCGTCTTCGCAAGACGGATAAATACGGAGCGAGAGTTCGTGGCGTGAGCAGGGGGCGGCTCCCGTGGGGAGGGAGCCGGGCAGCATCCGGAGGAAATCTACCTTCACCCCATGCCCCAAAGGGGGGGGGGGGGGGCAAAGCCCTCCTGCCCCGTCCAGCCAGCCTGGAGCCTGCCTCTCCCCCGCTGACCCGGCTGCTGTTAAAACAAGACTTAAAAGGCACGTGAGATAAATAACGTAAAAAAGCCGAGAAGTTGGCACAAGCAAATACAAAAAAAAAATCCCTGAGGAGGGAAAAAGAAAAACCAGGAGAAGGCCTGGGAGAGGGCGAGACACCGCGGGCGGCGGGGGGGGGGGTCTGGACCCTTAGGGAAGGGCACGAGCGGCTGCTTTGTGCAGGGGGGCGGAGAGGGCCGGTGGGGGCTGGGCTGGAGCCGGGAGCCCTGCTGCTGGGGACAGGGGCAGGATCCTGTGGGAGGGGGCAGCTGGGGGCTTTTTCCGACAGGGTCTGCGGTTAGGAGAAGCTACGTCGGGGGTTCGGGGGGGGGAAATCTTTCCCTCTTGGGGCGATAAACCCGCTGGGGTTCTCGCCGCCCAGGACGGGATCCCTGCCCTCCGCTCGGCGGGTCCCACCTGCGCCCGTCACCCTGGGATCTGGGCTGCTCTCTACCACCCTGGGCCAGCTCGGCCGGAGCCCCGCGTGCCACCTGGGACCTGCCGGGCCACTCCCGCCCCGCGGTGCCGTCCGGCACGGCCTGCGTTTCGGACCAGGCGGGTGGGGCTCTTGGGGGGGGGGGGGGGGGACGTCCCGCCCCCTGCTCCTCCTCCGCTGACGAGGCCCCAGCCCCCTGCCTGGCTCCGCCCGCGGGTCCATTTTCTTTGGTCTGTTAAAAGGCAGATTGCGTTTGGCATCCCTGATCAGTCATGCGGGGCGGGAAATGGGGGGGGGGGGGGGGGAGACACCCCCATCCGCAGCCCCCCCCAGCGTTCACCCCCCATGGCTTTACACCGAAGAGAACAGAGGAGATAGAGCCACGCAAGCGAAGGCTGGTGCCGCCGGGGCGGGGGGACCTGGGCCGGCCCCTGCTGGGAAGCGGGGGGCTGCCTGGGGGACTAAGAGCTGCTCCTCTCGTCTTTCAAGTTGTGCCTGCAAGATCAAGGGGGAGGGGGGCATGAACGGGGGGGCAGCTGCCTCCAGAACCCCCCCACCTGCGCCCCGATCCCCCCCGCACAGAGCAGGTGCCTTTGCTGAGCTGAGCTGGGCGCCCGGGGACGACGGTGGGACTGGGGGCGGCGACCTGGGGGCAGCTCGGGGTCCCCGATGCAGCTGAGGGACGGACACCCCCCCCATCCTTCCTGGGGAGCTGGAGATTGTTCAGGGCCGGGGGGGGGGTGCGGGAGACGGGGCCCCGCGCTGCTCTGCCTGTGGGAAGCCGCCCCACAGCCACCTTCCCACCCTGGGGTCTGGGGCCACCGAGATCAGGGAGCCCCACAGGCCCTGGACTTCGCAAGGGGAACCCACCCGGCCCTGCCTGCTCTCCCCAGAGACGGGGAGCATTCCCAGCCCCCGCCATTGCTCAGCTGGGGGGAGGGGCAGGGGGCGTTCCCAGCCCCCCCCATTGCTCAGCTGGGGGGAGGGGCAGGGGGCGTTCCCAGCCCCCCCCCCCCCATTGCTCAGCTGGGGGGAGGGACAGGGGGCGTTCCCAGCCCCCCCCCATTGCTCTAGCTGGGGGGAGGGGCAGGGGGCGTTCCCAGGCCCCCCCCCATTGCTCTAGCTGGGGGGAGGGGCAGGGGGCGTTCCCAGGCCCCCCCTCCATTGCTCAGCTGGGGGGAGGGGCAGGGGGCGTTCCCAGACCAGCCCCCACCCGTTGTTCCCAGCTCCTTCCTCCCCCCCCACTCACCACTGGGCCCTGCCCTGGGCCAGGTCCACCTGTGACAGATCAAGATGCACCTGAGGGGAGAGAAGCAGGCGTCAGGTGACTGTTCTCCCCCCTCACCCTCCCCCCCACCCCGGCCAACTGAGCCCCACTCGGAACACGAGGGCCCAGCGGTAACCGTGGCGACGCCCCCCCTTACCTTCCCCAGGGGCTCCTTCTCCCGGGACATGAAGGAGACGCTGTTTTTGACGCAGGCCTCCAGCTTCCTCCGCGTGGCCTCCTCCAGGGGCAGCTCCCACTCGAACCTGCCGGGGGGAGCCAGAGCTGTGAGGGGAGCCAGGGGACGGGACCCGCACCGGTGGGGGGACGCCTCCCCCCCAGCCCCATCACTGCACCCCTTCCATCACCTCTCATTGAACTCGGGGTTCAGGGTCCTTTTCCGCACGGTGGTTTTCCTCTTGCTCACGCGGTTCTTGTCGGGCAGGAGGATCAGGGAGACGTAGGGGTCGGGAATGTCCTTCGAACTCGCCCTCAGCTTCCTGGGGAGGTGGAGGATGGGGGACACCCACAGCGTGAGGGGCGTCAGAGCGCGGCAAAGCCGTACCTCCCCGGCCAGGCCGGCCGTACCGCCGCTGCAGAGACGTGCCCGGAAAGCCAGAGGGGCACGGACGGGGGCTGGGTGCCCAGCCTGCGTTGGGATGTGGGGTCACCCTAGAAACTGAACCCCAAAGGCCCAGACCTTACAGCTTCTGGTAGGGGAGCTCCAGGCGGGGAGACGATGGGCCCCGGGCACTCCCACTGGCTCCGGCCAGCCCCAGGGACAGTCCTGGGTTGGTCACCTGGGAGCAGGGGGGAACACAGTCCCGGTCCGGCGAGCTCCACACGGGCTCAGAGCAGCCGGTTCCGTAACGAGGGGCTGAACCGAGCCCCCCGCTGGCCAAGAGGTACTTAAAGCTCATACAGGGCAGCTGGAGAACCCAGGCGTCCTGGGAAACCTCCCCCGCCCTGAAAGGGGTCCCGACATCCCCGCATCGCCATGCCTGGCCCCCGCCCCCATTACCTGCAGGAATGTACGACGACAACTAGCTTGCGCTCGTCCGTGTGGTACCAGGCTGTGAGCTGCAGCTGACCCAGGGGGCCCTCCGCCAGCTCCGAGTTACTGCGCCGGAGAGAGGGGGGCAGCGTTATGGGGGGGCACCGGAATCCTGCCCGTTCGGGTGGGTGCATTATTAGCAGTATTACAGTAGCACCTAGACACCCAAGCTGACCCTCTTTATGGCATGAGCTTTATTAGTGGCAGTACGGTAGCACCACAGAATTGTCCCCGTTATTAACGGCATTACGGTAGCACCTGTGTAGTGGGCCGTTATTAACGGCATTACAGTAGCACCACTGTAGTGTGCCCTTTATTAGTGGTGTTACGGTAGCCCCTAGAGCCCCCAGCTGAGATCCAAGCCCCATTATATCATGCTCATTATTAGCAGCATTATGGTAGAACCCGTGTAGTGTGCCCTTTTATTAGCGGTGTTACGGTAGCCCTTAGAGCCCCATTATATCATGCTCCTTATTAGTAGACTTACGGTAGCCCCCCAAGTGGCGGCTCTTGGCAGTGCTGGGTCGAGCCCGGGGAGGGCTCCAGGGTCCCCCAGGAAAGGGCTGGGGATCCAGGGGGCCGGACGCTCCAGCTTTCCCCCCCGCCCCGCCCCCGACTCGGGCGCCCCCCTACCTGTCCGTGTGGGTGAGGCGCTGGCGCAGCTCCGCCCCCCCGGGGTCCCCGTCCTCCCGGACGTACAGCTCCGGCACCGACCCCCCCGGGGGGCTCTCGGCCTCCTCGCCAGCTGCCGAGACGCTGCGGCTCTCCACCCCCGAGTGCTGGGAGACCAGGATCTGGGGGGCGGGGAGAGACCAGGGGCTCAGAGGGGTTCAGCCCCCCCCCCCCCCCGTGCACCCAGCCCCCCCTCTCCGCGCCCCCGCCGGGCGACTCACCCCGAGCTGCACCCGCAGCAGGACCTGGCTGCTGGGGCCGGAGCGGCCGAGCGGGAACCAGCGATCGAGCATCAGCGTCTCCGCAGCCAGCAGCTGGGTGAGGGGCAGGCTCAGCGACCCCAGGCCCTGCCCCCCCTCGTCCTTCACCTGCGGGAGGGACAGACGGAGCTCAGGCCTGGGCGTGAGTGAGTGTGTGTGTGTGTGTGTGGGGGGGGGGGGTGTCAGGGGTCGCTGGCATTTACCTGCAGCTCCAAGGACTCCGCGTGGGGGCGCTTGACGAGGAAGGAGAAGCCTTCGTCCCAGACCGGCTCCGCGGTGGAGGCGGATACCTGGGGGGAGAGGGGGGGAGCTGTGAAAGCAGAGAGGCCAGGACCCCCGCCCCCACACAGCCAACCAGCTGCCACCCCCCCTCCAACACACAGGGGTGCCCCTCCCCATGGCACACATCCCCCCCCGCCCAACACCTCTCCCTCTCCAGCAGCCCCAACCCTGGGCAAGCCCCCCAGACCATCCCTCCCTGCCCCACAGGAACCCCCCGAGTTCCTCCCCCCGACTTGTCCCAATGCCTCTCCCTCTCCAGCAGCCCCCACCACTGGGCAAACTGCCCCCCACCCCGTTCCCCCAGCCCCCACTACCTTGCTCTTGTAGGAGACGTTCCGGACGGAGAGGCTGACGTAGGGGCTGGGGGGCTTGGAGCCCTTCCGGAGCTGGGGAGAAGAGGGGCGGTGAGTGGAGGAAACAAAGGGGGGCGCAAGCCCCGTGGCGCTGGCCCGGCCCCCACCCTGAGGACCAGACAGTGGGGTGCAAGACAGGGAATCTGCCCTGCTCGGGGCTGGATGACACAGGCTGAAGCCAGGAGCCAGCCACGGCTGCAAACTGGGGGTCTCAGGGCCCCCAGCTATGGGGGCAGAGCAAGCCCAGAGGGCGGGGCGGGAGGCCTGGGCGAGGATGGGAGCCGGGTGTCCGGGGGGGTCGGGGGTGCTCACCGGCAGGTCGGCCGCCCGGTCCAGGAAGACGGAGAGCAGGGCGGACGAGAGCTCGGCGCTGCGCTGGGTTTGGGTCAGGCTGTTCACCATCAGAACCTGGAACGGAGCCAGCGTGAGACCCGGCCCCGCGGGGCAGTGCCCGGGGGCTGCCCACGACAGCGGGCGGGGGAGGGGAGCATGGCGCCCCACGGCGAGGGCTGGGTCAGAACAAGCGCCTCCCTCACCCCCCCCTCGCAGCCCCCCCAGCCCAGCCCTGGGCTCCCCCAAACTCTGCCCGTGCCCCTCACTCCCAACCCGCAGCCCCTGCTAGCCCAGCCCTGGGCTCCCCCAAACTCTGCCCGTGCCCCTCACTCCCGACCCGCAGCCCCCCCAGCCCAGCCCTGGGCTCCCCCAAACTCTGCCAGTGGCCCTCACTCCCGACCCGCAGCCCCCCCAGCCCAGCCCTGGGCTCCCTCAAACTCTGCCAGTGGCCCTCACTCCCGACCCGCAGCCCCTGCTAGCCCAGCCCTGGGCTCCCCCAAACTCTGCCGGTGCCCCTCACTCCCGACCCGCAGCCCCTGCTAGCCCAGCCCTGGGCTCCCCCAAACTCTGCCAGTGGCCCTCACTCCCGACCCGCAGCCCCCTCCTACCCCATTCCCCCACAGGCTGAGAGCTGCTGCCCGGGCCCCTACCAGACCCTGACCCTACCCCCCTCCCTGGCCCAGCGGCTGCTTCCCTGCTCCAGCCTGCCCGGGATCCCGGGGGCTGGCCGGGCCCCCCCGTACCTGCTCCAGCTCGCTGCCGTTGGGGGTGGGGGGCAGGCACTCCAGCCGCACGTGGAGGCGGCCGGATTTCACGTCCTCCAGGGGGAGCCACTGGAAGGAGAAAGGCAGCAGGGGTCAGATTCCCCTCTGCCCACCCCAGCCCCCCTCCCAGCCCCTCCCCGCTGCCCCCAGGGGGCCCGCGAGCTCCCACCTCGTCGATGAACCAGCTGCTCAGGACTCGTTTCAGGGCGATCTTACACCTGGTGGGGGAGAACATGGGTCAGTTTGGGGGGAAGGACCCCCCCGCCCCTGAGAGGCCGCCCCCCCCGCCTTCCCGAGTGGCCCACCCCACAGGGCGTCCTCCAAAGCCAAGTCATGTGCCGGAGGGGTCGGCAGACCAGGCGGGGGGCGCAGCGACACCCTGGGGGGCCCCCAGCCGCCCCCCCGAACCAGGGAACCCCCCGAGGACGCGAGTGGAGCAGGTGGGGGCAGGGAGCCCCGGTTTGGTTCATTCCCCTCCCCGGCCCGGTCCCAGCCCACCTGCCCAGGAAGTCGTCCTTGTCGATGTCTTTGTCGTAGATCTCGAACTCCACCTCCTGGCCTGGGATCTGGTTCACGATGACCTGGGGGGAGACAAACAAGGATGGGGGGCGGGGGGGTCACCACCTGGCCGCCTCCCTGCTCCCAGCACAGACCAGGTGGGGGCAGTGGGGAGCTGGGAGCCCGGACTCCTGGGTTCTCCCCAGCTCTGGGAGGGGAGGGGGGGTCTAGTGAGTTGGAGCCAGGACTCCTGGGTTCTCCCCGGCTTGGGAAGGGGTGCCCAGTGGGTTAGACAGAGGGTGGGGTGGGGGGCTGAGCCAGGACTCCTGGGTTCTACGCCCAGATCTGACCGCGGCTCGACCTGCGGCGGTTCCCCCCTTTGTGCGGTTCCCCCGTCTGTAGAATGACGGATGAGACCCCCGCCCTGCCCCTCGGGGTACTCGGTGGCAAGGCGGGGGACGGGACACATCTCTCTGCCCCCTCTTGACCTAGGCAGGCTCAGCCTGGCTGGTCCCTCGTAGCCCCCCAGGAAGGGGCGGGGCCGTGGCAGGCGGGGGGGAGGGGCTCCCCAGGGCTCTACCCAGCCCACGCCCCCCCCTCACCTCGTAGACCTCGTTCCAGCGGGGGCTCAGCTCCTCCTTGACCACCTGGCTGCGGAAGGTCTGTCCGCCCAGCCGCACCTTGGCGTACGGGTCCGACTTGCCCCGGATCATGCCGCCCATGAAGTTGTCCTTGGCGATGAGGTTCTCGGCTTCCAGCAGGTGAATGCGGATCACGCTCTGGGGGGAGGGGGAAGGGAGCGTTCGCGTGACCGGCTTGGGGGCAGGTTCCCCCCACAGCTCCCCCCTCCCCCCACCCGGGGGGCTCCGTCTCCACGGCCCTGCTAGGAGCCCGGCCAGCACCCGACGCCCGGGGCTGGATTCGAACCCGAGCCCGTCCGGGGGCGGGCGAGTACCTCAGTGCCGAACTGGGCGTCGGGGCTGGCCCGGCTGGGCCGGGGCGGCGCGTCCACGCTGCTGCCGGCGAAGGCGCCGGCCTCCACGTCCGACTGTCCCGGGGCGCACGGCCGGGGAGAGGCGCAGACCTCGGGGGCGTCCAGGAACAGGATCTGTGGGGAGAGCGGCACCGGGCGTCACGCGAGAGGGGGGGGACATGGCCGCCTGGGGGGCGCAGCTGGACGCTAACAGCCCTGGGGTGCCCCTGGCAGAGGGAGCTGGGATCCATCCCCCTCCCTGGGGGCAGCTGATGGTGGCTGCAGAGATCTCAGCTGCTGGGGGACCCCCCCGCCCCCCGAGATCCACCCCCCTGCCCCGGCTTCACCCGCATGACGAGCTTCATGTAGATGCGGCTGCCGGGCCCGGAGTTCTCCAGCTGGAACCACTGGTCGAGGGTCATGTCCTCAGCGCTCAGCAGGCGGGACAGGCGGACGCTGAGCGAGCCCAGGCTGGTCTGGCGCGTGTCGTCTTTCACCTGCAGGGGGCGGAAGGGCTCCCGTTACCGCCCGGGCGGGGCTAGGGGGCGGAGCCTGGCAGAAAGGGGGCGGAGCCCGGTGGAAAGGGGGCGGAGCCCACCTGGATGTCGATGTCCTGATTGGCCGGGTCCTGGAGGAAGAAGCGGAAGGCGTCGTCCCAGACTGGGGAGCTGGTGTTGTAGACGACCTGAGGGGGAGGAGACGGAGCTGGGTTACAGCTCCCCCTGCTGGGACCCCTGAGCCGGCTCCTGCCCCGTTCCCCACAGTGCCCCCCCGCCGGGACCCCTGAGCCGGCTCCTGCCCCGCTCCCCACAGCGCCCCCTGCTGGGACCCCCAAGCCAGCTCCTGCCCCGCTCCCCCCAGCGCCCCCCCCGCTGGGACCCCCGAGCCGGCTCCTGCCCCGCTCCCCACAGCGCCCCCCCGCCGGGACCCCCGAGCCAGCTCCTGCCCTGCTCCCCCCAGCGCCCCCCCCGCTGGGACCCCCGAGCCGGCTCCTGCCCCGCTCCCCACAGCGCCCCCTGCTGGGACCCCCGAGCCAGCTCCTGCCCCGCTCCCCCCAGCGCCCCCCCCGCTGGGACCCCCGAGCCGGCTCCTGCCCCGTTCCCCACAGCGCCCCCCCGCCGGGACCCCTGAGCCGGCTTCTGCCCCGCTCCCCCCAGCGCCCCCTGCTGGGACCCCCAAGCCAGCTCCTGCCCCGCTCCCCCCAGCGCCCCCCCCGCTGGGACCCCCGAGCCAGCTCCTGCCCCGCTCCCCACAGCGCCCCCCTGCCGGGACCCCTGAGCCAGCTCCTGCCCTGCTCCCCCCAGCGCCCCCCCCGCTGGGACCCCCGAGCCGGCTCCTGCCCCGCTCCCCACAGCGCCCCCTGCTGGGACCCCCAAGCCAGCTCCTGCCCCGCTCCCCCCAGCGCCCCCCCCGCTGGGACCCCCGAGCCGGCTCCTGCCCCGCTCCCCACAGCGCCCCCTGCTGGGACCCCCAAGCCAGCTCCTGCCCCGCTCCCCCCAGCGCCCCCCCCGCTGGGACCCCCGAGCCGGCTCCTGCCCCGCTCCCCACAGCGCCCCCTGCTGGGACCCCCAAGCCAGCTCCTGCCCCGCTCCCCCCAGCGCCCCCCCCGCTGGGACCCCCGAGCCGGCTCCTGCCCCGCTCCCCACAGCGCCCCCCCGCCGGGACCCCCGAGCCAGCTCCTGCCCTGCTCCCCCCAGCGCCCCCCCCGCTGGGACCCCCCGAGCCGGCTCCTGCACCGCTCCCCGCAGCGCCCCCCCAGCTGGGACCCCCGAGCCAGCTCACCCTGCTCTCCCGTGTGACGTCCTGCACCGAGAGCTGCACCATGGGGTTGGGCTCCTTGCCGGGCTTCTTCAGCTGTGGGGAGACACGGGGGGGGGGTGTCACTGATGGTAACGGGGGGCCAGGACCCAGCACGGCTCAGGCCAGAGGGCCTCCCCCCTCCCCCCCAGGGGCACCCCCCAGACCCGCTCCCCCTCCCCCCAGGGACAAGCCCCCCCAGCCCCGATCCCCTCCTCCCCGGGGCACCCCCCAGCCCCGCCCCCCCTCCCCCCACGGACAAGGCCCCCCAGCCCCGATACTCACGGGAAGCTCCTGGGCCCGGTCCAGGTAGACGACCAGGATGGCGGCCGACGGTGCCTCCGGCTTGGAGGAGATTCCTCGGTTCCTCTGGAGGACCTGGGGGGGGCGGGGGGGGAGTCACCCCTGAAAGCTCTGGCCCAACAGACCCCCCCCCCCATGTCGAGGGGGCTCACCCCCCCCATTCTTGTCTGCCCAGGAGTTGGTTTCCCCCAACCCCACCATGGATCTTCAGCTGAATGTATCCATCCTCGCAACCGCCCTGGTCTCTGCAGAGACGGAGACCTGTGGAGAGAACCCAGGAGTCCTGGCTCCCAGCCCCCCTGCTCTAACCACTAGACCCCGCTCCCCTCCCAGGGACGGGGCTGCAGTGCGGTGATGCCCCGGCTCCGTCAGGACGCCCCCCGTGGAGGGAGCCCCCCATGGCGAGGGGAGCCCGGGCCCTGGGGGCTGCGGAGGCTGGCGCTGGCCCGCCCGGCCCCATTCCTGCGGGGGGAGGGGGGGGTGTCTCACCTGCTCCAGCTTGGAGGGGTCGGACATGAGCTTCAGCCACTCCAGACGCAGGTGGAGCTGCCCCCGGCCACCGTCCTGCAATGGGAACCACTGGCGGGGGGGGGGGGGGGGGGGGGATGGGACATGGGTCAGCCCCTGAATCCCAGAGACCCCAGCCCCCACTTCCCCCTCACCTCCCTCCTGAGCTCCGTCTGCCCTTCCCCATCCTCAGCCCCCCCGAGCCCCCCACTTCCCCATCACCTCCCTCCTGAGCCCCGTCTGCCCTTCCCCATCCTCAGATCCCCCCGAGCCCCTCACCTCCCTCCTGAGCCCCGTCTGCCCTTCCCCATCCTCAGATCCCCCCGAGCCCCCCACTTCCCCCTCACCTCCCTCCTGAGCCCCGTCTGTCCTTCCCCATCCTCAGATCCCCCCGAGCCCCCCACTTCCTCCTCACCTCCCTCCTGAGCCCTGTCTGCCCTTCCCCATCCTCAGACACCCCCTGAGCTCCCCACTTCCCCCTCACCTCCCTCCTGAGCCCCGTCTGCCCTTCCCCATCCTCAGACACCCCCTGAGCTCTCCACTTCCCCCTCACCTCCCTCCTGAGCCCCGTCTGCCCTTCCCCATCCTCAGCCCCCCCGAGGCCCCCCAGCCCCCCATGGCCCCCTCACCTCCCTCCTGAGCCCCGTCTGTCCTTCCTCAGCACCCTAGAGCCCCCCCCCGTGCCCCCCCACCTTGCTCCATCCAGCTTGCATCCCCCCCCGCCCCAAGGGGACCATCTCTGACCTGCCCAGATCTCTCCCCCCCTGCCCCCCCATCCTGGTGGGCCGAGCGGCTCTCAGAGCTGGGTAGCGAACAGGTTTCTTGGCCCGGGGGAAAATCCCCCCCCAATTGGGACAAAAAGTCGAAATGTTGAAAAATTTTCATGAACCGGGAGGGGGGTGCGGGTGGGGGGGGAATCCCGGCTCGGCGTCGGCCTTTTCCGAAGCCAAACGCTGGGACTGAGCCCCGCAGCGCCCGGCCCCAACCCCGCGGCTCGGCACCGCCTCCCTTCCCAACCGTTTCCAGACACCCCCTCCCCTCCCCCCCAGCCCCCGGAGTCAGCCGGCCTCTCCCAGGGGAAACGAGTCGAGAAATTCCCAGCCAGCTCCCCAACCTCTGCACCTGGGGGGACGTCCCCAAATCCACGCGCACCGCCCAGTGCTCCCCCGGCCCTCCAGTCCCCAAACCCGCCCCAAATCCCTCCTGCTGCCCCCTACACCCCCAGATCCACGCGCACCCCCCAGCGCTCCCCCGGCCCTCCAGTCCCCAAACCCGCCCCAAATCCCTCCTGCCGCCCCCTACACCCCCAGATCCACGCGCATCCCCCAGCGCTCCCCCGGCCCTCCAGTCCCCAAACCCGCCCCAAATCCCTCCTGCTGCCCCCTACACCCCCAGATCCACGCGCACCCCCCAGCGCTCCCCCGGCCCTCCAGTCCCCAAACCCGCCCCAAATCCCTCCTGCCGCCCCTTACACCCCCAGATCCACGCGCATCCCCCAGTGCTCCCCCCCAGCCCTCCAGTCCCCAAACCCGCCCCAAATCCCTCCTGCTGCCCCCTACACCCCCAGATCCACGCGCACCCCCCAGCACTCCCCCCCCCAGCCCTGCAGTCCCCAAACCCGCCCCAAATCCCATCTGCTGCCCCACTGACCTCCTCCAGCACACGGGCCTGCAGCACCTCCCCGAAATCCAGCTTCATCCTGGAAGGGGCGGAAGGAGATGCCGTGAGTGGCCAGCCAAGGGGAGGGTGGGGGGTTTGAATCTGGCCCCGGCCTCCCCCATGGCTTCAGCCTTCGTGGTTCTGCCCATCCCTAGAGAGGGGGTCCCTCCCCCGCCCCGTGCAGACCCCCCCAACCCGCATCTCTCACCTGCCCAGGAAGTCGTCCTGGTCGGGGTCCTTGTCAAACAGCTCCACCTCCAGCTCCTGGCCCGGCACCTCATGCACCACGAACTGCGGGGGGAGAAGGTCAGTGCATGGGGGGGGCACCAAGCCCAGACCCACATGCACCCCACCCGGAGCTCCGTCCCGCTCGAGCCCCCGGTGGCCGTCTGAGCGGCTCCCCGCGTAGTCGGGCTGCGGCGCCCCGAGTTCGAGTCCCGCTCACCTCGTAGGTCTCGTTCCAGGCGGGGTTCAGGCTCTCGTCGACGACCTGGCTGGTGCAGAGCTGGGTGCCCACGCGGACCAGGGCGTAGGGGTCCGACTTGCCCTCGATCAGCCCCTTGACGTACTTGTCCTTGGACTGCAGGTCCTTGGCCTCCCGCAGGTGGACGCGGACAATCCCCTGCGGAGCAGGGAAAGGGGAGACTCAGCCGGGCTCTGGAGCCCCGGCCCCTCCCCCCCAGGCGCGGTGCCGGCCTTACCCTGGGCAGCGGGGAGCGGAGCTGGGCCGCGTCGTGCAGGTCGGGCACCAGCGGCACCAGCAGGCGATTGGGCAGCACCAGGAAAGCCGCGATGGAGTCCATGATCATCGAGTCCGACAGGGAGCTGGGGGGGCGGTTGGCAGAGCTCAGACGGCTGTGTGTGTGTGTGGGGGACGGACTGACCCCCAGCTCCCCCCCATCCCATAAACTTGGTGGGGGAACCAAGGAACAGCTGGGCTGTGGGGGAGGGGGGCACGGACACAGCTTGGGGGGGTTTGCAGACCCCCACCGGACAGGGAATCGACAGAAAATATTAAGGATCCTGACGTGCCCACCCCCCCCCAGTTGCCTCCCTGCCCTCCAACCCCACCCCCTGCTGCGTGGGGCATTCACTGGGCGTGGGGCTCCCCCAAGCTGGGAGAGGGGGGGCAGGGACTCACCTGAGCCCTGGGATGTCCAGGAGGTTGGTCATTCCCGTCCAGTTAATGTCCAGAGTCTGGGGGGGAGAAGCAAAGCGGGGGGGGTTAGACTCGCCGGGCTGCTCCCCCCCCCAGCTGGAGGGCACGCTGGGAATCCCAGACAGACAGGGTGGGTGGACTTCTTATCAGCGCCCCCCCCCGCCCCAAAGACATCTTAGCGTCTACCGGGGGGCCCCACAGTCAACCCCCCCAGAGGAGGAGCCAGGCTGGGGGGGGTGGTGTCTGAGGAGGGGGATGTGGGGCCCCGACACGTCCAGGGACTGATGTCCCCACAGCCCCCAGTCGCTGCGTGGGCGGGGGGAGGGGGGGGAAAGCCTGGTGCCCAGAGGAAACCCAAGTCCCCCCACCCCGGGGCCGGGAGCCGTCTGCAACCTCCAGCCAGGAGACGGGGTCCTGCCCCAGCCCAGATCTCAGCTCTCCCACCCCTGTCCCCAGCGCCCCACACACGCCTCAGCCGGGGGGGGGGCACATGGAGACGGGTCCAGGCATGGGGGTGGGGGCTGTACTCACGGGGCGGCGGGGGGGGAGGGCATGGGGGGGCCGTACTCACGGGACGGCGGATGAAGAACATGGTCAGGGCCCCCACGATAGGCATGTCCCCAATGAGGGGCTCCAGGATCACACGCAGCACCCCGTGCAGCTGGGGGGGAGACGGAGAGTGAGTGCCCGGCCCGACGACCCGCCCCCAGACTTCCCCAACCCCCACCCTGCAGGCTCCCCCCAGCTCAGTAACCCCCCCATGCCTCCAGCAACCCCCCACCGTTCCCCTCCCCCACTCCAGCAACCCCCCACCTCCCCCCACCCCTCAGGCTCCCCCCACCCCAGTAACCTCCCCACGCCGGTGCGCGTCCCAGCCGAGGTTCCCCCCCCCCCCCAACCCCGGGGCCAGGCCGGGCCCGACTCGCGGGCGCGTCTCACCTGCATCCCCTTCACCCCGGCCTTGCAGAAGAATTTCTTCACCTCCACGTCGATGTGGACGTCCCCCACGTAGCTGCGGAGACGGGAGCATGAGGGGGCGCGGCGCCTTCCCCCCCCGCTTAACCCTTCGCACGCCCCTCACCGTACCCCGGCTCCCCTCCCAGACCAGGGACCCCCATCCTCTCCCTAGCAGAGAGCCAAGACCCGTCCCCCCCGCCCCCCTCGTGCCGGGCAGCCAGGCCGAAGGACGGAGGCGGCTGGCCCTGCGGCTCCTCACGGCGCGATCCCAGCCCCTGAGACCAGGCCCTCAGCCCAGGGGCTGAGAACCAGCACGCTCGGTCCCCGGGCGAGTCTCCGAGCTGCGCTCCCGGGGCAGGCCGCTAGGGGGCAGCGCGGAGGCAGCCGGCTCCTCACCTGACGGTCAGGTCCAGCAGAATTTGCTTCTTGTTCTGGCCCGTGTGCACCTTCACGCCCATGACCCGGAGGGGCTGGATGGAAGCAGGCGGCAGACGGTTACCGGAGCAGACCCACCCCCCGCCGGCGAGATCCTGGCTCCCCACAGGGCTGGGAATGGCTCGGACCCGGAAATGTGGCTGCCTCTGGGGTGGGACGCGGCAGCGGCTTCACAGGGCCACGTGCTGCAGGCGAATTGAGGGAACGGACGTGCATGGGGAGGGTCTCCCCCGAGCTCAGGGAGGGACTGCTTTACCAGGGCTGGGGTCCCACTGACTCGGTGCATCCCTGGAACACCCCGCCCCCCAGAAGCAGGGAGGGAGCAAGGCAGAGGTTCCCTCTCCCCCGCCCCCCACCGCTGGAGTCCACTCATAGAGCGAGCGGCTCAGGCCTCAGCCAGACCCCTGGGGCTGCCAGCAGGCGCCATCTGGCCAGGGCTGGACGTGCTGCTAGGCCCAGACGTGGGCTCGGGGGGACGGCAGGGTCCCAAGGGGGTGGGCAGGGGCCCGAGGGGGGGTGCAGCGGCCCGAGGGGGGGGCCCTACCTTCTCGCCCATGTCGACTTTGGTGAAGGCGAAGGTCTGCAGGTGGGTGTTGGAGGCGCGGATCATGGGGGCGATGTTCTCCACCAGCAACTTCTCCATGTACTGCCCGAAGAAAGGCCAGGCCTGGGCCAGGATCTGCAGGGGGCACGTGGGGGGGGGGGGTGTTAGCTATGGGGCAGAGCAAGCCCTCCCCGCCCCCCATGGCTGACAGAGACACGCCCGCCCTTCGCTCTCACCTTGTTGAGCCATTCAGCCTTCTCCACGTCCGGGAAACTGACCTGCAGACAGAGGCAGACAGAGCCCGTCAGGGGGGTGCCAGACTCCCACGGCTCGGGGAGGGGAGTCTAGTGGTTAGAACAGGGGGCTGAGAGCCAGGACCCCTGGGTTCTGTTCTTGGCTCAGGGAGTGGGGTCTAGTGGGTAGAGCAGGGGGGGCTGGGAGCCAGGATTCCTGGGTTCTGTTCTTGGCTCAGGGAGTGGGGTCTAGTGGGTAGAGCAGGGGGGGCTGGGAGCCAGGACTCCTGGGTTCTGTTCTTGGCTCAGGGAGTGGGGTCTAGTGGGTAGAGCAGGTGGGGCTGGGAGCCAGGACTCCTGGGTTCTGTTCTTGGCTCAGGGAGTGGGGTCTAGTGGATAGAGCAGGGGGGCTGGGAGCCAGGACTCCTGGGTTCTTGTCCATTATGTGACCACGGGTAAGTCACTTCCTCTCCCTCAGTTTCCCCATTTGCAAACCAGGGTTAACACCCCCCAACCCCAGGGCGGGTAGGAGCTGTGAGATATCTGGGAAGTGCATGGGGGGCCCCACACCGCACGCGTACCAGGGGCTCCGGCCTCCTGTAAACAGATTTTTGCTGCTGTTTGCACCAAGCTCCTTATCACAGGCAGGGAAAACCTGGGCCGGGCCAAGGGGTGGGTCAGCGGGCGAGGAGGGGCCGGGCCAGGAGCCTTGATCTAGGGTAGCGAGTGGCCGGGCCGGGGGCTCTGGGAACACAGCAGTAGCAACCTCGGGGTCAAAGGCCCCCCGGCGCAGCGCCCCCCGCCCGGCTGCTTATCGCCGAGACCCAGGGCGTGAAGCAATGTTGGCAGCCGGCGAGGCCGGGTTTCTTCATCTCTTTCTCTCTCTTCTCAGAACTGGGGGGAACCGCGGAGAAAAACCACAGGAGACGCCTGAACCAACCGAGCAGCGAAGTGGGGCACCGTGCCAGGCTGCCGGAGAGCTGCCAGCGCGGGAGGAGAAAGCCCCTGCGTGCCCCCCCTCCCTGCTACTGAATTAGGGGCAGTTTCTTTGGGCCCCCGGCTCAGAAGGTGGTTTGGCCCCATCCGTCCACGTGTGGCACCGACCCTGTCAGCGGCAAAGCCCCTTTGCTCCCGACGCCGGCACAATCCGGGCCATGGGGCTCCCTCCCCGCGTGCGGATCTCACCCCTGCAACTCGGCGTGGCCTGCCAGCTGGGGAAACAGCAATACGACCAGGCCCCCCGCCCCGGCAGTCCCCTCATAGCGTTACAGACGTGCGGCCGGCCCGCTGGGGCTGTGCCCCCGTGAGGCCGTTGGCAGGGCAGGAAGTGGGGGCGCCGGGGGCCTGTTAGTTTCCCTGCGAGGTGAATCAAAGCAAAACACAGGGCCACTTGTCTCTCAAACTCACCCCCATACAGCCCCGCCCTTCCCCTCTCAGAACAGGGCTGCGGGGGGGGAGGGGGGGGGCAGCGTGAACCAAACCCGCGAGGTCACCAGCTCCCGCTGCCCCCAGTGCCAGTCGTGAACTGGGCCTGGCTCCCTCGAGGGCTGGGGGGGACCGGGAGCTAGTTTTGGGGGCCAGCGACTGGAGGCCGAGGAGAAAGACAGATCTGACGGGAAGCCCAGGACGGGCTGGGCACGGCCACTGGCACCAGGGCAAGGAGTGGTGGAGACCAGGGCGGCGAAGAGAAGGTGCCAGGGGGCCAGGAGTGGGCAGAAGGCGTCAAGTTGGGGGACGAGGGGGGGCTCCGGGCCATGACTCGCAGGGAGGATCAAGGGGGGACACTACAGAATTGGCCTCCCCTTGGCCCCCCCCCCCCATCAGAGCCCATTGGCTAAGGGAGCATGCCCTGGGGGGGACCCCGTGGAGTCCAGCCCCTACTCCCATGCCAGCATCCCGGTGAGACAGTGACGCAGGGAGCAGAAAAGGCCTGGCCTGGCCACGGGGTCTGCTCAGGCCTCATCCTGTCGGCATGGCCCAGCCCTTCGAAATCCCGCTAGCCACGTTGCTAAGAGCAGGGGTGAGGCACGGCTCCCTGGCCAGGATCTCTTCTCCCTTGCATGGTGTGGCCTGGCCGCCATGCCTCACCCCAGAGGTGGCTGCATCTCAGTGCTGGGTGGGGGATCCCTGGACAGACAGCCCCCGTGTCCCACCCCAGAGGCAGCCGCATCTCAGCACTGGGCGGGGGATCCCTGGACAGACAGCCCCCGTGTCCCACCCCAGAGGTGGCTGCATCTCAGAGCCAGGAGAGGGACCCCATGACAGACAGTGCCCGTGTGCCACCCCAGAGGCAGCTGCATCGCAGTGCTGGGTGGGGGATCCCTGGACAGACAGCCCCCGTGTCCCACCCCAGAGGCAGCCGCATCTCAGCGCTGGGCGGGGGATCCCTGGACAGACAGCCCCCGTGTCCCACCCCAGAGGCAGTCGCATCTCAGCGCTGGGCGGGGGATCCCTGGACAGACAGCCCCCGTGTCCCACCCCAGAGGCAGCCGCATCTCAGCACTGGGCGGGGGATCCCTGGACAGGCAGCCCCCGTGTCCCACCCCAGAGGTGGCTGCATTTCCCTGTTGGCACAGAGCGGGCGAAGGGCTCTGGAAAGCACACGGACGAGGGACACAAACAGTCGCCCGGGAGCAGGCCCTGGGCCGGATCCGAGCAGCATGCAGAGCCGAAGTCTCGGGCTCTCCGGCTGGGTGTGTTCCCGGCCCCAGGAGGCGATGGTTGGATGCCGGGGGACAGAGCCGCCCTGGCCCCTGGCCAAACCCCGCCACACTTTGTCAGCTCCGAGCACGAGGGAAGCACGGGGTGGCAGCTGGAGCAGCCGAGGGGCCGGCAGTTGCCCTGCGGCCGGGAGCCCAGAGCCTCCCACATGCTTTTTCGCTTCCTCCCATCGCACGCGAAGGCAGAGAGCAGCACATGGGGCCGGGCTGCGCCCTCCCATACAGGGCATGAGCCGTGGACTCGGGGGGCCACCTCCTCCCACTTTAACCAGTAGATCCTACTCCCCTCCCCGAGCTGGAATGGAACCCAGGAGTCCTGGTTCCCCCCACCCCCATCACAAGGGCACTTTTGCCCCAGATACGGCTCTGCGCTGGCCCCGCCGCGGATCATGTGCAGGGAGGTAACCACAGGACCCAGCTGGCAGAGATCCCACAGCTGGGGGGCCACGGGGGGGCTCCCAGAGCATCTGATTAACGAGCTGCTGACGGTCAGAAGCACAAGCCAAGAGTTTGGGGAAAGGGGGGACCTGGCCCCCTGAAATGATGCTGGGGGAGGGGGTGGCCAGGGAGGTTTTGGGGGGAAGACGGGGCTGATCTGGCGGGGGGGTACCAATCCTGCTGAGCTCCGGGGACAGGCTGGCTGTGTGACCCCGAGGGGAGGAGACGCCGCCGGCAGGGAATCAGACCAATGGGTGGGTTGGGAGCCCAGAGAGGGACCTGGGGGGGGGGGGGGGGGGGCAGTGCAAAAGCAAAACAACAACAGCCCCCGTGAGAGACCCTACAAAAACAAACCGGCACGCCCAGTCCCGCCCCCGTGAGACCTCCCACGACAACATACGGGGACGCTCAGCCCTGCCCCCGTGAGAGACCCTACAGTAACATACGGGGATGCCCTTCCCCGCCCCATGACAGACCCTACAAAAACAAACCGGCATGCCGAGCCCCGCCCCCATGAGACCCTACGGTAACATACAGGCACACCCAGCCCCGCCCCCATGAGAGACCCTATGAAAACAAACGGGCACACCCATCCCCGCCCCTGTGAGAGACCCTACAAAAACAAACCGGCCCACCCAGACCACCCCCTCCACCCATGAGAGACCCTACGATAACATATGGGGACGCCCCGCCCTGCCCCCATGAGAGACCCTACGATAACATACGGGGACGCCCGGCCTAACGCCCACGACAGATGCTCCAGCACACTTAGCCCGCTGCTCTCAGCCGGCCAGTAACAAACCCCGTGTCCATTGGAGGGGACGGATTTGGGGCAGTGCGAACCGGGAGCAGGGAGCGACGGCCGAGCCCCGCTCCGGCACAGCCGCGGTTCCCATAGCCCCGGGCTGCCGGAAAGCACCGGGACTCAGGCCAGATGGGGAAACCAAGGCACAGAGAGGGGGCAGCCGCAGCGGTTGAACACGGCCCAGATCTCCTGCCACCCAACCAGGCCGCCCCGCAGGCCAGACGCTGCGAGTCCAAGTCCCTGCGTCGCCCCAGCGGGTCCTGCAGAGACCTGCCCTGCCCAACGAAGATTCAGACGGGCAGCCTCGCCCGCAGTGGGGCTCCGCTCAGGGCTCCACCGTCTGGGCACTCGCGCGGGGTGGGCAGGGGGAGCTCTCTGAAGGAGCCAGACTTAAAGCCAAGAGCCCGCCCCTCTGCCGAGGGGAGCGCCGTGGGCACAAGCCGGGAGGCAGGACTCCGGGGTTCTATTCCCAGCTCACCGCCCCCCCCCCCCCCGCTGTGCCTCAGTTTCCCCATCTGTACAGTAAGCCTGACCTGGGAGGGGGCCCTGCTGGCGAGGGTGGCTCGGTGCCCGCGCTCAGTGCAAAGGAGGTTTCGGCAGAGCGGCCCCAGGCCGGCCCCTCTGGCAGCGCCGCCCCCCCCCATACCACCCCTTCCCCCACGTCCCCACTCGACTAGCACTCGTGGGGGGGAAGAGGCAGGAGCTGCACCCCGCAGAGCAAACACCGCCCGGGAGATGCTTCCAAACCTGCCGGGCCTGTTCCCGGCACCGACCTGCCCTGGGGAGGCAGAGCCCAGCCAGAGTTGGGGCTGGTGATTCCGGGGCCGGCCGGGGGCTCCGGTCCAGGCCGCCCGTCCCCATCGGTACCACGGGGAGCATCTCCCAGCCGTGCCCATGGAGGGGAGTGCCACACCCGGCCTGGAGCTCGGGGGGGTCTCTATGGGGGCAGGGATCCACCGGCACCTTGTGGGGGAACCGGTTCCCCTGGCAGGGGTCGGCCGGGGGCTCCGTAGCGCCCCCCTGCCGGCGCCAGCCCTGACCCCAAGCCAGCAGGAGTCTTTCTGCTCCCTTCCCCAGGCTTTGGCCTGGGCCGTGGGGCCAGCTCCCCACGTGGCCCATAGGCCGCACCTCTGGGGGCAGAGGCAGGAAGCGGCTGCCTAGAGACAGCCAAGGCCGCCCGGGGCTGAGAAAGATGCCGCAGCAGGGTTTCCGTTATGGCAGAAAACAGAGGGGGTGGCTGGCGGTGACTCAGCCACATTCCAGGCGTGCCAGGAGCGGGGATGCGTCGGCTCCAGGCGCTGGAGGCCGGCGGGGGGGGGGGGGGGGGGGGCGATTCTGGCCTGCGAAACGAGTCTGCCGGGCCTCAGGGGGTCGCAGCACGAAGTGTCGGCTCCCGACAGCACCCGGCCGGGCTCTGGGGCCCACCGCGCCAGGAGCCGCAAGAGGCAGTCGCGGCCGCAAACAGCGCCCGAGCCGGGTCGACAGGTGAAGGCTGGGTGGGGAAACTGAGGCACGGGGAGCCAGAGTGACTCGCTCAAAGCCAGGCCCCCCCGAGGAGGCCCAGACCAGCAGCCTCTGAGCCACCCAGCGGTTCCGGCGCCGGCCGCCTCAGTGGGGCGGCCCAGGAGGGGACGAGCCCTGGAGACTCAGCGCCGTTCTCATGCCTCCTACAGCCAGGTTTGCCCTGGGGCCGTGTTTGTTTGTTTCAACCTTTAGACCCCAGTCTAAGGCTCCCGTGTGGTTCCACGCCAGCCTGGCCGGCCCCACCAGGGGAGCCCCAGCTCGGGGCGGGCAGCCGGAAAACACAGGAAGGCTCCCAGCCCCCATCCCTCCCCTCTTGCAAAAGGGATCGGCCCCTTCCCCACTGCCCCTGTACGATCCCCCTCGCCTTTGCCACAGGAGCGGGGACACGGGGCCAAAGCACTCAGGGTTTGACCACGCGGAGCCGGGTTCGCGTTCCCGGCATCCCAGAGCAACACAAGGCCTTTGGGGCAGCGGCCAGCGCAGGGAAATCTCTCCATGTATGGTGTGTAAGGAATCCCTTCTCCCAGGGGACGAGCACACACACATCCTGCTTCCCCCACCCCAGCTGCCGGACAAACAGGGCCCAAGACTTTTTTAAACCACGGAAGATGAGGCTTCGGCTCTTCTTTATCCCTCAGGATTAAAAACCTGGGTATCCAGGGCAGAAGGCACCAATCTAATCACCCAGGGCTGATTCCTGCCTCCAGCCCAGAGCTGCTGCGTGAGCTAGTGCATCTCTGGCAGAAAGACATCTACTCCCGAGGCAAAGATCTGTAGTCTCACTTCCTTTCACCCCGCCCCAGCTTCTAACCACAGTGGCCCAAAAAAACCCCTTTTCAACATCGATTTTTGGTTTGTCACTGTTGACGCTGTGTAAAGCATCTTGATCTTCATCCATTTTGGGTCCGTGAACCCAGATCAGATGTTGTTCTGAACCCTGCCCCAAGGAGCTGGTGAGCGAAGCAATTTAACTGCCTGAGTCTGTCCCATGTCATGCTAAGGTTCTCACGCTGCAGACACCGCAGGGGTAGGGTTTCAAAAGCCTACTGAAGAGTTTGGAAGAGATCTGAACCCTCATGCTTCAGGGCACGTGTCAACCTTGGACTGATAGGGGTCAGGAGGAAACTTCCCCTCTGGGGAGGTAATTCCATAATTGTCCCTTTGAATCAGCTGAGTCCAGCCACTGCTGGAGACGGGATTCTGGACTCAGATGGACCCCTGCTCTGACTCACCGTGGCGGTTCCTAGCTTCAATCCACATTTGACACCGTTTTCCACTTAAAGATGTTAGAAGTGAGGCCATTATATTAGTTTATTTCCTAAAAAAACCGAGCTCTAAACATTGCTCCAGCCCCCCCTTGTCCAAGGCGTACCTGAAACACTCTGGTGGGCACGAGGGAGGGAGAAAGGAGAACTAAAAACCGCACAAGCACCAGGCCACAAACACTCCCCCGTCGCTAGATTTTAGTTCCTTTAAACCCCAGCAGAGAACACCTCTGAAATGGGCTCTGTGCCGATCGTTAATGACTCCAATTAACTTGGAATCCAGCGTACGTTTAACGCAAGCCAACGCACCCCCGAGCCAAAACGCTCACGCCAGGTCTGCACGGAAGCACCCACAGAAATGGTTTAGTTTTCAGACGCTCCCGCGGAAATAGCCGAGGCCCGGATTCAGCAAACCACATAAGCACGTGCTTAGAGCCCCGGGTCTCCCTGAACAGGGATGGACTCGGTGACACGTACCGGGGGCTCGGCTGGATCAGGGCCCTGTCTGGATGTCGGCGTCTAACTCTCAGCACCTAAGACTGAAGACGCCGACCTCTGTTCCTGGCTGCTCAGGATATCACTTCCACTGCAGCCTCCTTCGGCTGGTCCCTTCTCTCCCTGCCTGGTGGCTGAGTGTCAGGTGCTCCGGGCTGGCGCCACCGCTCAGCACAGAACGGTCGGTGCCGGCTGCTGGGGAACCCCCGCAAAGCCCGGGGCAGGCCGCTCCCACGGCTGAACAAGGGGCCGCGGGGAAAACAGGCCAAGACCCTAAAACCAGGAGGGGCTCCCCCTCCGTCACGGATCCAGTCCCGACCCACCTGCTCCCCACAACCAGAGAGAGATGGAAAAACCCGGCCGCCTGGGAAGGGTAGAAGGAGAAGCAGCGAGGGAAGGGGAGAAGGGACGCGGCAGGATGGCAGGGCGGGGCCGGCATGCGATGGGGCCATGCCAGGGTGGGGGCCTGGCCCAGGAAGAGGCAGGGAATTGGATGCCCTGGGCGAAGGGCTGCTGGAGAAGGAATGGTGCAGTCTCTGGGAGGGACACGGGCATGTGATGCCCTGGGAGGAGGGTGCTATAGACAGACCCAGCCAAGGGCAGAGCGCGCGATGCCCAAGGGGCTGGGTGGGGGCAGGCAGAGAGGATGGCAGGGACCAAGGAGAGGGATCTTTAGGCAGGGCTGAGGACAGGGGCTGCTCCTGGTCGCGGTGGGGGTGTGTGTGGGGGGGAATGAGGGGGTCCCGGCTGGCTGGCCTGCTCATTCAGGAGGTCAGCTCACAGCAGGAGGGTGAAGAGGACGGGGAGTTCCCCACGGACGGACGGGGCGGAGGGAAGGGGGGGGGCAAGCGCTCTCCTCACCTAGGCGGGCAGCTCCCCGCAAGGAGGAGGATGGGGTTTCCCGGGGGGGCGGTGAGGAGTTGGGGGACGGGGGGTCCCCGGGAGGATGAGGATCCGGGGAGGGGATCCCCGGGAGGATGGGGATCCAGGGAGGGGGGCGGGGGGATCCCCGGGAGGATGGGGATCCGGGGAGGGGGTCCCGGGAGGATGAGGATCCGGGGAGGGGGCAGGGGATCCCCAGGAGGATGAGGATCCGGGGGGGAGGGCGGGGGGATCTCCGGGAGGATGGGGATCCGGGGAGGGGGTGTCCCGGGAGGATGGGGATCCGGGGAGGGGGTGTCCCGGGAGGATGGGGATCCGGGGAGGGGGTGTCCCGGGAGGATGGGGATCCGGGGAGGGGGTGTCCCGGGAGGATGGGGATCCGGGGAGGGGGTGTCCCGGGGAGGATGGGGATCCGGGAGGGGGCGGGGATCCCCGGGAGGATGAGGGTCCGGGGGGGGCGGGGAACCCCAGGCCGGCGGGGGGCGCCCGGGGGTCCCGCGCTCCTCACCCAGGCGGGCAGCTCCCGCGGGCTCAGGTAGAGGCCGGCGGCGGCGGCGCTCACGTGGCGCTCCTCGTCCTCCAGCAGGCGGCGGGCGGCCCGCAGGCTCCGCTCCTTGCCCCGCCGCGCCGCCCGCCAGCCCGCGAACAGCGCCAGGCCGAGCAGCACGAAGCCCAGGCTCAGGCCCAGCCGCCCGGCCACGTAGACGGGCGCCAGGCCCAGCAGCAGCTTCCCGAAGGCGGCCAGGGCGGCCAGCGCCTCGGCCGAGCCGGGCCCGGGGCCGCCGCCGGGACCCTCCCGCTGCTCCATGGGGCCGCCGCACTGGCCGCGCCCGCCGCCCGCTGCGGGGCCCGGGCCGGGCAGCCCCGGGGGGCGGGGCCCGCGCGGGACACGCCCCGCGCGCCGGCTGATTGGACAGAGCGGGGCCGGCCGCCCCCTAAGCCGCGCCCCTCTGGTTCTGATTGGGCAGGAGGGAGGGGGGGGGCCTCGCCCTTTCCCTCTCCGACGGGCTCGGGAGAAGTCACGCCCCCCTCGTGCTCTGATTGGTCCGTGGCGTGGGGGCGGGGCTGGCTGAGCATTCCGACACGCCCCCTACAGCTTCATTGGCCGCAGAACCTAAAGAGGGTGGGGCTGGCCTTGCTGATTGGCCAGAAAGGCTGGGTAGGCGGAGCTAATGACATTGATAGATATATAGTAGCCTTTTGGGGCTCTCTTGGTAAGTTGGGGGGGTCTGTAAGCTCAGCCTGTCCAGGGACCAGACCTGGCCCGGCCCCCCTGTACTGTACGGGGAGGGCTGAGACCACCTGCCATGAAGCCAGGCCATGGGGCTGCAGGGATGAACCTCTGGGCTCCAGCATCTCCTGCCTTGCCCTGGACCAGGGGCCCCTGGGTGGGAGGAGTGTCCGCTGGGGCCCCAGCCTGGCTTTCGTTTGCCCCAGAGGCCTTGGGTTGGAGGGTGCCCCACTTCCGGCTCGGGAGCTAACCTGACACCGTGTGGAAAGGGCTGCACCGGGCCAGGCTCCGCTCCCAGGCAGTAGCTTCTTGCCCTGAGACACTGGGGGCGGGGCAGGGGGGTGGCACCATGTTTGTGTTTGCAAAGCCCTGAGCATCTCCCCCCGCTCCCGAACCAACACACGCTGCAGTTTGGGCCAATTTCCCACCATTTCGCTGTGAACAATCCCCCCCTTTTCCACATTCGAACCAGGGCAGGGTTGTACTCAGGCGGCTTGTGAAGTTTTTGACTAAAAGTGCTGGGGAGAGGGATGTGGTGACAACCCCCTCCCCAACCACCTGAGCTTCCTGTGTGGCGTCTGTGGCCCAGCTGCAACGTTGAGGCACGAGGAAGATCGCTACAGGATAGGACTCATTTCACTCTTATCCAGCCATCTCAAAACGCTTTGCAACGGCGTGAAAGTATCATTATTGCCGCTTTAGAGATGCGGAAGCTGGGCCATAGAGAGGGGGCTCAAGGTCACGCAGGCCGGTCAGCGCCAGACCCGAGAAGCCGGTGCAGTTCTGACTCTTAGCCAAGTGCCTCCTACATTGTCTCCTTTCCATGTTGTTCTCAAGGCAAAATCTCTGATTCTGCAAACTGCATGTTTGTGACTTCTTGTTATACGCTTATCTCGTTAAAAGCTTTCCTGGCAACGGCACGGCTGCGGCTAGACTATTTGTCCTTCCCTTGCAGAACAGATCCTGTGTGATGAGCAAAGCTGCTTTTCTTGTCCACAGTGGCCTGTAGCAGCCGTACTGGCCTTCCAGTTTTACAGGTTACCTAATCCCTGTTTTTACTCACCAAGCTTCTCTGTATAAACTAGATTTCCCAGTGCACTGTTCCTGCCGTCACCTGGGAGTCTGATTTCAGTTGGAGCAGGATTGGATCCTTTGGCATTGTGACTACTGTACAGATTGTGTCCTAAACAGTTTGAGGGGGTTTCTTTTAAACAGGCAAAAAAAACCATTCACAAGGAAGGGGAGTACAGCTACTTTGCGCTGAGATGAGGACTCATGAGCTGTTCCAAGGAGGGGATGAATACCCCAATCTGGTGATCTGGGCTTTTCTAAAGTCACACAGCCTGCCAAATAATGGTCCAGGAGAAGAATGCGGCAGTCCTAGCTCCCCACCCCTGGCTCTAACCACTTGGCAGCACTCATAGAATATCAGGGTTGGAAGGGACCTTAGGAGGTCATCTAGCCCAACCCCCTGCTCAAAGCAGGACTAATCCCCAATTTTTGGCCCAGATCCCTAAATGGCCCCCTCAAGGATTGAACTCACAACCCTGGGGTTAGCAGGCCAATGCTCAAACCACTGAGCTATCCCTCCCCTGCTAAAGTTGTGAAACGAAAACCCAGGTGTCCTGCTTTCCAATCCCCCGTTTTAACTACTACAATGCCAGGTGGCAAAGACAGAGCAGACTTTACAAAGCAAAAGAAATCAGGCTTCCATCTACGCCACCCTACAGTGATAGCACAGAATTAAGCCATCTCTGCTCCCTCAAGCTGAACGGCCGCACTTTCCAAGGTGTTTCATAAAGAGCTAGTCACGTCCTCTGCTGTCTGGCCACTTAACTCCTGCAGCCTCCAGCCGCTGAAAAAGACTCACTCTGAATACTGTATTGCCTGTAAAAGTGAGCGCTGAGTGTCTCGTCTGCAAACAGGATAATTGCTGTTGCAGTTACGTGTTTGCGTTGCTGGCCTAGAGCCTCCCCGGTTAAACAAAACCCTGTGGATTTAAAGCCAGCTCTGATTGATTGAATACACCCTTGCAGCTGAAAGTTTATCCCTTGGGCCTTGGCGATAGCTTTCCAGGCTCCCAATCCAGCTGCTGGAACATAAATAACCCCCACGCTAAGGTAGGCCTGGTGCCATCAGCCTGCAGCAGCAGTGCATTAGAAACAAAGGGTGGGGCCGGCGGATCAGAGCAGATGGCAGTGGGGGAAGGCAGGGGCTTTCGCGCCCAGTCCTATTACGATAAGACCCTACCACAGTCTCACTTATTTCCAGAGCAACCCAGAACCGGAGCGTGAAGGCAGGAAGGGCAGGGATCCATTGCCATGGGCAATGGTTTTAAAGGCCTAAACACAAGGACTCCAATGCTTAGACTTCCTGAGACCACAAGTCAGACTCTCAGGCAGATGCAATGAGCCCATCATGTTAGATAAACTGATGGGGGGGAGGAGGGAAGGTTAGTCAATTACACAGATCTTCCAGGCCCCCAGGTACAGCCTCTCAGGGCTGAGCTGGTGCCCTGTCTTGGCTGCCTTTCAGCGGCAAAGGGCGTGTCGTTTACTGGAAGCTTTGGGGCAGAACGGGGCTCTCTACGTGCAGGTTACTCTCACAACCACTGATCTGCAAAGAGCAGCGTCCAGCCAAGACGGGCTCTGCATACCTCCGCCATGCCTGGCCGATTCTAGCCCAGAGCTGCACTAGCTGAGAGGGGTGTCTGGTTACCATGCGCTCCAGGCAGGTGTGGCAAGGTACAGACTGTGCAGGGAAGCAGGCTGCCAGCTGGAAACCCCACCACCGGGGTAAGGACAGACAAGCAGCTCACACACACCACAGAGGTGAACAACCCTCACCAGTCTCTGAGCTCCCATCGGCATCAAACTCGCCCTAACGGAGACCATTTCTGGGGGGGGAGGGGGGATTGCTCCAGTGCTTTCAGTTACACAGACACAGACAGATTGAGCTCCTGGTGTCTATTTCACTGAACACAGAGCGGGTTAACAGATGACTTGCTGAGTCTGTAAGTCTAGCAGACAAAGGAATAACAGGATCCAACAGCTGGGAGCTGACGCTAGACAAATTCCGACTGGAAATGAAGTGTCAATTGGTAACAGTGAGGGGTAATTAACCATTGGAACAATTTACCCAGGGTCCGGAGAGATCCTCCAGCAGTGGCAATGTCTAAATCAAGATTGGATGGTTTTCTAAAAGCGCTGCTCGAGGAATTAGTTTTGGGGAGTTCTCTGGCCTCTCTTAGACGGGAGGCTCGGACTAGATAATCTCCATGGTCTGTTCAGGTCTTGGACTTTATTGACCAATGCATGGCTGTATGACTTCCCTGCGAGGGGCTGGGCTGAAAGGGGCCTGGCAGACGATGACTGCAGACGGGGGGGAGTGCTGCACACTGAATGGCTCCGAAGCACCAAGGAGCTGCCTACGTGTAAACCAAAGGGGGAAGCAGAAATGAGCCAGGGCTTTAATCCCTCACCCCATGGCTGCAGCACAATGCGAGACCAGATGGAGGCTCCCTGCTGCAGCATTGGTCTGAACTGAAGATCTAACCCCGGGGGTAACAACACAGGGCTGGGGCAAAAGGAAAGTGTAACCGTGGGCCCTTTGCAGCAGCCAGGGTGCGGGCTGCAGACTAGCCAGCACCAATCAGAGGCCTGTACAGTCTCTCGCACATCACATCTGTCCCCTGGAGAGCCCTTCATGCCCATTGCTGTCCCAAGTATAAGGTCAGCACTGCCGGAACAGAGCGCCAAGCGCCATCACTTGGGGATTGGTCCTGCTTTGAGCAGGGGGTTGGACTAGATGACCTCCTAAAGTCCCTTCCAACCCTGATATTCTATGATTCTATGATCACTTCCACGCACAAACAATCCCGCCCTAGCCCCTCAACAATGCCCTGACTCCACCCCACTGCACCTCTCTGGAGGAACCCCCGAGGGTGCTAGGGCTGTCCCTGCGGAGAAGGGGGGGTTGCCCTTATAAGCTATCACCAAGTCACTGGGGGGTAACAGCCGGCACTGAAGGGGAGCAAGGTTGAGGACAGCAGTAGCATAGACTACCCGGGCCCTGCTCTATCCACCCGGGCAGGGAGGCAGCTACTAAACGCCGATCTCAGTGCCCCACGCATGGTGGAACTATTGGGGTGCCCCGCCAGCTCACTCACTTGACCCAATCTTCCTACGAGCTTTCCCCGCTTGCTGAAAGCAAATCCTAGGGACCGTGGGAAAGGGTCTTAAACTAATGACAAAGTAGCACATTACATGGACAAGACTGGAAAACCAGAGCAGGCGTGCCCATCGAGAGAGAGGGAAACAGACTCAAAGGGATCGCCGAGGCGGTCGCGGGGTTTGGTTTCTCAGCGTCTAGAGCTGAGCGCGCTGGTTTGCAGGGGTGACGAGCCAGCCAGGATACCATTCTGTGCTCAGCGCCCATCGCATGCTAAGAGCAGCCCTGGGCTGGGAGACCTCCAAGCAAGCTGCGAGAAGGGCCTGGAGCAATCCTGACTCTGCAAGGAACCCATGCACCAACGATTGTAAAGCAGAGCTCCTGTGTGTCAGCTACTAAAGATGCCCGGGCACATCGCCCGTGTAGCAATGCTGTGAGCTGCTGCATTTCCCCCCCCGAGGTGGCTACCCGCGTCCCTTACCAACATCTCAGTGGGGTTTATAGACTTCCCATCCCTCCGTGAAGTGCTTGGAGATGCTCAGAGGAAAGGCCGAACGTTCCATCTGGTGGCTAATCCGCGCTTTAAAGAGCGAGTGTCAACACGGGAATAGATCCGTCGGGGGCTGGACGTTTTCTTTTAATAGCTGAAAACGTTACACTGTAGTCGCAGAACTAAAACGCTAGACGTACAAAGTTCAGCACTCTTAGAAAGAGCTCCCGCTGTACGGCATCCTCCTCCTCTTTAAGTTCTCCTTGGGGGAAAAAAAACCCATCAAACCCAGACATAACTACGCAAAAGCTATTCTAGACCCCTGGGTGAGCTTCGGTTTTAGAAACAAAAATACTGCATACGAGGGAGGGAGGGAGGGGTCTCTTTGAACCAGGTTCCTTTGAGGCCGTGTGAATGGGGTGAACAGAGAAAATGGCCATAAGAGACGGATGGAAGTCTCGGGGTGGCGAGGCTCAGGCACGGACGTGGCTGGTGGATGGCGAAGGGCGTGAGGGGTTGCTCAGGGCACGGGTGGATTTGCTCGCATTTGCCAGTCCCAACAGCTCCAGGGGGGGACTGATGAGCAGGTCTGCTCTTGCAAGGTGCTGAGCACTCTCGAGGGTGCTCAGGGGCCTGGCAGGATGGCTGCCCAACCCCGGTCTGCTTTCAGCAAGCTACGCCGTGCCTCAGGAGGTGACCGGCGAAGTCCCGACAATTCACAAAGCAACAGAGACGATTTTATTTCAACCCGGGACCTCAAGCAGAACGCAATCCCCGCCCCGTGAGCTGCCAGGCGAAGCGGGGTCAGATGCTATCACAGTTAACTAGCGCCCCACCCCAATCAGGCTGGAGGGCGCGGCTGGGTTTATTTCCAACCCTGGGGTTTATGATCAATTCAGCAACAGCATCTGCTGGGATTCAGATGGTCCTAGGAACGCACCACCCTCTCCCTGGAGTGGTGACTGGAACAGGGACGCTCCCAAGACCGCCGTAGAGACAGTTTCCTAGAGTCTAGGTTGTGTTGCCCCGTTTTAAAGCAACAGGGCTCAGTTTACATATGAGCCCAAATCCTATTTGGGATTTAACCATTTCATCACCAGGAAAAGCTGCCCCAGGGCCATTCCCCCTCGGAGAGGGCTGCCAGATGGAGCCAGACTTTCTGCCATCTCTGGGGGAGGCGTTGTCCCCAGGGTCTCGCTTTCCTGATTCTGCCTGAGCCCAGGGAAGCCCGGGAGTGTCTCTACTAGAGCAGCAAGCTAGGGGACCCAAGCTCCCACCCTTGGGGGTGATTTCCCTACAGCCTCCGTTCTAGTGTGTCCTGTCAGTGAAATGATACTGCCATAGCCAGGCAGCATAGAGTTCCTGAACTCGCAGGGCTATGGAGGGGCTAGTGCGGTGGGTACAGAGGGGCAGGTATTCGGGCAAAGATACAAGTGACGGGCAAAGGCTCTGAGGTTACTGTACCCTTCGAATCATGTGGCATTAAAGCCCTTCATCCCTGAATTCTGCTGCCTTGTGGAAGACCACGCGTGGTTGCTAGGGGCTAAGGGAAATCCAAGTCACTCGCCTGCAGGATGGAAAGCCCATCCCCTAAAAGGAGAGAGGGGTTTCCAAGGGTTTCAGTTCAATTCTCTCCCTTCTCGGTTCCTGTCTCCCCAAAGAAGGAGCAAGTCCTACCAACGACGGAGCCCTTCCGCCTGCCGGGGGCGGCTCCGAACAGCACGGACCCATGGCGGCACGTGGGGCCCTGTGGGGCCGGTTAGTGTGGCATGGCGGTTATCCTCATGCTCTGCGACGCAATGGGGTACGTCACCATGGGCGTGGTGGCGTGGCTCATGGTGATAGCTCCCAGCGGCTGTGCCATTGAAACCGCCACAGGCGCCACCGACACCGCCACGGGCGCCATGGAGACCGGCGGAGCCATGCCCTGTGCGATGGTCTGAGCCAGAGCAGCCGAGAGCGGGGTGATTTCAGGGTTCATGGGGGGCGCGGCATTGGTGGGGGGCGCCGCCTGGGCTCCGGCTGGAGCCACCAAATCCTGCTGGGTGACGGGCCGCGGCTGAAGGGCCTGGCTGCTGAGCGTGGTGTGGGTCTGGGCGATGCTGTGGTTATAATTGGTGACCGTGCCCACGGTCGGGGCCAGGGTCTGCTCAGTGGCCGTGGCGGTGGAGCTGAGAGTCATGACTTTGGCCTGGTTCCGGAACTGGGCGTTCTGCTCCAGCAGCACCTCGTTGGTGGCCAGCAGGTTGCTGACCTGCTTCTTGAGGTCCTCCACCCGCTTGCGCAGCATGATGTTCTCCTCCTCCAGGAGCCGGCACTCCACCGTGCGCGGGCTGGTGAAGCTATACTCGTAGGTTTCGAAGTGCAGCCCGTCCACCCGCCGCCGCTTCAGCACCGGGTCGTGGTCGTCGTAACGGTCGGGGTCGTACATGGCGTCGTAGGGGTCGTAGCGGCGCACGGGGGTGGCGATGCCCGGGTCCCGGGCCGCGATGACCCGGGCGTCGTACTCGTACTCCCGCTGCAAGTGCTGGAACTTGCACTTGGCTCCCCGCTGGCAGTCGCCCTTCAGGAAGTCCCGGCATATCGGCACCTCCTCCTTGCTGTTCGGCAGGTCCGCCGGGGAGAGGCCCAGCCCCGCCGCCACCTTCTGGCGCAGCCGCAGGGGCAGCTCCCCTGTCTTCTTGTAATAGTCCTCGTCCTCCTTGGTGCCGTGGATAAAGCGGCAGGTGAGGCGCCCACACTCCTTGTTCTGGAAGTCGTGGCAGAAGATGAATTCGTTCTTGCGCACGCCCAGGTTGGTGACCTCGCTGATGTCGGGGTGCCGGAAGCGGCAGCGCTTGCCGCGCTTGCAGACGTTGCGCAGGAAGTCCCGGCAGATGTCGTCGGAGTTGGCGCCCGCCTCATCGCTGCTGCTGCCGTTGTTGTAGGTGTCGCGGTCGGGCATTTTCCCACCCACGCCCTGGCCCTCCTGCTGGCCTGAGCTTCAGGCAACTGCAAAGGAGGAGAGGAGGTAGGGTGTGAGAAAACAAGGCAGGGAGGGGAGAAGTGGGGAATCCTTACACTGTTCTGGTGTAGCCAGCAGGGAAATATCTGCCGTGAGGAATTACAGCCTCTGCTGGGGTTAAGGTTATGACCAGCTTTCGGGATAAAGTTTGACTCTTAGTGCTGCAAAATCCGCAAGGCTTCTCCGGCAGTCTTGAAATGTGGTGTGCCTCATGGGGATACCGGGTAGGGTTAGTGATCCAAATTTGGAGCCATTTGACCAAGGGGTTCCTGAGATACAGGCCTCAGCCCCCGCAAAAAATCAGAACCCCTCAACTTTGAGAGAAGCTATCAACTTGTTTTGCACCAAATGAAATGAATAGGCAGCAGGTTTAAAACAAACAAAAAGAAGTATTTTTTCACACAACGCAGAGTCAACCTATGGAACTCCTTGTCAGAGGATGTTGTGAAGGCCAAGACTATAACAGGGTTCTAAAAAGAACTAGATTAGTTCATGGAGGACAGGTCCATCAATGGCTGTTAGCCAGGCTGGGCAGGCATGGTGTCCCTAGCCTCTGTTTGCCAGAAGCTGGGAATGGGATGGATCCTTTGATGATTCCCTGTTCTGTTCATTCCCTCTGGAGCCCCTGGCATGGGTCACTGTCGGAAGACAGGATACTGTGGGCTAGATGGACCTTTGGTCTGACCCAGTGTGGCCGTTCTTATGTTCTTAAATCAAGGTGGCAGCTACTTTCATTTTAAATCAGACCCACCCAGGAGGGTATGTGGAATCCCCTTGCTGCCACGGCGCTTACTGTCAGATACCCAGGTGTGTATCTTTACAGCACATGAGGTACAGAAGCAGGCGAGAGCCCGTGTCCGAATTCTATATCCTGAACTGTATACATCTCAAGGGTAGGGGAAGTCTGTCATCACATATGGTTACATCTAGAGGCAGAGAGTAAATTTTCTGAGAGGCTGAGATCAGGGCCCTAGGGACCACTACAATACAAATAATCAATAACATTCTACCTGGCTGACCTTGTAAATCAAGGCAGGAGAGCAAAAGCTGCTTATATATTTATATCCAAAGGCATGCCAGAGAAAGCTAATAAACCCGCAGCCTTTTTGACTAACGAGGGGAACCTAGGACCGGAAGGAACCTCCTGGGCCAGAGTCCAGTCCCCTGCATATGATCCTATTCATAAACTTACCGAATGAAACACTGAAGGGCGTGCAAGAGATTGTTAGTAACCGTGTTTGTTTTGGACCCTGAGCTCAGTGGATGAGAAGCCGGCGGAGAAAGGCCTCGGCACTTCAAATCTTCCCAGGTGGAGTCAATCCGCCACCTAGAGTTACTTTGGTAGATCGCCACCATTTCTGTGTGACCCACCAGAAGAGCACGAACCGCCCCTGCAGACAGAAGGCCGCTCGGGAAAGCGAAGCCCAGGGTTTCCCGACCGCGCCGGGCCGGGCACCCAGGAGTCCTGCTGCCGCAGGGCACGGACCGGGGCTGGTTTCGGAGCCGAGCTGCCCTCACTCGGCGGGGTTCGCCCCCCCCCCCCCCCCGCGCCGGGCCGCGCCAGAGCAGGTGTTTCTGGGGCCTCGCCCCCACTGAGCCACAGACATACATGGGGGGGGGGGGTCGGAGGGGCAGGCCCTGCCCAGGCCAGAGGCCATGGGGGGAGGGGGAGAAGGACTCAGGGGTAACCCCCGCCCCATAGATTGGCCAGAGAACAAGGGGGGGACCCGGGGGCCCTGACGGGGGGAGGAGCCCGAGGGGGCCGGCCGGGGGGGGGACAGCGGGACCCAGGTACCACCCGGCGGAGGAAGCCCCCTCCCCGCCCGGGTCCCTGCTCGGGGCGGCCTCTCACTCACCCGCTCTCCGGCCGCGTCCGCCTCCTCCTCCTCCAGCGACAAAGAGCGGCCTCTTCCGCCCTCCAGCGGAACTACTCTATGGTCCTTCCGGTCGCCGGCCGGAAGCCTCCCAGCATGCAGCGCGCGCGGCCAGTCGGGGTTACCATAGCGACAAGGCCCTGCTTCCCAGGGTAGCGCCCCAGCAGCTTGGAGTCGGGTGGCGGGACGACCCCGCCCGCTTAGATTGCGGGGCACGACCTCACAGGGGAAGGCCATGTCATCCCCAGCCACTAGCACCCACAGCCCTTGTGTCATGGCCACTGCCCAACCAGGTGCAAGTGAAAGGGGTCCTGCCCCGCTGCCATGGGACCATGCAAAGTCCACCCCATGAAACCAGAGTGCCCCCCAAGGTTTCTCCCCCCCATACCCTCCCCGGGGTTAACAGCAGTGCAGTCCACTCTTCACGGCTCATACTTCGGGGTACATTGAACAGGTTGAGGTCACCTGTAGTTGCCCTTGATTAAAGCATCATACCCCTGGGAAAGTCCCCCCCACCTCCACCACAGCTGAGCAGTTTGCAGACGAGTCAAATCACCCAGCTGGTCGTTTTGCATAGGCTAAACGTTTAGGGACAGGACAAGAAAAATTACGTGGTCTATCCAAAGCTAGAGGGGGCCTATATTACAAAGCTAGGTCACCATGACTAGCTGTGTCAGGAGGGGTTGGCAGAAGATTATCCATCATCCAGTTCTCAGTGTTTATATTGTCAGCATATTCAGGATTCTCTTCTCTTCCAAGAGTTAATGCTGTAAAGCACTCTGAAGTCTTCGGTGAAGGGTGCTATAAATTTGAGTTCATTTCCTTGAAATTTCAAAGGGAAGGTAGACCTTCGGAAACAGGGTTACCCTTCATGCAAGCAGTTACACCATCCACTTCTCACCAGAGGTATATGGAGATATTTTCTTCTGCTGCCCGCTTCATGAGGGGAATGTAACTTGTGGTTAAGTCTGATGCAATGCAGAAATGTCTGACAAGTGACAGAGCGTTACATTCTATCCATGCGCTCAGCACAAGAACCTACACTTTTATACTGGGAAGTCACTGTTCACAGACTGGTGTGAACTCAGCACTTAATTCTGAAGCCTACAACTGCATAAAAGTGTACCAGGGTATATGTGCACTGTGCCTCACATTCATACAACTCACAGCAGGGTTGCATTGTGGCCTGGACATTTGACACTTCTCAGTTACATCTTCAGCAAAAGTGATTTCTATATTCAGTGGATTCTTATTCTCAGCCGGCCATGCAACTGTGTGTATTGGGAAAGGGCCCAGAAAGCCAGTCAGAAGAGGGCTGAATGATGCAGGTCAAGCATCTTTAAAAGTCAAGTTACATACATGCCTAGAGATCACATTGAGATTGTGTTTTAAAATCAACTTAGGGCTATTTAAAATGCAACATTAAGAAAAACATGCTGAATTCCCAACCAAACCAGGTTTTTTATTGTATACCTGCTACATTCAACTACAAAGACCAGAACCAGTCCAGAACGTCAAAGCTCAGGGCTACCACCCATACGGATGAGACCTTCATTCTTAAGATGGAAAACTCTTGAAGACTGGTAGGAAAGCACTCCTGCAACACCAGGAAGTAGTTGTGTCTGGAGGTCAGCGTCCCAAGCTCCAACGTTTCTTTGCTCTGCTTTGCAGCCTCAGTAGCAGCGGAGAAGACATTTACTTAGACCTCTGCCTCATCTTTCTCCTTTTGCGCTTCAGCCTGAGAAAGACAATTTTACCCATCAGAGAAAGAATATCAGCACAGTAAAAGCTATCAGCCATTCCACACCAGGCAACCAACCTGGTTAAATGGACTTTGAACAAGGCATTATCAGGCCAAACACCTTTTGTGTAAGAACAAGCCTGTCAATTTTGTAAAAAAGTTATAATGTGCAGTTTTTAAAAGCGAACTATAACCCCGCAATGTCTGCCACCTAACTGTTGGCTTGTCCTAGTGCACAAGAACCCCAAAGTGAAATTACCAGAAACCAAGTAACCTATTTCATTGTCCACAGAAAGGTGGATAAAGGACCAACAAGGACAGCACTTTCAGTAGAGAGGCTAGCTCTAAGCCTATTCCTGCTTGCCTTCCCAGAATTTTAAACTGGAGTTTCAGACCTTATTTAAAAGCAGAGCAGAAAACTGAACAGCTAAAAGCAGTAACAAATTCATGTTTACTCTGTGTGGAAAAGGAACGTTGCATCTTTGCTACAGTGTTTTAATGGCTTCTTTTAAACACATACAATAAGGGGAGACTTGTGTAACCCCCCGACATACTAACTCCTGCAATAAATTTGGCCCCTCCGTTGAAACATGTCCTCCTTACCTGCCATGCCTAACAGAACAGCTTGTTACACCAAAGCTGGAAAATGCCAGGGGAGGCAGGCAGTTTTAGCTCTAAGCTGACTTGGCTGCTCTTATACTTACACTGCACTGCCAGATGAGCTAAGAAATATTCACTGGAAATAAAGTAGGTTTAGTTCTGCACCCCACCCCCTACAAGAAAAACAGTGTTTACAATTGATGCAGTCTATTTAGAGGCTTAGAAAGGCATACACCACAAAGCACTTCACACACATCAATGTTTCTCTCTCCACTCCCAACCCTGTAGTGTTATCACCATTTTACAGATGAGAAATGGAGGCATGAGAGAGACTTACTCAAGGTCATACAACCATGTGTAGAGTAGAAACAGGGATTTAACCCAAGTCCCACTACAGAACTTTACCTCCTACACTCTCCTGCTTGTCTCCTCAATTTAGCCTGTACACTCTGGGGCAAGGCCCATGTCTGCTGAGCTTTTACAGCCTCTAGGACAATGGGCTCCCAATTTCAGTTGAGGCCTCTAGACACGACAGAAATAAATGTATTTTAACTGTCATCAATCAGCCTGAGGGAGGTGGGATGCAGTGCGGGGGGAGGGATAGCTCAGTGGTTTGAGCCTTGGCCTGCTAAACCCAGGGTTGTGAGTTCAATCCTTGAGGGGGCCATTTAGGGATCTGGGGCAAAAATTGGGGATTGGGCCTGCTTTGAGCAGGGGGTTGGACTAGATGACCTCCTAAGGTCCCTTCCAACCCTGAGATTCTATGATAACACATGCAACTGGAGTCCCCCCCACACACTCCCTATTTACCAAACCTGATCAACCGTCTTCGCCAGGCACAATTACGGCATTTCTAGAGGGCCAGGACACGAGATTTAGATTGTAGAAAAAACAAGTCTTGCAAACCAAGCTCGGTAAGTCACCAGGCCAAACAAGCCAAAACAAAAACTCACATACCTGCGCATACGCTTCTTTCGCCACTAGAGAAAAGAGGGGGGGAAACACAAGAGTCAGCAGCATATTAACAGCGGGATCAGCCTCTACCGCATGTCTCCATGCCCCCAGTTACCTGCTGCACCGAGCACATGGCGCCCGAGGGGAAATGAAGACAGCAACCCCCCCCCCCAAGATTTCTATGGGGATTTCCTGCTGGGTGCTATGAAAACGGCTGGTGTCCGCGTAGCACTGGGGCCAGGCAGGTCTGAACCCACCTCCCCCATGGCCCCCACGCTGGGGGGCGCCGCTCCCCCCCCCCCATGCCCGCCAAGAGGCCAACCAAGCATGTGCCCAGCGCGCTGCCCCACGTGTGCGCAGGCGGCCACAGGCCGGTACCCGGAGCTTGGGGGGCGGGGCCACGAGCTTAGGGGGCGACCCCCTCCCCCGGCAGCCGGGGACCCCCGCGAGAGCCAGGGGCGCTGCGCAGTTACCCCCCCCCACCCCGCAAGGCCCCGCCCCCAGCCCTGGACGGGAAGAGCGGCCCGAGGCCTAGGAAAGCCCCCCCGCCCCCATAGCCCCGCCGGGCCAGGCCCAGCCCTGGCCCCCCTCGCCCCACACCAGGCCCCGGCCCCACCCACCTTCGCTCTCATGGCGGCCCGGGCTCAGTGCCCGCGGATGGCAGCAGATGGAGCCTCCGGACTCCGACAAAATGGCGGCGACAACTGCCGAGAGAGAGCGGCCCCGCGCCGCCCGCCCCCTTTTATAGCCCAGTTCCGGAAGCGGGTGGGCGGAGCGCGAGCGTCAACGGAAGGGCCGCGCGCGCCCTCTTCGCGGAGCATGACGGGAGGTGTAGTTTTCTCCCTCCCACCCGCCTCCATTTTGAATACAAAGCCTCCCAGCTAAGCCCAGAGAGCGGGAGGGGTAAAACCGCTACGTCCAAGGGGGACAGAGGCGGGGGGGTGCAAGGCCCAATCCCCCCATCCCAGCTACACCCCAGGGGCCTGAGCCTCACTCCCCCCCCCGCCACACAGGGCACGGGCCCAAGTGTGTGGTGTGCAGCACCAGACGTGCAAGAGCACCCGCGCGTGTTAACACAAGAACGGCCGTACGGCTCAGAGCCAAGGTCCATCTAGCCCAGTGTCCTGTCTGCCAACAGCGGCCAGTGCCAGGAGCCCCAGAGGGGATGAACAGAACAGGGAATCATCCAGTGATCCATCCCCTGTCGCCCATTCCCAGCTTCTGGCAAACTGAGGCTAGGGACCCATCCCTGCCCAGCCTGGCTAATAGCCATTGATGGACCTGTCCTCCATGGACTGATCTAGTTGTTTTTTGGAACGCTGTTATAGTCTTGGCCTTCACAACATCCTCTGGCAAGGAGTTCCAGGGGTTGACTGTGCGTTGGGTGAAAATATACTTCCATTTGTTTGTTTTAAACCCGCTGCCTATGAATTTAATTGGGTGGCCCTAGTTCGTGTGTTACCAGTAAATAACACTTCCTTATTTCCTTTCTCCACACCCACCATGATTTTATATTCCTCTATCATATCCCCCCTTAGTCATCTCTTTTCCAAGCTAAGTCACAGTCTTGTTAATCTCTCCTCATACGGCAGCCGTTCCATACCCCTAATCATTTTTGTAGCCCTTTCCTGTACCTTTTCCACTGTGTTTTGAGATGAAGCAACATCTGCATTTATATAGGAGCAATATGATGTTTTCTCTTTTATTATCAATCCCTTTCCTAATGATTCCCAGCATTGTTTGTTGACTGCCCCTGCACACTGAGTGGATGTTTTCAGAGAACTATTCACAATGGCTCCAAGATCTCCTTCTCGAGTGGTAACAGCTAATCCAGACCCGCTCATTTTATCTGTAGAGCTGGGATTGTGTTTTGCAATGTGCATTACTTTGCATTGATCAACACTGAATTTCATCTGCCACAAGCAAAGGGTGGCCACACGCAGGTGTGGGCCATGGGGCCCCCCTCTCTGCCAATCCGCAGCCTCAGCTACAAGGCCTGGCTCTCTCACACTCCCCCAGCTCCCTCATTTAGCCCTCCAGGCCCTAATTCGAGCCCTGGAGCATCGTGCAAGATGGTGGCCTGAGCAACGTACCCTGGCCTCACTGCTGGACAAAGGAGAGACCGCACGAGCATGCCCTGGAGAGCAGAAAGAGGGGACCACGCATCTAGCCTGCACTCCTGCGCTGCAAAGACCAGCTACCTCAGCTCAGCCACAAGGGGAGATGCAGGGGAACGGCAGCTAGTAGCTTGGTCCAAGAGAATTAGAAACTCACCCACGCCTGACAAGAGGGAGGGGGACACTTGTAGCAGGGCCCCCCACATGGCTGCATTATCTGTGTCAATAGAGTGAAATGGGAGGGGGCCAATGACCCAAGATCATCTCAGATCCCAGGTTGCAGTAATCACAGCAATCAAACGTGGCTTTCAGCTGCTCCCCCCCCAGCCTATTCCCCGGATTTGGCTGCCTCCAACTTCTGCCTGTTCCCCAAGTTGGAGGAAGACCTTGGCGGGAAGCATTTCAATGATAACAATGACAAGGAGTTTCTTAACAAGGACTCCGACAAGCTGGGTGTAGCCAAACCGGACCAAGTGCACTGACGTCCAGGGAGATTATATTGAAAAATAAACCACTGAATGCAATTGGGGTTTTTTTGGGTCAGTCTAGAAGCTTTCGGAGCCCATCCTACAGGAGTGCCCCAAGAGGCCATTTGGAACAGCCTTCCTCTGACTGTACCTGCCATAAAGCCGGAGGTGGGCGAGAACACACAACAGGCCAACGTTTGTAGATTGCAGCCGAGTTACACAGCTGAGGCATTTGTGCCACAACTCACCCCCACTGATTGTGGAGCATTGGGGTCAACAAGTAACTGCTGCTGCCAGATGGGGTTTGGAACAGACGTATAAGGCCAGTGAAAATCCTAGCGACGCTACTCAGATTGACCTCAGGGATATGCAGTGCAAAAATCCCCAGCATGGGCACGCTTGCTTTCTCCACCCACGTCTTTGGATGCGCAATGAATGAGACAAAGGGACTGAGCACTTCCCGCACCAGAATTTAAAGGACAACTTAGTAACTGTTCTGGCACTAGAATCAGACAGCAACAGAGGGTCAGTTTCTCATGCTGAACATCCCACGCACTGAATGCACCCTCAGGGATTCCTTTGCCCCTTGCCTGTGGTACAGCCAGGCTGGCTGACCCTCACCAGAAACTATGGTGCTAAAATGATTTCATGACTTTAGTACTGGAATTTGAAATGCCCCAACTCTCTCAGACCAATCCCAGCAGGGTTAACTAGGCCCTTCGTCCTTCCAAAGGAGGTAAGGGGAGTTTCACGCCTGAGTCTGGTGGGCAATACCCAAAACACTAAGGTGGGGTTTGGATTGGAAGGTCCAAGGATCCCTGCCTTTGGCCAAATTTTTTCCTCCCCACTGTTGCAAAGCATGCTGTGCTCTGTCCAGCAGCCTCCACCCCAGAGGTGGCTGCATTTCAAGGATGTAGCACAGGATGGGGTGCAAGATGCCTTAAAACCTTTGAGGGTGAAATGGATTACAGAAATAATACAGCCCACATTTCTTCTCAGACATACTCCTTCCCCACCCCCCACCCCCACGGCACCACAGTCCACAAAACAGCAGACCCATTCTTCTGTCCAAACAGCAGTGTCACTAGTCAATTTTATTTGGACAAAAAAAAAAAAACCAACAGTTACAGAATATTTCTTGGGAATTTTGTTTCAAACTTTTCACAACCAGAATTGTTTTTCTTGTCTCGAGAGGTACGTCTTTTTCCAATGTTATTCCAAAGTAAAAATAGAAAATTAAATAAACCTCCAGCAAGTCTTAGTGGTTTATAAATCGGTATTGTGAATGAGAAAGATTAGCCCTGCCCTTCCTTTACCAAAGGCAATAGACAGTGTATTGCTTATAAATGCTAAAATGTTCCTGTTCCGGAACAAGGCATCTTTATTTTCCCTTAAGCTCATGGTTAACATTTGGGAGCAGCCTAACACTAAGCCAACCTGCGATTTCAGTCTTGGACAGGCGTGTCTTGCCACCACTTCAGTGTGTGAGTGGCAGCTACCCTGCACCCATTCAGAATGTAGTCCACAGTATCTCTATTACTACCCAACCCCCTACAAGAGCTGAACACAGTTTAGAAATGGGAGCAGACAGTTTGTAGACAGATGGAAAAATCTCATTTCCTTTTATTGACATAAACTTTGGTAGCATTTGCAAGGTTCTTTTTTTCCCTCGCTTAAATTTTCAAACTCAAATACTGCCAAGGAAGCACTTGACCTGCAGAAAAGCACAGGTGCGCTCATCAGAAAGGGTATCGTTTAACAGGCAGGAGACCTTCCAAGCCAGCTACAGTAAGTGCTGAGAGAGACCTGGCTGCCACTCAGATCCGTACAATTCAACCGGACAGCTTTAAAAAAAGACGTACTATAGAAAAGAGATTCCCAAGGGTGAAGTCTAGCCCAGGTCTGCTCACTTCTGCAGCGTTCCCCAAATTATTTTATGGCACAGAAGGGCATTCTTCTGAAAAAGCCGACTGTATACAACATAAGTAGAGGCAGCTGTTTTGGTGTATGGGGGGAAAAAAAAGAATGCTGAACTGCCCCATGATGTTGGGAAGTTAAAAAACGCAGGCTAGGTACTGAACTGAAGCTGGTGGGTGCTCCAGATGCCTCTTGCCCTTAGGAGGAGTTTTGCAAGGGGTTAATGGGGAAGAATGGCTCGAATTGAGTGCTTCCTTCCTTACGTTATGACAGTCTCAATTAAAAACAAGCTTATCACACCTGTGTATTAAAAATAGAGCTTAGACACAAACCAATGCAAGCCAGAACACAACAGGCTGAATGGTCTACAGTCTGGGGGAGGAGGAGGGGGGCACACATAAAATTTGATATGACTTTCCCAATTTTAAATATACAGGCTAAAAAAAGTGAAAAATTCCACACCACGGTAAGAGTTTGAAGTGGAAGAGAAATGTCCTTGAGGGCAGGGGGAGAGCTGGGACAGTGCTGGGAAGCAGAGGTGTTAGACCATCCCTGCGTACCGGCTCCCTAAGCACATGGCCCTTCTCAGGCTTAAATCGGTTGGTTGTCAGATGTGACTGAAGATTTCCCTGCTCCCCCACCAAGAGGGATTAGAAAATCTTTAAAGGAAGAAATGAAGGAGGAGGAGGAGGAAGAGGAAAGAAGAGCTGTCTACACTCCCTCTCTCTTGGAACGGTGTAGTCACTCACCTCTAACAAGCACGAGTAGTATCAAAGGTTAGAAAGAGTGGGGGATAGACTAGTTTTTACTCCTGGTTTTATTATTGTTTGTTTGTGTGTTTGAAAGCAGTCTGAAGTTGCTGAGTGAATCCTCCCTCAGAGCAGAGTCAATCGGAGCTGGCTGTTGTCAGTGGGAAGTCCAGGCTGTCTGTCATTGGGGGTGTAAAGAGACAGACAGCAGTAGATTTTTGTTTCTTTTTTGGGGGGGGGGGGGAAGAGGAGAGGGGGGCGTTCGAGAGACTCAGGTGCTACATGAGGGGAGCTGGAGCCGTTCAGTCGCCGGCTTCGTTCTCTTCTGCTGTTTCCCCCGTGGTGGCGTTCTCTGCATTCTTAGATGCCTGCGGAAACGAACCCAAACAGGGATAAGTGACTCTGCTTCACAGGGGAGAATCACTAATTCTGGAGAGAACCCGAGGACACGCAGGCCCACAGCACCCTGGAGTCAGCCAGCCTGCAATACCCCATTTGTTTCAGGGTCACCCTTCCCTTTCAGCCTCCGCCTGACTCCCCCCCCGCCCCCCGCAACCCAGTTAATCTCCTGTTGGGAGCACTGGGCGTCTCTTCCCTTCCCAGGATCTCTCTGATGTTGGTGCAAGAAGAGTTCTCTTCTGCCACCCAGAAAAGGCTCTTGAAGCTCTCCACCTTATCAGCAATGCCAGCCGGTCAAAACTCAGCTGATCTAGTCCCTTTTCCTGCCGACATCTCCCAGAGTGCAGCTCTGCTTTGACACCCGGCTAGACATCATTCTGCCTCAATGACTCCAGATCAAGGCAGATCAGTTTACAAGCAGGAAAACAGCCTCTCTACCTGCCAGTGCTGCAGACTCACTCTGGGATCTGTGAGGCATGCTGGGGTCTTTCTGGCCTGGCCAGTGGTAAAGATTCTGCTGACCAAATTCTGCTTTCAGTCACACGTGTGCAACTCCACTCCGGACAAGGGGCGTTAGTCACCCCCCGGCCAGCGATAAGCAGAATTTGAGCCGGAACAGAATCCATGTCCCTCTTCCACAGCCGTAAGAGCTCTGCTAGGCTAAGAGGAGTCACAAATATCTTTTTGCTAAGGCCTGAGTGGAGAGTTTGGGGTTTCCCAAGATGCAGTGAACCTGTGTGTGAGACCCAGCCGTTATGAAGTGACACTGCTAAATTACCTTCTTTTTCTTCTTTTTCTGGGTCTTCCGGCTGGCGGAGCTTTGTAGCAGTGCCTAGGAAGAGGAAGAGAAGGTAAGCAGCCAGGACAGAGCCGTTTTCTTTGCTCTGCCTGGGGATAAAGGGAAACCCCAACGTAGCAGAACAAGCCTTGGCCAGCCATAAAGGAACAGCAGCACGTCCTGGACAGCTTGGGAATGACACTCCACCTGCGCAGCCCCTCTGAATCCCCACGGCCACGACACACCCGTGACCAAGCAGGTGACTTGGGGGAGCCTGCTGGAGATCGTGTTCCTGACACAACCACCGTGAAACCGGAGTGCAACTCCTCTTTGCTCTGAATTCTGCTGCCACCTTCTCACATGTGCAGAGCAGCGCATCAGAACCACGCCCCCAGACAGCTCCAGCTGGGCTTCAAACCTAGGTGCTCAGCCTCCTCCTCAAACCCACGCACTCCGTCTCTGCAGGAGCTTGGCCGCTCTGGGCCTCCGTCCCCGGCAGGGGATAAAAGCACAGCCCTGCCTTACAGATCCAAACAGCTGAGAGAGAATAAAGAACCCACCACGCCCAGGGGGTAGCAAAGAGGAGAGGGGACTGACCAACCTACAGTTTCCTATCGAACCGCGTGCCTCACGCATCCCCCCAAGGTGGGGAGCTAGGTCTTGTTTCCGGCCCGTGTGGCCAGAAACAGGTGACTCGTGCGAGTCTACGCACTGCAGGAAAGCAAATGCGTTTCCTCGGACTGACCTTCAGTTCTGCATCCTGAACCTCAAACTCGGATTTGTAGAGCTCTGGCTCGAAGGGGCCGCAGGTTATCCTCATGGGACCGTTGGGCATTAAAAGCACTGTGAATTTGAACTGGGCGACGAACTCGCCTGTAAAGCAGGAATCACAGTTACAGCCAACACGCTGGGGGAACAGCGCGCAACCCAAAGTCCACCTTGCTCTCCCACCGTCGCATCTGCCTGGGACAATCGGTAAACTGCATCTGCAGCGTTTCAATGACGTCCCGCCCCACTCGGGGCAGGATCATTCCCGAAGTGGGTCCTCCAGGCTAAACTTTAAGTGAACCAAACTGACGGCGCTTCCATCACCACCCCGGGGAGATTACCCCGCATGGTCCAACAGATCTCGCCACCAGGATTATTCTTACACAAGACCTGGCAACCAAGGGGTTAAGAGCGACTGCGCGAAGAAATCTCCTGGTTCATTGGGAGCAAGTGTCTGCACAGCACCACCCTCCAGGGACATGGCCACAGCGGGAACCTGTCTGATCAGAGCCCCAGAGGTGACCAGAAGTTGCTCTCCAGCAAGCCCCCCGGCCCCAACGGACTCACCTTCCTTCTCATAGAGGACATTGAAAGGCTGGAGCAGCTCGTGTTTGGCGCATTCCACCACCCCCATCCGAGCCTTCTTCTCATCCTCAAATGCCCTGCAAGAAAGGGAGAGAGCCACAGACCTGAGCTTCCGCCTCTCTCGCTGCTCTAAGGAGCGTACAACCGACTACCGCTTTCACCCGAGGAGGGGGGAGCCGCGGCAGACCTAACTTCCCGCTGGAGACATTACCCGGCCCCTTCCCGCCGAGAGGCCAGCCCTGCTGCGGTGTGTTGCTGGTGCAGGATGGCTGGCAGCAGGTGCGCGGATGAAAGCTCACGGAGCGAAGTGAACGCAGAATCCCAGAGAAAGCCCACAGATCTGAGGCACAACTGGGGCATTAACCCGGGAGTAATTTCCTTTTGCTAAAGTGCACATCAGTCGAAAAAGGGGGCTTGGAACGAGCCCTGCATCCTGACACAGCTTTGACTCCACTCTGTGAAGACGACAGGACTGGTCCCCCTTGTATTTCAGCTGCAGCCCCCCACAAGGCGCAGGAGGGTCTCAAAACCTCACAGACCCCGGAGGGGTCTTAATCTCCGGGTTGGGGTGAAACATCGAAGTCAGCCACATCCCCTCCCTACGGCTTGTCCACCCGCAGCAAACCCTGCCATAACAGCACCCTCTGTGACAAAGAAGAGACAATACCTGAGAGTAAATGGCATAGTGTCAAAGCGCCTCTCCACCTCGCTGAAAAAGGCACGGGAGGTTTTCATTTTCAAGCCGTACTGCTTGGAGGGGTCCCTTTTGTAAATGGTAGTTCTCTGGCCAGCATCCTTCGCCTAAAAACACAAAGGAGACTCAAACACAAGCCACAGATTGGTTAGCCGGGCAGACGGTAGGACTGAGTGCATGCTGGGGCTTCGGTACCGCCGGAGGGCTTTACATTCACACACACACGAATACACCCACCCCGAGGGGTCTCCATTTTACACACAGGGAACTGGAGACCCAAGGAGGAGAAGTGAGTGCATGCAGCAAGCGTTCCACAGCTGGAGCCTGGCTCCCAATGCCACGCTCAGATCAAGGGGCCATTCTGAAGTCCCCACGGGCATAAAGTAACAGCGTGCCGAAGGACACTCACCTTCCCTTCCCCGGTGCTGACAAGCACGTCAATGGCGTAAACTTCATGGACCTCAAACTCGGCTTTTTCATGGTCCTTCCTAGGTGGGAGAGGTTTGGCGAGTGAGCAAAATGAGACATCTCTACAAGGAAAAAAATCCCCCTTCGCCTAGTAATATTGCTGTACAGAGCTGGGGGGTGAGGGGGCACAGAGCACCACAAATGCACGTGTGGCGCTTTACACAGCAATTAGAGGAGCTTAATCAAACCGACACACAGGAGATAGAGGCAAGGCTCCATTGAGATGCTCTGCAGCAGTTCTAGAGATCTGACAGACACCCATCATTCAGGAAATTCTTCACTGCCCCAGCCACCAGAACCATCTTCAATCATTAAGATGGAAGGGACTTGAAGAAACAAGTTGATTAAAAATCACTTATGCTGTTTACTCTCCGCAATTTGCTCAGCCTAGAAGACAGACCGATCAGTTTCACTTCCAGTATGCCTTGCATTAGCCCAATGCGAGAGAGTCCGGACCACACTTTACAGATCGATTTTAACTGGAGATATTTTAAACAAATGTCATGGAAACTTTTCTAGTAAAATATATTGTGTTATTTATATGGTAGCACTTAGGGGCCACAGGCATGGACCAGGGCCCATTGTGCCAGGCGCTGTACAGAGACAGAACACAAAGATGGTCCTTCCTCAATGTTGGGTCTAAACAACCAGAACCTATCCCAGAAGGAGAGGGAGGAGCTGGCGGAAGGGAAGGAAATGGGATATCGAGGTCCAAGATGTGACTGAAAATGGCAGCCTATGGGAACTAATGTGATTGGTCTCAATCTAGTTCCTGGTGAACTCACGTCCACACCATTAAAGCAATCCGCTGTCACAACTGGGAATGGTTGGCGACTTTGCTGGCAGTCGCAGAAACCAAGGACTGACTTAGTGATGGGGACACTTTCTAGAGAGACCAGCTGACTGTACAGATGCCAGCAAAAAGTTTAGGGGGTAAAAACCTTAAGTCACTACCTCCCATCCCAAGCTGTCAATGCAGAGCATCACAAATTACCTTAATGTAAGAAAAAATGGAAGAGCCTGGGCTTAAGAACACCCACTATCCCACCCAGCCAGGTACCACAGGCCAGGAACTAGAAAAGAGAGGTGATTCTCACCGCAGATCTGGTCTCACACCCCCTCGCAATGCTACTGATAGAAGTGACGATCCCGGAGAGGAGACTTACTTTTGCTGGTCTGTAGGGTTTTGGATGATAGTTTTCTCTCCATCAATCACGTGCTGTTTCAGCTGGTGTGACAGCATCCCTGCCAAGTTAGGAGAATCCATTAGCACCTCAGAGCTGCAAACCAGCTACAGTGACTTGCATTATTAACGCTCCAAGAACATGCCCTTAAGCTTTCTGCTAGAGGGAGAACAGCAAAGCTAAAATTCAAGAGAGTTGCCCTTCTACCGTCCCGTCCGTCCAGGGATCTCAAACGCCTTCATTCATTAAGTTTCACAACTATTCTCTGACATAAAGTAAAGGTCCCCACTTTAAAAGGGTAACTGCATGTCCTAGGTCCGAGGCACAGCCACCGATAGATTCCTTTGTACCACTTCCAACTCCCAGCACAACAGTCTAACCATTAGATCACACCGGCTCAGCGGTAACTCCAGGCGGACATGGTTTAAGCCCCCCCTAAAATCATGCAGCACGTGTTTTAAACAAGCTGCCATTCTTCTTTTTAGTCTCTGTAGCCTGGGACATCAGCTACCAGGAGAATCAGCAGTTGCATGGGGATTACCGGCATCCAATGTCTCTGAACGACGCATTCTTGAGCGTCTCCAGGGATGCAGAAATGTTTTTGCCAGTGTTTAGATTACTTATGTCCCCCCTGCACAGTCTAGCTAATGGGGCATTCAGCAAATACTTTTGGGCTTAACTCCGTCTCCCTGTCTGCTTTGCAGTACATATTAGAATTCAGATTCATCGAGAAAAATCAAAAGGCCGTTCCTAATCTGCTTCCCAAGTCACCAGCCACAGCAAGGAAACTAACATGTCTCCATTTTGGAAGGACTGTGGCTGGTGGTGGCAAAGAGATCACCGCCGAGGCAGAAAACAGCTCCATTTGTTTTCATAAACCAGGTCCTTATGCTGCTGCTGCCAATGACTGCATAATTACGGCACCCGGCTGTTTCCAAAACAGTGGCTGCTTAAACTCCCTTGACAGCGTGAGCAGCCGCCTCCTCGATGCAGCTGAGGTGATGTTTTTCTCCCAGAGCGTGGAGTGAAGCATTGGTGAGACCTACACAACATCCTACGCAACAAACAGCCCAGTCTTGGAACTGCAGCTCTCTGTAGCCAGCTGAGAGAACAAGCTTGCTACAGTATGTCCTGGGATTTACTGATTAGTGGCGACATGATTTGTTGCTGAAGTAACTGACAGTCACAACACTCTGTGAGCAAACAAACAGGATAACAGAACCTGTCCAGACATTTGTGTTTATAACTGATAGATAATTTCCATGTTTATATTTAAGCATTTACTTTCAATTTGTATCCATTTAAATGTTCACAGCTGCAGGAGTTTATGAGGTCAGACAAGAATTATTTAATGATGGTAAAAAAACCCCAAAGCTTAACCACTAAAACAGAAATTTGTCAACATCGCATGTCCAAACCCACAAAGTAACTGTTCTTAAATCAAACTCTCAGTCAGAGGTCCCCAAAGTGTGGGACATGGGGGGGCGGGGGGGGAAGGGCCCAGACTAGCCCCCACAGGGGTGGAGAGGGAGCACTACCCAGCCCACCCCCAATGCCAGCTCTGCTCCGGACACATCCCCAGCCATGTCCCTGGCCCCACGCCAGCGCCCAGCTTTGGCGGCTAGCTGCAGCCCTGCTCCAGACCCTCCTCTTCCCAGCTGCGGCCCCCTTATCCGTGTCCACAACTTCCCGCCCCCCCCCGCCGGGCACGGACACGGCTGGGGGGGGCCTTTCCTTTCTTACTTTGCCGATCTGTACATTTCAGTTACCCACTAAGGAACCTTGTTTTGGTTGGTTTGTCTGCACACAGTGAAACTGACGTTTACTGATAGGAATCCAACCCTTCGAAAGCTAACCCTAACTGAGAACTGTGAGCTCAGCTCCCAGGCACCTTTTCAAACATTATGGTCTGATTTGTCTAACATGCTTCCAAGGGCAACTTCCCACGCTCCGGTTCAGAACGGTATTACTGAGAAAACGCCAACCAGTTAACAATCGACGGGAGCCGCTCGTACACACTGCCTTACAGCATCATTCAGCAAAGGATCCCCGGGCAATTTATAAACATTCCCTCACCTACACAGTTAAACATCCGTGTTGTACCAACGGGCAAACTGGAGGCACAGAGGTTAAATGATTTCCGCCAGGTCTCACGGGGAGCTGGCAGCAGGCTTGGGGGAGAGTGCACCAGAACCCTAATCTGTGACAGACACAGCGCCGTACTCATAAGCATTAAATGCTTCCCAAGGTTTTGAATCAAGTAGACCAGGGCTCCTGGATAGGATTAGTGCACCTTTACTTCTCCTCCGGCTGTCCCTTGCTCTGAATTCAGCAAGGCCTTACCTTCGATTGGCGTGCAGTTAAACGAGTGCGCTATTTTGTTCCAGGCGTCTGTCACTTGTGTGTTCTGCGGGAGTAAGAAGACAGGAGAGCAAGTCAAGATTTTAACATTCAAGCCACAGTCACACCAGAGATTTCAGCTGTGTTCTGCAATGAAACCACTGCATTCTCTAACTCAGCGGCGTCCAATACGTTCACCACTAGCCACATGTGGCCAATAGGCTATTGAATTGTGGCTAATGCACGAGCAATGTGTTGGTGTATTGAAGACAGCAGTACTGGAAGACAGATTGCGTGCTTTGATCTACAGCTTGTTAACATGGCTAGGATATAGTAATTTTATGTTAGTAGTACCTATTCATATTTTTTTTTGTAATATCTACTTATTTTTGATATTTGAAATGTCGTTTGTAGTATGTTTTTTAATCCTTTTTTATAATCTGGCGAAAAAGAAAAATTCAAGACCACAAGTGTGGCTAGCATCGAATTTCTATTGGACACCGCTGCTCTAACTGAACGGCTCCTGCAACATCCCCCAACACTTAGGGAGCTGAAACAATTGCGGGTTTTGTGTTATTTCATACCTGCAAAAAATGACAAGGTAACAGCAAAAATACAAATCCAGAAGAAAAAAAAAAAGTTGTGTTTTGTGCTATGGCAGTGGTCCAAAGTCCCCACGGCACTAGGCACTGCACACACATGTTGTAGGAGACAGATCCTAATCTACAGTGCGGATACCACTAGGATAAACCAAGAGTGGAATAAAAGACTGGAGCATTATCTCCATTTACAGACAAGAGCCCAGTGAGATTAATTTACTTGCCACAGGTCACATAGTAAGTTGATATGGAGTGGGGCTGGTAACATGGATGAAAGGAGAATGTCAACAGTGTTTGAGAAGTGTGAACCCCAAGGACAGAAGTGTGGTCTAGGGCCCACAGGGGGATGGTCATGAGGAATGGCAAGAAATCAAGAGAAATTTAAGCCGATTATCAGGAAACATTCCCGAACAGTGAGCTCTATTAGAATGTGTCTCCCCCAAGGAAATTGGTGCAAACCCCATAAATCTTGTATTTAAATGATAAGCCCTCTGGGGCAAGGACCACTTTTTATTCCATTTGTACAGCACCAAGCACAATGGGAGCCTGGTCTACATTTAGCGCTCCCAGGCGCTGTGGTAATACAAATAAATAATAATAAATAAGCGAAGGACAACTGTGCACTGAGGAGAATGGATGGGTTAGATCTGACCTAGGACCTGTGCCATCTTTAACTTCTTCTAGGATTTTACTGCTTCTCATTTTGACTGCAAGTCACAGTTTCTCATTGGATAAACACTGACTTTCTACAAAGATTAAGGCACAGCAATACATGCCTATTGACCTCAGTCGCTGGGCCACCACCTTGATGTAAATTCCAAGATGGAACCACCGTGAAAGAGACACGCAGAAGCTAGTCTATTCCTTGGGTTTCATACTCGGCTGGAGAGTGAAACCTGTGCACGTCCAAGGCAAAACCCACCAAGATGCAGGTCACAGACACCAGCCAGCAAGCGCGACAGGTTCACTCCCTCGGATTCTGTTGCTCACCATGCCTCAAACTGAAAAGCAAGCCACCAATCCTGTGAAACAAGGTTCATCTGCTCCTTCCTGGAGGGCATCTGATCATGTGGTCTGCTGCCAGTGACTCGTAACCCTTAAAATGGCTGAGCCCTCAGCTGTCTTCAGGGAGGGACCGACAAGCAGGAGTACCAAGCCCTTGTGTAACGACGGCTTCTTCCCAAGTAGAGCTCAAATGCCACAGAGCAAGGGCAGGGCCTGCGTTCCTGACCCTCTAGATCAGGGGTCTCAAACTCAAATCACCACGAGGGCCACATGAGGACTAGTACATTGGCCGGAGGGCCGCATCACTGACACCTTTTCATATAAAGGTACAAAACCCCCCTGCAGCTGCCCCCGGCCCTGCCCCCACTCCACCCCTTCCCCACCCCCATTCCAACCCCTTCCCCAAAGTCCCCACCCAACTCCGCCCCCTCCCTGTCCCTATTCCAACCCCTTCCCCAAATCCCTACCGCTACCCTGCCTCCTCCTCTGAGCATGCGGCTCCCCGCTCCTCCCCCCTCCCTCCTGGAAAGCGCTAAGCACCGCCAAAGAGCTGTTTGGTGGTGGGAAGCGCCTGGAGGTAGGCAGAGGAGCAGGGACGGGGTGCACTGGGGGGGGAGGGGGTGGCAGGGGAGGGGAGCTTGGGGCCGCAGGAAATAACCCGTGTGTTTGAGACCCCTGCTCTAGATACACGTGGGCAGCACCAATCCATTCTCACCTGGTTTCCAGGTTTTACCAAGCGCAGGGCAGCTTCGGCGCAGAGGTGAGCCGCCTTGACGACATCAGCTTTACGACCCGTCACTGGGGTTTCCTGGAAAAAGTTGTCTGTTTTTGCAACATGTCTTTTCTCCCCTCTCTAGGATGAATTCGGTGGTAGTGAGAGCTCCTATCCTGACCCCACACTGAAATCTTCCATCCGTAGTAGGGCAGGACGCCCTTCCCTCCCTCCCACCTTGCTAACCAACCTCAGGCTAAGCATGGAAGGGACCCTGAGCAGAGGGGAGTTCAAACTTCCCAGCCTATTCAGTCATCTCCGCTCTGTCAGCTGCAGCTGAAATAAATGTAAAAACTGAACTGTAAATGCCAGAGGTACAGGCAGGAGCGCTGTATAATGTATCTGTTGTTGCTTGAGACCCCAGAACTACACAGGACAAAGCCCTGGAGATCGTCCTTTAGCAGCCAGGAGCCTGCACTAGGTAAGATTTAAGGGCTCTCTTACAACTCTGCTTTCTATCATCTAGCCCTAATATCAATCAACATGTTCATGAGAGAGCTGCTGCCCCCAGGAGCTTGTCTATGATTCACTAACATCCTCCTCCAAGGGCTTCAGCTAAAAACGTGAGTTTAAAGTTTGTTTTACGTGACAAGTTTTTTCAAATATATGTTTCCCGAGGTGGCAAGTCCCCTGAATGCTATTTGCGTACGTGACTTCCCAACGCCACGACAGATGGGCTGAGCCATCAACCACCCACGTCCTGCAAGCACCTCCACCACCACACGCCAGGCCTGAACATGTCACACTGCCCCTGAGTAAATACAGCCACTAGCAAGCCAGTGTGCTGCAAGTTCAGGCAGGAGAAGTGTGTAGTGGGGACTGGGTCCTGAGGCCATCTACCTTGCTGTACAAATCACCTGGGCTTAGAGCTGTAAAGGTGAACACAGCAGCCTCCTGTGGTGGCAGAAGGAACATAATTCTCTACCTTAGCCAGCAGGATGCAGCAAGTCCAGTTTGACCAGTCTGCTCCATGCACCCAGGACACTGTCCTCTCAGACTTTCACCACAGATCAGACGGTAAGCACAGTTCATCTGCAGCAGCTCAGCTAACATTTGATTTGTTTAACATGTGTTGTGTTTGATCTACTTTAACATTCAAACAGTTCAGCATCCTGGCTTTTATAAGGTGAATAATGATTAATTGTTTTTAAACACAGTTTCTGTTAATGTTCTCCAAACTCATCGATGCACAGACTTCAGCTCTGCTGCCAACGTCAGGTGCTCTCTCTGCAACCAGGGGCACTCAAGCGTGGGCTTTTATATCCTGTTTTTGCTGAACCTCGCCTGATCTGAAAGTAGAGTGAGAGAGATCTCCACTCAAGTCATAGGCAAGAAACCTACCTTTGCTGCACTGATGATAAAACTGTGCGCTACATTCGCTATGAAGCCATCCACATGGACTCCCAGGTCACTAACACAAAAAGGAAAAACAGGATTAGTTGCAGGCAGGTCCTCATGGCTCAGGAAACTTCTTTATGACCTCTAAACACATTATAGGAACAGGGTATGTTTCAAATGCATCACTTGCCTGGCCAATACTTCCTAGAGTCAGCCCATTTGTAAATGCACTTAACAGATCAAGCAGCAGTAAACAGCAGAGGCCAGAAGCCAACATTCAACTCACAACAACATAGCTCAGACACTTACATCTTGACCAAATCTCCGTCTTTGAGGATATAATCCTGGTCACTCTTCAAAGGGGAGAAGTGACAGACACAGTTATTTACCGATATACTCGTCGGGAAGGCAATACCTATGAACAAAAGGAATAATGGTGAGATCGCACCTGCGCAAGATCTGCATGCACTTCAGAGACACTGACCCTGCTGCCAACGCACTACAGGACTCCATGCAGACAGGACACCATGTTCCATCACACAAAGCAGCAAACAAACCATCTGCCCTTGGGGCCAAACACACATGTGATTCAAAGCCTCAACCTGCCCCTCACATATGCAGGATACAACCAGGAGTCTGGTTTGTGAGTCTCCTCTGATGCACCGGAGAATAAAGCGGTACAAAAATACTAGAGCTGCACTACCTCATGCTGCGACCCCGGCAGCTCGCTCAAGCTAAGCCGGGCCTGTCAGTGCCCAAAGAGAGATCCCAAGGAGCAAGGAATTCCCTCAGACATCAACGCATTACACTCAAGTGTCAGTTCTAGGGATCACAGTGCTGCCGGAGGTGCCATCTTTCAGATGAGATGCAAAAGCACTGTCTTGATCACTTGTCGTCATTAAAGACACAACTCAACTAATTATATTTGGAGTAACTAGAACTCCCCCTGCAGCTTTCATGGGCTACAGTATTTGGTTTTATCCCGTCCTAAACTCGTCAACAGCGCACACCAATAGCCCAGAGGTGACAAGACATTTGTGTGATTCATTTAGAATGCATACACGCTAAACTCTCTGGGATCTTTCAGGATGAAAGTCACTGTGGAAAATCAACATTTGATTACTATAAACTCAGGCATCTGCCTCAAACTTGGGTAAAACAAGTCAGCTCTAGAAGAGAACCAGTCTCTTGATCACTTGTTTTTAACGGTCCCTATTGCTGTTTTAACTGTCTATGTTGTATGTGATATGGGAGATACGGCTATAGTACATTAAAACAAATAGAGTGCTTTCACCAAGAACAGAACTCCGCTCGTTTGGAGCGTGAGAGACTGAAGGAAAGCTAAACAGGTCAACAACTCTTATGACATACAAATGAGGAGACAGCAAATCAATTGAGACCACAAGGCACTATGGTCTGAGGGTCGGAGCACAAGTAAGGAAGTCATGAATTTCAAAATTCTTATCTCAGCTCTGCCTATGACTAGCTGTCTCCTATTCGGGGAAAATCAAAGCCTCTAGGGTGTCTGTCTCCTCAGCTGAGCACCTGCCAGCAGAGGGGACTGCTGAATGGCATACAGTGCTTTTAAAACGCAAAGCACTAAAATACCAACATAGATCAGTTGGGGTTTGACACTGATTTTTTTAAGCATTGTTCTGTGCTCTGGGCACAGCCCTTTGGCCAAAAAACAGAACAAACGTTTTCTGCGTCTCTCAGCGTCAGACCAACTCCAGCCCAGACAGATAAATGTGGAAGAATTGCGTTCAAAGCAATCATCTTTCTCTCAAGAGACAGAGACCTCAAATATCCAGGTGTCAGGAACCATGATGCTCACCATGGCTCTTTATGTAGCCATGGAAATCTTGTGTAAATTACAGACCAGCAAGTATGGTGGGTCTTATTAGAGACAAGGCATTTGTCTCCAAAACAAAACCAGTTTGTCTGAATGGGCGTGGCTAATTCAAGTGTGAAACTCGAACCAACCAGTGCTGTGTGGTAGCTGCTGTAGACCATTCCTTAGCAGAAAATTTGGGGTGAGGTTTTTCTGGGTGACAGTGGTAAGCATGAAGCCTGGAATTCAGCTTTCAGAAAGCAATCTTCATTATGCATTTCAGTAGTTTCACTGTATGGTGTGATGTAAACAAACAGAAAAGGAAAGAGCCCTGCACTGAAAAAGGAACCCTTGAAACTGTACTTTACCTTTTTTCATTTCTTTCTCCTTCTTGAAGATTTTGCCAGTCTCCTCCATGATCATGGCATCCCCCTTCTCACACAGGCTGAGAACAGACCCTCCAGATTTAGCTGCTTCAACTACTGCACGCAGGACCCCTGGGTTCAAACACAGTGTTGCGGTATTTGAAATGGACGTGTTAACTAAAAAACAGCCAACAACTTAAAAAAAAAAAAAAGAGACCCTTCATAGATGACAGTGCTGCAGAAGGATTAAAATTGGTGGCTCAACTTTTCACACCAAGTGAGTACACCACACATACACAAATTTGATTTTTTTTTTTAATTATTATTATTATTATTATTTACAACTGGCATCCATGGAGTCTGACTCAGGAAGTCCGGCCAGCACTACCGTGGCTCTGATTGCAAGAACATGTGAACTAGCACAGCGACTTGCACACATGCAGTGTTGAACTGTAGATGCCCTTGAAATGTCAAACACCTGTCCACTCCCACCTACACACAGAGCAAGGTCTGTTTAATAAACGAGTGCAGTGGAAGCAGCACTGTTCTCCCACATTCCTTCCCTTCAGCAGTCAGGGATACAGAAAGAGGTTCAACAATGACCCAGGAGAGTGTGTGTGTCACACATCAAAGGAACAAGGGCTGCTAGTATGGGTTTCAAGGACTATTATATATAGTTTCTCATTGGGACAGGTCACCTGGTACCAGAGTTGGCATCAGCACAGAACAGGTGCAGCTTAGCTACCTAGGTTAGTCTTACACTTTGCAGCCACCTTTCCTGCAGTTGCGCACAGAAGCGTTTCAGAACTAACCCTTTGCTTCCTTTCATTCTTCCTAACTTCGCAGACAGCGTGCCACACCGGATGTTACAGAACGTCATATTCCCCAGTCACAAAACACTGCATGGATTTGGTTTTGGAGGTATTATAGTTTTGCTCTTCCATCACTTCCAGGGGTGTTATCAGGATGCTGAGATCCCATCACAGAATACAAGGTACATTTCTATTTTATTAATGGCTAGAAAAGACTTGAAGCATGGGGCTGTTGCTGAAGTACTCCAGTGTCACATCTGTGAACAAATCTTGATTGCCTTACTCACAAGAGTAGCCCCAGGGAAGTCTCTGGGATTATTTGAGGGTGAACAGCAAACAGGTTTGCGCATTAGCCAATGGTCAGTATGTACAGGCACTGGGAGCCAGGTCTTTCCTTCTGTTCCCAGATCTACCACTGGCTGTATGCCATTACTTCACCTATGGGCTTCATTTCCCCCCTCCTCTGACAAAGTGGGATAATTCTTATCTATTTCACAAGGGAGCTGTGAAGCTTACAATTTTGTAAAGTGATTTTAGATCCCTGGATAAAAGGCATTTGTGCTCAGAAATATTTTGCCCAATTTCTCCTACGTGGGAGAAGAGCCTATTTAATGAATTAAGTTAAAAAATTGTGTCCCCTCATACAATTATCTTTCATGTACTACATAAAAAACCCACTTCCAAATTCACAGTTTAAGTATATCTAAAAACCATCACTAAAACAGTACTTTATGTATGCCATCACGTTGTGAAGAATGGGCAGCTTGAAAATATGAAGTGTTAAAATTCACACAGAAGCAAAACAAATGGCGATCAATATCCATTAGGGAATGGGAAAGTTACAAAACAGTTTAATAGCACTGGCCAAGGACCATCTATTAACTGTACTTTGTACTTATACAGTGCCTCATTCCATGAATTAAAAGCACTTTATGTCATTAAATACATGTGCTATGTTGTCAAGAAACCTAGAGAAAATCAGGAAAATGTAAAACCTTGTCACTATTCTGAATTTTGACTGTTTTACCTGTGACGTACAGAAAAATACCGTGACCATTTTACTTTCCCATGAGGAGTGTTCCCTGCATGCCATTAAACTGATCCGAAGAGATTTAAAATTGTTATTAAAGCTAATGTTTAAAAAAAATCATATAATACATAGATTGAGAAAAGCGTGTCTGTACATCTGGGTACAGTGCTTAGATTAGCCACAAACACAAAGTTTGTTTTTAAAAGTCATAGGATCCGTAGAGTACATAATCAGCAATAACTCAAATTTAGGTGACCAGATTTAACAATACAGTTTAGATATTAGAATCCAAATACTCAGGTACATCACTCGTGAAAAGTTGTACAGAGATTTGGTTGTGGAAAGCAAAATATATCAAGGAGCGGCGATTGTCCCTCAGTAACTGAGAATTAGGTAGGCTGTCCTGACACCACAATCCATGAGGAAGGTATTTCAGTTTGCTCTACGCTTCTGTCTAGAACTTGGAGTTAAATCCAGCTTGCGGAGCATCCCAACAGGTGACTGGTAAGACCCGCGTTTGAGCAGGGGGGTGGGGGCCCACTCCCCCTGCCAGGCTGCAGCATGACCCCCGTGGGAAGGGGAGCTATTAAACCCGGGGATTACTAAGGGCAGCAATGAAGCCGCTGCCGTGCCGGGGGAAGCCGAATCCAGCCCAGGCCGGGCAGCAGCTGTCACTTGGCCCCGGAGTGACCAGCCTCCGTCGCTGAGCAGGCGAGGGGGGCACACGCCAAGGGAGGGCGGGCTCGAGGCTGAAGCCCGGACGGGGCGGCGCGCTGGGGTCCCGGAGCTCGGGCCTGGCGGAGGCCGGCGGGGCTCGGCGGGGCGGGCACCCCCCCGGCTGCTCCCCGCCCCGGCCCCGCGAGAACAAAAGCCCCGGCGGGCGGGCGGGCGGCGCACGTGGCAAGCGGCAGAGGCGCCGCCGGAGCATGTGGCGGCGCTTCCCGGCCGGGCGCCTCGCGGCCGCGGGAAATCCCCCCCCGCCCCCACGCCAGCCACCCCATGGGGGGGGGGGGGACTGCCCCCCCCCGCCACTGCAGGCCGGGGGGGTGGGGGGGCACGGCCTGGCCATGTGCTAGCGGGGCCCGAGGTGCGGGCGGAGGAACTGGGGCCCCCCCCCGGCCTTTCCTGAGGGGGGGGGGGGGCTGTGCCAGCGGCCCCCCCCGGACACTCGGAGCCTCGTGCGGGGAGGGGCAGGACCCGGGGGGGGGGGGTGCTGCTTTTCCCCATTCGCGGGGGGGGGGCACCTCAGGACACCCCGGGGGGGGCACCCAGGCCTCACTCCCCGCCCCCCCGCGGCGCCGCCCGGAGCGGATCAGGCCCGTCACGTCCCAGCCCCCCCCGGCCCCGCACTCACGGTTGGCGATGTCCCCCCCCATCTTGTACTTGGTCACCACCAGGTCCTCGGCGATGGTCAGCTCGGCCGCCTCCTCCTCGCCCGACATGGTGGGCGCCGCCCGGGCCCGGCCTGGCCTCGCCCCGCGCTCGAACCGCCGCCGCCGCCGCCTGAGGAGAGACCCGGCCGGAGCGAGCGAGCCGGAGAGAGCGCGGGCTCCGCGCGGGGCACGCTGGGGAGGCGAGTCCCCGCCCGCCGGACTACGACTCCCGGCAGGCGCCGCGCGAAGGGGAAGCGGCCCCCGCCCTCCGCGGCGTCGAGGACCACGGCTCCCGGCAGGCAGCGCGCCCGCGGGAGCTCTCGCGAGAACAGGGGTGGGGCGCGCTTTCCGAGATGGCGGGTGGGCAAGCAGGCCTGTCGCAGTGCACGCTGGGAATTGTAGGCTGGGGGGCGGGGCCTGAACTACAAGTCCCAGCGGGCTGAGGGGAGCTAAAGAGAGTTGGAACTGCAGGGGCAAGGCCCGGGAGAGAGAGGGGGCACCCCACCGAGGAGGGGCACGGGGGGGAAAGGGGCACCACCTCCCCAAGGGGGAGGGGGCACCCCAAGGGGGAGGGGCACGGAGGGAAAGGTTCACCCCAAGGGGGAGGGGGACCCCAAGGGGGAGGGGCACGGGGGAAAGGTTCACCCCAAGAGTGAGAGGGCACCCCAATGGGGAGGGGAGCACAGTGGGAGGGGCACCCCAAGGGGGAGGGGGAGAAAGGGGGCACCCCATGGGGGAGGGACACCCTCAGGGGAGGGGGTGAAAGGGGGCACCTCAAGGGGGAGGGGAAGAAAAGGGTGTCCCTCTCCCTTAGGGTGTCACCTAGGGGAGGGGAAGAAAGGAGGCATGGGGGGAAGGGGGCACCCCTGGGGACCTGGAGGGGCCGAGGGTGCATGCTGCGGGAAGGGGTCTAACCCAAGATACCCCCAGCAGGACCTTGAGCTGCAGCAATAGCAGCCAAGGGAGGGGGAAGAAGCTGCCTGCAAGTGCCCCTTGGCATGGGGCATGTGGGGAGAGGCATCTCCAGGGTCTGCCCACCCTGGCCCCACCCACTCCTCACGCCAGCCCACCTCCCCTCCCAAAGCCGTGCCAGCAGGGACACACTCGGGCACCATGTTCATCAGCTTCACTTTTATTTTGTCTTAAAAACACCTTAAAACTCCTTCAGTGATGGGAAGCACAGTAAACAGAGAGAGATGGCACGAGCGAGCGAGGGCTTCCTGGGCCCAGCCAAACCTGGCGTCCCAGCCCCGAGAGTGATGGATGCCCAATGCTTGAGAGGAAGGCACCAACCCCCGCTCACCTGTAACAACACATCTATGGCCCTGATCTGGCAGTCAGATGTGTTTGGAGAGGCCCTTCCTTTGTGCTGCCAACGCACAGGATACGTTTTTGCATTTTGTGTTTTCTTAAAGCTTCATATTAAATAAAGTATGGTTCTAGTCCTTGTGGCTGCACAGAAAAGCATGAAAATATGATCCCTTGTGAAACCTAAAGGCTCAGAAACCAGAAGGCACATTAAAAAATATACCCAAACCCAACTCCTTTAAAAAAACAAGCAGGATTTTATAGCTGAGCTCGTGATTTTTGAATGCTTGAGGTTGGCACTGCTGCTCACAGAGACCTCCTTGACTTTAGAATATTTGTTTGCACTGTCGCAGAGCACAGCCCACGGCGTACAATTTCCTTACTTCACCGATGTTGTATTCGCTATGGCTATAGTATATAGTACACTGCAGTTTGTATATAGTTAGTTTGCCTAGCTCATGCCAGAGCAAATTTGTTGATAGGGCCTCTATATTAATAAATACATCCACAGTTGCTACAAATGAGGCTAAGTCTATGCCTCTCCTTCCACGACCAGAGCTTAAATATGCAATAGTAGTATATTCCCTTCGAACCTTGGGACTTTTATCCTAGCTTGTGTCACTACAAATGCTGTTACTATTCCTGCAAGTGCCTCATTCTTTTAAAAAAACAAAACACTAAAGCTATTTCATCCTGCGGCTGTGAGTTCCACAGGTAAGATTGTAAAGCTCAGAGATTTCTTTTAACCTTCATTCCACCAGTTCTGACACACAGCAAGACAATGTCTAGGGGTTGGGATGGGAGGAAGAAAAGTGCTCCCCGCTTTCCAGAGCATTAACCTTTAACAATGTACAAGTCGGGGGCTCTTCTGGAAGATCCATGCAAGGCTACTGGAGGCATTGCATATGTTTCTTTAAAAGAACTAATTAGCAAATTGGATTGGCTCAGTTTGCACCTGATCTTCCCCACATCTTGTGTCCTCCCTTGGATCTCCGCTGCATCCTGCCATTGCGAGCTGCCAAGTCTACATGCCCTTTGTATAGGTGTAAACAACCCAGACAGGATTTGGACCCAGTGATTTCACCAGAATTAGTCCGGTTGGAAGCAAAACCCCTTTGGAGTTGAGTAGGAAGGGGCAGGCCCAGAGCTGCTGCCCCCGTGCTCTGCTCTCCAGGGTGGCTTTTGGTGTGTTCCTTCGTTCTTTCTCCTTTGGAGAGGCGGGGGAGAAAACACAGCAAACCCCTCCCCCTGTCATGCTATTGATTGCTCCCGTTTTAGAACCCAGGAGTCCGGGCCTAGCAGCCTTTCGGCTCCTGCATTTAAAGCAAATAACAACGGCTGGAGCAGCGCAGCCTGGTTAAAGCACAGAACGGGTGGGGAGACCCCCCCAGGCTTGTTTCTGCTTTTCATTCTGAAATCCAATAAACCCTTCCCACGGGAGAACCAGCGTTAGTGCCACTCGCCAGCAGGGGGCGGAGTGGCAGCTTTTGGACGTGCCACCCAGCAAGGTGCCAGGGCTGATTCCTGAGCCCAGACATGCAGGGCTGTGTTTCAGGACTGAGACGTGTCCCGCTCCCCACCCCGCCCCGGGTGGGGGTGGGATCACGAGGCGGTGCTTCCCCACGGCTCTAGCAGAGGGGAGAAGGTCTCACTGGACGCCCCAGAAGTGTCAGTGCTGCTCCTCTGATCTCCACAGCCAGTTCAGGGCCATGGGCCGACTCCCCGTTCCCAGCCGGCTGTAACGGAGGGGCCAGGGAGACCTGCCACACGCTCCCTTCCAAAGGCCTGGGGTCCCCGCTCTACTCAGACGTGGGTAGTATCGTCTGTCCCCCCCCCCCCCCGCCCCTTCGTCTGGCTGAGCTGGGGGGAAATGCACCCGCGCCCGCGCCTTACAAAACTCAGAGAGCGGAGGGTGACAGCCTGTTCTAACTGCTAGACACCCGCTGCCTCCTGGAGCTGGGAGCAGAACCAGGAGGCCTGGCTCCCCAGTGCAGCTGTCAGAGCAAGGACGGCCCCATTCCCTCTGAGTGGGGAACCAGAACCCAGGAAACCTGACTCGCGCGTGCCCTGCTCTAACCCCTAGACAACGCTCCCCTCCCGAGGGGTCGTCGACTTCCGCCACTTTAACCAAGGCGGCTCTGACCCGCTGTGGGTCCCCCGGGTACATTTCACTGACATCCCATGGCCTCAAATGGGAAGAATTGAGAGCCCCTAACATGGGGGGGGGGGGGGGGGAGACGACAAGGAGAGCACACATGCTTTGCTTCCTGCAGAGGAGAGAAACAATTCAGCAGGCCTTTGGCTTAGACAGACACACAACCCGGAAAATGACACGACCCCCCAGCAGACAGTGCGGGCCCGTGACAAACCCAGAGGCCTTTGTCGACGGAGAAGGAAGACGGCAGCGCGGGCCGGAGCCCCGGGCAGGAACGCAGCCCGCGAGCCGGGCCCACCCTGCTCCAGCCTCGCACGTGGAGCGAACCACGCCACGAGATTCAGTGCAAAAACATAAACTTCATTTCTTCGCCACAGGCTCGGGGTGTCATTCCCCTAGCCCCCGTCAGTAACCATCTCCCCATGCCTCTCAGCGGGCACGGGGGTTGGAGCCTGCTGACCTTGCTTTTCTCAGGCCCCAGGTTGGGATCACTGGCGCTGATCGCCCTGGTTTACACTGAGTAACTCTGGGGGAAATCGAGATCAGACGCCGGCTCCCGGGCTTCTTACCCCAGGGGAAATCGGGTTGAATGGAACAGACCCCGACCTACCACCTCCCTCCTGCAGCCTCCGCTCCTACGCTGCGCCCAGCTCACTGGCAGCAAGGGAGGGGGCAGCCGTGGTTGGGAAACCCCTGGTTTGCAGGGGGGCAGGAGAGAGAGATGGCTGGGGCAGGTCTGCACAGATCTCTCCCAGCGTGGCCCAGAGGGGGAAACTGAGGCCCAGAGCAGCGAGTCTGACACAGAACACAGGAGGTCTGGCTCCCAGTCCAGCGTTTTACCCGCTCGACCCCAAACCAGCAGCCCCTCTTCTGTTCCCTTCACCCCACAGCCCTGCCTGGAGCAGCTCCGGGATTCTTCATATCCAGGTGTAAACAGACACCTCCTCCCCTCTGGTGGGGGGTGAGGAATGAGGCAGCCCCCTCCTCCAGCTGCTCCCGACCAGGGGCCCTTCCACGCTTGATCCACGGCTGGGCCCCAAACGCCCCCAGCCCCGATGCTGGGAGCTCGTGACAGGAAGCTTTTCCCATGGAGGGGAGGGGAGGACGCAGCCCGACTCCCCTGCCCACCTCAACAGACGTAGGTATCGGTCCGTATGTCTGTGATCCTGATTCCTGAGGCGGAACGGGGGAGGGGGCTGCCCCCCCCCCGACTGGTTTGATTTCACAGTGGGGCAACGCACTGCCCCCCAGCTGCCAGAACCAGCCTGCATCCCAGCATGCAATGGGCACAGACACAGGGGCAGGCCCCCGCTGCCCGGCGTTCGCCTATAAATACCCCCCCGGGGCTGGGGCAGGCCGTTCACTCCCAGCCCCCGCAGCTGGGCTTGTTCGGCGAGAGGGGCGGGCAGGCGCCGGAGTCCAACGGCCCGCTGGGCACCCCCCCCCCGTTGCCCCCTAGGTCCGCTGGGCGTCCGCCTTGGCAAACAGCCGGCTGTGCCAGTAGTCGGGGTTGTCGAAGGCGCAGTCCGAGGCTTCCAGGCTCCGCAGGGGTTTCATGAAGCCGTTCTTGGGGCAGGGCCCGCTCCCCGGCGCCAGCATGGCCTCCATCACCTCGTAGCCCTGCTCCTCGGCCCCGCTCATGCAGGTGTAGTCGTCCCGGCCGGCCCCCGGCGCGCTCAGCATGCTGCTCAGGGACTGGCTGAGCTTGGGTTGCTTGTTCATGTATTCGTAGTCCTCCTCAGCCCCGGCCGCCGGCAGCTGGGAGCTCTGCATGCTGCCCAGGGAGGCGCTCCGCTCCGAGCCCAGGTCCATGTACTCGTAGCCCAGCTCCTCCAGGGAGGCCGGCCGGGGCTGCGCAGGGCGTCGGTTCATGTACTCGTACTCCTCCTCCGGCTCCGAGGCCCGGCCCAGGGGCCCGCCCCGCGCTGCCCGGGCGACGCTGGCCGTTCGCTCTGCAGGGGGACAAGCCGGCGTTAGGTGCAGCCGGAGATGGGGGGCAGGGGGGGTCTGATCTGCCTCGGGGCCTCTCGCCCACCTGCCTCCTGCACAGGGGGCACAGCATCCCAGGCACAATGGGAGAGGCAGGAGGCTCTCCACCCCCACGGCGGCTTCCTGCCGGAGTCCCCAGTGAGGTGGGAGGGACCGAGTGGCTTGGGGAAGGGGCACCGGGACCCAGAGATTTCCCACCTCCGGCTTGCGGGTTTCCAAGCCGGCATCCAGTCCCCAGCCACAGCGGGTTCGCTGGGTCTTCGCCCTGGTAACTACCCCCCCTCCCATGGGCCCCTTCATGGCAGGGAAGACCCAGACCGCGCCCCCCTGACTCCTGGAGCAGGGTCCCGCCCGGGGAAGCTGGGGGAGGCAGCTTGGGGACCCCAGGGCTGCCGTTACCTCGGCCGTGGTGATCCGGCATGACGTAGCCGTTGATGTCCTCCTCCCCGTCGGCGGTGCCAGCGGGCAGGGGGAAGCTCTCGTTCTGGGAGAGGTAGGCGCTGTCACCCCGGGAGCGCAGGCCCCGGCCCAGGCTGCCCGGCAAGGAGAGCTCCTCCGTCAGCTCGCACTCCGAGGCCGTGCCCCGGCCCTCCGACGACTCCGACACCGTCCGGCCCGACGACTCCTGCCGGACCCGCAGGGTCAGCCGGGAGCCCAGCCCGGCGCCCTGGGAGATGGGGGGAGGGAGACGGGGTCAGGGAAGGAACCGCCTCAGTCCCGACCCCCAGCCCCCTGCTAGCCCAGCCCTGGGATCCCCCCCACCGAGCTCTGCCGGTGCCCCTCACTCCCGAGCCACAGCCCCCTGCTAGCCCAGCCCTGGGCTCCCCTCAGCTCTGCCGGTGCCCCTCACTCCCAACTCCCAGCCCCCTACTACCCCAGTCCTGGGCTCCCCCCCAGCTCTGCGGTTACCCCTGAATCCCAACCCGCAGCCCCACGGGACCCTCCGGCAGAGGACGTCCATGGGGTGCACCCCCTGTAGGCTGTGCTGGGTACCTGGCGGCAGCTGCTGAGGCCGGTCTGGTTCATGGGGATGTAGCCGGCGGGGGGGCTCAGGTTCGGGCTCTGCCAAGGGAGAGAGGCAGGGTGGTGATTGCTCGGCCCAGGGCAGGGGGTTCTTGGCACCGGGACCAAGGGAGACGGCGCGCAGGCAGCCTGCGGGACCTCCAGGCACAGACTGGGCCGGGGGGCGGGGGGGGGGGTCAGCGCTGAGCTAGGACCCAGGGAACCGGGGCTCATGCTTCAAGGCCGAGCGCTGCCGGGGTCAGGAAGGAAACCCCTCCCCCAGAGGGGGCATCCCACATGGATGTGCAGGGGTCCCCCCCTCTCCCATCCTTTACAAGAAAGATTTTGAGCCTCCCCCGCAGAAGGGCAGGGATGTTGTGAGCAGGCGGGGGGGGGCCATCGCTCACCCGGGCGTAGTCCACACGCTGCCTGGAGGCGAAGAGGCCAGTGGCCGTGTTGAAGGGCTCCTCCTCCAGCTCCAGCTCCAGCGTCTCCATGTCCTCCAGCTCCTTGTCGCTCAGGGGGGGCTCGGCGGGGGGCAGCGGCCCGCTCTCCCTCTGCACGGGGCGGGGGGGGACACACACCGCGTCAGGGGCTAGCGAGGGGTCAGCGGAGCCCAGCCCCCAACGCTGAGCAGCCAGGGCCACCTTAGAGGGACGGAGCCGCCTCCCAGGGCAGGATGGGGGGTGGGGGCAGGGAGGGGGGCAGACAAGACTCTTGTCCAGAGCAGGTCTTGCCCCTCCCCACACCCCCCAGCCGAGGAGTGGGGAGCTGGCAAGGGGCGGCTCCCTGGGTACATGTGTCAGGCAGGGAGTGGGGACGGGGCAGGAGCTGGGACCCTTATGCTGGCGGGGGGGGGGGGGGGGGGGGCGTTTAAAGGGCTAATGCCCCATTGACCAGGCAGCTCATGGGGGGTGGGGCGCGCGAGGGGCTGGATTTGCTGAGGGCCCAGGGCAGCCCCCACCCGCCATGTAGAAGGGCCGGGGGCCACGCACTCACCTTGATGACCAGGTAGCGGGGCGGGTCGCGGGCCATGCGAGTGAACTCGTTGGCCAGTTCCTTGAAGGTGGGACGGACGTTCTCATCGATCATCCAGCCTGGCGGGAGGGAAGGGGGGGGGGGGGTTTGAGAGATCCGGCGGGAGGTGAGACCTAGCCCCCCCCCCCGACCCCCCCAGCAACACGGCCTCCACCTGAGGGGCTAGGACAGACGGATGGGAGGGGAGAAAGATGCCTGGAAAAGTGCAGCGGGAGGGTGGGGGTGGGGACCTTCCAGCCCCCTCCCCAGGGCTCTGGCCCCAGCCGTGGGGCTCCCAGCCCTTCCCCCCCACACACACACACACACGCTTCACCCCCATCTCACAGCTCTCCCCTGGGACCACGGGGAGACACCCCTCCCTGTACCCAGAGCATATAGGGGTCGGTGCCGATTGCTGTGGGGGGGGGAGCAGAGCACGTCCCTCCGCCCCTCCCACGAGCCCCACTGGCTACGGTGCGAGCCAGACCCGCGCCCCACTCCCAACCCCACGGCCGACCTCCCCTGCAAACTGCCCCCCAGGGGCTGGGACATGAACGCCCGGGGCAGGGCCCAGCCCCGCCAGCAGGGGGGGCGGCAGGGAGCCAGCCAGACACTCACATTTCACCATCACCATGTAGACGTCGATGGTGCAGATCGGGGGCTGCATGAGCCGCTCCCCCTTCTCCAGCAGGTCGGGCACCTCGGCCAGCCGGATCCCCGCGTAGGGCTCTGCCCCGAACATCATCATCTCCCACAGCGTCACGCCTGCAGGGACGGGGCGGGAGGGGCCGTCAGGCCAGCAGGGGCTGCAAGGGCGGTGGGGGGGGGAAATCGGAGGGAATTCCGCACGGGGTGGGGGTGCATATGGGACCCAGCAGGGGGCGCTGTGGGGAGCGGGGCAGGGCACTGGCCGGGGAGTGGGGGGGGAGAGAGGGCGGGGGAGCGGCGGGCACTGACCGTAGCTCCAGACGTCACTCTGGTGCGTGTACTTCCCGAAGTGGATGCTCTCCAGCGCCATCCATTTGATCGGAGTCTGCGGGACGAGAGGCAGGGGAGGAGTGTTACCCGGGTGTGGGGGGGGGCACCTGGAGGCTGCTTCTGCTGGGGCTGGAGTCCATGGGGCTGCTCCGCTGGGAAGAAGAGTGGACCCTGCCCCCCCGGCCACCCTCCCAATCCGCCCCCTCTTGCTGGGGGGCGGGGTGCAGATCTCTGACACCGGCCCCACGCCGGCTGGGGCGGCCCCGGTGCGGGAGAAGGGGGAGGCAGCCGCGGGGGACATCCTGCCTGGAGCGGGTATGGGGGGGGGCAGGACGAGGTGGGTCCCGGGGCCGCGCCCCACCTTGATCTCATTGTAGAAGTATTTCTTGTCGTCGGGGTAGAGCAGGTCGGCGATCCCGAAATCCGCCACCTGCACCTGGTTGGGCGACTTCAGCAGGACGTTGCGGGCGGCGAGGTTGCGATGGACCATGCGATGCTCCTCCAAGTAGTACATGCCCTGGGGGCGAGAGGCGAGAGCGTGGGGCTGACCCATTTGTGTGTGTGTGGGGGGGGTCACTTGGGTTTTGTACCAGTGATGGGCAGCAGGTTGGCCTAACTCCGCCCATGGTCTCAGGCTCCACCCACCCCTGCTGGCCTAGCTCCGCCCATAGCCTCAGGCTCCACCCATGGCTTCAAAGCTCCACCCACAACTGCGGGGCCAGCTGAGTGTGCTTGCTAAAGTGGTCCCGCCTCCAAGTCCACCCATGACCCGCATGGCTCCTCCCATGGCATCAGGCTCCTCCCACCACTGCAAAGCTCCACCCACAGCCACCAGCTCCTCCCACCACCCCAAAAGTGGCGGTGACAACACTGATTAGAAGAGAAAGAGTTCACAGCACCGCCATGTTCAGAACGTCCCCCATTAGGGTTCAGGGTAAACGCCCCCGGGGGGGATGAACAGGGCCAGATTCACCCTCCCTTCAGGGCGGAGGCATTTCGGGGGCCTCCGCCCCTTCTCCGCCTGCCGTCCGGCCAGCCCCGCCCACGAGCCTGGGGCCAAGGACCCCTCACCCAGAGACCAGCCCCGGGTCGACGCCGGCGGGGAGGGGCCCCCGGGGAACGCGCCGGCGAGGGGCAGCTCACCTTGGCAACCTGCACGCACCAGTTGAGCAGCAGCTGCGGGCCAATGGCGTCCCGGTTCTTGCGCACGTACTCGAGCAGCGAGCCCAGCGGCAGGAGCTGCGTCACCAGCTGGAGCTGCGGCCCGGGGCAGATGCCCAGCAGCCGCACGACGTGGGCGTGGTCCAGGCTGCCAATGGCCAGCATGTGCTGCAAGAGCCCGAGGGAGACAGGAGCCAATCACGGCCTTGGCTCCGCCCCCCCAGCATCCCGCTCCCCTGCGGAACTCCCCGCTGCTGGGATTTGATCCCCGCCACAATGAAAATGGACTAGGGGTGACGCCGGCCGGGGCTGGCCCCCTCAGAGCCTCGACTGACGCCGGGGGGAGTTTGGGGTGCGCACGGAAGGGTGGGGGTTGGGGGCTCCCCCTCCCCCTGGGTTCTTGCGGCACACTGAAGTGCATCATGGGAGTTTGAAGCACTGGCATTGGCTGCTGATAGGACATCAGCGTGGATAGGCCAGCGGGCAGTGGTGGCAAGGTGGGGGGTCGGGGACACCGGGCCGATCGTCTGGCCCCAGGCTGCAGGGCGGGGCCCTCACTCACGTCGGTGACAGCGTGGAAGGTCTGGCGGCCGCTCCGGTCCTCTATCACCTTGATGCTGACGGGGATCTTGATGGAGTCTCCTTCCGGGATCCAGACGCCCTGGCGGGAGAGGAACCCCCCCCTCCAGTGTGAACAGAGCTGGGATCCCAGGAGGCTACCCCGCCCCAGCCCCCACTCAGGGACCCCCCCCCGTCCAGCAGCAAGGAGACGATCTCTGCCCCGGAGCAGCCCCTGAGCCTCCCCCTGCCTGGGACAGGCTCCCACCCCCAGGCTGCAGCTTTCCCCCCAGCACTCACCTTGTGCACCGTCCCGAACACGCCCGAGCCCAGCAACTTCAGCTTCCTCAGCTCCGTCTCCTTGAAGATCCGAGCCAGCACCTTGTTGGCTTTCTCGCTTGGGTCCAGGGGCTCAAGGCTCTGCCAAGGGAGAGAGAGAGATGGGTTGGACCGGTGCTGGGGGGCCCTGCCCCTCCCAGACCATCCCTCCCCCTCCCGGACCCCCCGCTGCCTCGATGCCCCGGCTAGTGATTTGTGCCTCTCTCCCTGGGTTACTCATTTGACTTAGGTCACAGATCAAGACTGAAGGGCCCCGTGCAGAACTGGGGAGACAGAGCCGGGAAAGCAGGGGGCTGTGGGTCGGGAGTGAGGGACAGGGGCAAAGCTGGGGGTGGGGAGACCAGGGCTGGAATAGCAGGGGGCTGTGGGTCGGGAGTGAGGGACAGGGGCAAAGCTGGGGGTGGGGAGTCCAGGGCTGGAATAGCAGGGGGCTGCGGGTCGGGAGTGAGGGGCACCAGCAGATAAGCCGTTTTCTCTCTTAGCACAACCCTCCTTTCTGCCCCGTCACCCGAGCGCCCTGCGGGCACCAGAACCTTCCCCCCTGCAGCTCCCGCCCACTGCCTCAGCCCCGTTCCACGTCCCTCCCGCCCGGGGCAGCCAGGAGTCCGGCTGGCAAGGGCCGCGGAGGCTGGCGGGGGGCGTCTCACCTCTCCCCTCTCCAGGTAGCGGCGCATCGCCCGCTTCTTCTGGATCTTCTTGCCGCGCCAGTAGAGGAAGGCGAGCAGGGAGCAGGAGCAGGAGATGAAGAGGCAGCCCACGACCATCACCGCTATGACCGTGGGGTTTTTCCTGGGGCACAGACGCGGGGGTCAGCGCCGGCAGGAACCCCGGGGGAGTCAGCGCGAAGGGCTGGCCCGGCGCGATCCCGCCCGCGGGGCCCCCAGCTCCCTAGCCCCACCCTGGTTCCCACGCGGCGTCTCCGCCCCTCCCGCCCGTGGGACCGGCCAGGCGGAGGCCCGGGGTGGTTCTCGGGTTTGGAAAGGAACCCAAGGCAGGGACGGAGTGGGGAGAGGGGGCGCCGGGGAGCCCACGCCAGCTGGGGGGGCTCTGGAGCAGTCGTGGGGCTGTTCCCACAGAGGCCAAGGGGGCTGGGCGCCAGTGAGAACCAGGCTGGAAGAGGAGGCTGCAGGTCACAACCCCCAGCCAGGAGGGGAGCCCATGGGGTGCCCCGGACCCACCCTCGGCAGCTGGTTCACGCCATGCCAGTGCCCGGGCGAGGGGGCCTGGCACGGCGGGGGACGGGGATCGGGGCGCTGCATATGTCCCGCCGAGAACCGCCAAACTCAACACCCCCGCCCCAAATCTGCTCTGACCCCCAGTCCTGCCCCGCCCTGGGTCAGGGTGTCGGGGGGGGCAGGGCATTGCCGGGGTCAGAGCCCCAGCGAGCAGCAGCCGGCTGCGATGGGTACCTGGCGACGGGCAGGGGCTCTGTGACACAGTCCTGGATCTGCGGCCCGAGGCACCTGTGGGAGACAGAACCCGCTGATCACCCCACGGACAGACGGACAGACAGAGGGGAGCCGCGGAGAGTGCCGGGCTGATGGGACAGATGTCACAGCAGGCGGGGGCGGGGAGCCAGGACTCCTGGGTTCTCTCCCCAGTTCGGGGGGAAGCTGGTGGTTAGAGCAGGGGGCTAAGAGCCAGGACTCCTGGGTTCTCTCCTTGCTTCTGGGAGGGCAGGGGGAACTAGTGGGTTGGAGCCAGTGGGGCCAGGAGTCAGGACTCCTGGGTTCTCTCCCCAGTTCGGGGGGAAGCTGGTGGTTAGAGCAGGGGGCTAAGAGCCAGGACTCCTGGGTTCTCTCCTTGCTTCTGGGAGGGCAGGGGGAGCTAGTGGGTTGGAGCCAGCGGGGCCAGGAGTCAGGACTCCTGGGTTCTCTCCCTGGCCCTGGGAACCAGGCAGACACACCGCTGCCATTCATCCCCAGGGCTGTGCACCCCTCCGCAAGGCGGGGCTGGAAGCGTCAGGTCCCGGAGCCTGGGTGCCCCTCTCAGAGCCCCCCCGCCCCCCCCCCCCCCCGATTCGTGGGGCACGGTCGCAGCTCCTCCCCCACGCCAAGCCTCAGGCCCGGGGGACACCGGCTGCTGGGGGGCGGGGGGGGGGGCGGGTCCTTTTCCCCTTTCCCGCCTTGCAGACCATGCAGCGAGGTCCCTGGGGGGCCCCCTGCCCCGGCTGTGCCCCGGGGGGGGGGGGCTGCTGCTCTCACCCCCGCGTGCAGTTCTCGTGGCAGGGGCGGCACTCCTGCTTGGCGTCCGGGTACTTGTAGATGGGCCCCTGCTCGCCCAGGATGCCCTCGGGGCAGGTGTCCACGCAGTGCGGCCCGTCCTTGTACCGGGCACATCGCACGCAGGCGTCGGCGCCCTGCGGGGGGAGACAGAGTCAGGAGGGGGCTGGGATGGACCCCTCCCCCACCAGCACCCCCTCTGGCGCCCCTACAGGGGAAAGGCCCCTTGTCCCGTCCCCTGCCCTGGGGCCGGATTGGGGCCAGCGCCCCCTAGAGGGGACAGCCCCGTGCCCCATTCCCAGCCCCTCCGAGCCAGCCAGTCCCCCAGCCTGGGGCCGGACGGGAGCCAGGGACCCCTAGGGGGACAGGCCATGTGCCCCATTCCCAGCCCCCCTGAGCCAGCCAGTCCCCTAGCGTGGGGCCGGATTGGGGCCAGCGCCCCCTAGAGGGGACAGGCCCCGTGCCCCATTCCCAGCCCCCCTGAGCCAGCCAGTCCCCCAGCCTGGGGCCGGATAGGAGCCAGGGACCCCTAGAGGGGAGAGGCCCCGTGACCCATTCCCAGCCCCCCTGAGCCAGCCAGTCCCCCAGCCTGGGGCCAGATCGGGGCCGGCGCCCCCTAGAGGGGACAGGCCCCAGGCCCCATTCCCAGCCCCCGTGAGCCAGCCCGCCCCCCGCCCCGGTGCCCGAGAGGAGAAAGGCCCGGAGGGGGTCGGGGGGGGTCGTCGCACCGAGCCGTTGCAGGTCAGGTTGCCCTCCATCCTCTCGCACAACGGGTGGCACTGGTAGCACTCGCCCCCGCGGGCATATTCCCGGGTCGCCCTGCACAACAAAGCGGGGGGGGGGTCACTAATGCTGCCCCCTGAGGGTCTCGCATTCTCCTGCCCCCCCGCCCCGTACCCCCCCGCCCAGGCTCTCAGCTGCCCCTCACCCCTGGTAGAAGCTGCAGGTGGCCACGCAGGTCCGGTCCCGGCTGTAGTTGCGGCAGGAGATGCACTGGTCGGGGCCGGGCCCCCAGCAGCCGTCGCTGGAGCAGAGGGGGTCACACACCTTCCCTTCTTGCACTGCAGGGGAGCCAGGGGTCAGCGCTGGGGTGAGCTCCCAGCCCCCCCCCGGCCAGGGCCCTTCCCCTCCCACAGCCTCCACTGCTCCCCCGTCCCGCCCAGGGTAGCATGCTCCCCCTGCCCCATGTTCTTCCACTCCCCCCTTCCCAGAGCCGGGGACAGAACCCAGGAGTCCTGGCTCCCAGCCCCCGCCATTCTCTAATCACTAGACCTCTCTTCCCCTCCCAGACCCAGTAACGGACCCCAGGAGTCCTGGCTCCCAGCTCCCCGTAACCACTAGACCCCACTCCCTTCCTAGATCCAGGGATAGAACCCAGGAGTCCTGGCTCCCAACCCCCCCAGTGCTCTAACCACTAGACGTTCCTTCCCCTCCCAGATCCAGGGATAGAACCCAGGAGTCCTGGCTCCCAGTCCACCCAATGCTCTAACCACTGAACCCCACTCCCCTCCCAGAGCCGGGGATAGAACCCAGGAGTCCTGGCTCCCAACCCCGCCAGTGCTCTAACCACTGGACCCCACTCCCCTCCCAGAGCCGGGGATAGAACCCAGGAGTCCTGGCTCCCCCCACCAGACCCCTCATTGGCTGCGGCCCGGGATCCCGCCCCCACTCACCGCACTTGCCCCGGGGCTTGTTGTCCTTGATCTCCAGGTCGGCCCGGCGGCGGGACAGCGCCCCCCAGTTGACGGTGTGGAGGTAACAGAGCTGCCGGTTCTCGGTGACGTACACCTTGCCCGCGCTGATCTCCCGCAGCGAGCGCAGCCCCAGCGACGTCACGTTCAGGTTCTTCATGATCAGCAGGGAGAAGCCGCGGCTGGGGACGGACGCGCCCGCGTCAGCCCCACGCCGCCGGGGGGGGGGGGCGGCAGGGGACCCCACAGCCCCGGCAGCGTCACTTGGCCCGGAGGGAGCCCGGACGTCTGGGGTCTGTTCCCAGCTCGGGGTCCCAGCGGCGCAGGGCAGGGGGCCTGGGACCCCCGGTGCCGCCCTCGTGCGATGGATCCCACTAGGAACTGGGCTGAGACCCGCTGGCTCATTTCGCACGGGGCCACCGACAGGGGCCGGCTCTCAGCCCCCAACGCGGGGGGGCTGGATTTGAACAGATGCCCCCAAACCAAAGGCTTCGCCTCTAACCCCGGCCCCGAGCCACTATCCTGCTTGTAGGGACTCCGGCACCGCTGGGCAGGGGCTGGGGGAAAGCTCCCCAATCCCCTATGGGCCGGGTGGGGGGCCTCTCCCCCCAGGCGGGGCAGGGCTGGGGGGGTCTCCGCCCCTGAGCTCGGCAGCAGGGCCAGGGGCCTCTCCCCCCGGGGCAGGGCAGGGCCAGGGGTTTCTCTCTCGGGGCGGGCTGGTGGGGGGGGCAGGGCCAGGGGTTTCTTTTTCAGGGCAGGCTTGGGGGGTGGGCAGGGCAGGGCTGGGGGGGGGTGTCTCTCACTTGTACAGGCTGCGGCCCCCGATGGTGACGAGGTTGGAGAAGACGCTGAAGTTGTACATGTGCTTGGGCCACGACTGGATGTTCAGATAACCTGGGGGGGGCAAACCAGAGTGTCAGCGACGCCCCCTCTTCGTCTCCAGCTGCCCCCCCCCCAGAAAAAAACCCCACACAGCTCCCTTGCCGGGCTCGGGACGGGATCTTCCCCCGGCACCCCTCCCCCCCATGGCCACCAGGGTCACAGAGCCGATAGGGAGGCATCAGGGGCTTCCCGGCAGGTTCCCCCACCCCCGTTCTGCCCCCCCGCAGCCCCTGCCTGCTCCTCACCCGTGATCTCCCGCACCGTCCGGAAGACGTTCAGCTTCTCCGGATCCAGGGCTGAGATGTTGTGCCAGGGGTCCCTGGGGTGGGGGTGGGGGGGTGAGACCCAGACACCGTTAGAACTGCTAGCCGGGGGCGCTGTGCTGCAGGGAGCCAGGGGGTCAGCAGGGGGCGCTCTCCCTTGGCTCTCCGTGCTGGGCGCTAGGGGGCGCTGTACTGCAAGGAGCGGGATGGGGGGTCAGCAGGGGGCGCTCTCCCCTGGCTGGGGGGGCTGTACTGCAGGGAGCAGCTCTGGGCGAGCGGGTCGGGGGCAGTGCTGGGCAAGCGGGTGCACCTGTTCATCACGGCGGGGCCCCACCCCAGAGGGGAGCACATCGCAGCGCTGGGCGAGCGGGTGCACCTGTTCATCACGGCGGGGCCCCACCCCAGAGGGGAGCGCATCGCAGCGCTGGGCGAGCGGGTGCACTGTTCATCACGGCGGGGCCCCACCCCAGAGGGGAGCGCATCGCAGCGCTGGGCGAGCGGGTGCACTGTTCATCACGGCGGGGCCCCACCCCAGAGGGGAGCGCATCGCAGCGCTGGGCGAGCGGGTGCACTGTTCATCACGGCGAGGCTCCACCCCAGAGGGGAGCACATCGCCGCGGCGGGTAGAGGGCAAAGACTCACCCGTTCAGCCCCGTGATGAGGAAGTCCAGGTTGCCCAGGATCTTGGTGCAGTTGAGGAACCTATCGATGTTGCTTGAATCGACAGTCTGGTATTTGTGCCCGACGCCCGTCCCCTCGCAGGCTGGAAGGCGGGAGGGGAGAGGGGGATGAGCCACCTGACACACCCGCACCCCACGCCCGGGGGCAGGGCACCATGGACGTGCCAGGGCTGCCCAACGCACCATCCGGCCCCCCAGGGGGAAACCAGGTCATCTGGCCTCTGTCGGGGGTCCAGTGAGTTATGAGCAGGGGGCTGGGAGCCAGGACTCCTGGGTTCTATCCCCAGCTCTGGGAGGGGAGTGGGGTACAGTGGGTCAGAGCAGAGGAGGCTGGGAGCCAGGACTCCTGGGTTCTACTCCCAGCTCTGGGACAAGAGTGGGGTACAGTGGGTCAGAGCAGAGGAGGCCGGGAGCCAGGACTCCTGGATCCTACCCCTGTCTCTGGGACAAGAGTGGGGTACAGTGGTCAGAGCAGGGGGGGCTGGGAGCCAGGACTCCTGGGTTCTAGCCCCAGCTCTGGGAGGGGAGTGGGCTCCAGTGGTTAGAGCAGCGGGGGCTGGGAGCCAGGACTCCTGGGTTCTATCAGCATGAGCCCCAGGCTGGACGGCCCCCCTGCATCCCTCCGTACCTTTAGGGCAGAGTCCGGGGCACGGCTCACACATCTTCAGGCCGTTCTTCTCCACCTCCATCTTGTCCTTCGGACAGGCCCGCACACAGGAGCTCTGATCCACCACAAAGTTATCTGCAGGCAGAGGGAGCGGGTGACGCGAGAGCTGGGGGGCGCGGGGGGGACTCCTGGGTTCTATTCCCAGCTCTGCCAGGCCGGTGGTTGTGCCCACGAGGCACGCCGCACCCGCCTGGCTCTGTGCCTCAGTTTCCCCACGTGGCTATAATAACCCCGCCCTTTGCCACCCATGGTGGGTGGGGCACGCGCCGGGAAGGATGATTCCCCAGTGTCTTGGGTGCGTGTCACGGAGTAGGGGCATCGGAGCGCATGGGGGGGTCTCAGGGCCAGGCCCAGTTACCCCTCCCCCCAGCAAAGTGTCTCACGGGGGAACAACCCCCCCACGCCCCCGGGAGAGCGATCAGGGCGTCCGCGGGGAGCCCCCCCCCGGCCCCGGCTCACGTGGGCAGCTGGCGACGCAGATGCCCCCGTACTGGTACTTGGTGTCGGGGTTGGGCTCCAGCTGGAAGGTGAGTTTGTTGTAGACCAGCGGCTGCGGGCAGAGCGGGACGCAGGCCCCACTGTCGTTGAAGTGGTGGCAGGCCTGGGGGGGGGGGGCAGGGGCAGAGTGTCAGGGACCCCGGCCCAGCACATGGGGACAGACACACACACACCCCTGCCCCGGTATAGACAGACAGCCCCCCCCCACCCCCAGCACAGACACCCCCCAGCACAGACACCCAGCCCCCCTCCCCCAGCCCAGACACCCCCCAGCACAGACCCCCCGCCCCGCCCCGGCCTGGTATAGACAGACAAACAGCCCCCCCACCCCCAGCCCAGACACCCCCCAGCACAGACACCCAGCCCCCCTCCCCCAGCCCAGACACCCCCCAGCACAGACCCCCCCCCCCCCGCCCCGGCCTGGTATAGACAAACAGCCCCCCCCACCCCCAGCCCAGACACCCCCCAGTACAGACACCCAGCCCCCCTCCCCCAGCCCAGACACCCCCCAGCACAGACCCCCCGCCCCGCCCCGGCCTGGTATAGACAGACAAACAGCGCCCCCACCCCCAGCCCAGACACCCCCCAGCACAGACACCCAGCCCCCCTCCCCCAGCCCAGACACCCCCCAGCACAGACCCCCGCCCCCGCCCCGGCCTGGTATAGACAGACAAACAGCCCCCCCACCCCCAGCCCAGACACCCCCCAGCCAGACACCCAGCCCCCCTCCCCCAGCACAGACACCCCCCAGCCAGACACCCAGCCCCCCTCCCCCAGCACAGACACCCCCCAGCCAGACACCCAGCCCCCCTCCCCCAGCACAGACACCCCCCAGCACAGACACCCAGCCCCCCTCCCCCAGCCCAGACACCCCCCAGCCCCCTCCGCCCCGCAGGGGACGTACGAAGCATTCCGTCTGGCGGGGGCCGGTGCAGCCCCCTGCACACTCGTCATGGCAGCACTCGCTGGGGTTGTGCCCGAAGCAGCGCCCATTGCACTGGGGGGCGCAGATGGTCTTGGTCACTGAGGGGGGGAGCAGAGGAGATGGGTGAGGGGGACGGTGGCCTGAGCCCCCTCCGAGCCCTCCCCGCCCCCCCCCCGCGAGCTCAGCCCCTGCCCCCCCCCCCCCCCGCCTGATGAACAGTGCCGGGTCCCAGCCCCCCCCGCCCCCCACAGCCCAGAGGGACCCCTCGAGTGGGAAGAGGGAGCCCCATTTCCACGGCCCACCCAGCCCCCGGCCAACCCAAGGGGATTCAAACCAACCCCCCCCAACCCCGGGCAACCTGCCCCCTCCCCAGCCCCGCTGCTACCCCCGTCCTGCCCCCCAACCAATCCGTGGAGCCAGCCCCCGGCCTGCGACTTTCTGGTCTCCCTCTCAGCGAGGCAGAGACCCCCCCCTTTGGCTCCCGGCCCTGCCAGCCGCCCGCCCCCCACGCTGGGCAGGCTCCCAGCAGGTACCCACATTTCTGGCAGTCCTCTGGGTCCGGGCCCCAGCAGTGCCCGTCGCAGCTCTCATGGCAGGGGGCACCTGGGAGGAGAGAAACGTCCAGCGTCAGAGAGGGGCAGAGGGGATGGGGTCTTGCCCTCCTGTGGGGCAGGCCGGCTGGGATGGGGGGTGGGCGAAGCCAGCCCCGCGCATGGGCAGACCCTCAGCAGGGGACAAGAGAGTCGGGCCAGGACTCGGACCCCCCTGGACTCTGCTCACTAACGAGCACCAGGTCACCCTGCAGTCACTGCCTGCTTCATCGGGGGGGTGGGACTAGGAGCCAGGACTCCTGGGTTCTATCCCCGGCTCTGGGAGGGGGAGCGGGATCTAGTGGGTAGAGCGGGGGGCCAGGACTCCTGGGTTCTATCCCCGGCTCTGGGAGGGGAGCGGGGTCTAGTGGGTAAAGCAGGGAGCCAGGACTCCTGGGTTCTATCCCCGGCTCTGGGAGGGGGAGGGGGGTCTAGTGGGTAGAGCAGGGAGCCAGGACTCCTGGGTTCTATCCCCGGCTCTGGGAGGGGAGCGGGGTCTAGTGGGTAGAGCGGGGTGGGACTAGGAGCCAGGACTCCTGGGTTCGATCCCCGGCTCTGGGAGGGGGAGGGGGGTCTAGTGGGTAGAGCAGGGAGCCAGGACTCCTGGGTTCGATCCCCGGCTCTGGGAGGGGACCAGGGTCTAGTGGGTAGAGCAGCATCCTCTATTCTTCATTCCAAGCCTGGCAGGCCGGGCTCTACCCGCTCTTCTCCGCTGCTGGGAGCCCTGCCAGGCCGTTTGCGTTGGGAAGGAGATTTGGACACTGGCCGTGAGGGCTAATATTTGCAAAAGGGGGAGGAGGGTGGCGGGGGCGCCCCGCCCTGCAGCGCCGGGGACACAGGCTGAGTGAGGCACACGGGGGTGGGGGGAGCAGGGTCCCAACTCTGCCTCCCTGCTAGTCTGTGATTCTGGCAGGCCCCACCTCAGACCAGGGGCCCCATTGTGCCAGGCGCTGCACAAAGGGAGCAGGGGACAGGCCTTGATCCCAGGGTGGAAAGGGAAACTGAGGCATGGGGGCAGGGGAGGGGGTCGAATGACTTGCCCGGGGTCGCCCAGCAGGTCAGTAGCGGAGTTGCAAATAGAACCCACCTGCCCAGCCCCTGTTCATGGGCACAGATGAGGCCAATGAAGGGACCGGCCTGGCACTGGCCCCCAGTGGCCCCCGCCTTGCATCCCGCAGACACCAGGGCATCCCCCCGGAGAGGCACCCAGAGCCCGCATTGGCCTCTGGGCACCCCTGCGGGGGCGAGAGAGGGGGCGGGGGCCGTGGGGGGACTCTTAGCAGGAAAAGAGCACGCGGAGGGCGATTCAGATCCTGGGGCTTAGGATTCCTGGAGCGATGGGAGCCAGGGCCCAGGACAGAGGCAGCGGGGGGGCCCAGGACAGAGGCAGCGGGCCCCCCCCGGGCCACTCACACTTCCTGCCATTCTGCCGAACCACCGGGTCGCTCAGCTGGTCCCGGACGATGTCCCGCCACTCGATGGTGTCCACGTGGCACAACTGCTCGTTCCTCTCGATGTCGACCCCGCCCGCCAGGATCTCTGTAAGGCAAGGAGCCGCTGGGACCGGGCTCTGCCCTGAGGCGGTGCCCCCTGCTCACACCCCCCCCCCCCGCACGCCGGGACTCGGGGAGCGCCCAGAAGCCGGGTGGGGGCTGCCGCAGGGGAGGGACACAGCCGGAAGTGGGGGTTGTCTGGGGCTGGGCACACGGAGCCCCACTTGCACCCCTGGGTCCGGGCACCCCATTAGCAGAGGCCAGCGCCCCCCGCCCAAGGGGGGTTTCCGGCTCCAGGAGGCAATTCCTGGCTGGCTCCGCCCAGCCCGGGTTGTTTTGACAGCCGGAGTCAGGGCGGGTGAGGACGGCAGCCCCAGCGCCGGGGCGGGGCAGGCCGGGCGCTTGCCATGGTGCAGGGAGGAGGCCACTAAAAGCCTCCGTCTCGGGCGGGGCGGCTGGAGCGCTCGGAACGTAAACAGCCTGGCGCGGCCAGCGGGTCAGGCCGGGGCGTGGGCGGATAGGAGCCTCCCGCCGGGACCCGCCCCAGCCTGCACACGGCTCCCCCCACCCGGCGCCTGCGGACGGGGCCGCGGCAGGCTCCCCGGGGCGTCGAACGTCCACTCCCCTCCCAGGCACCCGTGAGCCCCCCACGGGCTGGCAGGACGGGAGAGCATGGGCGCCTGGCTGCCGATCTGAGCGCCTCTCCAGTATCTCAGGGGGCTTTGCAAAGTACACAGAAGGCGTGGGGCTGACCCAGTCCCCCAAGAGGGGTCAGGGCAGTGTGCGGACCCAGGGCTGAGTTTTGCAGCTCAAAGGAGGGCTCATTCCACCCCACCCCGGAGTGCAGCCACCTCTGTGGGGGATGACATCTAACAGCACGGCTATCCAACAGTCCAGGATGGAAAGCGAGGAGGAGGCCGGACACGCAGGGGGTGCAGCGGGGAGCCGGGGAGAGGGGGCAGCGCTAAGAACGCCGGCTGGGGGAATCTCCGACCATCACCTCTGTCCTGTCTCATCGGAAAGGCAACCCAGCAGCCGCTAGCCCCCTGCCCCACAGCACCGCCTAGCCCCATCCTGCGCCGTGGGGGCCAGCCCTGACCCCAAGGGGGCAGTGCCCCATACTGATCCTGCTCATTCACCGGCCGCCCCTCCCGCCAGGTTTTCCTTCCAGCCCCGGCCCAGCCTGACAAGACGGATTTGACCTTGAAGCAGCCTCTGCCCCAAACCGCTCACCTGCTTCCGTCCCATCAGCGGGCTCGTAAACCTGCTCCTAGGAGCCGATAAGGGGATTGATTACCCGTCCTCGCCCTCCCATTGGCCAGGAGCCCCCATCGGCCCCTGGACTTTCACCCCACGAACCCGCCGGGAGGGCACAGGCCAGGGGCGTGTTCTCGGAGGGCTTGCCAGGAGAGCTCCGGGGCTGGGGGCAGGGTACAGAGCGCGGCACTGGGAGGTCACCGGCTCTCACTCAGCTCTGCCATGCTGGGGGACCCCCCCCCTCGATTTACAACTGGTACCATCACGGCCCCTGCAGTGGCACCATGAACGGGGCACGGAGACCCAATGCCCCGCTGGTGAATCCCTCTGCGAAAGGGCCCCCCCCCCCCCAAAATAATGATGCTCCACCCCCATATCCCCCCCAAAGCGGAGCCTTGACCCCCCAAATCAGAGAAGTGCCAGAGGCACCAAGGAACGGCAAGAGGGACTGGGCTGTTCCTATTACGCGGAAGGTGCCCAGATACCACGGTGAGGGGTGGCAGCAGCATGACCCTAGAATAAGTAAGTAGGGGCTAGCGGCTCAGCGCTGAGCTCACCAGAGAGCGGGTCCAACCCAGAGGGGAAGCCCTGAGCGATCAGGTTGTTTGGGATCCCCTGGTGCTTTGGGTAAGAGCAATGGGAACAGCCCCTGTAGCCCGGCTGACGTCCAACACGGGGGATACGTTCACCTACCCGACAGCCCCCCTGCAGCCTCCGGGGCTGCTTGCATCTTCCTCCAGAGCAAAGGGTCCTGCTCTGATCCCCCCCTCAGCCTGCATGGTGTCGTTGTGAGCAGCTGCCGCCGGCCTCCCCAGAAGTGGCCGCATTTTGCCAGCAGGGGGGGAAAGCTCTGCCGAGCATTGCCAGGGTGGGACGCGTCACCTGGAGCCTGCAACGGATTCTCTCCTCCTCCCAGCGCAGGTGAACAGCGGCCAAGGATGAGGTCACCGTGTTTATGTGGCGAGTAGGTGCAGCCCCTGCCCCCTGCCAGCGTGTCCCCGCCCTGCCCTGGGGCACCAGCTCGAGAGAGGCAGCAGGCTGGTTAGCGTCAGACGCGGCTTGCGCAATGTTATCCGCCCGCTAGGCCGTGGGCTGAGAACTGCCCAACTCACGTCCCGAGCAGCCACCGGGGGAAAGCCCCAGGCCAGGCCTCCGGGGCCGGACGACTCACCCGTCAGCTGGTTGAACCCCACCTGGCGGAGGGCGTGCGAGCCGTTGGCGTGGTAGTTCAGCAGCACGAAGAGGGCGTATTTCTCCTCGTAGAGCTGGGTGCCCCGGATGACGCGCAGGTTCCCCAGGGGCAGGTACGCGAAGACGTTCATGGCGATGAGGACGTAGCCCGTCACTTCCCGGATGGTCTGCAGAGCGGCGGAAGAGAGCGCCGTCAGCCCCCACCGCCCCCAAACCTGCCAAGCGCCATCCCCCGTCGTCAGCACGGCCAGGGCCTTCCGAACGCAACATGCCTCGGCCAGGTCCCGGGACGCCAGGATGGACGGCGCGCCGGAGACCTGTGTGTATTCACGGAGCAGGGAGAGCGTCCCCTGCACGCACACGGGGACACACACACACAGGGACAGACACGCACACGGGGGGACACGTGCACACACACGGGGACACACGCCTCCTGCCACATCTGCGCAGCCTTCATGGCAGCCAGCCCTGGTGAGTTTCCCTCTCCAGTTCTCCTGAGCTAGCAGCCAGCAAAGAAACTCTCAGGGCTCGTCTCCCCTGGGGGGGTGTTGGGGCGGGTGCCACATTATGAGGAACCGCTGCGACTGATCCGAATGAATGTGGCAAGCATGAGTTTGGTGCGGCTTGGTAGCTCTGGACTTGCGAGAGGATTCTGGGAGCGGGATTCTCGTAGCATTAGATCAACGAGGTGAAAAGTTACCGGACGTGCTGAAATGGCGTTGGAATTAATGGTTAATTACGGGTCGATCGGCATGTACGGTGTCAACATGGAACTTTGGAATGTATCAGCGGGGGCCCAGCTCCCAAAGTAAAGAAAACGTAGTCTCGTGAGATCAGTGGGCTTGCCGCAAGCCAACGTGGGTCAAAGTGACCACTCTGGATGGCAACCCCGCTGAAAGCTTAAGTGAACGATTGAGGAGAGGGTAAACGATTGGGCTTTGGTTTGCGTCTGTTCTATAGCTCCCCGCCCCGCTCCAAAATATTAATTAAAAAAAAACACTAGTAAGAGATGCCCACAAGGCACATTTCTGGAGCATGTGACTTCTTGATCACTACCCGTGCTCAACAGGTAGTGATCAATGTCTCCATGTCTAGTTGGCAGCCAGTATCAAGTGGAGTGCCCCAAGGGTCGGTGCTGGGGCCGGTTTTGTTCAATATCTTCATCAACGATCTGGAGGATGGTGTGGACTGCACCCTTAGCAAGTTTGCAGATGACACTAAGCTGGGAGGAGTGGTTGATACGCTGGAGGGTAGGGACAGGATACAGAGGGACCTAGACAAATTAGAGGATTGGGCCAAAAGAAATCTGATGAGGTTCAACAAGGACAAGTGCAGAGTCCTGCACTTAGGACGGAAGAATCCCATGCACTGCTACAGACTAGGGACCGAATGGCTGGGCAGCAGTTCTGCAGAAAAGGACCTAGGGGTTACAGTGGACGAAAAGCTGAATATGAGTCAACAGTGTGCCCTTGTTGCCAAGAAGGCTAATGGCATTTTGGGTTGTATAAGTAGGGGCATTTCCAGCAGATCGAGGGACGTGATTATTCCCCTCTATTCGGCACTGGTGAGGCCTCATTTGGAGTACTGTGTCCAGTTTTGGGCCCCACACTACAAGAAGGATGTGGATAAATTGGAAAGAGTCCAACGGAGGGCAACAAAAATGATTAGGGGGCTGGAGCACATGACTTATGAGGAGAGGCTGAGGGAACTGGGATTGTTTAGCCTGCAGAAGAGAAGAATGAGGGGGGATTTGATAGCTGATTTCAACTACCTGAAAGGGGGTTCCAAAGAGGATGGATCTAGACTGTACTCAGTGGTAGAAGATGACAGAACAAGGAGTAATGGTCTCAAGTTGCAGAGTGGGAGGTTTAGGTTGGATATTAGGAAAAACTTTTTCACTAGTAGGGTGGTGAAGCACTGGAATGGGTTACCTAGGGAGGTGGTGGAATCTCCTTCCTTAGAGGTTTTTAAGGTCAGGCTTGACAAAGCCCTGGCTGGGATGATCTAGTTGGGGTTGGTCCTGCTTTGAGCAGGGGGTTGGACTAGATGACCTCCCGAGGTCCCTTCCAACCCTGAGATTCTATGATTCTATGATTCTTTAGGAACAAAAAGGTACAAATGCTAAGCCAAATACATCAGTTAAGTTAGTTCCCCAATTAACATCTGAAGCCCTGACAGAGGGCTCAGGGCAACCTAGGCTCCGCTTCGAGGGACGCTGGCGGGATTCTAGAACCAAAGGGCTCCTAGACGCTGCTTCGGGGACCCTTGACAGACCAAGTACCTGAGAGGGCGAAGCAGAGAGAGAGAGGGCAAAAAAACCCCTCCTCTAGGACTGGTAGCTATGCCTGCTTTGTTTGCCACTCAGGATATTGTGTAAGGCCAACATAGTAACTGAGGGTTTATGCTTCAGGAGCTGAGGTGTCTAGGAAAAGATGCGTGCTGTGTAACCTTCACTGCTTGGGTGATTCTTCCTCAAATAAATGACTGTGCATTGAGCGTATGGGTTTCCGAATTCTCACTGGTACCAGCAGCATCTGCCCAGCTGTGGGCCATTAAAGATCCTTTTCAACGGGTTTTTTTTAATATCGATGCAGCTCCCCCACCTCGGAGAAGACAAGGCCCAGAGGCTCCAAGCATTCACCTGGTTTCTTGTTCTGGGGCCCAGTTCTGTGGGTTTTGGGGGGGGGTCAATAAAAGGGGAGGGAAAGGAAGAGTTTTGGGGCTGGCGGGTGTCCCAGAAGCTCTGGGTCTCTGCCCTCCGAACCCGGCTGATGCTGGCGCTGCCCCCCCCCACCCGCCCTCCCAGGAGCAGCAGTCAAACCACCAGGGCCTCGGAAGTCCCTGAGTTCACTCCCACGTGATCCCCGTGCCCGGGCGACAGCCTGCACCGGAGAGGATTTGCAGGTGTATCTGTGCTGGCACACAGGTGTGTCCGGACGTTTGCCCGTGCGCTCTCCCAATCCCACGGCGCACGGGCAGCCCCCACCCGGCCTGATTTCTCCCAGGGCAGTTTGGAGTCTGACCCTCCCCCGCCAGCAAGGACTAGTTCCTGGGTGCCAGGGGGCTGCGGCATAGGCAGCGACCCCAGAGGCACATCGGTCTCCCCAAGCCGCGGGGACAGCACAAGGGAAAGGTCTGGAGCCCAGGGAAAGGTCTGCTCCTCACGCTGCCTCTCCCTGGCCCCCGGAGCTCCCCGATCACGCCTGCTCCCTCCCGGTCCCGCGCTGCCGGCTGGGCACGTCAGAGCAGGCCGGCAGCTGGCAAGGGAAACCAGGACGGGTGAGTAAAGATCCCCGCCTGGCAGGCGGACGGGACGGGAGGGAGGAGAGAGCAAAGCGCCCCTTTAATCCCCAGCACCCCCTTCCTCCGCCCGGCCACGCCCATCCCCCCTCGCCAGGCGGCGCCGCCCAGCCTCCCCCGCCCTCACCTGCAGGAAGGACAGGTCCTGGTTGTGGTCGATCAGCACGATCTCCAGGTTGCCCATGACGATCTCGCAGTTGTTGTACATCTTGTGCAGCGTCTGGTACTGGTGCTGGGCATCGCCCGTCACGCTCAGCCCGTTCAGGGTGCCCGCGCACACTGCAACGAGGGCCACGAAAGGGTTAATCACACACTCTCCCCCCCTTTCCGTCACCCGTACCCCCCTCGGGCAGGTGGGGTTGTCGCAACCCACCCAATGGGCCCCTCCTGGCAGGACGCCACCGGGCATCTCCTTACGGGAAAACACTGTTGCAATGGGCATTCTCTTCGGCACCAGGCCTGGCTCCAGGACAGAAAGCAGCCTGGGGGGGGGGGGGTAGGGGGGGGCTGGCTGGGCTGCTTTTCCCCCCTCCATTTTGCTGGGTGCCCCCAACCCCCGCCCCTTCCCTGGCTGCCTTCCAGCAGATACGCCCGGCCAGGCCCTTTCTGGGGCCCTTGCCAACCAACCCAGGGACCCAGCCCCACCCTCCGGCAGGTAAACAAGTGACAAGCCGTTCCCCTCCCCCTCTCCCGTCCACAATAGGTCCATTGTGACACCAGCCGGGGGAGGCAGCGCTTGGCACGTGGCCAGGGGGCAGCCGATGCCGGCAGGCGGCGGTGAGGGGGGCACCTCAGCCAAGCCGGTGACGGACCTGATCCTGCCTCGCCGTGGGCTCCAGCACCCCCGGCCCTGTGCCCCTGCCGCCCGCCGGCCACTACTCAGGCGGACGGGGCAGGGGGAGGGCACCAGCCTCGGCCCCCCGGACACCTGGGTTCAGTTGCCAGGTCGGCCACAGACAGGGACCGCGTCCGTGGGCACCTCCCAGCCCGACGTGCCCCGGCTGTGCCGTGGGCCCCGACACAGGCTCCCCCTGGCCCCTCACCCCCGGGGCCAGGCTGCAGAGGGGCGAGATCGGCGCCTCCCAAATCCCACGAGGGTTCCCCGCCCCCCTCCCCCGCCCGGGGGGGGGGGGGGTGCCGAACCGGCCGGGGCGCTTCTTGTGCAAGGGAGAAAACCACCAACCCGCCCAGCGGGCCCCGAGGGCTGGGTGCTGCCAGCCGGCGTCACGCAGCACGAGAAGCCCTGACTGGGGGCGCCCGGCCCGCCTCAGAGACGCCCCGGAGCCCGGCCGCGGCCCCCAGCACGGGCAGGGCAGCGGGGCTAGTGGTTAGAGCCGGAGCCGGGAGCCGCGTCCAGCTCTCGGGGGCATAGAATTGAAGGAAAGCCCAGGCACCCCTATTCCCCCTGTTTTATTGTGGGTTCATTACAACCCCCCTTTCTCTCTCCACCCCACCCCACATCTCTGCCTCCCAACCCCCTCAGCCTCCCCCCGCCCGGCTGAACTTTCCATCATCTCTGACAGACCCTGCAAAGGTCAGATGCCACCGACCCCCCCCCCACACCTCCCCCCCAGTGCAGAAGAATCGGCCCTTTGGGACGGGGACCGCGCGGCCCTGCCAGCTCCAGGGAGGGGGCGGGGGACACACAGGGGCTTCATTGTGCCCGGCCCAGCAGGATGCAGCCGCCTCGCAGATTTGGGGCATATCTGCTCCCCGGGCTCCGAGGGGCCCTTTGTGAGGCCGAGAGAGAAGCGGGGGGAGGGCTGGGGGGTGAAGGGCCCCAGGCATGTTCTGCCCTTACAATAGGGGGATTATCCGTGGGGAGGGGAGCACCGCCCGCCAGGAATGGCTCCGGCCCATCAGCTCCTGGGGGGGCTGCCCCCTTACATCCGATTCCCAGAGCCCCTGAGCCCCCTGGGGTGGGGGTGGGGTGATCCCTGCCCCCCCTTCAGTTTACACCAGGGGGGCACCCCTGCTCTCCCCCCCCCCCCGAGAGATTCTGGGGGAGGGGGGAAGTCAGGAGAAATCCTCCCCAGGGCACGTGGCCAAGCACTGGGGGCAGATCCTGCCAAGCCCTTTGTGCTTCTGCTGCCCCCCATAAGAGCACCCCCAAAACTCCACAGCACCCCAAATACCCCAAGCAGCCCCATAAACCCCACCCTAGACTCTCCAGACAGCCCCCACCCTACAGGCCCCCCAAAATCCCATTCCTTGCACCACCCCCTACACCCCAAGCACCACCCCCAACCAGCCCCCCTCCAACACCCCTTCCCACCCCCTCTATCCCCACAGGCCAGGGCAGTGCCCACCAGCTTAGCAATGGGGGGGGGCTACAAGAGGGCCCCCCCCCAGGTCCAGTGGCATCCGGAGCCAGGCTTAGCCAAGGAGACGCTCCCCCACATCACGCCCGCACCCCCCCAAAGCCAGGGCCAGACAGGGGGCTCCAGGCCAGGATACAGGCCCATCCTCCAGACAGCACCCGGCCCTTCCTGCCCGATAAAGGGCTGGGGGAGTCGTTTGGGGGGTGCTCCTAGTTTCCCCGGCCAGCCCAGCTCCCCCCGCCTCCCCCCCCCCCCCCCCAAGTCCTTCCTGCTGGCCCAGACGGCCCCTTCCAAGGCCAGACGTGACTCAGGCCGCGTGTGTTAAATAGGGTCTTTGTCTCCGGGCTGAGATAAGGGCCCCCCCCTTCGCTGCCCCCCCAGCTGCCAGGAGAGTCGTGCTTCAGCACAGAGGTTTGGCACCAGAGGAGGTGGATAGACCGGGACCCCCCCCCCCCGGGGGCTGGGGGAGATGGGGGGTGGGGGGCAGATGCCCCGGCGATGCCTGCGGCTCAAGAGGAGCATCCAAGCGCAGCCCCCCACCCCTCCTCTCGGCCCCCCATGTGCCCCCCGCCGCAGAGAACGGGGAACTTGTCACAGGCGTGAGCAGCTTGGGGAATGGGGCACGGGGCCTGTCCCCTCCGGGGGGCGCCGGCTCCCATCCAGCCTCAGGACAGGGGACTGGCTGGCTTGGGGGGGGGGGGGGGGGGCAGGGGACTGGCTGGCTCGGGGGGGTGGGGGTTAGCCCTTTGCTGGATTCCCCTCCAGGCTGTTCTGTCTCCCCCAATAGTGCCCCCCCCGACTCACAGGGCGGGGGTGGGGGGGCAGACAAATGCAAGCCCCACGCCCCCACGGAGGGGCCCAGGGGAAGAAAAGCGCCTTTAACTCGGCTCTGGTGACCCCAGCTCGGAGATGGGGGGGCGGGGGGTGGACAGACACCCCCCCTCAATCAGAGCGGGGGATGGGCCGTGGTGACTGACAGGCAGCAGCAACCCCCCCACCCCAGGCGGCTGGGCGCGGCCGCAGGAGCTATTTTGGTGGGAGCTTAAAAAAAGAGATTCCCAGCTGCACTCCGGGCTGGGGCCCAGGGTGCCTGGCCCACGGGGCAGGGGGAGGGGGCCCCGGCCAGCGAGCTGGACCTGGGGACACCGCAGGGAGCTGCCAGCCCCAGACAGACAAAGAGACACCCCCCTCCCAGGAACAGACAGACAGGCCCTGCCTTACAGATCCAGTCCCCCAGGGCCTGAGCACCCCACTGCCCTCCATTAAAGGGGTCTCCTGTGCCTAGCACAGACCGCAGCTCCCCGGCCAGGCAGTGGGGTGAGGATGGGGCCCGTGACCTGCCCCCCTCAGGGTCCATCAAACCTCTGACCCCTCCCCCCCAGCCTTCCTTCCAGAGCAACCCCCTGCCCACCAACCCTGGGCTGGGACACGCCTCGCTCCCAGCCCCACACCACCCCGAGGGGGCAGGCATGGGGGCTTGAGACACACACACAGTGTTCCCCCCCCCCTCACTGCAGAGTGAACCCCCGGGAGGCTATTCAGGGGGTGCCAGAAACGCTCCCTCCCCATCACACAGAAATGGGTTGCGGGGGGAGAAGGGCAGCTCCAGCACACGCAGCCTGCAGGACACCAGCCACAGAGGGAGCCCAGTGGGGGCGGGGAGCCAGGACTCCTGGGTTCTGTCCCCAGCTCTGAGAGGGCAGTGGGGTCCAATGGTTAGAGCGGGGAGGCTGACCGCCAGGACTCCTGGGTTCTGTCCCCAGTTCTGCTACAGATTCACCGCTTGGCCTCACTTTATCCGTTCCCTGGAATCCACAAACCCTCACGCCCGCCCCCAATCTCCACTTTAAACTGCTCCAAGCAGCCGCGTCTCCCCGCCAGCCCCGAAGGGCCCAAGGATAAGGGAGGCTGAGGCCCCATCACCCATCTGGGGACCCCCGCAGCCCGGCCAGTCTGGCCCCAACAATCCATGGAACCGCAGTGTTGTTTGACTAGGCCCTGGAAAGGGGCTCCCCCTGCTAGCCCAGCCCTGGGCTCCCCGCAGCTCTGCCGGTGCCCCTCACTCCCTACCCGCAGCCCTACCCCTTCCCCACACTGTTTCAGCCTTTGCCCTCCCGCGAGCAGACTCGTTTGTGATTTGAGGATGTGGAGAAAACCCGCCAGCCCGGAGCCCGCCAGGGCACCCCACAAAGTCCCTTGGCGACGCGGGCTCAGGGGCTCCAGACAGGCCAGGTGCCCCGGTGCAGACGGATCGGGGGCTCGGGCAGCTGTTTTCAGTCTGATCAAGGATCCCAAGGAAGCTGGCGGAGAGCTCAGGGTCCGGGGAGCCTGGCTCAGCCCCCGAGACCCTGCTCCTGGGGGCTGGGAACAGAGGGGCTTTCACTCGAAACAAAAAGCCCAGCGAAGCTGCTAAATCATTAACTGGACACACAAAGGGACAGAGTCTCCTTCACGTACCCAGCCAGGCCCAGCCCCGGGGGCTCCTTGAGCTGCCTCTCCAGGCAGAGTCCTCAACCCTGCCAGCAGGAGAGTAACCCCCTGCCCCCCGTCCCCGAGCCCCCAACCCCTCGGCCGGCACACGCGTCTGGGCATCCCTGAGCGCCCGGTGGTTCCTGCAGGGGCTGAACACCCTGGAAACTGCCAGCCCTGAACCCACTGACCGCCGCCATCCCCACTAAGCTGAGGGGAAACTGAGGCTCAGAGGGGGGCAGGGACTCGCCCAAGGGCACGCGTGTCAGGTCAGCAGCAGAGTTAGGAATAGAACCCAGGAGTCCGGATTCGCCCACGGCAGGGTACAAATAACTCCCATTGCCTGAAGAGCCCCGACACCCATCTCTTGCAGGAATCACGACCCCCTCCCCCACACTTCCCAGAGCCAGGAAAAGAACCCAGGTGTCCTGACTCCCAGCCCCTCTGCTCTAACCCCCTAGATCCCGCTCCCCTCACAGAGTTGCGGGAAGGAGAACATAAGAACGCCCGTACTTGGTCAGACCAAGGTCCGTCCAGCCCAGTATCCTGTCCACCGACAGTGGCCAATGCCAGGTGCCCCGGAGTGAGTGGACCTAACAGGTAATGATCAAGTGATCTCTCTCCTGCCATCCATCACCCCCCCTCCGACAAACAGAGGCTAGGGACACCATTCCTTACCCATCCTGGCTCATAGCCATTAATGGACTTAACCTCCATGAATTTATCCAGTTCTCTTTTAAACCCTGTTCTAGTCCTAGCCTTCACTCGGAGTCCGAGTCCACAAGCACCTTTCTCCCCGGCCACTGGACAACGGCCCACAAGGAAATGCATCAACCTCCCTGCTCGGGTCTCGGCAGGACAAGGAACTCGCAAGAAGGGGAACGCAAAGGGCGGGTGAGCAGCCCAGGCAGGGCGGAGAGGAGTTATTTTTAACGCATCGGTGCCCCTTGAACGTTTTACAAACGTGAGCTGCAGCTTCCCGTCCATCGTCCCCGGGGTGTCCCGGACCCCGACTGGCTGAGGGGGGATTAGCGCTGGGTGGGGGAGGGTCAATCGAAGCAAACTGTCCCCCATCCCTGCTTCTGGGCCGGGCAATGCCACGCAGGGGACTCCGGGGTGGGAAGCCTGCGGGGGCATCCGGGTCACTTTCATGGCACCTCACACGCCGTGAAATTGACGCCTCCCTTCTGGCCAGCCGGTGGGAGCAGAGGCGGCAGCCAAGCACTGGGGATCGCACCGGGCAGGGCGAAGAAGAGAGCGGGCGAGGAGACCTGGGCAGGACATCCAGTGTTGGGATTAAGGCCACTGGCGAGCGAATGGCCCGGAGATGGTTCCCAGCGGGAAGCGGAGGATGGCAGCGGACGCAGGGCTGACGCCTTCGATTGACATGCAGATGGGTTCATGGGGGGGGGGGGGGGGTGGCTGGCAGCCGATTCCCTCCAGCTGGGGCCTGATCCAGGACCCCCCTTGCACCCAATGGGCCCCAGAGCGAGATCATCAGTCTGCCGCCGAGGGCAGGGTCCCCCGAGGTTCCCCCAGCGCAGGGCGAGCTCAGGCCAGGGGCACTTCCTTGGCTCCTTGCCCGTGACAGGCCAGGTGAGTTCTCCAGCCTGGCAGGTGCAGGTGAGCCGGCTGAGCCAGGGGAGGGGCTAACGGGAGAGAACCCGAGCCCTTGGCTTCTCCACACCCCCCCCCCCCGGCCAAAAAAACCCCCAAAAAACAACCCAGGAGCATCACCCTGGCCTGGGGCTGGGCGGACCTGGGTGGGAGTTCTGGGGCGGGGACTTGGGTCCAAACTCCAAGAGGGGGGTGGACCCCCCCCAGCTATCGGCAGCTCTGGCTGACCCCCCTCCCCCCGGCTCATGGAGCTGTGCCTCTGAGCGGTCCCTCGAACCCAGCCGGCAGCAGGAGCAGAGAACCCTTGTCAACGTGCCCGGGGTGGCGGGTGATGGATGGGGGAGCTCGGGCTGCCCCGTGTTATCAGTGAGCTGCACATGCTGGGAACGCGCCGAGCCCAGCTCCGCGGCAGCCGCGGCCCGCGGCATCCCACGCGGCTGCCCAGAGACCCCCAGGCCAGCGGGGCGCGCAGGGGGCTCGCTGGGAGCCACGGGGTGAGAGGAGGGAGGAATTGAGGCCGGATACGAGGAAGTAAACGGCCTCGCAGGTGAAATATCCTGGTGTGGAGAGCTGCGTCGGATGGGGGCTGGAACAAGGACCACCAGGACCCACCTGGCAGTAGCCAAGGGACTGTGCAGACGAGGGGCTGTGAGCCCCGGGGCTGTGAGCCCCGGGCATTTTCACCACCACGTTGTACAGATGCCCTGGAGCCGGGCAGGCAGCTCCTGCTGCTGCCCCCCACCGGAGCCCCCTCTGGTGAGTGAGGGCGGGGAGGGTATCAGGAGGAAGCCGTGGGAGGGAGGGGGCAGCCAGCAAAGACTTTCACTAAGAGGGGAAACTGAGGCAGAGCAGGGGGACATGACTGGCAGAGAGGCAGTAGCAGAGGTGGAAACAGAATCTAGGAGTCCTGGCACCCAGCTCTAACCACTAGATCCCACTCCCCTCCCCAGAGCCGAGACTAGAACCCAGGAGTCCTGGCTCCCAGCGCCCCCTGCTCTACCCACTAGACCCCACTCCCCTCCCAGAGCCAGGAATAGAACCCAGGAGTCCTGGTCCCCCAGCCAGCCCTCGCGCTGCCACAGGGGGTGGGGGCTGAGTTGCCAACAGCCCCGGGCAGCCAGGCAGGGGGTCCCGACCCCGTGCCCCCTCCAGTTCCATGCCTGTCATGGCTACACAATGGGGAGCCTTTATCCGCTCACCCCGCCTGGGCGTGGGGCTGGCTTTTCATTCCCAGGCTCCGGCCCATTAGGGGCTTTTGAAAAAAAACTCTTGCTTGTCGGAGCAGCTACCAGCCAGGAACAAAAGAGCTACAGAGAGAAAACACCATGTCCTGGCCCCAGATAAAGCCCGGATACTCGGCGGGAGGGGATGGTGGTGGGGGGGGAGCTCCTGGCCTGGGCTCCGAGCCGCACACAGGAGCTGCAGAAGCTGAACGAAAACCAGATAAAGGCATGGAAAAGAGAGAGCCCAGCTGAGCCCGAACACCCGCAGAGCCTGCCACACCCATCGCGCCCGCTGCCCGACACACTCAACACACACGAGAGCCTGATCGGACAAATCCCCGGCAGCATCTGACCGGGGTTGTGCCCCTGGCCCACAGAACGGGGCCCCCCCACTTCATCTCCTGCCTTCTACGTCCCTGGGCTCATTACTGCCACGCTCCTGCCTCAGTTTCCCTATGTGTGAAACTGTCTCCTGCCTGCCTCGCCTACGCCGACTGGAAGCTCCTTGAGGCAGGGACCATCTCACGCTGTGGGTCTGGCAGGGCCCGGCACGGTGGGGCACCCATCGCAGCTGGATCCCCTAGGCCCTACCTTAACATCCATCATAAATTAGAAATCATTCCCCAGTGCATATGGGACATTTACAGAACACAGCCAGGCTGGGTCCCAGCCACCTTTGAAATCCACCTGGAGAGGATCTGCGGGGAGAGAACCCACACGCACCCAGGGTGTTTGCCCAGCGATTAGTCACCTCTCTGGGCACCTGTCTTGCTGTTTTCCTTGCTGGGCTTCAAAACAACGGCAGGGCGTTCACTTCCTTCCAGGAGAGCTTCTGAACTCCGCCTCGAAGCTGAAAGGGGAGACTGGAGGGGCTGAGACATAAAGGCCCCACTAAGGAGCTCAAGGTGGCATAAGGGAAGCCGGGGAACTTGCCAAGTGCCAGGAGACCGACCGCTTGGGACAGTTAACGGCAGAGCCCGAAGAGTATTAACCTCCCGGGGCTACAGAGAGCCAGCCCCCTACGCGATCAGCCGGGGCCGCTGCTCTGTAACTGTACAGACACCGCCCGGACAGACAGAGCGCCCAGAGACCCCACGGTGCTGGCCCCTGGACAGACACTGGGCAGAGAGCTGGAGGGACTGGTCCCGGGTCCATACGGAGACCGTGCCCGCTGGGAATGGGGAAGAGTCAACATGGTTTCTGTAAAGGGAAATCACGCCTCACCAACCTACTCGAATTCTTTGAGGGGGTCAACAAGCACGTGGACAAGGGGGATCCAGTGGATCTAGTGTACTTAGATTTTCAGAAAGCCTTTGACAAGATCCCTCACCCAAGGCTCTTAAGCAAAGGAAGCTGTCACGGGATAAGCGGGAAGGTCCTTTCATGGATCAGTGACTGGCTAAAAGATAGGAAACAAAGGGTAGGAATAAATGGTCAGTTTTCAGAATGGAGAGAGGTAAATAGTGGTGTCCCCCAGGGCTCTGTACTGGGCCCAGAACTGTTCAACATATTCATAAACTATCTGGAAAAAGGGGTAAACGGGGAGGTGGCAAAATCTGCAGCTGATACAAGATAGTTCAGTCCCAGGCAGACTGCAAAGAGCTACAAAAGGATCTCTCAGAACTGGGTGACTGGGCAACAAAACGGCAGATGAAATTCAATGGTGATAAATGCAAAGTAATGCACATTGGAAAACATCATCCCAACTACACATATACAATGATGGGGTCTAAATGAGCTGGTACCACTCAAGAAAGATCTTGGAGTCACTGTGGAGAGTTCTCTGAAATCATCCGCTCAATGTGCAGCAGCCGTCAAAAAAGTGACCAGAATGTTGGGACTCATTAAGAAAGGGCTCGATAAGACAGAAAATATCCTGTTGCCTCTATAGAAATCCATGGTACCCCCACATCTTGACTACTGCGTGCAGATGTGGTCACCTCATCTCAAAAACAGATATATTGGAATTGGAATATGTTCAGAAAGGGCAACAAAAATGACTGGAGTCTGGAACAGCTGCCATATGAGGAGAGGTTAATAAGATTGGGACTTTTCAGCTTGGAAAAGAGATGGTTGAGGGGGGATATGAGAGGTCAATAAAATCATGACTGGTGTGGAGAAAGTAAACAAGGAAGTGTTATTTACTCCTTCTCATAACACAAGAACTAGGCGTCACCAAATGAAATTAATAGGCAGCAGGTTTAAAACAAACAAGAGGAAGTATTTCTTCACACAACACACAGTCAACCTGTGGAACTCCTTGCCAGAGGATGTTGTAAAGGGCAAGACTATAACAGGGTTCAGAAAAGAACTAGATCAGTCCATGGAGGACAGGTCCAGCAATGGCTATCAGCCAGGCTGGGCAGGGATGGGTCCCTAGTCTCTGTTTGCCAGAAGCTGGGAATGGGCGACGGGGATGGATCACTTGGTGATTCCCTGTTCTGTTCATCCCCTCTGGGGCCCCTGGCACTGGCTGCTGTCAGCAGACAGGACACTGGGCTAGACGGACCTTGGGTCTGACCGTTCTTATGTTCCAAGTCTCCGGAGTCCCAGCCTGGCGCTTTAACCATGGACCATCCTTCCTCTCTGTTTCCAGCTCAGTCTTGCCACTTATTCCATCCGCCACGTGCTCGGAGCAGCTCCCACGGGAAGTGGCCATAGGAAACAGCGCGTCCTCACGTCATCCACGGCCGCTGCTCCGACCGGCAGCTCCCCGGCTTGGTACCAAAATAAAGCCAGGGACTGCAAGCGCCTGAGGAATGTGGCAGCAGCCGAGCGCCAAAGGCATTTTTAAAGGGACACTGTCCAGGCTGGGAGGCCTAAAATTAGAGCAGCCAGCTGTGACTGAGAGCACAGGTGCTTCTGGGCCTGAGCCGAGCCTGGACATCCCCCACCCTCAAACTCAGCTCCCTCCTCCGAGCTGGGAGGGGAGTGACACCGACGAGGATCCGGTGCTTCTCGGCCCCTCCTGGCGTCAGGATCCAGCATCTCGGCAAGAATGGGGGAGGCACATTGGCGGGAGGAACTTGGGACCGCAGGGAGAGCGAGGGCCTTGGCCTCCTTTCCTTGCACTGCGGCCGTGGAAAAACCGTGCTTGCAAGAGGGCTGAGTGCTAGATGTTCGAGATAGAAAAGGTCCCATCCCGCCCCCCAGGGCAGACCGGCCTCCCCTCCCCAGTGAGTAGAGAGCAGACCCCATACGAGAGGGACAAGACAAACCAGCCCAACGCCCAGGAACCAGCAGCGTCTGTTTGTCACAACATTGCCGGAGCTGATTGCCGAGGAATCGCATTCGCACGCTTGTCTTTTCACAAGCGGCACTCACACTTGGGCGTGACAGACCCGCTGCGGCCCGTTCGCACGCGCGAGTTGCACCAAGCCACAGGAAAGGCTCTGGAGCCAGGGAAAACCCGGCCCGAAGGATCGCCCGGGAACGCACCTACAGCAGTTCGGTTACAAAACAAGAGCAAAGGTCTCTGCAAATCCAGAAAACACGAATAACCTTGACACTGTCACCGAGTGCTCAGGAGAATCCCTTGGAAAGAGCCGCCACCATGCGCTGGCCTCACCTTCCCGAGTCTCTCCAGGACTCCTGGGTCCCAGCCCCCGCTGGTTCGCCTGGATAACGTTCCCCATTACAGTTTCAGACCCCCTCCTGGAGAACGCTTCCTCATAGGTCCTTCCACTGAAGCACCAGCCCCTTACGCATGGGGTAAACTGAGGCAGAGACTTGCCTAAAGGGAGAGCCAGGCCTGGGAGTAGAACCCAGGCGCCCTGACTTCCAGCTCTAATCACTAGGCCCCATGCCCCACCCAGCTGATCGCAACCCAGGACCCCACCTTGGCTGTGGGATGACTCAGCCACACATTCATAGGAGAAGTGAACCGGTTCTCTGGGGGTTACAACACAAAGTGAAGTGTTGCTTTCACACCCACCCACCCCACAATCTGGAGACGCTCCCCTTGCCCCCCTGCAGCGACCTCCCTTGGGCGCACGGTTGTTTCTGGGTCGCTTTGCCTTGCTCCCCTCCCCCGGCTCGCGTGGAGACCTGCGTGATCAGCGAGCCCAAAAACCGGTCACGGGAGCTTCTGCAGAAGTGATTCAGTTCAGAACAATCCGGCCAACCTTGGGCATGCAAATCTGCTGTGGGCGCGGAGCGAGGCTGGGGCTTGACAGCAAGGGAGGCGGACACCTACGTCTTCCTCGCCCCGACGCCTCGGTGCCCATTGAGAGGAGCTGCTCCGGGCAAGGCGAGATCAGAACCAGAGTTTAAACAGGGACCATTCAGACCAAGTACTCTGACTTCCTCCTGCAGAGCAGGGAATCCCGCCCAGGAGCTCTTCCTTAGTTATCTGCTTCTTTTCCCTCCATCCTCGATAAACAGGGAACTGCAGGGGCTGCCCTCAAACTGGTTCCGGGCAGCCAGGACAGAGCCCCCGCGGGGGCCATTCGCAGGCGGGGCTGATGAGAACGATTCTAATAATCCTACAAACATTTTGCCCTGGTGTCTCCAGCCGAGGATCTGGAGCCACTTAAACACGAACTAATCAGCCCTGCAAGAGAGGAATCAGTGCTCCTTCCCCAGCAAGGGGGAAACCGAGGCACGGAGAATGGGGGAGCGATTTCCACCCCCCAATCAATCCCCCTCCCTAGCAGGGTTTCAGGCACTGGTGGCCCCTGGGTTTCTCCAGTTTTCTGGCTGAGGCGTACAATCGTTCAGCCTCCTGAGGACGGAAATGCTTCAAGTCATTGGGTTCAGCACAGGGGGGTGTGGGTGACAGACCATGGCCGGTGCTCTTCAGGAGTTTGGCAAGATGGGGACCCCGCTGTGCGGCTCACCACACTGAAGGTCGCAAAGCGCCGTGAGCTCGACGGCCGAAAGGCGAACGGTTCCAAGCGGCTGCTGGGAAGAAACCCACATTTTCTTGCGCCCTGACTCCACTTGTTTTGTCCCTGGTTTCCCCAGGCCCGGCTGAGTCCAGCCCAAGGAATGGTTTCAAAGGGCCCAATCAGCAAAGCGAGGTGGCTCTCCCGCCCCACACCCGACAAACAAACACAACAGGTGCCCAGGGAGCGGACGGGTTGGCCCGGCCCCAGGAAACGCCGGCCGTTGAACTAACACCTTTAATTCCAAGTTCCTTAACTTGCCAAAGCCTGTTAGTCAAGTGTGCTCAGGAGCCGAGGCCTAGAACTTGTAAAACAAGATACCAGAGTCCTGCACTTGGCCCTCTCGGCGCGGCCTTGTCCCCAGGCATCTCGCTTTCCCGCCGCACATTCCCACTCGGCGTTTTGAGACAGGAAACCCCGCCGCATTTGCTCTCCTGCCCGGGCCGATGTCTCGTTAATTTCCCCCGGTACAACCCATGGGCGCTGTAGCCTTTGTCGCCGTGGGGAGGTGGGAGGAGCCCCTCTGGGCCCTGATCCTGAGGCGGGGCCCTGCCCGGGTGGACGCAACTGTCGGGCCAGGGGTTTGGCTCACCCCCAGACGCTGCCTCAAAAAAAATCAATGCATTGCAAAACTACCAAGAGCCCCGAGAGCAGCGGCGGGGGGAGGCGTCCCAAGCCAGAGGCTGACAATTCCCTTCCGATGCCGTAAACAGGCAGAAGTGGGCTACAGCGGGAACCCACCCTGCCCCAGCGCGTTACGCACCCAACTCCCATGGGATCAGGCGCCTGGATCCTTTTGAGAGGCCAGGCCCTGACCCTGCCAAGGGCAGAGACCCAAGGCAGGGGCTAGAACTGGGCAAAGGCGGCTAGTGACATTGGGGGGGGGGGGGGCGAGACGGCTGATCACCAGCCCCGGGGAGGGGGGGGGGGAGCCCAGCAGCTCCGCACCCCCCCAGGCTCCCTGACCCACTGGCCTGCAACCCCCAGCCCCGACCCCTGCAAGGCCCTTGAGGGCAGCGAGCGAAGGAACCTCAGTTTACCAAGGGGGAGAATCCAGCTCCCGCCCCCCTCTGAGCCGGATCCACCCCCCGGCCCTGCGGCTTTAAGACCCACCTGCCGCCGCCCTGCGCTCCCCAGCCGGGGCAAAGAAACAACCCAGCGCTCAGCTCTCGGCCGGGGGGGGGGGGGGGGGGCAGGTTCAGCGGCGCCTCAATCCGCACCCCCCCCCCCCCAGCAGAGCCAGGACACCCAAGGGTGCAACCCCCCCCCACGCCGCCCGCCCGTGCCTTGACTTACCCGCCTGGGCGGCGGCGAGCCCCGGGCGCCAGAACAGGAGCAGGAGGGAGAGGAGACGTCCCGGGCGCCGGGTGCTCCGCATTGCGCCGGGCGGGCTAGGACATGCCCCCGGCTGGTGGCTCCGCTCCGGCCGCCGGGGCAGCCGCCGTGACACCCGCCGGAGTCACTCCGGTCCGCCCCGCACACACTTCATTCAGGAGCCGCTGCGCCGGCCGCCCATTGGCTGGGGCCGGCGGCCAATCAGCGACGGCCCCGCTGAGGGTTGGGGCTGCGGGTCTGAGCCCCTCGCTCCCCCCCCCCACCCCCGCGAGCCCACCTTTGCCCCCCCCCCACGCCTGGGCCATTCCCTGATCGTTGTTCGTCTCAGCACCCCCTGGGTGGGCCCCCCCCGGGCCAGGCGCTGCCCAGACGCCGGGTCTCTGCCCCAGGGAGCTTGCAGCGCCCCTACCCCGGCCGGCCGCCGGGTCTCTGCCCCAGGGAGCTTGCAGCGCCCCGCCCCGGCCGGCCGCCGGGTCTCTGCCCCAGGGAGCTTGCAGCGCCCCTGCCCCGGCCGGCCGCCGGGTCTCTGCCCCAGGGAGCTTGCAGCGCCCCGCCCCGGCCGGCCGCCGGGTCTCTGCCCCAGGGAGCTTGCAGCGCCCCTGCCCCGGCCGGCCGCCGGGTCTCTGCCCCAGGGAGCTTGCAGCGTCCCTACCCTGGCCGGCCGCCGGGTCTCTGCCCCAGGGAGTTTGCAGCGCCCCTGCCCCGGCCGGCCGCCGGGTCTCTGCCCCAGGGAGCTTGCAGTGTCCCTACCCTGGCCGGCCGCCGGGTCTCTGCCCCAGGGAGCTTGCAGTGTCCCTACCCTGGCCGGCCCCGGGGGGGAAGCTCCTGGGCCCCTTGGTCTGCCCCCTGCTGCCCCTAGCCCGCCGGCCCCCGGAACAGCCCCCGGAGCTCTGGCTGGGGCCCCGGCTGCCGAGCGAGCGCCAGGCCCCGGAGAGCAGAGAGCCGGACTGGCGGGCAGTGCCTGGACGCTTGTCCCTCTCGCCAAGGGATGTGGGTCCCAGCACAGAGGTTCCCTCGTCTCGGCTCCTCCAGGGAGCTCGGGGCCCTGCCCCGCACTGAAATCCCCCGAATGCCTCTGAGGGCCTGGCCCCTTCGTGCCAGAGGGAGGAAATGAAGCCCGGCCTCCGAGCTGGGAAATAGCCCCGTGGCCCCTTGGCACGGGGAGGAAGACCCAGTGGGGGGGGGGGGGCATGGGCAGCGTCAGGATTAGAACTCGGGACCCCCCCGCTGCTGGCCCATGCCCCCCTCTCACGCCTGCACCCCCTTGCCGGCCTCGCCTCTCCTCCCGGCTTCCCACCCGCGTTGGCACGCGCCGCCCCCCAGCTCTGCTCTGCCCCTGGTCACTTGGCCCGGCCGAAGCTGGGGCGGGAAGAGCCAGAACAACCTCCCGGGGCCGGGGCACCGCGGCTGGCAAGGCAGCGCCAAGCAGGCCGGGGAGGGGGGCACACTACGGGTTCAGGAGTGGGGGGGGGGGACAATGGGCACAGCTATGTGCGGGCTGGGGCCCGGCCGGAAATGAGCTCAGAGGCGGAGGAGGGAGGGGAGCTGGCGCCCGCCACCCCACCACCGTCAATAACCCTCGGCCCCTGGTCGGGAAGGGAGCCACCGCAGTAGCTGGGCACAGATCTCCTGGCAACCCCCCGCCTGCTGCCAGCATGCCTCAGCCGTGACACGGGGCAGGGGGGTGGCTGGGCCCAGCCACCGAGAGCTCGGGGGGAGGCAGGGCCCATCTTTGTGTTCAGTGTCTGTACAGCACCGAGCACAGCGGGGCCTGGGCCACGACTGGGCTGCTACCATAATGCACCTAATCAATAACCTACAGCACCCAGCACAGCCCTGGTCTGTGGCTGGGGGAGCCCCGGTGCGACCGTAATACACCGAATAATTAACACACACCACCCAACCCAGCAGGGTCCTAGTCTGTGGCTGGGGCTGCTCGGTGCTACCGCACTGCACTCATCAGTAACGTACAGCACCCAACACGGGGTGGGGAGGTGGAGCCGTGACGAGGGCACCAAGGTGTTACCATTAGGCACCTAATAAATAACAACCGGACTCAGACCAACCTGCTAATTTCACAGGAACTCCTGGGCAGCCCTCTTCTCGGCCCGCTTGCTAATCTCCATCACGTTCAAGCAGGGGCTTAGAGGGGAAAGGCCCCAGGAGTCCCAGAGCCGTCAGGCCCTTTTAGGTCCACATATGCCTCCCCCCACTGTCATCTCACTCTTCGCCACAGGGACGCCAGAGACTAAAGAGGTTATTTTTACCCTGCTTTAATCACAGAGTCTCCTTTACTCAGAGTCTAAGGTCCCAGCAGAACTCTTGGCCGCAGTGAGTTCTTGTGGCAGCGAGTTCCACAGGTCAATCACGCACTGGGTGTTAAAAATAGTCACCGAGTGTTGTCTTTTGTCCCCCTTTGTTGTCAGGTTACGAGAGAGTAAACAAAGGCGCCCTCCCCTGCTATTGTTCTGTTCCTGTCTCCTCTTACGGCTGCACTCAACAGGCCCGAATCTTTTCTATTCCTCCTTCTCAGGCCTCTTGGAGATGGGCCTGGCCAGAAACAGAGCCCCAAACCCGCTCTTCAAGTGATCGGCCTCCCTCTGGAGCACCAATAGGGCAGAGCAGGAACTGGAAGGGCCAAGCCTACACCTGTTCCTGCCCTAGGATGCCCCCCCATGGCCATGTCTGGGAATTCCTTTCTTGGGACCGGTGCCAAGGACACTGCTCACTAGGATTCGCTTCATTATCTTCTCACCCAAACCTGCGGTTCCTTCCTGGCCCCCCCAGGGAATTCCCCCAGCTAGCAGGAGGCATCAGAAACATCTCCACCCCCACCGCTGGTGCAAAGGGGGCCCCAACACAAGTTCTTTTCAAACACCCAACGCTCCACCCACGACTGAAGCCTGGACCCGGCTCTTACATGGCTGAGAGGCCAGGCAGGTAGGAGCAATAGGGCTCCAGCCAGAGACCCGGCTGCCAGTCAGGCAGTTAAGGGAGCTCCTCTCAGCCGAGGGCATGGGGGAGCAGAGAATTGCAGAACAGGGGGCCTGCCTGGCTCCACCGGAACCCGATCAGTCCAACCTCACCCATGAACCTAGCCTCACAGCAGGGCCCAGCCAAGCCCAGAGCAGAGCCCGCTGCAGAGAAGCCGACCGCGCTCACGGCTTATGCATGCTAGATGGGCGAGCCCCCCCCTGCACGCACAGCGCTAAGGGGGGAATTGCCTGTCCCGCCCCCTGCTGGCTGCCCATGAACAGCCCCTAGGAGGAATGAGGGGGTAGGAGAGACGCTCCCTGCATTGGATCTGCAAGCAGCTAAGGGACAGGAACAGCTTCTTCACGCCAATGTTCAGCTTCAGGGTTTTCTGGTTCCTGCATTTTTGGATGCTGTAGATTTTAGGGAGCTGGTGGCAGCAGACATCCCGCAATGTTGTCAGTGGGGGTGTCAGTGCTGGGGGAAGGATAGCTCAGCGGTTTGAGCATTGGCCTGCTAAACCCAGGGTTGTGAGTTCAATCCTTGAGGGGGCCACTTAGGGATCTGGGGCAAAAATCTGTCAGGGGACAGTACTTGGTCCTGCTAGTGAAGGCAGGGGGCTGGACTCTATGACCTTTCAAGGTCCTTCCAGTTCTAGGAGATTGGCATATCTCCATTTATTAAATTAAATGGCCTCTTCTGGCAGCCCTCCCATCCCGGCCTGTGAGCTAGGATCTGTCTGTAAAGCCAAAGTCCTGCCCCCCACCAGTCGACAGAAGGAGCCCGGCTCCCCCAGAGAGCAGCTAATCCTCACCCGCCTGTTTGCAGAGCAAGTCACTGTCCTGCCCACAAGCTCCCAGCGAGCGCAAGGATCCGGGGCAGCCTCCCGCTCCCCACACACAGACACACACGCAGACCAGATGTAAAGTCATTTATTGAGGCAATGTCTCGAGATGCCCATTTCCAGCACCATCTCCTCACATGGGCTTGGGGGGAGGTCTCGGGGCAGCGCCCTAGAGGGGAGGAGAGAGGAGAACGTCAGGACACATTCAGCAGATGGCTCAGGGATCTGACTCCGTCAGGGAAAGGCCCATCAGCTCAGAGGAACCGCTAGTCCGGATCGGACCCTCCACCAGCCTGTCCCAGAGAGGGGCCAAAACCAAACGCTCCGGAGGAAGGGGAAGAACCCAGCAGTGGGCAGAGACATGCAGGTGGTTTAATATCCTTCCAGGACCTGTCACTCGTGATAACGACCTCTCTCTTTGATCCCACCTCCCCTCACCACATTCACTAGTGTCCCAAGCACAGGGGGGCGTCTCCTCTGACGAGACTATTCCACAGAGAATCACGGGCCTCGGGTGCCCGTTAACTCCAGCCCGGCAGGGCGTGTTAGCTCTGGGCCGGGCAGCGCTGGAACCTCGCCATGTCGCCATGAGGATCTGCTGCGCAGAGCAATGGGGGTGGACGCCGAGTCACTCGCATGGAGGGGGAAAATGGGGGACTCTGGTGTGGGAGGGGCCACGATCTCTGGCAGAGGAGAGCTTGCGGGGGGCTGGCAGGAGTCCCTGAGCCCCCCGGGGGGGGGGGAATTGGGGGAGGGACACAGAGAGCCCCGACGCGCAGGCTGGAGGGAGGGATCTGTGCACCATACGTACAGCAGGCCTGAACCTGGGTGGAGGGGTCCGGTCCTTCCGGGCCTCCCGGGAACGGTTCCTCACCACCTTGCTGTGGATGGCGCAGCTGACGCAGTAATGCAGCTTCACGTACAGCTTGGGCAGCACGTACGCTGGGGAGAGACGGGAGAGGTGTCAATCAGCTAGGGTGCCGGGGAGCCCACTGCTGACCCCCAGATGACAAGGCTGGAGCGCTGCATGATGGGACATGCCGTTAGGGTGGGCTCAGCTCCTTAGTCAAGGGAACGCTGCTAGTCTGCTCATTCTCCCCCCGCTGCGTCCTGGAGCACAAACAGGTCCCAGTCCTGCTGCTTCTCAGCAACTGGCTTTGGCAGGAATGCTGGACCTCCCGATGGCTCCCGGTCTGGGACGTCCACCCCGATGGGTGCCCGTCAGGGGACCAGAAACCCCAGGCACCACTCTGCTGCAGTGGGGCCTAACGGTTAGAGCAAGCAGCCAGGACACCTGGGTTTGACACCCAGCTTCGCGGCCCACCTTCTAGCAGCCCTTGGCAAACGAGCTCAGCTCCGTCACTGCCTCCTCCCCAGCATAGCAAGGATGAGACCACTTAACCCCCCCAGCCGGGCAACCCTCGCCGAAAGGCAGTCTCGTTCCTATGCAGAGCGCTTAACTGCTCCACTAGTCCTCTGCTAGCACCAGCCAGGGGCCGAAATCAGCCAGGGGCCAGGAGACGCGGCAGCATCTGGTGGGGAGCAGAGCACACAAGCTTGGGCGAATCTTCACAGCCACTTAATGCTTGATGGAGTTAAGAGGTACAACCCTTCTCCACCCACCACCTCTGGTATTCACCTAGCCCCCATCCCTGCAGCGTGGAGAACCTCACCCCCGTGAACGTAGGTCTCCCCAAACGCGCCTGGGAGGCAGGGCGCTGCTGCTGTCCCCATTGTACAGAGAAGCAAACTGAGGAAGTGGAACCCGGGTCTCAAGCTGGTGCCCGGACTACTGGCCCGGCTCTCGCTTGCTGAGGCCGGTAGCGCGGGCTGCAGCCGGCCCCGTGACACCCCCCCCGGCCCCCCCCCCGGCTCACAATCGAAGACGCTGGCTTCGGAGATGTCCCGGACCGCGGCGGCCTCCACGATGTTCCGGATGACGAACTTCTTGATGGCCTTGTCCTTGGGCACGCAGCGGGCGCAGTTGGTGCAGCGGATGGGCTGGACGTGCCCGCGGCCCTTCTTGGCGCGCCCGTTGTTCCGCCTCTTCTTGGTCTGGGGGGGCGGGGGGGGTGAGAAGCGCGTGGGGGGAGGTTGTGGGGGGGGCGCGCGAGGGGAGGGGTCAGAGGGGCGCTCCCGGGGGGGGGGCGCGAGGGGGAGGGGTCAGAGGGGCGCTCCCGGGGGGGGGGGGCGCGCGCGAGGGGAGGGGTCAGAGGGGCGCTCCCGGGGGGGGGGGGAGCGCGAGGGGGGGGGTCAGAGGGGCGCTCCCGGGGGGGGGGGGAGCGCGAGGGGGGGGTCAGAGGGGCGCTCCCGGGGGGGGGGGGGCGCGCGCGAGGGGAGGGGTCAGAGGGGGCGCTCCCGGGGGGGGGGCGCGCGCGAGGGGGGGGGGTCAGAGGAGCACCCGGGGGGGGGGGCGCGCGCGAGGGGGGGGGGGTTCAGAGGGGCGCTCCCGGGGGGGGGGGGGGCGCGCGCGAGGGGAGGGGTCAGAGGGGCGCTCCCGGGGGGGTGAGCGCGAGGGGGGAGGTCAGAGGCGCTCCCGGGGGGGGGGGGAGCGCGAGGGGGGGTCACAGCCAGGGCGACACCCCCCGCCCCCAGCTCCCGGGGCCCCGCGCGGGGGTCGCTGGGACATGCCCGGGGGGGGCCGCCCCAGGGGCCCGCGGAGCTGCGATGCAAGTGGATGGGATCTGGGCCCCGCGGCACAGGGGGGCGGGGACAGACCCCTCCCGGCCCGTTACCCCCCCACACTCCCCCCCCCCCGGCCCGGCTCCCCGCCTCGCGCCGCCGCTCACCATCTTGGAACAGACGAGGCGAAAGAGGATCCGGCCGCCGCGCCGGACCCTTATATAGTCCTCCGCCCGTCCCGGAAGTGCCTCCGCCAGGGGAGCGGGAGCCCGGGGAGGCCAGGAGACGCCCCCCCTCCGGGCCCACGTCCCTCCCGCCCCCTCCCCTTCTGCGGAGCAGGGGCCCTGGATCGCTGTGAGCACGGAGGAAGCCGGCCCCGGCTTTTCGGGACTCGGTAGGGACTATTTTGTCTGGCTGAGCGGACGGATCATACGTCACGTACGATAATTTTACATTCCCAGCATGCACCGCAGAGGCGGCCAGGTACGTGGGAGCGATGCATGCTGGGAGCTGTAGTCCTCTTTGCCGAGTAGGGCCCATTGGATGTTGGGAGATGTAGTCCCCGTGGGGCCGCATGGCCCAGGCTCTGAGCCGCGGGGGGAATGGGGGTGTGTCTGTGAACCCAGGAGTCCTGGCTCCTCCCCGCCCGCTCTAACCCAGCAGCCCCCCCAACCAGGGAGAGAACCCAGGAGTCCTGCTCCCAATCTCCTCCTTCCACTACCCCCCCCCCCCCATCTACAGGTCCCCTCTCCCGCCCCCACAGCCCTGCTCCTGAGGCCAGAACCCAGGCGTCCTGGCGCCCCAGCCTTTCAACTACGCCGCCCTGTACCGGCCCTTCAAGTACAAAGTGATGGTAAAGAAACAAAACCCAACTTCATGCCTCAGAATCATCCAGTTACGATTTTATTGCCGCCACAAAAGCAGGAGGAAAACGCTACAGCCCCCGGCCCCCCCCTTCAGTGAAACCTGGAGGCCAGACCCTGGTATCGTGCGCGCCGGTTACATACAGAGCGAAACCTCCCCCCCCTTGCTCTGGGGAACGGCTCCCTCGGAGGTGGCTCCGTGACACCCAGATGCCCCCACCGAGTCGAAAACCCCCTAACCCTTGGCTGCTGCCGTTCCATCGCTGCCTGGCAGAACCGCTCGCAGGTTACTCATGGGCCTTGGGTTTCACACTGAGAAAGCTCAGCGCAAAATCGGGCCCCTCGAAAAGGTCACAGATCCTAATCTGCCCAGGAAGGCTGCTCTGATCTTGCTACCTCTGCTCGCACAAAGGGGATAAACGTGTCTCACCTCTTCCCTCCCGCTCATCCCAGCAGCTCAAAGCTTCCGCCCGCTGCTTTGACAAAGATCCCAAGGGCCCCAGACGCTCAGCGGAGTGAAGTCCCTCGTGCTCTCACTATCCATCACAGGCTGTCCACAAAAGCCTGGAAGTTACCCAGCGGGCAACCTTTCAAAAAATAATCCCCCTCCAAGTAGCATTTCCCACTCAGAGTTAATGAGGCTACGCCGAGCCGTGGAGAAGGAGGGCGGCAGCTTTAACAGGTTTTCCAGCCCGTGTACAAAGCAGCGTGCCGGGACCACTGACCAGTGCTGTCCCATTGTGTCCTCGTGTCCCCCCATCTATCTGCAGCTGGTCTCTCTCCTCTTAGACTTCGATTGCCCCAGAGAGCTCCCAGGGACCGGGCTGTCGTTCTGTTTGTCCAGCGCCTAGCGCAATGGAGGCTTGGGGCATGTCTAGGCCCTCCAGTAATAGAAATAATACAGACGGCCAAGCAGTGTGCCTACAGCGATACTGAGGCCGATGGCTAGATGAAAAAACATCCGTGATTAGACTGAGTGGGAAAGCTCTGGCACAGCCCCGTTAGCCCCTCTCTGTGTTTCCAACACACCGTCAATGTACTGCCGGCTAGTGAACAGGGCACTCGAGCAGAAATCAGAAACCCTGGGCTCGGATACACTGCGACTGACCTGCTGTTTGACCCCACAGGTCGCTTCTGCTGTCTCTGTGTCTGGTCCCTCTCGACTGTCAGCTCCGGAGGTCCTGGTCGTTGTCCAGCACCTAGAACAATGGCGGCTACAAGCACCCCCATAGGACAGAATTAACTTCCTAGGTACCGGTCTCATGAGCAGCCTGGGAAGCACAATGAAGAAGCGAGCACCAAGAGGGGAAATAACCTGCCCCGATCACACACGCAGAGCAGGGAGGGGAGCCCAGGTTCCACAGCTACACTGCAACGAAAAACCCACGGCACCGAGTCTCCAAGACCAGGTCAACTGACCGGGGAGTCCAGGGGTGATATCTACCCTGCACTATTTCAGCCCCGCAGCCTGAGCCTGAGGCAGCCGCAGCCGGGCCTTGTACAGCAATAGAGACTGACCCGCGAGAGCCAGGCCAGCGTCTGACCCAGACGGACCTTCCAGAGATGGAGCCGAATTCGGAAGTCGCTGTTGCTCCATTCACATCCAGGGGGTTGGAGTTTGGAGTCTGGAATGCAGAATTGGTCCTGGAAAACCAACTCGAAGGACAGCGCTCTGGGGGGGGGGCGAGGCAAGGCCTTTCCAGGTTACCACCTGCCCCTGGCTCAGCTACGCTACAGAACAATGTTCCCAGGACCTTAGCTGGAATCCCGGGGGACGCCGTCGGGGAGAGATGTTCATCTCCCTCCCCTCTGGGGCTCCTGTTCCGATTCTATCTCCCTGCTTTTGGCAGAGGTCAGAGGGGCACCCGGGTCTGGCCCGGCCTCCATTCAGAGCTGCTCCGGGAACGGAGGCCTGTTTCGCGGGTTTGGAATGGAGCGGGGAGGGAAGAGGATGGAATCCACACGAGTCTGGCTCAGTGACCCTCCAGGCTGAGAGGAGTGGCAGGTCCTACTCTGAACATCCAGGCCCCGGGGAACCGGTGTCCGTATTACAATGTACCCATTGTAGTTGGACTCGTGCTGGCAACCTGAGCCGAGAGGCTGAAGCTTGATGGGTCTGTGGTGACCAAATCTCCCTCTTCCCCCTAGATGGCTGGGTTGGGCTGAGCGGTAAAGAAATCAGGCCCTGTTCTCATTTACTCTCAGGCCCCTTTAAGCTGCTCTGATGGTGTCAAGGGGTCTTAAAATAGGCAGAAATGCCCCCCCCCACACCCCTCGAGAATTGTTCCTGCCCTAAAGGACCCTCCAGCTTGTGGAGAGATAACATCGAGGCTCTGGAGAGGCCACTGCTCCCAGCGGAGGGGGCGGATGGGGGCATGGTTGGAGAATGCAGTTACAGCTATTCTCAGATACCCAGAGGCCACAAGGATCAGTGGGAAGTAGAGCACTAGTTAGAGCAGCCACAAGGCTGCTCTAACATACACTATGTGCCAGTTAGGACTCCGCAGGACCCCACAATACAGGGAGCTCGTAAGTGAGTTAAAGGGCTCTCTCCCACAAACCTCCTCCCGCCTTTCCTCTTCAGGAACGAAGTGACAGAATCAGCCGCTGTGCTTGTTCTCGGGACTCGCGTCCAGGGCCATCAATCTGGCATCTTTTCCCAGCACCTTGCCTTCCTCAGGTTCAGCTGTTTCAATTCCTACCTCCCCCAAGGAGGGTCCTCTCCCCTTCCCCCTTTTAATCGTGGCTGTAACAGACACAGCCCCCATCTTTCCTTGGCAGCCTCAAATCAACAACAAAACGGAAACTCGGCGGTGAGGAAGGTTACTCGAGTGCCGTTGGACAGACGCACCAATTGTTTGTCGTGACGTCTCCCCCTCTGTGAGCTATCACGGTGCAGCTCTAAGGCCGGCATGCGGCAAGGCTGGGGTAACAATAACCACGGCACAATGAAGAAGTGACAGAGGATTCTTTGCTTTTCAACTTGGCAACCATTCTGTTCAGACGTGCGTATCCATGCGCGCGCACGCGCGCTCTCTCCTCTCCCTGGGAAGTGCCTGAGCCCGGGGCTTGCCACGCAGGGGAACTGACCAACGGAACCAGAGCCGAAGAAGGACTCCCAAATAGTTCTGCCCACTAGTCGGTTTCCCTGAGGACAAGTCCTTAGCGGAGCCGGCTGGAACATTGTCCATGGAACGGTTTCTCATGGAAATACGCTGTTTCGAAGCTGAAACATTTGCAGAGTTGGATCATTTTCATGGGAAGGCTTCTGAGGTCCAGGGTGGACTCGTCAGTTGCTTCCAAAGAGACCCCTGAATTGAAAACCTGAATGTCTTGATCCAAAGAAGGGTATTTCAAGACAATTCCATTTAGCGAGGGGGAGGAAGAAGAAACTTTTGAAAGGTTTTGGTTTTGCTCCAACACAAAATGAAAACAATTCAAACCCTTGGAAGTTCCCACCAACCAGAATCGGCATTCTCCGGCCAGCTTTAGTCTTGTAATGAAGACACTGTGCTGGGGACTCTGCAACGCTGGGTTTAGTCCCCAGCTCTACCAGCCTTGGGCAAGCCAGAGTCTCTCTGGGCCTCATTATCCTTATGTTACAGACAGGGGAAACCACTTCCCTCTGTCACAAGGGGTCAGGAGGATCGATTGCGCTGTGTTTGTGAGTGTTCCCGAGGCTGGGGAGATCTTTGGGCAAATCATGCTCCAGAAGTCATGCCGTTTGAGCAGGAAGAGGCCTGGGGCATTAAATTACTCATGTTTATTTATAACAGACCTTCAGCCAGTACAGTACAAAACTTACAGTAGTATATCTCCATTACACAAATATTTACTTACAATATATTACAGATACAAAAAGCTTTTGCAGTAAGAGGAGTTGTTGTTGAAAAGCGAGTGTAACCTCACAAAAAAGGGGAAAAAACCCAAAGACAACAGCAAATCCATTAACGATATACAAATGAAAACTCGTTAGAAAGGAAGGAGGATCGTCGGAGCTGGAAGAGGGCTGGGGTATTGCACATCGTATTTTTTGTTCTTCATACATCTGATTAAAAATATATATATATATTTACACAAGTAAAGCGACCTGGAGTTTTACAAAATTCCTACATTTCTTTTAGACTTTTTACAGGGAAAAAAAAAAAGATGTGGAAAAAAGGTGTTTATAAATTTCAGAACTTCCCTTTTCTTTTGTTTAAAAAACACCTGACCCCCCCTTTGAATATTGTTGGTTTTACCTTTTGAAAAGGGGAACGAGAGGCATGGGGGGGTTGTGGGGCCCTTCATACTTATTCACAGTCTGCTGGGGATAACAGTCAGGTCAGGCGTAGCTGAATTTCGTACCAAATCAACAACATGACAGCGCGGCGGTTGTGGTCAGAAAGCGACTATAAACCTGACACTTTCATTTAGCTCCTTGGCTGTCAGGGAAGCTGGGCAGATCTGATCTGGGCAAAGGAGTTTTTACTCCTGTGAGCCCCGAAGGGTGATGATGTCCAGCCGTGTGCATTAACGGTCAGCAGCGCTGGTCCATCTGTGGACTTTAGAGGCTGGAGGTAGAACTAAGCCAGCCGGGTTCTCAGACTGAGTGGGAAATGGTTGGTGGCACAGAAGTTGCCTTTGCAAGTCAAAAGGTGGATTTTTCGAAGTGAATCAGAGAGAACCCGCAGCAGCAATAATGTCACTTTGACAAGTCTGCTTTTCAGACCACAACCGTGCTTTAAAAATCCCCCAAACAGCAGCCAACCTGGGCACCAGCTCTCCATGGCGGAATTTACCAAATGACAGTAAGAAAAGGAGACCTACATCTCGCTCTGAGCTTTGTTTCCAGTTCTGCTCAGAGAAGACCGCTTTACATGAGGTTTGTTTCCTTCTCTCTCTGCCTGCTCAGTGGCAGACGGGGGGGCAGGAAAAGTGCATCGTTTCCGCGTGAGAACCGACAGGTTTGGGCTCTGTTGGAGAAGACTCCTCAAAAATTACACACAATCGATCCGTTTTGCCTTGTATTGCTACCTTGTGGAAAACCAGCAGTTTCTTGCCAATTTAGCAGGTGCTGTGCATAACATCCAGAAAGCCTTAAAGTCACCGCACAGTCCTGTGTACATTGCTGCAAGGGGCCTGCCTGGTTTTCGTATTCACGGCGTACCTAGATGGAGATTTCTGCAGTCAGATCATATGGCAAGAGAAATGATTTCTGAGCATATTTATGAAAAGGGATTGACTCCAGATCCCGGTGTTTCGAGGACTGGACCAGTGCTGAAAAAGAACTGCTAAGGCAGTGACTCGGAAAAGGTCGGATCTCTCAAATCACTAGGCCTAGAACTCAATGCTCTGAAGTAACGGAATCATGTCATTCTGATTAACATCTTGCGTCTCACTTCAGTTCTGTTCAAAGCAGCTGCTAGCCCAAGAACCACTAGAGTTTAAACCCCCATCTGCAGTTCAGGAATCCCACACTTGGAGAGGTATAAAGTATGAGGTCAACATGTTCAAACAAGGATGACATCAGGCTCCTAAATCTACATGTCAGCCCCTGAAGAAGTAGCTTTATGTTCAAAGGTGCTGGCACCTACAGATCTCCTGGCCTTCAACAGCAACTGTGGGTGCTTTCCAATTCCAAAGAAAGAAATCAAAACAATAATCAGACCACTTATTTTAGAAGCTTACGGATTGGGGTTTTCAAAGACGCTTGAGGAAATGAAGTGCCCAACTCCCAGTGAAAGTCAATGAGAGTTGGGTGCCTTTTGAAAAATCCCAGTCCCAATGTGGAGGTCAGTGCTCAATTTTAGGCAAAATTTTAGTCTCTAACTTTGGTCACTCTCCAGGTTTTATTTCACACTTCAGCTGGAAGATGGTAATCAGAATGTTAGGATTTTATGGTCTGGTTTCCCGTGGTCTGCCAGGACTTTGGTGGAAAACAGTACACAGTGCTTCCTGAGCCAGTCAAACATTTCACAACCACTGGCTCTGGAGGAGAGACCAGAAAGGAATAAGCGAGTTTGCCCCACAATGGTTATATTTATAAACTGGAAAAGGGGGGTGGAGAATGTCTTCTAGGGAACTTTCCTAACCTCCTCGAATGATCTCAAAACATCACATCAGACACGACAGGCCCTTCTGCCAAAGCTGGTTTGTGCCGCCAACGGGCTTCTGGGAAAAAAAAACGGCTCAGCGGTTTCGTTTCACATCCGGGCACACAAACACCATCAACAGAAGAGCAAGAAGAAGAAGAAGAAGAAAATAAAGAGCAACGAGCGTTGCAACTTGTGAGGTGGTTCTGTTTGTTTTAGTAGAAAAAGAACAAGCCTTTGGTTTAAACCTCAAGGGAGCAGTTTGTTGGGCTGCTGTTGAGTGATTATTTTTATGCATCGTGGGCCTTGGTGTAAAGCGGGCTTCCCTCCTCTCACCCCCCTAAGTGATGGCCCTTGGAACAGTCAGACTCTGGGGTCCCCCCCACCCCATCTGTTTCCGATGGGTAGCGTTACCTAAGACAGAGCAGTGGGGTTGATTGACACTGTGGCCTACTGACCAATTGATGGGGGGAAGGGAACTGCACAGCCCCCTACCCCTTTTGTGCACGGTGGCCTGATGCAACTCTCACGCTCCTTCCAAGTGCCAGTACCGTCAGGATCCCAGCAGCAGGGGATGGGGAGGGGTTTCTTTCTATAAAAATAAAATAATCGTGGATGCTGCCTGCTTCTCTGGAGCAGGTGGAAGCCTGGCCATTGGCTACCAGCCCCCCATCAGTGCATCTTTGAATGGACTGTTTTCAAATCCCTCTCACGGGGATCACGGCTAGTTCTAGGATTCTGGGGGCCTCCCTCTCCTTAGTCTGGAGGTTTCCATTGACACGATTTCCTGCTCGTGCTCTTACTCCGGGGAGCGGCAGCAGAACCCACAGATCCTGTTGCTTTTGCAAGTCCCAGAAGCTAGCAGTCACCTTTCCCCATTTCTGGGATGTTTCCTTAGCGTAACCAAGTCCAGACCCTGGTCAATTCCCTCGCCCAGGGGGCTGGAGCACGTACCGGTAGTTAGCAGTCTGCTGGCTGGAGCAGACACAACTCTCAACAGAAGCCACTTCTCTGATGCAGCAAATCCCACTCCCCCCCCCCCCCCCCAGACACACACATTTAACACACCACTCTAAAGACACAATCTGCTTACGCACAAGTGCTAGAGACACAACCTCCGCCTCCCTCTGCTGCGCCACGCAGCGTCACAACTACCTGTGGGGCAAACCGACCCAACAACCAGCTTTCGCATTGAAAGTGCAGCTCTTTAGGGCTTTTGCAACGGACCCAATTCCTCTGTGCAAATAAGGGCCAGACACGCACTCACTGGGAAGCTACAGAATCAGGCGACAACGTGCCCAGCGGGGACCCCTGGGGAAAGCAGCTCTTCAACCACGCAGCGCAGAACAAAGCGACGGGGTTAGGTTTCCTAGGGGCTGACCTGTGTAACGACTGTCCTTCGTCCCTGGATACTGTCCCCAGCCTGGCCCCGACAACAGGTCACTAGGTGACACCACCAAAGTCCTCCTGGGATCAGGTCCAGGTCTCCAGTGCTCAGCAGACGCTAAAGGAAGCAAAGTGCTTTGGGGGGGCGGGAGTCAGCGGCAGGTGCCTAATCCAGGACTGAGGCCGGCACCTGGTTCTTACTCACACTTACAAGGCTATTCAAGAGCTGACCCCAGACACCGGTGTGACAAGGAGGAAGCTAACTCAGCCAGTGTCCTCCTCAGCTCTCCGGGGGCGGAGTGGGCTGAACACGCCAGCAGACCCCAGCAGGGGAGAACAAAGCCGCCACTCAAAGACGCTTGCTCTCCTCCTGGCTAACGTACTTTCATCTCATCACGGGCCCAGCTGGATCCCACCCAGATCCTCGGAGCCGCCTACCTCTGATCTGAGATGGAGCTGGTTCTGAAAAGCCATGCAAAAGTCCTGCACAGCGCCACCTTCCTTCAACAGATGGCACTGCAGCAGCTTCATCCTCACCAGATCCTCTCTGCCTGCTACAGGAGACTTCATCACAAAGCTATCGGGGACAGAACGCACTATTCTGCGTTCCAGGCCACAGAGATACCACCCATTAAAGCTTGGGGCATGTTCACCCTACGGACACCCCCCCACATGCCGTGGCTAGCTCGTGGCTTTCCTGGCCAGGGGAGTTCTCTTTACTTTAGCACCGAATCGGAGATGCTCGTTGCCCGACGGCAGCTTGAGGGTGGCTCGGGACTGAAACCGAAAAGAGTCAGAAGGAAGGGGCGGGGGCGAGAGGGTTAAACCGTAAGACGCGTGTGCGTGTTACGTCACCGTGTGCTTGAGGTTTACGTGTTCCTCCCGGCAGAGAGAGAAGTAGATCAAGTCTCTGACAAAAATTCAAAGAGCTTTGGAGAGAGTTATCAAGAAAAAAAAAGCTTAATAAATAACTAAGGGAGGACCAGGAAGGAAAAGCACAAAGAATGTAAAAAATCCGTTAACAATATTTAAATAACCCCGTTTATAAAAAGGCAAATCGTTAAGAGCTCCCCTTGGGATTTTTTTTTTTAATTATTGATATTTTTTTTTAAATATTTTGTAGCCAAAGTCAGTGCAAAGGAGTATAAAAGAAAAACAGGTCCATGCCCAACGGGAGGGGGTGGAGCTAGAGCCAGGGGGAGGAGTCACGGGGAGATCAGGGCGCAGGGCGGGGACTGAGTTCGTCTACACTTTGTGCTCGCCCCGCACTATGTGGGAGGAGAATTCGTACCGATCCTGGCTGTGGTAGCCACAGATGTTGCACTCGAAAGGGTCTCTGAAGCCGTGGCAGCCCATGTGGATGGTGAACATCACGTGGTCCAGGAAGAGGATCCGGCAGTGCTCGCACTTGAAGGCTTTCAGCTGCTCCCCTTCCTCGTTCACCACGCGCAGGACGTCTTTGGCTGAGCTGGGCGTCGCTCGGGCAGCGGGGGTGCCCTCCTGCAGCTTGGGGTCCTCTTTGGCGTAGGCGGAGCTCTGCCGGCTGCCGGTGCAGTTCCCCACCGGCAGCTGTGAGGTCCTCTCTTCGTGGTTGCTCTCAGTGTCTGTGGAATCCTGGCAGCCGTTGCTGGGCGACAGGCCCTGGTCGCGCCCCCGGTACAGAATCTGCGCCCCCTCGGGAATGTCCTCGTGGCCTTCAACGGCTTCTCGGCTCCCCGGGATTTCCAGCCGGCCCGGGATGGGCTGGATCTGGGTGTAGACGGAGCTGATCACAGGTGTGATCTCCGAGATGCAGTTTGTGGAGGGGAGGCGGAGGGGGCGCAGGTGCTCGGCCCCCACAAAGGACAGCGAGCTGCCGTAACTGGGGTCGAGGGGGTGGTGGGCGGCCACCAGCTCCACGTCCTTCTCGAAGCTGGCGTTCACATCGAAGGGGAGGTCGGAGAGGTTGAACCGCATCTGCTTCTCCCCTGGGGGCAAGGAGCAAGGGATCAGAACCCGGGGCCAGCCCCACACGCTCCGCAGAGGGGCTCCGTCTAGAGACGCGCTCCGCTCCGCCCGGCGCAGCCCGGGATCCCTTCACACAGCAACCCACGCCGGCCTGGGCCTCAGCAGTGACAGCCGTGGAGGGGAGGGGGCCTCAGCACGGGGTGCTCCCCCTTTCCCGGTAGGATCAGGGCCCTGCTGTGCGCACACGCACTGTCTCAGCGGGGCCCGGTGCTGCTGCGGGCACCGGCTTCCCAGTGAAGGCCCCTGGCCAGCCCTCGGACTTACCCCCCCCCAAACGCCCCCGGCCGTTTCGAATGGAGGAACGGTTCTACCCTGCCCCCTTCCCAACACCGCTGTGGTCCCAGTGCAGAACAGGTGCCACGTTCCCCCAACCCGGCGGTGACTGGATTTCGGGGTGGGGGGGTGCAGGATCCCTGTCTGTACAGGGCTTTGGGGGCCTGCAGGATGAAAGGCGCTGGGTGAGGTCAGGGGCGTAAGTACGTACAGGGCCTTCGCTCCTCAGAGGGGGCCCTGCAGAGGCCAAGGAACTGCTGCCAACCCCACCCTCACCTCTCCCTCTGCTCTTCCCGGGAAGCAAGGGGGAGCCCCTTACCCACAAATTTCTGAGGTGTGGAGCGTTTCCGTTTGGTGAGGCTGTTCGCCAGCCGGTCGATAAACGTCGGCCGGTCGGACGAGGGGTGAAGCAGAGAATCCGGCACCATCTCCAGGTCTCGCATCTCATCGCCTGCCAAGACAAGGGAAACCCACTCAGCCAATCCCCGATGCGGGAGGGGCGAATAGGACCAGGGAGATCGCTTCCACTCCCCGGGCTGGAGGCGGGGCAGGTGAAGAGCGGGGCACAAAGTCCCACCTCTCCTTTTCTCCACTGTCCCTGGCTCAGTCTGCAAGCCAAAAGCTTACCCACTTCTTCCACCGATCGGTCCTCCGACGGCACCACCAGCAACCCCACCACACGCTCCTTTGCCTGAGCAGCCCCCTCCCCCCCGCTTGGCCTTGGCCGTGCGGCACCGTAACCGCTCTGGGGAAGGGACTCTCTCTCGGCTGGTGTTTTAAGCATCCCCGGCAGCGACAGTGCTAGAGAAGGGCTTGGTGGCAGGAAAGGCGTCTCCACCCCGGCGGCAGTCTGTCGCTCTCACCGCTGCAGGCTACTCGGGTTTAAAGCATTACTGACTATCGCCCTCGCCTGACATCCCAGGGGCTGGCCTGACACTTGGTTCTACAATCCCCCCCTTGCCCCGCAGGGAGACCCACTCCCAGCCAGCCGAGTCCACGTGGACAGTGCTCTGACAGCTGCAGCCTGCTGGGGAAGAAAGGGCAAGCACTGCTCCTCGGCTTGCCTTCCCCGGCCGGCCTCCCCACAGCGCCGGGTCCCAATCTGGCATCCGACCCCCACTTGGTGTTGTGTTTAATTTGGATTGCGAAGGCCTCAGCAGAGCCTTCCCTTCCCGTGGCTGTGAAGTGCCACCTACGTCTCTGGCAGCCTAGAAACAATAATGGAGGTGCGGGAAATTGGAACTACAAAGAGGCTGATAGAATCTCAGACAAACGGGCCTTTTAGCCAACATCCAGTGGAGTGTCAGATCTGCCCTCGCTCCGGGGGATTCTCCTGCCCTGGCTGGGGAGAGCCATGGAGCAGGTCCTGGAGGTTTGCAAAAAGAAAGCTTCGCCGTAAGCCGGCTGCTCTGCTTTGACAGCCCATCAGCCAGGTTACGCTTTCCTAGCAGGGCGGGTCTTTGTGATCTTTAGGGTTGATTTTTCCTTTGAACCAAGGTGCAGATGCTGGAACTAGCCAGATCTTACGAGCTGAGCACAAGTTTCAGTTCCACAGAGCTGACGGAGACGCCCAGAAAGCCTGCGAGATACACGCCCACAAGGCCAGGCCTGCGCCGCTGGGCAGGCTGGCGTGCTGGGGGCCGGCGTGTGAAGGAACACACGCACCGATTCCATTTTGGGTGGTCTGCATGCAGAACGATCTGACCACGGAGGTGCCAATTCGGGAGCTGGGGGTTGTTAGATGTCAGAGCACAGTTAGTTTGGTGTTGATCAGTTTGGAGATTATCCATCCCCTGTCGCAAAGAGAGGCTAGAGCGTGGCTCTGCATAGTAAAGTTTTGTTTGTTAACAGGAAATGCTTTAAGGAGTTTTCTCCTAATAGAATGATTTATAAAAAGACGTAAGATCATGCTCCAAGCGAGCCACTTCACCTAACGACGGGCTCCGGGCAAGGGGAGATTCATAACGAGGGAATACTTCGCACTTACTTGGGCCGCCATATTAAGAATTCGCACACGCATAGCACCTTCTATCCCAGGGTCTCCAGAGCATTTTGATTTAAACACATCTCCATTCATTACGCCCTCCCGCTTCCAAGAGCCATTATCCCATTTCACAGGTGGGGGAAAAGCAAGGGGAAGTGCCGTGTCCCAACGTTACATAATCTAGAGTCCGTGGTGGAGCTGGGAACAGAACCCCGGAGTCCACACTCCCCATTTTCTACTCTAACCGCTAGTCCTCATGCCCTTCCAGAGCCGGGAAGAGAAGCCAGAAGTCCTGACTCCCCGCCCTGCTCTAAGCACTAGGCGTCCCAGCAGGTGCCTGGGAGCAGCTACTCACTCGCCAGTTACTGGACAACGTACTGACCTTGCTGGCCGGCCAGCGACGGCTGTTCAGTGTTCAGACTCTGCAGATAGTTGTGGCAGCGCTCCTTGTGCTCCTCCAGCGTGCTCTGCTGCTTGTAGCTCCGGCCGCAGTAGTTGCATTTGTAGGGCTTGCCGACTGTGGGGGAGGAGACTGGAAAAAATGAAAACACAGATCCTGGCCATCAAAACAGATATCACACAGAACCCAGATCTTACCCGGAAGCAGTCACAGCCACATGTGCTGCAGCCACGCAGAGGGGCTAAGGGCGTAACAGGGCTGGGATTGAAGCAGGCGGATTCGCCAAGGAGCGGATACTGATGTTCAATGTCACTGACTAATCCAGGCGCCTCTTGGCGTTTGATGCCACAGCATGTCTGAGCTGGGCACCAAGTCAGTCAGGCCCTTCTTGCAAACGCCAAACGGACCCTTCACCTTTTCCTCCTCCTTTACATTTTAGTCCGTGACATTTTATAAGATACCTTTGCTAATTTGTCCAGTGCACCAGTTAGTGTCTCCCGTGCGTCAGATTTAAAATGACTGTTTTGAACCAAGAGCCGATGAGACGTTTCCTCCGAAACAAACGAACACGCCGGCACGCCTGGCCTAGCCCTCGTAGGAGGCAGGCAAGCGCGATCCCTTCGTTACAGATCAGGGAACAGCGGGCCACCACAGGTAAGATGTCTCGCTGACGACTGCAGCGATCCATGAAGAGTTAGGAACTCGGACCCAGGTCACTCACCTGGCTCTAACCACTGGGCGAACGGCCTTTCCAGAGCCAGGATCAGAGCCCAGGAGTCCTGCCCCGCATCATCCCGAACACAATGTTACTGAATCTGGTGCAGTGGCTCTCACTTCCCCTTGTGGAAGGTTTCTCTCCTCCCAAGCGGTCTCCGGACAGCAACAAGGCGTCCGGCGCGTCTGGATTTTGAAAGGGGAGGGGAAGGCTGGAGCTTGTGGAACGCTGGCTCAGGACAGCAGCCTCCGCTGACCCGTCCTTTACCGGTGCGTGCTCTGCTCTCTCTCAGCTGCCCCGCCCCTCTGGCTTACGTGCGGCTGGTCTGCAGGGCTGGCCCCCGGAAGAAGCCAGGGCAATATTGAAAAGTGCTGCCGCAGCCTGCTGGAAATCCCCAGCGCTCTGTGACATCTCTCAGCACACCCGCGCCAGGCCTGCTGCAGCTCACCACAGAACGGCCGGCCGTTTTTGACTGGTGACTGATGGCGGCTGGGAGCCTGTGGGCTCCGAAAGCACTGGCAAGGGATGGGTCCGGGGCAGCGCTCTCACCTCTGCTAATTTCCCCATTGAGAACCTGACGGTTATCTCAGGTTCGGCCACTCAGTTCTGCTCCGTGAGGGTCACCAGACACAGCAGAGCCATTGCACATTCTGGGCCATGCTAGCCAGGCCGTCGGCAGGATGCACTGATTCGTATGGAACTTTTAGCTGGGCACCTCAAGAGGCAGACAGATTTGCAGACATAATTGTTACCCCGCTGCAGGGGCAGACAGCCGTCCTAGATACTCCAACCCCATAGCATCTGGTGCAGGCTGTGCTGAGGACCAGGAAGCACTTTTGCATTGTTTTAAGACAATTTGCTGCATTATGATGAATCCTGGTGCCGAGGAGCAGCCAAGAATATTGACTATCAGCGGTAAAGATGCCCAATGGCCTGTGATGGGATGTTAGATGGGGTGGGATCTGAGTTACTACAGAGAATTCTTTCCTAGGTGTCTGGCTGGTGAGTCTTGCCCACATGCTCAGGGTTCAGCTGATCGCCATATTTGGGGTCAGGAAGGAATTTTCCTTCAAGGCAGATTGGCAGAGGCCCTGGAGTTTTTTTGCCTTCTTCTGTAGCATGGGGCACGGGTCACTTGCTGGAGGATTCTCTGCACCTTGAAGTCTTTAAACCAGGATTTGAGGACTTCAATAGCTCAGACATAGGTCAGGGGTTTATTCCAGGAGTGGGTGGGTGAGATTCTGTGGCCTGCGTTGTGCAGGAGGTCAGACTAGACGATCATAATGGTCCCTTCTGACCTTAAAGTCTATGAGTCTAAGACTGGAGCTGCGTTTTGCTAGGTACAAACAGAGCAGGGGACAGTCCTTGCCCGGAAGAACTTTGTCGACACAGGACAAAGGAGGATATAAACCCATGTGATGGCGGCAAACGTCACGTGAGCTCCATTTGGGGAGGGGGCATTCGGCAGGCAGGGATACGCTCAATGGAACGAAAAGGGAAGAGAGAAGGGGGCAGATCACGGAAGGAGAAGGGCAGATGGGCCAGATGTGGCGTTTGTGGACGTGAATCCAGGTGAATGTAATATGCCGTCTACGACTCATTCACTCTTAGCTGCGACACTCAAAATCTTTTATCCCCATATGCATGGGGCACCGGCCCCTAGTTGCTCACTCCCCTCAGTGTTTGATGGCAGAGGAGTCTGGAAGCTGCCTAGATCCTGCACTGCTGGGCCAGTGGCGACAGAGGCTATTTATTATGTCCCCCAGAGGGTGATTTTGGCCACCTACTGCCCTGGATGGAGCAGTTCTGCCCCGGCAAGGAGCGGGACTGGCCAGGCTGACACGTCTTTCCCTACAAAGACGCTCGAGGGAGCGTGGAGCTTCCCTGACGCCCTTCAAAGGCCTTTTACCCGAGTTCTAGATAAGCGGCAACCATCACAACGCTCGACACGCCTGACAAGCCCTGTGCTCTGCAGCAGAGGGGCTGAGTGAGCCACCACAGCGGCTTACAGTACTTTGGACCAGACGCCCACTAAGCAGGGCCGTGACAAGCTGCCTCCCCGGGTCATAGACGAAGGCCCCGAGGTTACGCAGCAAGTCGGCGGTGGAGCTAGGAACACAACTCGGGAGTCCCGACTCCCAGGCCTCCTCCTCTACCCACTAAGCCGTGCTTTAGCCTTTGCCAGGAAAGGGAGGGCTGTTCCCGAGACGAGGGGACGCACAAAGTGCACAGCTAAGGAACTGGAATACGCCATTCCCGCCGATGGCGAGATGCGCCCCGGGGAAGAGCGTGGTCTGATGGGTACAGTGAGGGATTCCTGGGTCCCCTTTTAGACTGGAGCTCGAGTAGTATTCTGCTTTGCAGTCTACTTCTCTGAAATCGTAAACTGTGCGCGGGGGTGGCGGGGGGATTCCTACGTTTTTAGCCAACTACCAGAGTAATATTCTGATACCGGCCCCCTCTGCGAGACTCAGACGCTTTGCCAGCGTTCTCCGAACCATTCAGAGGAAGTGCCTGCGTGGAACGAAACCGTCGCTCATCAGATACGGTGGCACCTGCGTCACCAATGCACCATCTTGGGGTCTGAGGCGCCGGTGGAGTTTTTCCCTCGCTGAAACCGCCATGCTCAGACCTGCCTGAACCAGACTTATTGAGTCACGTTACAGAAAACGGTTATTTGGTTTGCGACGTGTGGTTTAACCTTTAACTACTCTGATTTTTCAAGAAAAAAATGTTTGCCCCTCATCCGCTCACGTAGCTGGAACTTTACCATTTCAAGTTTTGCACTCTCATAAAAATCACTTCCTATGTATAAAGCTCCTTTCATTGGAGGACTTCAAGGGTGCTTCGCACACCTTAGGTGAGCCTCAAGCTTCTGGGACCAGGGCCAGTATTGTTACCCTGTCACGGAGTGTGGGGGAGTCCGGCCCTGCACCCCTCTTCCCCGGATTCACTGGGAGTCTCAGCCAGCCAGTAGAACAGAAGGTTTATTAGAGATGCCAGGAACACAGTCCAACCAGAGCTTGTCAGTACATCCAGGACCCCTCAGTCGGGTCCTTCCGGGGGGCAGGGAGCTTAGACCCCAGCCCGGGGGCTCCCTGCATTTCACCCCACAGCTCCAAACGGGGGCAGGGAGGCCAGACCCTGTCTGCCTCTCTCCCCTCTTCTCCGGCCAGCTCCAAACTGAAACTCCCCAGCCCCTCCTCCCCCTTTGTCTCCTTCCCGGGCCAGGAGGTCACCTGATCCCTTTGTTCCAACACCTTCATCTCTCACCTTTGCAAGGGAGGGGCCGGGCCATCTGTTGCCAGGAGACAGGGCCATTCTCTGTGTCCAGGCCTCTGCCCACCCCTGCCTTCTAGGGCTTTGTAACAATCATGCACCGTCGTCCCACCACCTAGATACTCAAGCACTGCATAGGGGAAACTGAGGCACCCACACAGTACTCAGGGAAACCTTAACAACAGTCCTAGTTCGTCACATACCCCCACTTTACAGAAGGTGGAAACTGAGGCCCAGAGCTAGGGAGTGAGGTCAGAGAGTCAGCGGCAGACGGGGTGACTGCCAGTCCTCTGGTCTCGCTCTTACGCCACACCCAGTCTCAAGGGAACAGGTCAAGAACCCAGAGTTGTGCTACCCAGTTCTCCAACATGGGAAGGGATCTTAAGAGAATTAATACATCCTAAGCGTCCTCATTTCAATCTGAGTGGGGACACAAGGATACACTTATCTTGGGGGTCAGGGCAGGTACTGACTTGCAAATAGAGCAGCCCTAGTGCTGCTGACAGGCCAGAATAAACAAACCTATACAATCCTAGCTTCTGTAACCACATCCTAGGTCAGCACTTGGTACATTTAAATTCTAGCCAGAGACCTGAGCTCATCTCAGGCCCTTCCCCACTCCTGACGAAACACTCCACACTGCAGCCAGGGCCCCAGGATGGGGGTTACTAGTCAAATCTCTCTCACCTTCAGTCACATGTTAGTTCCAATGTGCCCAGCTGGGCAAGACCGAAAATCTAGACAAAACAGAAAAGCCGATCCCCTCGCGGGAGTTTATTGCTGTGGAAGTCAACGGCATCCATGACGCAGACGCCACTGTATCTGACGAGTTCACTCCACTCATGCACTTCCTATGAACGGTTCAGAGAACTCTGGCAAAGCGATTCAGATTCCAGTAAATGGGGCCAGAATCAGAGTATTACTGTTAGTTGGCTAAAAACACAGGACCCCAACCTCTGCCCACCCGCATATCCACTTCACAGTTTCCAAGTAGAAGACTGCAAAGCAGTCTACAATGTAATGTAACTGTAACTAAATTATAAAATTTGTAGATGACACCACACTGGGAGGGTTACACGCATTTTTGAGGACAGGTTTACAATTCCAGATGGCCGTGACAGATTGGAGAATTGCTCTGAATTCAACAAGATGCAATTCAATAAAGACAAGTGCAAAGTACTTCACTTGGGAAGGAAAAATCAAACGCACAAACTAGAAACGGGGGAATAACTAGCTAGGCGGTCGGACTGCTGAAAAGGATCTGGGGGTTCTAGTGGATAACGGCATGAATACGAGTCAACAAGGCAATGGACTTGCAAAAGAGGCTAATATGATTCTGGGGTGTTTTGAGAGGCATGCTGTATGTAAGCCACAGGAGCTCACGGTCCCGCTCTACTCAGCACTGGTGAGGTCCCAGCTAGAGAACTGCGTCCAGTTCTGGGCACCGCACTTTAGGAAAGATGTTGACAAACTGGAACGAGTTGAGAGGAGAGCAACGAAAACCTCTTCCGAAAACCTGCCCTGAGAAAAGGTTACAAACCCCGGGCAGGTTTAGTCTGGAGGAAAGACGACCGAAGGGGGACCTGAGAACAGCCTCCCGATACATGAAGGGCGGTTACAAAGAGGACGGTGATCGATTGTTCTGCATGTTCACTGAAGGTAGGACAAGTAATGGGCTTAATCTGCAGCAAGGGAGACTGAGCAAGGGAGCCATCAGGAAAACCTAACTCCAAGGGGAGTTAAACTCTGGAATAGGGTTCCGCTGTTGAAAGCTTTTAAAAGCATGTTGGACAAACACCTGGTGGGGCTGGTCTAGGTTTACCTGGTCCTGCCACAGCGCAGAGGCTGGACTTGCTGACCACTCGAGGTCCCTGCCAGCCCTGCATTTCTAGGATCCTACACTTCCAGTCACGCACAGGACACTGCAGGAAACATCTGGCTTTGGAGTCTAATAGCGGGAAGTGATGTGCAAGTATCGGGCTCTTGGGAAGATGCCAAATACAGCCGGGGCCCCACAACACTTGGGCACCTAGTAACTCAACATCCAGACCCCCAGGAACAGCCTCTGTCCCAGCAAAGCCACAATGAGTAAGTCTGCACAAGCCACTGTTTGAACTGACCAAGGGAACCTCACAACAAGGAACTGGCTTGGAGTCCAGGGACCAAATTCAGGCTGGTGCATCTTCATTGAAGCCCACAAGGTTCACACCATTGCTGTGGTTATACAGGGAGAGGATGGACGGGTTTGGACCTGGATCTCCAGGGGGCTGGCAAAAGCGGAGCAACTAAGTCCAAGATCTTCATCAGTACGGCATGTCAGGCGCGGGGGCCACTTGTTGATGCCCTACCCAATGAGAAAGCAAGTGCCATCTCCACACTTGTTTTCCTCCATGATCTCCCCAGCTTCGGTGCTGGATCAAAGCACAGTCCAGGCTATTGGAACTAACAAGTCAGTGTTAATTTCAGCCTGAAAACACCTCCTTACAAATCACTTTGGAGGAGTTGATTGCAGCTGTAAACCAGCATTATTTTCATACAGCAACTGAAAATCTGTTTAACCCAGCCCCGAGGGAGATGGGCTAATGTAGTCTGCAACCACAGCCAGGCAGCTTTGTGTTAGAAATATGCATTTATTTACCAAATCTTTAGCTATTTTGATGCTAGCGATGTGACTAAAAGTTCCATTGCCTCTCATTAGTCTAGCTCTCTTAGCTCTTATGTAAATAGCTCCCTGAACGGCTTGGTTGCTTTGTTTTTAATCTGCATTTATTTTTGGCTTTAGAAAAACCTTTTGAAAACCAGGCTGGGGTCCTGAGTTGGGTTTTCTAGGCCAGAGTTTTGAAGCTCCAGGATGAAAAGCCCCCCAGTTATTTTCCCTTCCGGGGGAATCTGCCCTTAGATCCAACACTTTCCTCTCTCTCCTGACCTGGCCTGTACGGCAGGGTCCTCTGGACAGACTGCTCCCAGTTCTTCACAAAGAGATGGCAGAACACGCATGACCCATGGGGGGAATTTGTGACAAAGAGGCAGGATGATGTAATGGTTACAGAACTGGACTTCTGGGTTCTATTTCCAGGTCTTCCACTTACTGGCTTTCCGACAAGTCACCTTATTTCTCTTCCTCAGTTTACCCAGCTGAAAAACAGGTGCAATATCACATACCTACTTTATAGGATTGCTGGGCATAATGTGTGTCTTCGAGAGCCTCCTTCCCACCACCCCGCTTTCATCTGTCACCTGACTGAACGCTCTTTTGGCCAGGGACCGGGCCTGGTTCAATTGTCTGTAAAGCACCTAACGCACGGCTGATGCCAAGTGAACCCAGTGTCACGATTTCAAGGCAGTAAGGGCGTTATTTTGACTGTCCAGCCAAATCCTGAGGAGGGAAAAACGTTTCTTCAGAAGAGGCTCGACAGGAAACAGGGGGAAGCTCTCATGTGAACACAAGCTGCTACGAGGAGCAGCAAACGCTAAAACAGAGGGCGGTCTCCAGGGACGGGAGTCTCATCACAGCTGTCCCGGGTGTGGGCTGCGGCGTCTGATCTATTTCAGAACGACGCGGCACGTTTGATCTGGATTTTAAAACCTCACTCTTGTGGACAGCTTGTCTTCGGAGATGAAAGCAGGGACATGCCCAAGAGGGACAGCATGAAACGCACATGCCTCTAGCTAAGGCGGTGGGGAGGAAAACCCACCCCCAGCTCCCTTCCAGCAAGGCAGGGCAGCCACCTTTCTGTGGCTGAGAAATCCACACACGGATGAGGCGTTTTCTTAATAATTAGCTGTTCTAAAGATTAATGTTGTTTGATATTCTAAACCAGACCAGGGCCTGTCCTATTTCCAGGCCTGACACAAGAAGAACTAAGGCTCCAAGGTAACCCTTCCTGTGCCACGAGGCGGAGGGACGTTAGTGCAGCCCTGTGACTGCACCAACTCGCCTCTGAAGCACAGGCAGGAGACCTGGGTTCGAATCCCGACTTCACGCCAAGAACGCCACGAGGGACTCTGCTGTTGCCAATCTGTTTGCCATGGAAAGTGCATGGGTGGCAGGACAAAACCCTACGATCAACGGATAGCGTCAGGGGAGACGTGTAGCAGCTACCCTCCCCGACTCGAATGGCTGATCGGTCCAGCATGTAACTGGCTATGTTTGGACAGTCTTGGCTTAGGAGGCGGCACGGCCTAGAACAGGGATGGACCCTTTGCCCTGCTCCTGCCTGCATGTTGCCAGGTAACAGCCAGGGCAAAGGGCTCCTTTTCGCAAGCACCACGTTCACGTTAAGGAGAAGTGCCAAGAGCCCCGGTGCTCGCCGTGCAGAGCTCAGAGCCGACGTGACCCACCAAGCGACGCCAACTGCTGGATCCCTGGCCAAGGGCCCAATTCACAACCACGGGCTGCAAGATGCAGCTGATACAGGCTGGTCACTTCACCTTTATGCACACCCAGCTCCCAAAACGGGGCAGAGTGACACAATGAACAAACCAACCTACGGAACTCACTGCCCCAAGGTATCACTACGGCCAAGAGCTTAGAGAACTAAAACAAAAACATTCATATAGATAATGAGACCTTCCAGGTACAACAGAGAGAATAAGACAAACAGGAACCCTCATGCTTCAGGGCATATGCCAGCCACTAGTCATCAGGGGGTCAGGCAGTAACTTCCCTCAAGGGCAAATTATTCTGTAATTGTCCACTAGGGGGTTCCCGGAACCTTCCTCCGAAGCGAAGGGCCCTGGCCACTGGTGGAGACAGGGTACTGGTTTAAACAAGGACTACAGGTCTGATCCTGTATGGCAATTCCTGTGCTCCACTCTCTTGCCAAAATACCGCACTTACTCACCCTTTTTGAAGCTGCTCATTAGCAGCCACCCCTCTACGAATGCAGGGACAACAGAGATACCTGCTGGTGCTGCGACACACATACGGAGCAAGTGTTCTGCTATTTTTAAATCCCATTTTGTAACTTTTCCCCTGTTCGGAAACAAACAGCGCCAGACAAGATGGAACTCAGCTTGTGCTGAGCTTGGCAGGTACCTTCCGGGCTGCTCCTTAACAGACCGAGCGGAGCCGGCATTATTAGCTGTCGCCATGAACAACCAGGAGAAGCTGGGGGTGGAAGGGAGGGCAACAGCTGATGTTGATTGCTGTAGACTGAAGACCTCTTCAGGATGACTGAAGGCCTCAAGGCAAACAGGCCGCAGCTCAGCCAGCCCTGGCAATGTACAGTGGTCTCGGTGCAGAGAAGAGAGCGGTCGCTGCTACCTGGCTTTTCTCAGCCTCCAAATGAGCCTGGATAAAACAGACAGGCTCTTTGCTCCCTCTGGAGTGAGTCTCATTAAGGTTTCTGCTCCCAGCCACTGACTTATTTCATTTTATTTTATTTTATTTTTTGGCGGGGACGGTCTGGGGGAAAAGATCTTCTTGTTACTGGCTCCCCGTTATCCCTGCAGCCCTAAGCCACTAATCTCACTTCGCCCCGTTGGGTGAAACCGACCAGGAACAGCGTCAAGATGGTCAGAAAAGAATGGTTACAATAGAAACGTCTGCCACATTCAGTCCAGCGTTTCACCAGCAAGTCGACTTTGTTTTGCTAAGTTACGGTTTACGCAGAGACACCAGAGTTTATTCCCTGCCCTGCAGAAACATCAAGGTCCAAACCACTAACTTGCTGTAAAACCTACCAAACAACAGAGCACTAAAATGCAGCCCATTCGCGGGTTAATCAGAGATCAGTCCCTGGGCAGGGGTTCTTGCTCTGGGGTTGCTGGTGCCTCACGTTTTTCAGATGTCCCTTTGGCATCTTCAGGCAAGTCACCGATGGAACCTGACAGGTTCCCAAAAGATGGGGAGACAAAGCCTTCAGCCCCAGGGAAAGGAAAGCTTGGGGGCTGCAACATGAGGCCCCTGGCGTGGGGATGTGAATATAATCAGGGCTCTCCATCAAGGCCGCGGAAGGGGAAAGAGTTCTGTGGCAGCTCAGTAAAGGACCCTGGGCAAGACCCTGATCAGAAAAGTTCCTGCAGAGGTTGGTTTTTGCCCCCCCTCCTTTTTAAAAAAATAAAAAAAGAGGAAGCCGGCACACGAGACATCTGTTTCCCTTTGGCACTCAAAAGGTTAAACAGGAGAAAGTCACAGATGGCTTCAAACACCTGGGTGAACTTTAAAACCCCACCGGCTCCTGCTCACGAGTCGAGGGAAAATGAGCGGAGCTCAGAGGGAGCTGGTCTCTTTCACTCCCACCCCACGCCCTCAGCCAGCTGTTACATCACGGAACCAAAGGGGAAAAGCCCCGTCTCAAATGCCACATTGAAAAGGACACCGTCAAAACAACAACAGAAAACCCCAACCGCTTCTTTCCACCGGACAGGGCCGGCCCAGCGGTGCACCAGAGCGAGGACGCCAGCATGAACACACGAAGGCAATCCCGGGGGCTCTCCTCTCAACATGGAGGGGCGGCCCCCAGAGGGCCGAGCGCCGTCCTGGGCCAGGGAGAAACCACTTTGTTTTCGGTCCGTTCAGGGAAGCTGGCGAGACACCAGTGGGGGGTCCCACTGCGCCAAACTCACCGGCTCAGGCAGAGACACAGAGTGACTCCCTCAAAGCCATGGAACCAGCTGGGAAGACAGGCCTACACAGGAGGAAGGCCGGGCCAGCGGTTCAGGTGCCGGCCTGGCACATGGGTTCAAGTCCCCGTGTGACCCTGTGCGAGGCTCTTACTCTCTCTGGGTCTCAATTCCCCTCTGTGAACGGAGGACAACAGCACTTCCCTCCCTCACAGCAGGGAGGTGGTGCGGAGAGACACACTGGCCACCGGTGATGGGGGAGCAGACTAGGCTAGAGGGAACCCAGGAGTCCGGCCCCGCGAGCTACCCACCTGAGTGCGTGCGGAGGTGGCCAGTAAGCGCGTCTCTCCGGCGGCAGGCGTAGTTGCAGAAGGGACATTTGAAGGGCTTCTCGCCGGAGTGCAGTTTGATGTGCCGCAGGAGGTTCCCCTTCTGGGTGAAGGAGGCGCCGCACTGGTTACAGTGGAATGGCCTCTCTCCTGAAACGCAAGCAGCTCGTGAGACCCCCCCGGCGGGGCGGGTTACAAAATCCTTTCCCACGTTTGCCCCGAAATGTCAGGCTGGGAGAGGGGTGCTGGATTGACAGCCCGGCAGGGAACACGCCCCCCCACCCCCATGTTAAGTGCCCACGGCCCATTCTGTCCTTAGCGTCTCTGCGCCGGGCGCTCACCCGTGTGGCTGCGTTTGTGCACCATCAGCACGTTGGGGCCGATGCACACCATCCCACAGATGTCACACTTCAGCTTGCCGTTGGGTAGCCGGATGCCGCCCGGAGAGTGAGGCTCCGGCCCTGTGCCGTCGCAGTACCCCAGGGGCTCGGAGAGGGAGTCCTCCACAATCACGCTGTCCTCCTTCTCGATGAGGCGGTCGTCCCGCGACAGCAGCCTGCTGGCTTCTTCATCACTGTACATTTCCACCTTGATAGAGTTTGCTGCAGGGGGACGGGAGGGACAATCCATAAACACACAATACAGGGAGAAAACGCAATAAGCAGTTTAAAACAACGAATATCACGGACATTCTGGGTGTCATGGCAAAGAAAACAGTGACGTGACTGGTTACGGGTGCATAAGGACACCGCCCCTCATGATATTTCCTGGATTGCGCCAATTTCCACAGGAAAACCGGGCAACCTCCCATTGCAGGACATGAAAGAAACTGACGACTCGCAGGAGCCGAGAGTCATGAGACAACCATCGAAACACAACAGTAAAGTGGCCAAATGGAACATGAAACTTTTCTGTTTTCGACAGTCAGGGTTGGTAAGCGGTGCCGAAAGACCACTGCCAGGGTGAGAAGGGGCAGTCGAGAGGAAGCGGAAGACGACGGGTTCCGAAAGCAGGCCCCGGGCTAGCCACCACGTCTGAGCGCTGACAGCGGAACGTGGTGATTTGCTGGGCAGCCGCACAGCAGAGCCAGCAAATCACATCACCCCAGAACATTTGCGTGAGAACGAAGGGACGGCCCGTGTCCCCTGGCACGCGACCCATCACAGAGTTAAAAGCAGGAAAAGGGAGCCAGGCCGCGCGCCGAGCGCCTGATGCCAACCGCTCCACTTTCCCACTAGTGACGGCCAAGCTGCCAGAGCACATGTCCAGCACGGGACATTCGTTCCTCGGGCAGCGCGTTGCGCCGACGTCACACTCGCAAGGGAGCTCAGCGATCCAAGCGGCAGTTCCCTGAAAGTTGACAAGAGCGTGAGCAGCCACACGACAGTACCATGGACGTGGAGAGGGAACACGGATGCAGACACACCTGGCGGGGGTGCTAGGTAGATACAACGGTAGATGCTCTGGAATAGGGCCCTGGGTTACTAAAAAGGTCTTGGAACAATCCAGAGCCTCTGGAAAAAAGGGGGGTTGTGGCAAGCCGGGGAAAGACACATGAATGGTGCGGGCCATTACGGCGGAGAGTTCTACAAACGGTGGCTGGCCAGACTGGCGAGGGGCTAGTGAAATACACTTTCAGAACCAAGCGGGAGAAGGGATGGGGCCATGGAAAGGCAGGAGAGTCCCCTATGGGTCCTGCTGCATGAGGGCGCGTCTGGAAGTGGGGCTACACTGTACACCCCCACCCCGCGGGAATGCGGAGGAGAGTACTGGCCACAGAGGTTTGCAGGGACAAGGTAATCTATCCAGCACGGTTTGGGGGTGGGGGGTTTCTAACTGACACCGCACAGGATACCTGATCTCCAGTGCATTTCCCAGGCCCCCCATGGTTGCACGCATCCCACGGCCTCCTGGTTGCTACCTTTCTTCGCTCCTGCGGCATCACAGGCTGAGACTGGAAAGCGGAAAGGAGATGCCAGCCGTGACCTACATTCCCAGCTATTCGAATGATCTGTGGAATGCCACAGATCAAACCGGCCTTCGGAAGACACAAGGCAACTGGACAGCGATAGCTCCCTGCTTATTCTGTTGAGAGCAAGGTAGAGCCTCGTGGGTCTCCCTGTCCCCAGCCTGCTCCTTCCCCAACATTTTCTGAGCAGTTTCTCTCCAGATCTTTGGTGCTTTCGGGCCATCCTGGGAAGGGTCGTTTTCAGAGTGGCTGGGGAGACAGAAGGGAGCACCCCAGCTCATTAACGCTAGTCACACCCTTAACAAGACACAGCGTCTCCATGTGGGTGTCATTTCGCCTGGAGAGCAAGGTCTGTGCATGACTCGGCTTAGAAGTTTCCTGCTGTTTTAAGCTATCCCCATCAGCCAGGAACTAGAGGAAATTCCCTCTGGGGATTCCTGATGCTGCTCTTTAGACAGCTGAGAGCTGCTTTTTGGTAATGGAGGGCCCCCCCCCAGCTGTTTTCCTAGTGCTCCTGCAAGGGCTGGGGTGGGCCAGTGAGAGACGGGGAACTGAACAGGTCACCCCTGTGGGAGGGCAGACCACCACTAAGCCACGTAGAATTTTAATTGCCCCCTTTCAGAGTCCTATTTCTTCCATTTAACGTAATAGGTGTGGCCATTCTGACCTCTCAGCATGCCAGGAAATTGACAGGTCTGAACTTCAGATTACAAACCGAGGGGCTTTTCTCCCGCTTGGAGGGTAACTGAGGTTTGGATTTCCTCACAGAGCCTGCGCTGCCTTCTGCAGATGGGTGTGAGGGCTGGACATGGGACTAGTCACCATGAACTCCAGAGGGCTAATCCCAGGTGTGATGTGGACACCGCCCCACGGAGCAATGCAAGCCACGTCCTTGTGCAACAGGGACAATTCTTACCTCTTGCCTGAGGGGTTCAGCTAACGTGTGCAACATGCTTTGAAGCGCTCGGTGTGGATTTAGCGCTGTGATTCGACAGAAGAGGACAGTGATTTGACTATCAACTGGTCAATGGGATTAGAGCCTTAATAACGAGCCGATTTGGGGATTTGGGGCAGGGCAGGCACGTTCCTTCAGGGTGCATTGGCTGGGATGCTGCAGGTTTTCACTGCCCTTCAGTGCGGCAGGTGAGACGGCTGTTGGGATCGAGCGTGGCACCTTCCACTCAGGTGACGTCCTGGAACCAAAGGCTCAGCACTGACATTCTTCAGCTTTCCATGTGCCGGAGAGAAGTGACTCCCAACCACCTTCTGAAAGTGACCAGTCCCTACCGCCTTCCCAGCGAGCGGGTGGCCAGCAATGGGACACGTTGTAGGGATCGGCTGCCTGCACTCTGTGGCCTGAGCGAGGCGGCTGCTTGGACTGTCCGGAGAAGGATGGTGAATGCTACATTCCCCTTGCACGTCTCCGGTGCCTTTCGCCCCAGGATCTCCAAGCGCTCCAGGAGGTCCCGAAGGCAGGAGGGGGTTCAGCCCCCGAAGGGATTCGTGTGAGGTTGCTATAGGTCAGTGCCTGAGCTGGGCTCTGGCTTGCCAGTCCCCACTGTAGCTAATGGACAATGCCGCCTCCCAAAAAAATCTCTTGGAGACAGGAACAAAGCTTCTGCTCGGACTTGGGCAACAGCAGATTGCCTGGCATGCCACTGGTCAAGCCTGCTGCTGGGCATTGGCTGGGATCGACCCTGGGGCTGAACCACTTTCTGCGGTGAAAGCACAAAGTTCACAAAACGCCACATTCCGCTGGGTGCATCCTGGAGACGCAGCACGAACGGACGCCTCTGTGCACAAACACGAAGTGAAAAGCTCCTCTCCCTTGGCAGGAGCTGCCCGGATACGCGGCTGTTTGCTGCGCTTTGATTGTTTCCATCCCCCCGGGGACTGTTCTTTTCTTTCTGGGCAGAGGGAGGCTGCCTATTGTTCGGCCATTCTCCTTTCAGAACCAATGCGGAGTCCAGTCTCGCTGGAGCGCGATTCTCTGCTGGCAGAGCAGGTTAGATAATATTCCCGCTCCTCGGGGGCACAATGCTGCTGGATGAACCAGCTGTGAAGTCAAGTCAGATCAGGAGCAATACCATCACCAGCATCCCTCTGTTAAAGGGGAAGAGAGCTCTCTTTTGCTTCAGGTCGGTCCATGGGTTAGATTCTCTCTGCTTATGACCAAGTGAAAAGTTGAGTGGGCCTCTTAGTTTTGCTGCCTGAGACCTAAAATTTGATTCTTTGGTGGGCCTTCTAACCATTAACAGGACAAGAGCCACATGCCAAATAATAGAGGAGAAAGGGGAACAGACTAGGGCTAATTCACCCTGGTGCAACCTTATTGCTTTGGGTCTAACTTGTCGTAACACCCTTAGGGCAGCCTCCAGATCCAAGTATCTGGGAGCTGCTGGAAGCACGTGGTGAAAGTGGATGAACTATACGGCAATTTCTCTTTTATAGAAAGGAAATTACGTGCTTACAGGAGAGAGGAGAGATCACAGTGAACGACGTTGCCTGCTCAGTTTCAATTTGGGGAGAACTGAACTCAGGGCTTGCAAGTGGAGCAGGAATCAATTCTCGGTTCTCTTGCTTTCATGCTATTTTTATTAAAGGGACAACAGTGCTCGGTGCTGCACAAGCTGCAGGGAGACTTGGCCCCTGCCCAGGAAGCTTGTGATGTAAATAGCATGTTTACAATTGAAGCCAACATCAGCCTTGCTAAGTTCCACTTATCCTCGGGTCATGCCATTTTTGACATGCAAGTGACACAGCAATCGCCCCAGTGAAGGGTGGGCGAGTAGATTGAGGATTTTGGGGGCAATTTTGAAATCAGACCTGCCTAATTTACCGTGAGCTCTGAAATGTATTTTAAAAAGCAGCTTAATTCACCTCTGGACCGTGGAGAAAGATTTCAGTCACAACGCAGAGACGGAGCTGAAATCTTTCACCTTACAAACTTTCAATCGGAAGAGCGTCCAAACCCCATTGCTCCTCCCCCCCCCAGCCTGGCTCATCACTCATCCTAGCCACACCCAAAAGTCGAAGAAAGCAGCCGCTTGACACAGACAAGCCTTTAGCGGCCACGCCAATGTGACTCCATGCTGTGACGTTAAAGTTCCGCGGAGGAGGGAAATGACGTTTCCAGAGAGCGCTGAAAACAGATCTTGAGCCGAAGGAGAAAAAAAACCAACAGGAACTGGATCGACTTGACGACACCTGCAATCTCAGGTGATGAGAGGTTGCAAGTCATCGGTCATGGCTGGCGTTAAGGCGGCATACGCCTTCGATTTTCAGTGGAATGCAGCATGCTCGTTCCATCTCCTAGGCCCGAGGTTAAGAGTTCATGTTCGCCAACCCTACCAACATGTGTAAGTGCCCCTTGAGAGCGGCTGTTCCTAGCCCTCTGCTTTACCCATTCCTTCACCAACCTGGCACTGCGTACCCCTGGACTTCCAGATATCCGACGCTTGCTCAGCAAGCCGGGCTAGGCGGGAGCCCTATGCAAGGCTCCGGATGCACATGAGCTGTAAGAGTGTCCCGAGGGCAGGGCTGCTTGTGTCCAGAGTCACGTTCCCCCACCAAGACCTTGTTTCAGACATTGCTAGCTCTTTTAACCACTTGTCTGCAGAGGGGAGCATACGTCGGTCTCATGCTGAAGAGGTTCGTTTCAACATTCCCAGCGGCTACCATAGCTACAAAAATAATCCCTCTCCTGCTAACACACACTCCCAGCTGCTACACCTCTCTAGACACAGGATCCGAGCACAGAGCGCCCTGTCACCTCCAACTCCACACCTGTCCCACCTCCCATTGAGAGGGGTAACAGGGAGGTGGCCCCTGTTCCATTTCCAAACCATCGGACCTGGTGGTTGCCACGAGCACCTCGTTCCTATGCAGCCCTTGGGGTTTATCCCCGTCCCAGGGAGAACTCCTCTCCGGCTAACAGAGGCGGGAGTGCGCGGCTGGTTTTGTTCTGGGCCAAGCTTATTTGGGGAGTATGGAAGTTAGCCCGGAAGGAAGGGTTACACACGGGTGACTTTAAACCTCAAGGCAGAGAGGCCGGTAGCTCAGGTAAGTAACCCCGCTGCGGCTATGAACACAAAAACTGAAGGCAGAATTTATCCTCTTCAGTTTGAAGAGTCAAATTCTAAAGGAAACTCATTGCACCAAACTTCCCGGTCGGCCTAACAGAGAGCCCCGCCTTAATCCGGCGGCGCCAGCTGCATCTGGCGAGGAGGACGGTGTACTCACCACTCAGGGAGCGGCTCGGGGAGGAGTGCTGGCTGTTTGGGGTGCTCACCGTGGGTCCCACGATCGCCGAGCTGAACTCCTTCTCCAGAGAGGAATCCCCACTACCTTCGGGAAGAAGAAGCAGGGAACACACATGAGATGTGGCTGCTCCTGCCAGCTTTTAAGATGGGTTTCAGTCAGTGAAATCACCTCCCTCGTTACCAAAGCCGCGGAGCCGGGAAAGAGGCTCCGGCTGGACCTCAGGCCCCTCGAGTTTGGGTGTCAGAAGACAAACACTAGCGCGCTGCTCACTGCAAGACAAACCCTTCCTTACCGGGGGGGAATGTGGTGGCCGTGGACCTAGGTACATTGCAGGTGCCACGCAAACTGGGTGCTACTTTGCAGTGAAGTGCTTAGTGGACAGACAACCCCAGCACACTTGAAAGGAGCCACGTATCCATGGGCAAGGACGACCGCCGGGCCTCAGTGGAAAGGTGGCTCACAGGTGTACTGGCCCCCCGGCTACGCAAGCGTCTGGAACTGCTCCCAAGGGAGCCCCTTTGCCAGTACAACGTGGCAGCAGTCGGACAGGGTGAAGCTCTCCCCAGGCAGAGGTCTGACCGTGAGCCAGCACGTGACGCACCCTGGTTTGCAATCACCAACTGGGGGGGGGGGGGGGGGGGGGGAGGGGGGCAGCATCTCCCATAACAAGGCGGCTGTCAGAAAATCAGCCCTGGGAGGCCAGGGGTTAATTCAATCCAGCAGGGCAGATTCAGCTCTTCCCCCTCCTGTGATGAATGATGCACTGCCCAGCTTCCTGCTTGGACAAACCCTTACCAGCCAAGAGCCCACCTGCTGCCAACACACACGCAAGAACCTTTGGGGCAGCGCACATGTGCAGGCGCACGAACCAATGTCCCCTCCCCATAGCTGTTGCGTGCCGGCGGCTGCTCTGCACCCCAGAAGTGGCTGCATCTCAGTGGTGCGGCATGAACAGAGTTGGCGAGGCGCTTTGGGATGAAGAAGGCTGTAGCAGTGTGAACTTTTAATGCAGATGGTAAAACTGTTTCCAATAGCTGCATCTGGATAAACCCCGTGCCCCGACACACACAGCGTCGAGCTCGCCCCGTTGTCTGACGGGCCAGAGGGAATGCTGCATCAGGAGGCCAAGCCGGAAATGGGAGTGGCGGGCTGCAAATCACCACTCCTCACGGAGCAGCATTCTGCCCCCTCCAGCCCCACCCCGGAGCAATAATTGAAGAGAGATTTTCTGTGCCCCTGGCTTGGGGTGCTTGAGATCCCGCGGATCCTCTCCCTTCCTAGCCCCCATGCTTTGACTGGCTCAACAAGATGTTGCCGGCAAGTTTGAGTCCTAGGCCATCGCCAGCAGAAGCCACACACCCTGGACAACGGCTATTAGCTCTGAATTAGGAGAGGTTAACGAGACAATTTCAGACAACCAAACACAGAACTAAGAAACCCAGTGATGCTGCAGGGTTCAGTAAGAGCCGGACCCAGCGTTGGCTCAGTCGCCGCCGGCACGAGTTAGGCGTTCCGGTTGGACTAGATGCCCGGAGCGTTCATTCTACGTCCGCAAAGCCTCTCAGAAAAGGCACTTCGGGGGGGGGAGGGGGAGAGAACAGGGGCACCCTGGTCTCTGTTAAAGGCACTTAGCACCTCTGATTATAAACCATGCTCTGTTCCCACATCCCTGCCAGCCTTTGCCTTTTTGTCATTCTTCCTTGGTCAGACGCCTGCGGTAGCATTTCAAACGGTCAAGTGTTTCCCTGTCGTCGTCCCCCCCTCCCCACAATCGCTTAATCTCCGTCTAAAGATATTTCTTCTGCACGGCGTGTTAAAGAACCCGCGCCCCCTTTCTCCTCCCCACCTCCGACGACACCCAACGGAAAGAGAGACAGAAACGGCACGGAGTTCTCCCACCCAGCCCTCCCATTTCACTTACATTATTCTACCTTGCTGAAGATACCCCGGAGTGATCTCACAGCCAACTCCTTGGAAACAGCACTGGGATACAGGCTGTGTGTGCATGTCTGCATGGCAGTGGTAGGGTGAACTCAGACACTCACCTTCCAGGAAGAACAGATTCCTGGAAGTGAGAGAAACGGCCGTCATTTTACAGGCAAGCGGCACAGTTAGCAGGAATTCAGGGCTGCTGCATCCCCTTTTGCAGAGATGCACGCTCGCTGCCCCGGCTGCTCGGCGGGTGTGCGCACGTGTCCGAAAATAGCACAGCCAGTCAGAGGACAAGGCTGGGCCATCCCTTTAAGGCAAAAAGGTGCTAACCCTAGAGCCCTGTCTCCATGGGGAATGGCGGCAGGGCACCCAGCACGCACGGAGCAGTGTCCAAACCCAGACAAGAGGGACTGAATGCTGCAGTGGGGGGAACACACCCCACACTGCAAAGCTACAGATCTGCCATCACGGGCCTTGCAATCCACACACACGAGATGCAACTGAGCAAAGTACCACGAAATACAATGGGGGGGGGGGCGGGAGGGAGCGTTTTTCTACGTACACTGAACCCTTGTCTGGGCCTCTAACAAGCAGCAGCCAGTTAATGACAGAACACTGGGGCAGGGGAACACTTCGGGAATGGGTTTTAGGGGGAGGGCGTCTTTAAATCTTAAGTCATGGATTGAGGAGGGTGGGGAAATATTTAACGCAATCCAGACCCTGGCAAGCGACCTGTGTCCCGGGGAGCTCCGAGACAGCCAAGTGCCCCCTCTTCCAAGAGGACTTTAACCCTTTCCTTCACCCGGCCAGGGAGATCACGCTAACTGCTCTGGATAAATCACCCGCACCTATCAAAGAGGCCCAGGAACTCACAATGGAATTAGCAGGTGTCCTTTCAATACACACAAAGAGAAGAACTGCAGCTTTGTCCCACTCCTTTGACCTACTTTTCGGAGGGACTAGTCTATGGCTTCTGATTTTCACGTTGAAAACTCTGACGAGACTAACTCTTCCAGCTGTAAGACTTCAGGCAGCGTAAGGTAACACTTCACTAACTAAACGTGTGCATAAGTCTTGCACACAACACAAAACAACCATTTGTTCGTCTATAGCACCTGTTGTCCAAAGTAATTAAACCTCACTTAGCCTCTGTATGCTATTATCCCCATTTCATAGATGAGGAAACTGAGGCAAAGAGAAACCGAAAGCAACTAGCTTCACCCAGACAAGTGATTTGACGTACGAGTCAGCGGCAAAGTTGGGAACAGAACCCAGGAGTCCTTGCTCCCACGCCCCCAGCCTCACACACCCCCAGCCGTCTCTGCATCCAGCAATCACCTCAGGCAAGAGGCGAGGCAATCAGACGGTGTCAGTAGGTAGCAAGGACCCCACGGTCCCAGTGTCAGAGAGCACACGTGTTTGATGGTAACAGGACAGCAAAGTTCTAATCACAGAGAATGGCTCTTACTCTCCCTCCATGGTTTTTAAAAAGAAAGTATTCTCTCTCTACAACCCGAGGACTTGCTGCCTCGGGGAATTAATATGCCATATGTGTTGTTTATTGCCCCTGATTGGTAGTAACTGAGTCATTACCAGAGCTGACCAAAAACTGTACTTTATTTTCCCAGAAAAAGTTCCCATTTTCTTAAAAAACATTTTCAGGTTTTTAGTTTTCCAAGGAAAGCCTGACAATCTGACAGAACCAGAAATTCCCACGTGAAAGTTTCCCTTTAATTACAGAGCCGGTTTTTGTGGAAGAGTTTCGACGCAAGTTTTGTTTTTGTTTTTTTTCTTTTTGAACCAATTCGAGTCATTCCTGACCCTCGGCTAGTCAGGACCCGAATCAAATGATTGGATGGCTCTTGGTCTGGTTCCTAGCAGAGAGGTAACCGCTGAGAACATCACATGGATCCCCCTTGCAGAGAGTCTAAACGGTGACGTCAAGGATTGAATGGGCCCCGGAGAGTGAATTCCCCCACCCCTCCCAAAGGGGGGCCTTCAGGGCAGGGCTTGGTATGCTGTAGCTGAGCACTTCAGTCTCCAGCACCATCCATCAGGTACTTCTCATTGGCACTAAATTCACTTTCAAAGACAGACTGAATATAAGGTTTGGGGTCAGACTTTGATCAAGAGAAGCCAAGACCCTTTCTGCTGAAGCCACCACTCCATGCTCCACTCACCACGTTGTGGGCTTGCACTGTGGGCCAAATTTAGATGTGGTGTAAGCAGGTGCAACTCCACCGGCTTCCACTGGGCCTGACTTTCGCCCCCTACCAATGTGGTATCAAAGCATCAGTAAGAAGGGAAGGTGGAGCCCGATCCCCTGGCTATCATTAGTTCACGTTGTCCCGGAGAAGGGCATATCTAGCAGGAAACCTATGTGTCTAGTCTCAGATCATCCCTGACCACATAGAATCATAGAATCTCAGAGTTGGAAGGGACCTTAGGAGGTCATCTAGTCCAACCCCCTGCTCAAAGCAGGACCAATCCCCAATTTCTGCCCCAGATCCCTAAATGGCCCCCTCAAGGATTGAACTCACAACCCTGGGTTTAGCAGGCCAATGCTCAAACCACTGAGCTATCCCTCCCCCCATCAAAGAGGACTCTCAAGAGACAGATTTTTTAGGATGTTAATGAGTAGTTAATCACCTGACCAGGGACTTGAACCCTGGACCCTCAGATTAAAAATCTGATGCTCTACCAACTGAGCTAGCCAGGCTCATCTCTTTGCAACCTGGGACAACAGGCCAGGATAGAGCAGCTTCTGAATTCCTTCTGGTCACACTTCCCTCTTGCACCAGGCGGCTACAGGGCGGAGAGCTTTGCCACCCCGCAAGGAAGAAGAGAATTTGATTGTGTGACTCCAATTCCTCCCTCCCTGATCAGGCCCTTCGCTACTTTATTCCTTGACAAGCTGCCAGCAGCTGCTTGCAATTCGGAGTTCCCGCACCCGAAGCTCACGCAGGATTCAAATTACATCAAGGGAGCTGCTCTCTTTTCATTTCAAGCATTCTTACGGAACTACAGCATCTCCATGGAGTTCAGGGGCAACCAGCGACCTGCTGCAAAGGCGGCGGGGAGGGGCGGGGCTTACCAGAAAATTCCCAAAGAGAAGGAGAGCCACAGCTTGCAAGACAATGCAAACCTCTGAGCAGCGTGCACCCAGGCATGGTCAAACTCGGCTGCAAAGCAGGGAGAGGCGGCTCTGCCGAGTGGGAAACAGAACTAACCTAGCAAAGCAGCCGCTTCCAGCAAGCGCCCACCCTCACGCCATACGAGCCACCGGCCTCTCCTCACGGAAGCGTTTCGTGACTCAACAAGGGGGCATCCTGGCGGCCCAGACCCGAGCAGCAAAGCACCGACAGAAACCAACAATCCAGCCTCCAGGGAGCAGAGGAAGCTTCTTTTCTTAAAAACAAAACCAAAAAACGACAAACGACTCAGGCTCGTTGGATTCTGTCAGCCACAGCGGGAAGGGCTCTCATGCAAACAGACACTGTTCAAGTTTCCTTGCCCAGCTCCGTCAGTGCACCCCAATCCTGGCCGGTGGCAGTACCCCCGTTTAACAGCCCCGACTCTGCCCCAAAGCTCTATCAATGCACTTCACTTCCCACCTTCACCCCTGGGAGTCCAGGTCTTTTGGTCACTGCTCATGCAGCTCTATCCGCCTATCACCCTGGGTCTCAAACTTTTTTACTGGCGACCCTTTTCACATCGCAAACCTCCGAGTGCAACCCCCATAATAAATTAAACACACTTTTTAATATATTTAACACCATTATCAATGTTGGAGGCAAAGCGGGTTTGGGGTGGAGGCTGACAGCTCGCGACCCCCCCATGTAATGACCTCGCAACCTCCTCAGGGGGTCGTGACCCCCAGTTTCAGAACCCCTGGCCTATCATCTCAATCTACAATCTGAATTCAGGGAAGCTCTATGGCCGGTTATGCAAGAGGTCAGACAGACGACTTCAGTGCTCCATTCTGGCTTTATAATTGATAAATCTACCCCAACCCTTATCCTAATCCAAGGCTTTCCTTGAGCAAAGACTGAATTTCAAACTGAAAGACGACGACATGGACACGTATCCACTAGAGAACTTCAGGGCCCCACCAAGCTAGCATTCACTTCTCACCTACAAAGACTAGGCACCTGGTTTCCAGCGGCAACCCTCGAGTCTCTGAAACCCACTGGCACTCTGACGTCTGGAGATGATCACAAGTCACTGAATGCCTGGCATGATCATTCTGCCCCACACCCGAAAGGGCCTTCCTGTTCCCAACAGATCGTAACAATCAATCGACAACACAGAGGTGAACTCACCCCACACACAGACCTCACCCTCTCCCCGCGCAACATTGCACGGCTCCAAACCCGGCCTGAGCTCCAGATTTAATCTCAACACTCTCCGACGAACAATAGCACAGTGTTTGGCAGGGCAGATATTTCAGAGCTGCCACGGGGGGTTAAACATCACATGTGTTTGCAAGTTTAGCATTGTGTGTTCACGTGCAGAAGAACGGCGTCTAACAGGAGAGACTAAAATAGCCATCCTCTAAACATAAGCAGGGTACCAAACTCCTTCGACTATCTAGTACTGCAGGTCAAGTCAGACGACACTGGAATGATGCTTTTCCTTCCGTTTGCAGCGAGGGCCGAGATTTGACCTGTAGTCTGGTGGTACTAATGATCACCAAACAGATTAGCACATTATGACATTCAGAACTGCCCATGCGGAGAGGGCAAGGGGCTTCCCGAGATCTGGCCAGCCCAGCATCCCCCAACTCACTATTGTTATAATCTGTATCGGAGGTGCCATGTAATGTCATTGGAAAGCTCGTACCTTGCTGGTTATGAATATCAATGTGTCATGTAGGTGCAAGAAACTGGTGCAAAGTTATGGACAGAAACTGAGAGTATAATTCTTAAAATATGGTTGCCAGTAAAACAGGAGTTACCCCACCCTACACAAAAGAATGTGGTTTCTCTACCGGGCAGTTACTTCCAAAGTACTTGGAAAGACAATGAGACTGCATTTACAGACAAATAAAGCTATCAAGCTAACACATGGGGGGGGAAGGGGGGAGACAGCATGGTTACATCCCAGCAGGGAAGAGAAATTTTATCTGAGCTATAGCGATGGAGGGGTCTAAACATCAAATCATATACAACTGAATCAACTGACTGAATACAATATCAGGTCATTTATGAATGCCTGGAACACGCTGGAGATTAACGTCCTTGGGAAATGTCAGTATTAACACTCTAGGAGGAATTATGAAGACTCACTAATAGTATGTTTTAAAACATGTGGCTGAAGAAGAGAAGAACAGCTCCCCTCCAGACAAAGAGGTAGGGGAGGCAGCTGTGTACCAGTCTCTAGGGTCCTTCAACCCAAGGGGGCGGGGGGGTGCAGTCTGTGGGAACTGGACTAGAGAGAAGGGGAAGAGAGCCCCTAAGATCTCTTTCCCTTGGGGAGACAAGGGAGGCTAGCCTGTTGCTCTTCGGTGACAAGGTCTTGGCCGTGGTATGATTAGCCATTTTGAGTTTTCTTGCTGGGAGCACGTGGTAAGGATTTTACCTTGAAACCAGACAATAACTTGGTAAGTGAAGTCTTGGCCATTGGAAGTGTGTTTTGTTGTGTGTTACTTGGAATCCTTTCTACCTTTATTCCCTTGAATTCACTTAATTCATGCTCTTTTGTTATTAAAATGGGTTCTTTTAACAGTGCTGTGTTGAACTGGCAGTGAGTATTAACTCCAGTTAAAGTGATGAGCTGGTGGGATGGGACGCTTCACAGGAGCAAATCAACCTTATTATTTCCCCGAGCTGGCCGGGAGAGGGCTGGGCATGTCAAGGCATACGGTTTAGGGGAAACTCAGGACGGGGGGCGCCCTGGGGTCATCTCACTGGTTGTAACCCAGGCTGGTGGAAGCCAGAGTGGGGCTATATCCAGACCGTTGAACCATGGCTGTCTAAGCACAGACACTCAGGATGGGATCTGCACGCTTCTTGCCGACCGTGAGCGTCCCAGGCTGAGAACTACAGTATCAAGGCCTTGTAAGGCACCCAGAGCTGCATAGCAAGTGGTGACACAACCCCTCACTGGCCTGGATTTGCACCCTGAACAGACTGGACCATCACACACGAGTAGCCAAGTGTCTAAAATCTGGTATGATTAGGTTGATCCTGGCAAACTAAAGTCTAACTCAGTTTCTACAACTGTCCTTACTGACAGCGGACGTATCTGTTGCTGAGAAGGGGAATGCCAACATACGTTAATACTTTTCAGATATTCGTATTAACAAGATACGCTAGATAATCGGAAAACAGTCAATATCACCACCATACATTATCTGCCTTACGGTAGAGCTGTGGAGCAAAGCAACACACTGGCATTAGACTCCCACACAGGTAACTACTGAGCATCAGAAAAAGGCCTTTTGAAATATAGCTATCCAAAATATCGGACAACGGCAAAGTAAGCGACATACCAGATATGTAGGAGCGGCCATTGCAGTCTTCTATATCCATCTTTAAGGTACTTTGCTGAAAGAGAAAGCAGAGCTCTGTCAGCAAGTCTCTGGAAACGCAGGGCTGGAATCTCTTTCCAGACACAACCTCGTTAGTAAAGGGCCCATGAACCTCTTATAGTGGATGAATTACTTACCCAGCCTTGATTTATAAATGGCGGCTTGCAACACTGACTTTGACACAGTGGAACTAGCTAAAACTCTGATTTGATCCCCGCTTCGGAACTAAATGTATACTGCCCACTAAAGAGCTACTTTCTAGGCACCGAGAAACAACTTTCTATTGGAAAGCAAAACCTGGTTTGAAACGGTGGCTATTACACAGCGGTCAATGGGAGGAAGGTTTGGCCGTTTGCAGCACATAGCATCCACCTAACAAGCAATGATTCCCAATAAACAAAAGGAATAGTGTGTGTTTTCATCTGAGCTCCTGCCTTCAGCTCTCTGCCATCTACAGTTCTGTAGCAGTTACATGGGAGTCTGTTTCTCAAATGGCATTCGTTCTTAAAAGTCAGACTGGTAACACTGCAAGTGGTGCAAGACAGGGGAAAAGCAGCTGCCAGATGCTCCAGGAGAACTGACAAGGCAAGACCCGGATTCAAACTTCACTGGTCCAGAAGGACAAGCGCCCACAGGCCGTTGTTAATTAATTTGAAACCTCAAGTGGCGAGGTATGATAGCAGTTGTACAGACAATTCATTTAATCCACTTGAGTCTTTGCTGCCATGCCCCCATTTCAACAGGGGACTTCACTACTGAAAACTGATGCCGGTACAAATGGGGTGGCAGCAGGTACATGAAGTCTGGAGTGGGAGAAGTGTTTAACTGAAGCATTCAGCTTCATTTTATCAATGAAAAAGGATGCTTCTTTGGGCAATGAGATTAAAAACTAGCACCCAATGCCCCGCTGAGCAGTCTGGCAACAGCCATTCCACAGATCACGCTAGAATAAAAGCAAAATCTGCCTTCTATTTTGCTACTTGGTGCCCTGCAGAGATAATGAACATTTTATACATCCAAATGGCTTTTTGTCAATTACATTTGTTGTTTAAAAAACAAAATGAGTACAGCCTCCAAAAACACAAGTTTTGCTGTTTAGAATTCACACTGTAATTGGCAGTTGGTACGTTCAGAAACGAGGAGAATTTACTGCAGAGATCAATTAAAAGTGATAATTTGTTGCGATGAATTATCTCCTTGAGAAGGAAAATAAATGCGATTTGCAGAATGTGAATACAAAGGGGGGGAACAACAGAATTAACTTTTTTCCTCCTTTGTTCAATGATCAAATGTTACTTAAAGCCAGTGCAAACTGCTTTTTTTTTTTTTTTTTTTAAAGAAAAGGTCATAGAAATCATCTGAGTTACCCCCTTCTGATCATTCCCATTTTAGAGAGGGGTGTTTTTTTTAACCAAAGGAACTCAAATAAACATTACAATTTTAGAATCAAACTGCTGGCAGCGTAGAGGAGATCAGTACTGACATGGATAGGGCAGCCAGGGAGACCGGACTTAGTGGCTTGAGCAATGGACTGGGACTCACGAAAGCGGGGGTCTAGTCCCAGCTTTGCCCCTGGTCTCCTGGGTGCCCTGGGCCAGGTCACTCTGTATCTCACCTGCAAAGCAGGGACAAGGTTACTGACTGCCTTTGTAAAGCATGTTCAGATCCCTGGATGAAAAGCGGAACATATTTATTTATTTACTAATCACTTCCTATTAACCCACCAGATCTAATTACTCATTTTTAAATAAAGTTTAGGTCTTGCCAACCCCCACTGAGTTGAAAAGCATCCATAACAACAAGCTGGCTTTGACGATATGGAGCCTTTTGCTCCTGGGTCGCCCGTTTAAAGCCAGGCCAGGTCAGAAGCGGTGGTTTCCGTCGGCTAGCTATTTGTCAGTCTTTGTCCTGTGCGTTGGTGGGTCTCCGTTCAGTTTCCAGTAACGCAAGTATCCCCATTACAAACGCTAAAATGGGCTCTGCTGCTGGTAATCACAGCAGAAACTGCCCTCTCAGCCCTAAAGGTGGCATGGAATCTCCAGAACGAAGACAAACTTTGATGGTGGGAGTGTGGGGGAGTTTATGTGGCTGCTTGCTCCTATTTCGTAGATAAACAAGAGGACTCGGTCCCCGACGCGTCACTAACATTTTCAGTTAATCACGCTAAATAAACTGACCCCCCCCCCAAAAAAAAATCAAGCAGAGAGGTTCCCTTCTTTTATTGTCATCCCAGTTTTAAAACAACTAGAAACAACCGGTCCTTGCTCTACCTGCTACTCAAAACGCTGGATTTGCCGGTTATCCAGTTCTGAGGGCTGAATTACACCGGAAAAGCTTTCTACCCTCGGTGGCGATTAACTTTACGAGATGAAAATAGTTTAGGTTGAAATATATATTTCAACACCAGGTTATACAGTAACTGTGCCTCCTGCAGTTTTATTTTTGTTGAATCCATAATTTTGCTGTTTAATGTTATGCACACGCACTTGGGGATTCGCCTGGCTCCATACAAAGGGCACACGACACACTAATAAAAATAATTTTTAGCTAGTGCACTCTCCCTCCCCTTTCCCTGTACTCTGCAGAAGCCATTGAAAACACTCAAAAAAAACCCCACAACAAAACGCAAAGGGATCATCCTAAAATCTTTCAAAAGAGGAGTGTTTATTGAGGTTTAAGAGTGGATTATTTGGCATGAGGTGGGTCCATTTCTCAGGTTTCCCCGATTTATTTGATGGTTTAATAAAGCAGGTGCCCACTTCAAATCACGTTCTGTCGACGCCAAGTTGAACTAACACGGCCCCATCGATCGCCATAAGACCCTTGTTCATTACAAAGCAGAGTTTGCTTTGGCTCTGTAACGCCACACTCAGGACAAGCCGAAGCAGACTTACTCCTGCAGCCAGCATGTCCGTTGCTTTTCCACCAACTTGGTGCTCACCAGAGCATCATCAGTTGAACGCACAAGCAGTGCAAGCTTCCCCGTACCCCCCAAGTATGCCCCAGCCCCGTCCTAGAGGGAGCTCTGGGCCCCATTCATTCCTTGGCCTCTTGACCGAGACGAAGAACAATGTCAAATTTTTGTTTTCAACTGTGCGCAGTGGCTGGCAAGGAACAGGAGAGAGATCGACTAATTTCACACACGCTAAGTAATCGCCTAGTAATGCCCAGTTCCGCAGCCATTACTCCTCATTCACACCAGCAGCAGGAGTCTGCGCCCAACATCGAGGAAGCGAGGCTCAGACGCCATCTCTGTATTTTCAAGGGGGAGAAAAGAACTGGGAACTCCTTACAGCAGTTGGCCAAGCCAGGTGCCGACCGGCAGGAATTTACACTTTGGAAGACTGGCTACATCTAGTGAATAAGGCACTACTATCGAAACCCACTAGCAATGACTGGCCTCAAGGACCCTCAGCTGAAGAAACAGTTTTGTTGGTATTTTTTTTTCTGAGACACGGTTTTACAAACACACACACTCAACATCTGCACTGATCAGACCCTACATCTCAAAGTCAGCATGATTAAACCAGGGATTGTTTTCAAAGAAACTGATTGCTTCAAAGGATGAATTTGACATTTTGGTGACATGCGCTGGGTCTGGAAGGAATTTACTAATAAAGGAAGATCAAATGGTTCCGTCAGGTTTGCTCTCAATCGCCAGTTAGCAACTGCTTGATAGGAGTGCGCTTGTCTTTACAACACTACCTTTGTCCCAAAGCCTTTTACAAAGGCTGAATGATCAGCCCCTATGAAATGCAGCTGCCTCCAGAATGGTCTGCACAACTGAAAGGGAAGGGGATATTTAGATCACTGGAGGATCCCCTATTCTTAAGAAAAGTATCCCATGGGATCTTTGGTGGCCACACAGAAGAGACATCACCCTTCTTGGTTTATAAGGTCTGGTGTGAACGATCCAGTGCAAAATGCACAAAACAGTTTCTCTCCTTGGAAGAGGGTAGAGTCCACGCTCCTGGGGATTTGACCTGGCTGCTACAGGGACATGAAACATGTCAAACTTCACACTTTGCCCACTGAGCCATCCCATCTCACACGGCTACTGTAGCAGAGAGCAGGCCAATGCCTACTCTGTCCTCCTAGCTTTCAGACATGATCAGCAGTTTGAGCATTAGGAACTTAATGCACTAAAATTAGAGCAGCGTGGCTTTAGAACGGCGTGAAGTTCTCAACTCCTCTGAAATAAGGACTTTTCCCCTAGTGACAAGACTCAGGGGGGAAAAAACCTCAGAAATAGCCCAATTAAAAGCAAAATCTCCAATCTCACTGTGATGCAGTTTGCATTGAGACGGGCTTTTGAGAAAAGCTAGGACTGGAATGCCATATGGAGGGAGGGGAAAGGATGCACCACTGTGTATTTAGTAGTTATTTGGATTATGAAAGAGATAGAAAAGTATTGTTAGGTCACACCCAGTCCATCCGTCCCCAGACTCCTGTCTACTTCCAAGCATCTCAAACCATGAGGATTCCATCAGTCCCTAGGGACACAATTCTACAGTCCTATTGTTCTCACTGGAAGACAGTCTAAACTTTTCTTCTCTTAATTTCATCCCATTACTCTGGCAATACCCTAAATACTGTGAAATAGTGCTCTGCATTTTAAACATCCCAACGTCAGCCGTGGAACACTTTTCAGATTCCTGATGCCATAACTGCAAGAGCGAGAACACTAAATTCCAATCAAATTATACAGAGGCATCTGCATTATTACAAGTAGGATCACAATGAACATTAACCCCTAATGAGAAGACGCCTGCCTTCTGGAGAAAGCTCCGGATCCCACAGCAGGCTTATGGAAAGCCTGGCCATAATGATTCAGATTCTTCAGGTCCTCACGAGAGCCCAAACACTCCAAGTTGATCTGCATGTGTATCGTCTCCCTGGAGAGAACGTACGTTTTATTTCTGTGCTCGCCATGATTCACTGTTTAAGATGCACAAATTGGACTCTTTGTGCCGCTCAAGCTGTGAGCTGGGATAAACAGGAGCCTCCCTAGGGAACAGTTCAAATGAACACCCTCACATTTTAATGGCATGAAAACAATTAACCGACAAAAGCAACTCGACAGATCGCAAGGAGCGCTGAAAACTTCCAGCTTCAGTGAATCCACTAATCAAGGCAAAAGCAACAGCTTGTGCTTTTCAACTCAGAAACAAACTTGCCACAGCCAGCTTCATATTGCTGTGCATTTAGTTTTCCCTCCACTTCGGAGGCAATGAAAAGATACTCACAGGGTCGGTGGTGCTAAAACGGACTCGCTTCATCCTCCCCTTCAAGGAGACGGATCTTGTCTAGATTGAGAATCTTTCAGTGACCTTTAGGGTTAGCATGCCTCCACTTATTATGCTGAAAGTGCTGGGGAAATACGCTATAATTGCGTGAGTTTAGGGCCCCCATTCTGCAAAGGGGGTGGAGGGCTAAGATGATATTTCAAGATGTATACTTAGCTTCCAATCATTTACAGAGGGGGATGTGACCTTAAAATGGCCCTATTAATACTGAAAGAACCCAAATTAAAAAGGTGGCATCCAAATAACAATTGGTGTTAGAACTGACTTCATCGTACGGCAAACTGCAGCTAAAATCCATCTTTTCTCTCCTGCCTGTAACCTCTGAATTTCTCTGCCCCCTCTGTAGCTGTTTTTGAACTTTGTTCTGGGATATACCTGGTATAAGAAATATGATATCAAATAAAGTTGTAATGCAAAAAGAACCAGGAAGGCCATGTTTTAAAAAAGCAACAGAATAAACTTTTAAACAACAGCCTGTAACATACACTGGATAAAATATTCTGATTTTTCAGTCAAGCCCATGTAGGGTCTGTACCTGATGGAATATGTTTGAGAACTTATGTATTTTCCTTCACAGGCAAGAGGGAAGACATTAACACTTATCACGTTATGTTCATGAAAAAGGAAACATACAAATCAAAACACCTTCAAGCCAAACTGCGTTCATCAAATAGAAAGCTGCAGTTTTTGTGGTTGGAGACATTTCTCCTCTCCTGTTACAAACACTCCCTAGACAAAGCCCTCTTCAGATAAGGACACTTTACATGTAATTGTTATTTTACCATTAATCCAAACTGCAAGGCAGAAGTGAAATTTCAAGCTGCTTTGAAATCCGCGCGGCTAATAACTGTCCAATAGGTTTTCTGAATTAAGAACGGCCATATTGGGTCACACCAATGGTCCATCTAGCCCAGCAGCCTGTCTTCTGACAGCGGCTGCTGTCAGATGTGTTAGAGGGAATGAACAGAACAGGGCAATTTATTGAGTGATCCATCCCTTGTTCAGTCCCAGCTTCTGGCAGTCAGAGGTATAGGGACACCCAGAGCATGGGGTTGGGTCCCCAACTATCTTGGGAAATAGCCATTGATGGATCTATCCTCCAGGAACTTATCCAATTCTTTTTTGAACCTAGTCACACTTCTGGCCTTCACAACATCCCCTGGCAAGGAGTTCCACAGGTTGACTCTGTGTTGTGTGAAGAAGTACTTCCTTATATTTGGTTTAAACTTGCTGCTTATTAATTTCAGCAGGTCACCCCTGGTTTTTCTGTTAGGTGTAGGGGGTAAATAACACTTCCTTATTCACTTTTACCACACCATGCTTTTACAGACCTCTATCATATCCGTCTGTTGTCGTCTCTTTTCCAAGCTGAACAGTCCCCGTCTTTTTAATATCTCCTCAGATAGAAGCTGTTCCATTCCCTTAATCACTTTTGTTGTCCTCTGTACTTTTTCCAATTCTAATATGCCTTTTTTGAGATGGAGCGGCTAGCACTGCAGGCAGTATTCAAGGTGTGGGCGTACCATGGATTTATATAGTGGCATTATGATCTCTTCCGTCTTCTTATCTATCCTGTTCCTAACAGTGTTAGCTTTCTGAACTGCTACTGCACACTGAGCGGATGTTTTCAGAGCACTATCCATAACTCCAACCTCTCTTTCTTGAGTGGTAACAGCTAATTAAGACACCACTATTTTGTATGTATAGTTGGGATTCTGTTTTCTAATGTACATTATTTTCCATTTATCAATGTTGAATTTCATCTGCCATTTACTTGTCTAGTCACCCAGTTTTGTGAGATCCCTTTGTAACTCTTTGTAGTCAGCTTTGGACTTAACTATTTTGAGTAGTTTTGTACCGTTTGCAAACTTTGCCACCTCACGGTTCACCCCCTTTTCCAAAACAATTATGAATCTGTTGACCAGCACTGGTTCTAGTACAGATCTTTGGGGAACCCCACTATTTATCTCTCTCCACTGTGAAAATGGACAATTTATTCCTATCCTTTGTTTTCTATCTTTTAACCAGTTACTGATCCATGAGAGGACCTTCCCTCTTATCCCACGACTGCTCACTTTGTTGAAGAGCGTTTGGTGAGGGACCTTGGAAAAGGCTTTCTGAAAGTCCAAGTAAACTAAATCCACTCAATCAACATATTTGTTGACCCCATACAAGAATTCTAATAGATTGGTGAGGCAGGATTTCCCTTCACAAAAGCCATGCTGACTTTTCCTCAACAAATCGGCTTACTGGAGTGTAATTGTCAGGATCGCCTCTGGAGCCTTTTTAAAGGATTGGTGTTATATTAGCTGTCTTCCAATTTACAGAGGTCAATTTAAGCTATAGGTTACATACCACAATTAGTAGTTCTGCAATTTCATATTTGAGTTCCTTCAGAACTCTTGGGTGAATCCCGTTTGGTCCCGGTGACCTATTATTGTTTATCAGTTTGATCCAAAACCTCCTCTACTGACACCTCAATCTGGGACAGGTCCTCAGATTTGTCAGTCTAAAAATAATGGCTCGGGTGTGAGGATCTCCCTCACATCCTCTGCAGTGAAGACTGATGCAAAGAATTCATTTAGTTTCTCCACAATGGCCTTGTCTTCCTTGAGTGCTCCTTTAGCAACTCGATCGTCCAGTGACCCCACTGATTGTTTGGCAGGCTTCCTGCTTCCGATGTACATAAAAAAAATTTGTTTTTAGTTTTTGTGTCTTTTGCTAGCTGCTCTTCAAATTCTTTTTTGGTCTCCCTAATTATACTTTTACACTTGATTTGCCAGAGTTTATGCTCCTGTTCTAATTTTATTTTCCTTTTGCAATAGGAATTTGGTTTATTTTCTGCACCACCAATAAATGTTTTACATTAAGAATCAGCCATAAAAACGGAAAGCTAAGCAATTAAGAAGAGGAAGATTTGTTGAGGTTTATTTTTCAGCCAGACTTATTCCAAACATTGTTTTTCTAAGCACCTATTTAACTCCAACATCTGATGCACTCTTGGGAGAAAAGCTGTGTGTGAAAGATTCAAACTGGTACTTCAACTGAGTGCTGAGAAAGTTCCCACAACAATTTGCTAGTCCTCCAGGAACCTTCCATCAAAAACAAGACAGATGAGACTTGATATTGCTGATGGTTAAAAAACCAAGCAAAAACCTTACATTTTATCATCACAAGGAAGCAATAAGTAAATAAAATACAATTAAAAAATGACAAACTTTTTATTCCTTTGCGGGTCAGCTTTATATTATTAAACTTTCTTCAGGAACTTGGTTTCATAAGGAAGCATTCTCAGAACTTTGAAATACATCCTTGCTGCCTTCCTTCAACACAAGATACCAGAGAGATGGCATAGTCTAGCAGTCCGAGCATCAGGTTTGGCAATCAAGAACTTCAGAGTGCCACGCCCAACCACCACTGATAATGCAAGTAAATTTCATCTCCTGTGTTTCAGTTTCCCCGTCTGTAAAATACAGGTGAAGATCCTCACCTCACAACTGATGTGATGAGGATTAGCTAATGGTTGTACAGCACTTTGAGACACAAAGCCCAATGCCAGGAATTGAGATAACAATGATCAGTAGACAAGCAAGTGCTTCATAAGCGACATCACTTCAAAGATTTGCAGAACCTCTCTCCGCTTGGACTTTTCTATGGTGGTTTTACCAATTAGAAGAATGCTTTGAAAACTGAAGACAATTTATTTGACTAGGGTGACAGGATATAATTGGAATATGTTCAGTCCTGACATGAAGCTAATCAGGAACAGCTGGAGACATTCCCAATCCTGAAAACATGCCCATGGAAATAAATACCAAGAGCAAACACTTCAACATAGGCTACACCTTTCTCCTTCCAACATAGGGCTGTCCAGGAAGAACACACAAGCTGACTGCAGTGTCAGCTCAACAAGTGGATCATTCAAACAGGGGAAAGCAAATGTCTAAAAACAAACTCTCCAGAACATCTTCATTCTTCTAATGACTTGGTCAGCCATGGAGTCATTGACAGAGGATAAACTTACCCAAGAGGTCTGCGCACCTTTGCAGCTCCAACCAAAATACTAATGGTGGGAGTGCTAACGTATAGAGTCCAGAAGAGGACTATGGTCTGAGGCAGCATGGCCTAGGAGGACAGAGCACTGGACTGGTAACCCAGGAGAGCTGGGTTCTATTGCCAGCTCCACTACTGGGCAAGTCATCTTAACTCTATGCCTCAGTTTCCCCATCCTACAGATAATGATACTGACTTCCTTGGTAAAGCACTTTGAGACTTATGGATGAGAAAGCCCCTACATAAGTGCTGGGTATTATTATTATTTATACAAGCATCGTCCATTTATACCGCCAGTCGAAATTCAACTGTGGGACGTGTGAAGAAATAGATCTAGGGCAGACGCAGCCATAATTAGCATCTGCTCGGGTAAGAATTAATAAGAGCCATAAACGCCCCTGTATTTTCTTTTTCCAACCCATTGTTTCCATCACCCGCCGTTTATTTTCCAGCATGAGGACTTTTTTCCACCTTTGCTGCAGACAGACGTTCATCGGATGAACCAGGTTTTTTTGTTTGTTTGTTTTTAAAGTTTGGGTTATTGGAAGCATTTCAGAAATAAGCTCAGCGCAAAGGATTTTTAAAAAAAAATGTTTGTTTTTAATCAAACTACCAATGATTTAAATGCCAAGGAAGCTGCTTTCAGAGCTCCGAGTGCATACTCACGCACTGCCGCGGCTAGCTGCAGTTATCTGGTAGAGCAGAACTGGAGAACACCCTTTGCAGCTGAGTGATTTTGACAAATTAGCAAGTAAATAGACAAAATCAAAACAAAGAGCTAGCACATCATGACGCTGTCTTTGTCCTTTAATTTTATCCATCGCAGTTGAGTTTTCATGATTTAATGCTTTGTAATAGATTAGTAAACAGCCTACAGTGTAATTGGAAAAATGAATTCAATGTAATACTAGACCAAAAGGCAGCGTCTACCTGTGCATTGTTTCTGAATTGGGAAGGGACCACTGATTTTCTTGGGTGCTTATTATGAAGCGTGCCATCTAATGAGGTGTTACTGGGCAAATTTAATGTAATATTTAAGTGTTAAGCTGCAGCCTTTTCAAGTTACTGCTTTAGGAAAGGGAGAAAAATGTGATATAGAAATAAATCTAACTCACCCACTCGACAGAAGATTACTACATAAGAACGGCCATTCTGGGTCAGACCAATGGGCCATCTAGCCCAGTCTCTTGTTTCTGACAGTGGCCACTGCCAGGTGCCCCAGAGGGAATGAACAGGACAGGGCAATTTCGAGTGATCCACCCCCATCCTCATCCAGTCCCAGCTTCTAGCTTCTAGCAGTCCGTGGTTTAAGGATATCTGGAGCATGGGGATGTGTCCCTGGCCATCTTGGCTAATAGCCATTAAGGGACCTGTCCTCCAGGAACTTATCTAATTGTTTTTTTCAAACCACTTATACTTTTGGCCCTCACAACACCCTATGGCAATGAGTTCCACAGTTTGGTCGTGCGCTGTGTGAAGCAGAACTTCCTTTTGTTTGTTTTAAACCAGCTGCCTGTTAATTTCATCAGGTGACCCCTAGGTCTTGTGTGATGTGAAGGGGTAAATAACACTTCCCTAGTCACTTTTTCTATGCCAGTCATGATTTTATAGGCCTCTATCATGTCTCCCTTTAGCCATCTCTTTTCTAACAGAAACAGTCCCCATCTTTGTAATCTTTCCCCAGATGGAAGCTGTTCTATACCCTTAATCTTTTTCAATGCCCTTCTCTGCACCTTTTCCAATTCTAACGTAGCTTTTTGAGATGAAGCGACCAGAACTGCACCCAGTATTCCAGGTGTGGCAATACTATGGGTTTATAATAGTGACATTATGGTATTTTCTGTCTTATCGTCTATCCCGTTCCTAGTGGTGCCTAACATTGGTAGCTCTTTTGACTGCGGCTGCACGTTGAGCAGATCATAGAATCATAGAATATCAGGGTTGGAAGGGACCTTAGTAGGTCATCTAGTCCAACCCCCTGCTTAAAGCAGGACCAATCCCCAATTTTTGCCCCAGATCCCCAAATGGCCCCCTCAAGGATTGAACTCACAACCCTGGGTTTAGCAGGCCAATGCTCAAACCACTGAGCTATCCCTCCCCCTGTTTTCAGGGAACTATCAACGATGACTCTAAGATCTCTTTCTTGAGTGTACCAGCTAAGTCAGACTCCATCATTCTGTATGTATAGTCGGAATTATTTTTTCCCCCAACGTGCATTACTTTGCACTTATCAGCACTGAATTTCATCAGCCATTTTGTCGGCCAGTCACCCAGTTTAGTGAGATCCCTTTGTAGTAGGGACTTATCCGAATAAACAGGTCCCCTTTACTGCTCTGGTCAACGCATCATCACCACCTTTTTCTTACACTTAGCAGCTTCATAAGCTATAAGGATAAGTTGGATATTTTTCCCTCCAAGAACACCAGTGGACAAGCACACTTAACACCAGGCAGCTCTTAAATAACTCCCCTGTTGGAGTCTCCTAGTCTAAAGTCTGAGTAAATACGAGTAAAAATTCTGTCCCTTCTATAAAGATAATGCTTGAAAATCGGGGCAGGGTACAAGTGATACGATAAACCACTTTAGAGATCTAAATCCATTTGCTTTGGGCAACACACAAAATTAGGTCCTAGTGGCTTTATATAAAATATGAACTGTTACAAGAACTATAATCGACTGAAGCAAATGTGCTTTTTTTTAGGATTTTATCATTGGAAAGAGTCTCAGAGATGTAACTTTCTAATAATGCTAATAGAATGTGTACATTTCCCATGCAGCAATATACTTTTTATTTAAAGGCCATTGATGGAGGCATAGTAAAATAGTAAGTTCAACTACTGCTCTTAAACACGAAGATTAAAAAACTTTTAAACCAAAAGTCTGAATTCAAAGCATAAAAAGAAGGACCGCCTCTCACCGTGTTTTTGTACGGCATCTAGGTCCTTGATGCGTTCTCTGGGCACTACCACAATTTGAATAACTAATAACCATAATCATGGGCTGCTATGCTGAAAACTACAAGAGGTAGCATGAAATGCAAGAAGCTTCTTTTATTTCTAAGGGAATGAAGGAAAACCCGACCTCCCCAGCATTTGCCTAGACAGATTCACAGACAAATGGAAAGTCAGTCCCACTCCCACCCACCACCCTAGAGTGACAGCGACCTTTACAAATAAAGGCGTACTGCACTTTTGAACACCAATATTTGGAGATCCAACATGAGGCAGTGTAGAAACACAATGTACTTGACTAACATTAACTGTACCAATGCCAGATGCACACAAGCTTTCAAATGAATTGATCCACCGGAAACAGAATAAATAATCCTCACGCGCTCTCTCCCCCCATGCCAATACCTTCTACCTCTTCCCCCTCTGGTGACCTCGGATAACCTCATTTCCATCTCACAGGATGGGAGACCAAAACCGAATATCTGTGGTCCTATCATTCCGTCACCAGAGTACAAGCTGCTGCTGTATACATTTCCCAAAGGAATTAAGGCTTTTGGGGGAATCAAGTTAATTACTAGGCCAAGCTGCCTCCCACTCTAAACAGGGACACTTTCACGAGGTCTCCAAGCTCAGCCTTTGCTAGCTGTGGGGCATGATTAACGGAGGTCTCATGGAGTCCCTGAAAGCGAACGCTAAGACAAAGCTCAAAATCATTATCCCATCTGCGCTGGGGCTCTCACTACACGCACAAGACCAGTTCGAAGTGAGCACAACACTTACCCTTCTCCTCCCGATGCTCAGCAATGACCGTGCCCTGGTCTTCACCAAGTGAAAAGGGGAGTGATCGTACCACGCGCTAGCTAACATGAGGTGAAATCCTAGGGAAGACCAGGAATTCTAGTTTCCTAGCGTGTACCTCAACCTGCTGATACACATGACAACTACAGACTGCCTTGTCTTTAGGACTTGAACATGTGGTAAGAACACACCTTGATTCCTAGTCTGAGCACACCCCAAAGCTTTGTCTAGATAACACTGCCTTTGGCACTTCTGTACGCCAAACCTACTGTTTCAGAGGAGCAGATTCAGGACATGAGGAAGGGATTGCTCCCTGCACTAACACAGCACCGCTTATCTGAGGACCTTGAGACACTTTACAAATATTATGATTAAAGCGTTACATTTTCTTAACCTTCCTCAAGATATTACCCCCACCTTACTAATAGGGAAACTGAGGCACCGGGCCATGATATGACTTCTCAAAGGACACACACTCCGTCAGTAGCAGAGCTAGGAACACAGCAAGGGACTCCTACCCTGTGCTTTGGTCACAAGACCATCCCTCTCTCTGGGGGCAGCTAAACCACAGATAAGAAATATCATTGTTTCTAGGGCACAGGTTCCAGGACAGGCCACTTCTAAGCCTGGTAAACTCAATTGAGAGTTCAGGTTCAACATCGAGAGCCACAGAACCAGACAGAGGAGTACATAGCCGAGGCAGCTACGTTACTCCAACAACAGCTTGTGGTCCAAGAACGTCTCGCCACAAAGCTGCTGCTGCTGTGTCTTCATGCGCCTTACCCCGGCCACACTAGGAAATTTGGATCCTTTTTCCTTACGTCTCCACGGCCCCTATCTATGCCGAGGTACTGAATGTGGATAGAGACGAATTAATACAGCCCTCCTCTGTGACTGCTGGAGAACCCAACCTAGCCTCCGTGGAAATGCACACGGACTGCATGGACAACCAGGGCTGATGCGGGGGAAGGAGGGGCAATTGTACCGGGGCCCTGAGCACATCTGTCACCTCTGCATAAATAAAGTGAAATGGGAGTAGGTGGGGCCCTAGTGAACACGTCATACTGGGTCTCCAAATTTCTCAACGGCGCCTGTGGACAATGCCTCATCCCAGTAAGGAATGCTTTTGCGGAGGGTTTGTGTGTGCTGTAGTGAGACCATACTCCTCATGTGGGAAGGACATTTAGATTTTGCTTGGATCCAAAGTCGTGTTCAGTTATGAGGCAAACAACATACATCAGTAGTTGGGTACTATGCAGCAGAAAATCATAACCTAAGCCAGACACCAACCTGACAGTTTCACGCTTCTCAGATGAAAAGTGCTAAGTATTATCCAACAGCAGCCTTAACCTTAACTCCGCCACCTTGTGCGTGTGCATTACAGGACACTATTCCATTTCACCATCACGCCAGCTGTAAGTAATACAATGTGCACACGGCTGCATCTGCCGGGCTAGGAAAAGGGTAAGTTACTTTGCCCAGCCGAAAAGAAATTCCTCCAAGAATGCAAGATGATCAGACAAATCAACCTACAAGACACTGGACTGAAGCAGGGAAGCAAAGCCATTTTATGGAAATCCAACAAGATTCATTGTCCCTGAAGGACTAGAAATAAGAAACTTTAGTTGCATTTCTAAAAACGTGAAACCCTTCACTCTTCCCACACACCCACAGGGTGCCTGGTACCACCATGTGCCAACGAAACAGTCAGGTTTATAGAGGAATATCATTTCAAACTACAGGACCATTTGAGCGGCCAACGTAAAGGGAGAAGGGTAACAAGGCTGGGGGGGCGTGTGTGTGAACTGAGAGAGTATTTCTTTCCTCTTTTCCAAAAGTAACTACAAGTAAAACAAGGGTTCGTCTCCCCCCGTTCCCCAAAGCTACCAAGCTTGCAGGGCAGTATATGGAGAGGAACCGAGAAGGGACAGTAGACAGACCCAGGTATGTCCCCAGTCTATCCCCTCTCACGCCAGCGCCCCCGCCCCCTAAAACATGAAGAAAAGGGGCTTCAACGAGGAAGTCTGGGACTCCTGAGCAACAGGGAAACACTCCCCAATTCCCCCCCTTCCCAATAGTTCCCCTTTGAGCGCGCCACCCCATTACCCCAGCCTTCTCCTCTCAGCCATCCCCTCCCTCCCGGAGAGATGCCTGGGTACCCACCTTGCCTCTCCCCCTCCCCCGGCCCCATGCCTCCCTTAGCTCCCCTCCACTCCTGGACAGCTGCCCCTGCCCCCAATCCTTCTGCCAACCTTCCCAGCCCTGCCCCTCCCCAAAGCCCACCCCCTCCCCTTCCCAAAGACCCTCCCCACAGCTCACCCCTCCTCCTCTATCCCTCCCCACCCCTTCTCAGACCTCCCAACCCCCCTCCCCACAGCCCGCCCCCTCCCCTTCCCAATGACCCTCCCCACAGCTCACCCCTCCTCCTCTATCCCTCCCCACCCCTTCTCAGACCTCCCAACCCCCCTCCCCACAGCCCGCCCCCTCCCCTTCCCAATGACCCTCCCCACAGCTCACCCCTCCTCCTCTATCCCTCCCCACCCCTTCTCAGACCTCCCAACCCCCCTCCCCACAGCCCGCCCCCTCCCCTTCCCAAAGACCCTCCCCACAGCTCACCCCCCCACCCACACACACATCACCTCTCCATAGCCGCCCCCAGCCCCTCCGGGTCCCCCGCCCCCCGGCCAGGCTGCCCCTCCCCCTCTCACCTGAGGGGAGGGGCTGCGGGGGAGGGGCCCCCCGGCCCGGCCGCTGCGGGGTGGGGACTGGGGGGCTCAGCGGCTCCGCAGCGGCGGCTCCATCGGCGGCGGCGGCGGCTTCACCTGAGGAGGGACCGGGCCCCCCTCCCCTCCCCGAGCCACTTCCGGTCCCACTGCCAGGAGACAGGCGGGGGCAACCGCGCGCCGAGCGCATCGAGCTGGCAGGGAGCGACCGAGAGCATCGTTCCGTAGCGGGGGGGGCGTTGGCAGCAGCCGAGCGCCGAACGAATCGAGCGAGCGGCCTCGTTCCGAGGGGAGCCAGGGAAGCAGGCGAGTGCCGAGAGCATCGAGCCAGGGGGGGGGGGGGGGGGGGGGCCCGCGGCGAAGCGCGTCGATAGCCAGGCGGCCGCAGGAGCGGCCGAGAGCATCGATTGGGGGAGCAGGGCCAGCGTCGAGAGCATCGATGGGCAGGGCCGGGGCCCCGGCTGGAGGGAAGCGTGGGAGCGAATCGATGAACAGCGATCGATAATCGATCCTGACCTCGCGCCCCCTGCCGGCCTGCCGGGGTGTATGTGGCTCGCCGAAGGAGCTGCGAAGTCAAACCAATCGATAATCGATAATCGCCGTCCGATCGATAATCGATCATCCGCTTGGCGGGAAGAGCCTCCATTCATCAGCAACGTGTGACATACGGGTCATTGGCAGACACCGCCCGCCCATCGGGATGGGGGAGGGGGGGGGGAGCTCAGTGGTTTGAGCGTTGGCCTGGTAAACCCAGGGCCGTGAGTTCAGCCCTTGAGGGGGCCACTGGGGGGGTCTGGGGCAGCAACTGGGGGTGGGTCCTGCTCCGAGCAGGGGGGTTGGACTCGGTGACCTCCCGAGGCCCCTTCTGCGCTTCCGTCGCTCGCTAGAAACCTGGCCCGTCGATCACAGGGCCAGTGGCGATGGGATAACGGTAATGACTCGTCAGTGCGCAGCTACTTCCCAGCCCATTTGCATTCAGGAATTACACGTTAATTGCCAGCGAACTGGTGATTATGCTCATTCCTCCCTAGCGGCCCCGTGCGGCGGCGCGCGCCTGTAATCCCAGCTGCTTGGGAGGCCGCGGCTGGCGGGCCGCTCAGGAGTTCTAGGCTGCTGTGCGCTGCGTCAGTCGGGCGTCCGGTGCTACTGACGGCCTGGCCAGCGGGCAGTTGGAGGACTGTGGTAAATAGGCCCAATGGCCGGGGATGGGATGTTAGAAGTTACTGCAGAGAACTTTTCCCCGGGGGTCTGGCTGGTGAGTCTCGCCCACACGCTCGGGGCTCAGCTGATCGCCAGATTTGGGGTCGGGAAGGAATTTTCCTCCAGGGTAGATCGGCAGGGCCCCTTGGGGGTTTTCGCCTTCCTCTGCAGCATGGGGCACGGGTCACTTACTGGAGGATTCTCTGCACCTTGAAGTCTTTAAACCAGGATTTGAGGACTTCAATAGCTGAGACATAGGTGAGAGGATTATTCCAGCAGTGGGTGGGTGAGATTCTGTGGCCTGCGTTGTGCAGGAGGTCAGACTAGATGATCATAATGGGCCCTTCTGACCTTAGAGTCTATGAGTCTATGAGACTGGCTAGAACAACACGTCTGACGTGTTGTGATCGGCGCTCTCTGTGTGAGGGCTGATAGACCGATCGATGACAGTGACCTCCCTAATGAACATGCAGAGTGTGTGTGTTCCCCTGCCTGTTAACACACGGCCTCCCTGTGCCACCATGCGTTTCCTGTACCTCTCACCTGTTTCTAGTAGTTGCTGTCTGTCTTTTTAGTGCCGGACCCAAAACAACCGGCGGACTTGCCGATCCAGCAACGCGCTCTGCTTTTCCACAGGGTTCGGCCAGCACACAACTCACTGCAGGATCGGGACCAGAGCCGGTTTCATTTTGGTCCTGGCCCTTTAAAAGAACGAAGCTGCCTGAAGTCAACAGGAGCAGTGGATACTCAGCACCTCGGAAAATCAGGCCCCAGGGGGCTCTCAAGTTGAGTTCCCAAAAATCAGTGGCCATTTTTGAACGTTTGGCTGCAAAATCCCACCCTGAGAGTAGGGTTATTACCAACCTGCGCTTAGCAGAATTAATTTCATTACGGAAAATAAAGACAGGAAATATGGATGATGGGCCAGATTCGCTCCTGCCCAAGCAGGTGCAATTTCAGGCTTCAATTGGGAGCGACACCTGCTTACGTGGCCTAGACCTTAAGGTCTTTTCTTGTGTGTTTGTACCGCACCTCGCACAGTGGGGCTCTTACTGCACTATACAAGTTATACGTTATGATCACCATCAGAACTCTTACCAAAGCTCAAACGGCGACTGTCCCTGTGCCGCTTCCTCTCGCAGCTTCTCCCCCCTCTCCCGCTCTTCAGGCCCTGCCTGGTCAGTCCCAGACTGAAATTCCCTTTGAAGCCTGAGGCATTGTCTGAAGGACGCAAGAGATTCCCTGCATGCACTAATTCCCATCTCTTTGGAGTTGGGAATTTTTGACCAAATTAGCTAATTAAATCGTTTGTTCCAATATGCAAATGGCGCAGAGCCTCAGAGCTGACTCAGAGTCAAATGACCTTTTTGCTCCCAGAATTTCCCTTTGATCCAGACATGAGCCACTTCGAAGCTTTGCCGGCTCCCTGCATGGAATCTGAAGTGTTGCCATCTGTGAGGGGACCCTCTCTCGGCTACAGCATGTTATTTTAAGGCCCCTGGTGTCAGTTACCCCGGGGGTCAGGTTTGATTCCTAGGCAGCCTGGCTCATCTGCATTTCTCCCTCAGCAACCTGGGGCCCTGCATCACCTGAAGTGCCTTGATGACTCGGTAGGTGGCAGTCTGCCCTTGGAACTAGCACTGAGGGCTGGATCCTCAGGCATTTAGGCACCTAATTCCCATTGAAATCCCATGAGGGCAGATGGTCAGTGCTGGCTGATGTCAATGGGAGTTAGGCACTTTGAGGATCTGGGTCCAAATCAATGCACCAGAGAGAGATGACAAAGACCCCATGACAGTCTGTATCCGCCTCAGTGCCCTGGCCCTGTTATATAATATATAAATGGAGATATGCCAATCTCCTAGAACTGGAACGACCTTGAAAGGTCATCGAGTCCAGTCCCCTGCCTTCACTAGCAGGACCAAGTACTGTCCCCTGACAGATTTTTGCCCCAGATCCCTAAGTGGCCCCCTCAAGGATTGAACTCACAACCCTGGGTTTATAGCAGGCCAATGTTCAAACCACTGAGCTATCCCTCCCCCCTGTTCTAGCCCTGATCATTATAGTCTGTTTCCTTTTGTTGTTCCAGTTGTGTACAATGTTCCTCTTCATTTCCCCACCTGGAATCATTGCTGCCTTGTGACGTGCTGTTCTACAGCTGCCACGTTCCACCCCAGAGGTGGCTGCATTTCAGTGCCGGGTAGAGAGGCTGAAAAACGCTAGAGAAGGTAACATTTTGTTATTAACAGGACCATGGAAAGGCTGCAGTGATGGCACATCTTCCTTCCACGGCTCCCGGCCTCCCCTGACCATTCAACTAGGCAATGGTCTCAGGTCTTGCTCCCTGCCCTTTGATTTAAATGCCCAGTGAACACCCCCACTCACACAGCACATACCAGCGAATCCATTAGCCACGAATCACTGTGTCTGGCTCAGGGCCAGGCTGAGTAGCCCAGTTTCTAGGGTGGTTGTTTACGGGCCCCGCTCTAAAGCCTGTGGAAGTGAGTTCCGCTGACTCCAAGGGAGGTTCGCTCGGATCCGCTGCCGCTTGTGTTATAGGGGAATCTAGACACCTCGACTGCGACTGGACCTCGCTGTGCCTGGTGCTGCATAAACATGGGGGCAGGCTCTCTCCACTAGGCCCTGCTGCCTCCCCGAGTCTCTCTCACACGCTCTGTTGAGGGGAGAATTCCCCCACACTCAGTCAAACCCAGGCAATGCCAGCAGGTGGCAGGGCCTGACACCCCCCTCACACTCCTCAGCATCCCTGGGTCCCCCTGAGCCGTCAGCCCCTCGCCCCCCTCCTGCCCCTCGCCAACATGCTCTGCTCTGCCTGTGAGAGGACAAGCCCCCGGGCGCCGGACTGACGCGTTCCCTCCCTCGCCGCACGCTCGCCCGAGGTGGAAGGGGGCTGAGGGCCAGGCGGATCCGGTGTATTTTCTTGGAGAGCCCCCGTTTGTTGCCTCACTGAATCATGTGCAGCGGCAGGAGCCCATTTCTCCCCTGGTTCATTGCCAGGCTGGGGGGTGGGGGGGTGGGAACACCAGTGTGTGCTGAGTCCCCAGGCCCACTGGGGGACTCCCCCCCCCCCACTTCCAGCCCCAGCCACGAAGGCAGCACTCAGGGGGGTGTGGATTAACCCTGAACTAACCTGCAACGAACCATTTCAGTCGAGCGCGACAAACCAGACGGGTCAGAGTCAGAGAAAAGATTTTATTTAAACATGTTCTCAGCAGCAAATTGAAAAACGTCAGGGGGGAAAAAAAGCCTGACGTTTTCCTGGGGAAAAGTGCAACTTTGGGGAAGCCGCACATCCTGGTGGAGAATCCCCGGCCAGTGTACAGCTTATGGCTTTTAACATATCCGCAGACTGAGCAGCGGAGGGAGCCGCTGACCACAGCACAGGGGACATTTATGTAGCATCTTCCTAGTGGGGGATCAGAGGAAAGTCCCCTCACCCGCCTCTCGATCCCAGGCCCCGAGGCACATGGCACCAGCAGACCCAGGCTGGGCAGTTTGGCTGTGGTGGTTTGATCCGTTTAGAAATCGGATCATTCCCCGAGCTCATCGGCCTCACGCTCAGCGTCTGCTGCGAGGAGAACTCAGAGCAGGGACCTCAGCCTGACCCCAGTTAACCCCGCGAAGCCTTGGTGGGCGGCCAGCAGCCCTGTAAATGAAGGAGACGAGTCCATAAACGCGGCCCAATCTTTATGGCCGCCTGCGTCTGACAATTCCCATGGCTGTAAAACAATCGGACTTTGGCACAGCCTGTATCAGCGCCCGGGACGGGACGGGACGAGCCGAGGTGCTCACCCCGCCCTGCGGGGGAGCCCAGCGACGAGGAAGGGCCCAGGCCGAGATGCAGCGGATAGGTCGGCGAACAGGCCGGCGACGTGGCAGGAGGGCGCTGGGCAATGCTGGGGCAGTGCCGGGGGGCAGAGGACAAACGGGCTCTGAACCAGAAGGCACACAGCGGGCACAGGCTGGCGCGGAGGGGGCCCAGCGCACTAAGGGCAGGTGGGGAGAAGGGGAGGGCTGCCAGAGGGGAAAGGGAGTGGGGGATTTTACGCTGGGTTAATGGGGGGACGTGGGCAGGAGAACTGGGTGCTGCCGTCCTGGCCCCAGGCTCGGAACAGCTTCCTCCCCCTGCCCCCGCCCCCGCCCATGCCAGCCCACCCCAGCCGCTCCAGGGAGAAGCTCTGTCCCCGCAGCCCGGTCCAGGCCGGGGCTGCCAGCAAAGGGGCCACTTGGGGCCAGCTGGATCGGTATTTCAGTGCTAAGGACCCCCTCCCGCATCCTTGTGGGAACTAGGCAGAGACCCACCAAACTCAGCTCACAAAGGGCCGCAGCCCCTGGCTTCCTAGCCCACTCTGGGGCCAGCCCGTCTGTCCCCTCTGCCTCCTCCCGGAGGGTCTCTGCTCAGCTCCAGAGAGGATCGTTCCTAGGCCAGGTCGCTGAGAAGGGAGCCCTGGAGAGGCTGGGGGGTGGAGGGGGAGCTGCCCCTGAATCGGCCTCGCCAAGCTCCCCTGGGGCGGGGTGGATCCGTTTTAGGGACTCAGCCACCCATCTCTATGCATCCGGGGGTGGCAGAGGACGTCTCCCCTGTGCTTCTGCAGGCCATTGGCGCCCACTGAGCGGCCGGGACCTGCCCCCCCGTTAATCCTCGGCCACGGTGACGCGGACGCGGTGCCAGGCGTTGCTCAGCACCCCCCGCAGGTTCCAGATGGGCGCCGCCGTGTCGGGCTGCACGTTGTAGCTGGCGTCCACGGCCTTGCAGACGATGTCCAGCGCCGCGCAGTCGGGGGGCACGGGGGCCGTGAGGTGCCACAGCCGCCAGGCCCAGGCCCGGCCCGGCCGCTGCTCCTCACCCGTCAGCTCGGCCACCCGCCACGTCCGGCCGCCGTCCAGGGAGACGTCCACGCGGACCACGCCGCGCCCGCCCCCGCTCCAGGCGTAGCCTTTCACCGTCAGCTCCCCGGGGGGGACGGTGGCGCCCGGCGCGGGCTCCGTGATGGCCGACTGGACGGGCAGCTCCTGGATGGCGGGGGCCGTGGTGAAATCCACCGTGTCCCAGTCCATGGCGGGCGAGAAGCCCTTGTAGTCGTTGCGCTGCCAGTGACTCGGGCTCTCCTCCCCGCTCACGGAGACCCGGCCCAGCCACTTGACGTGGCGGGCGCCCACCACGCCCGGCACCACCACCCGCAGCGGGTAGCCGTGGTCCCGCGGCAGCTCCTCGCCGTTCATCTCGTAGGCCAGCAGCACCTCGGCCCCGCGGCCCATGGCCGTGCGGTAGGGGATGGAGGCGCCGTAGGCCGCCCCGCTCTGGTCTTTATCCAGCCCCTCGAAGCAGACGTGACGCTCCCCGGCCTCCTCCTCCTCCTCCTCGGCGTAGCCGGCGTGCGCCAGGACGTCCCGGAGCCGGGCGCCGCCCCAGCGGGCCGTGCTGATGGCCGCCACCCCCCACTCCAGCCCCTTGACCGGCCGGACACGGCTCATCTCCGCGCGGCGGTTCCCGGCGCACTGCAGCGTCACCGTCACCTCGTGCTTGGGAAAGCGGCTCTTCAGCTCGGGCAGCGAGAGCACCAGCACCCGGCCCCCCGGCCCCTCCACCCGCAGCCGGTAGCTGGCGGGGTCCACGGCCGGCACCGGCAGGTGGTTGCGCTTGAAGAAGAGCTGGTTGGGGGTCCGGTAGTTCTCGGTCAGCAGCTCGGCCGGCGGCTCCGCATTGAAGGGCTTGAGGCTGTTGACTTTGAGGGCAGGGTGCCGAGGGGGGTCCCCGGCGTAGGGGTCCCCCGGGGCGGGCAGGCTGGGCTCCTCGGGGCTCAGCTCCCCCACCTTGTAGCCCTGCAGGATCTCCAGCACGTGGGGCTGGTGGTGCACGGCGTACATGGCCCAGAACGGCTCCAGGGCGCCGCCCGCCGCCAGCAGGAGCTTGCTCTGGCCGCCGGGGTGCTGCTCCACGAAGTCGGTGATGTCGAAGACCTCGCTGCCGTAGGTCACCCAGACCCGCTCGGCCAGGCTGCGGTGCCGCCCCACCTCCTGGCGGGTGAAGACGGGGGGCGGCGCCCCGGGCCCGGCCTCGGCCGCCGCCTGCGGAGAGACAGGCAGACGGGCTCAAGCGGGCATCCACCAACCTCCACCGCAGGCCTCTGGGGGCCCGGCCCCTCACCCGCCTCGGGGGGACAGGGCTCCGCGGGGGAAGGGATACGGCCCAGGCTGCTCAGCACATCGGGGGCAAAACTGGGAGTGGGACCAGGAGTCCTGGTTTCCAGCCCTCCCTCCCTGCTCTACCCACTAGATCCCACTCCCAGAACCAGAACCAGGAATAGAACCCGGGAGTCCTGGATCCCAGCTGCCACTCCCCTGCTCTAACCACTAGACCCCGCTCCCCTCCCAGAGCCGGGGAGAGAACCCAGGAGTCCTGGCTCCCAGCCCCCCCACTCTAACCACTAGACCAGGCCTCCTTCCCCAAGACGCCCGTCCGGCTCTCATGCCATCTTTGTGCCCTGAGGCACAGAGCGGAGCACCAGCACTCTCTGCCCCCCACCCTCCACCCCGCTGCTTCCGCGCCTCCCGCCCCCAGCACGGGCCCCTCCACGGAGGCTCCGGGGGGCCGCTGGTCCCAGCTCCTTCCTCACCTGCCTGCGGTGCTCTCCATAGGCCAGGCCGGCGCCCAAGCCCAGCAGAGCCCCCACGGCCGTGACCGTCCGTCTCCGGCTGCCGTTGCCAGCGCTCCAGGTGCCATGAGCGCGGGAGCGGGTCCAGGCAGCGCAGACTTGGGGGTGGGACCCCCAGGCCACAGCTGCCAACCTGGGGGAGAAACCAGGACTCCAGTGAGGGCAAAAAACCCCCAGCGACCTGCCTGCGATCTATGGGACACCCAGGGCGCTAGCCCAGCACCAATCCTGCTTGCCGGCCATCTGCCCCAAACCTACCGGCTGTGCAGCAGGGGGTGCTCTCGGCACAGGGCCGACCCCACTGCGGCACTAGGGGGCGCTGTGCTGCGGGGAGCAGAGCGGGGCGCTCTCCCCCCTTCCCCCGCATTCCTGGCCCACTTCCAACCCAGCTAATTACTTTCTGCCTCCCTAAAACAACACCTGTAAGTTCAGCCAGACCCGGGAGTCCTGTTCACTTCCTTCGCTCGGCGACCATTGCTGGGCGGCTGTTAAGCAGCTGCCGCCTGCCACCCCAGAGGTGGCTGCATTTCAGCCTCCAGCCACTGAGCTCCCGCTGCGGACTCCTTCCCAGTCCAGCAGCCGGTGAAACATTAACCCAGGGTTCCTCTCCCACGGGTCTGATAAGATAACGGCAGCCATAGCACCATAAAGGGATCTCCCTGGCCAGATAAAACCCTCCTGCTCCCTGGCTGGGGCTCCCATGGGGCTGAGAGCTGCCTGCAGGGGTACCACAGAGATTAGATTAGAGCCCCTGGGTGACTTGCAAAATCCTGGCAAGGTGTCAAAGCGGCAGCGGCCCTAAAGAGAATCCCAAAGGAAATCCTGCTAGTTCCCTCCCCTGCTTTTCCCTTTCAGATCCTAGGGGCTGCGGGGCAGGACTGAGGGACACCAGCAGAGCTGGGGGGGAGCCCAGGGCTGGGCTAGCAGGGGGCTGGGGAGTGAGGGGCACCGGCAGAGCTGAGGGAGGCAGGGAACTGGGCTAGCAGGGGGCTGCGGGGCGGGACTGAGGATCACCAGCAGTGTTGGGGGGCCCAGGGCTGGACCAGTGGGGGAGCTGTAGTGATTTCGGTAGAGTCTCTCATACCTAGACGTTCTCAGGAGGACCCAGGGTCCTCTCACGACGGGTCTGAGCAGCAGCATCTCTGCCGGACCTGTGCAGGGGGCGAAAGAACAAGAGATAAACGACCTTGTCACCAACCCACGAACCCCGGAGACGCCCGAGCGAGCAAGGCAGGAACAGTCCCTATGGGTGTGTGTGTGTGTGTGTGTGTGTGTGTGAGAGACACGCAGCAGCTTCCTCCTCCCAGGTGCAGATAGCCCAGATCCCACAGCCAGGAGCAAACCTCCGCCAGGGGTGGGGGGGTCCCAGCTCAAACCTGAGACCACCGGCCAGGAGCCACGTCCCAGCCAGAGCTCCCGGACCAGCCAGCAAAGGGATCAGGGCAGGACGCGGCTGGCTCGGGCAGACCCTCCCACCAGAGAAGCCGCCCGCAAAGTGGAACCACGGTTCAGGTAGGCGGGACGTTGAGCCAGCGGCTGGAAGGGGCAGCCGAGCCCCGCTCCACCTTGGCCGAGTTCCTGGCTTAGGCCCTGCCAGATGCAGCCTCTCGGGCTGTTTTCCTGGAGCGCGCAGGCCTCGTTTTCCGAGAGGGATCTGAACTCCCTGGGGACGGTAGCGGTGCCTGTTCCCCGGCAGGATCTCGTCCTTCCACGCTAAACCCCCAGGGTAGGGAGCACGGCGTGGCACAGACCAACTGCGCGTCGCGTCCCCCGCCCCAGCCCGTAACCTCGTGTTCAAACAGCCCCCGGGGGGCGAGCGTACGGGATCTGTGTCGGGACGAGGCAGGTGGACACGTCAACACCCAGTGCTGGGCATCCGGCACCACGGGATCCAGCTGACTTAGGAACCTGCCCAGATTCCTGGCTGGATGCGGACACCCCGGCCCATGGGGATCTAACCACGGAGATGGCGATTTCTCTGCAGCGGATCTACAAACCAGCTGAAAGAGAAACCGGGCTGCAGCCTGGTGCTTGGATCAGCCAGAGTCAGAGCTGGGCTTGGCACCCCCTGCCCCCATCCCCAGGGAAAATAACCGCGAAAGAGTCACTAACTGCACATCAGCTAACGGGCCCTGGGGTCCAGGCTGCCCCAGGCCGGGGGGAGGAGGGGACGGGAGCAGGGAGGAATTTGGACCCAGTCAGTCCAGAAAGAGCATCTAGCTCCATCTGCCCCAGGCCATGCACACTCACCTCCCCCCCTCCCCGGAACTAGCCCCACAAACACCCATGGGGGCGCCCGCCCCCATCAGCCAGCTGGGGGGATGTTTATGCCACCTCCTGGAGCCCCCACAAACGTGCACTGCCCACTGCAACCCTCCATGAGCCCCCCACTGCAACCCTCCATGAACCTCCCAGCCCTCAGGGCACCCCCCCACTGCAACCCTCCATGTGCTCCCCAGGGCACCCCTCCATAAACCCCCCAAGGCACCCCCCCAGCAACCCTCCATGAGCCCCCCAGGGCACCCACCCATGCAACCCTCCATGCGCCCCCCAGGGCACCCCCCCACTGCAACCCTCCATGCGCCCCCCAGGGCACCCCTCCATGAACCCCCCAGGGCACCCCCCCCACAACCCTCCATGAGCCCCCCAGGGCACCCCCCCTGCAACCCTCCATGCGCCCCCCAGGGCACCCCCCCCGCAACCCTCCATGAGCCCCCCAGGGCACCCCCCCACTGCAAACCTCCATGAGCCCCCCAGGGCACCCCCCCCAGCAACCCTCCATGAGCCCCCCAAGGCACCCCCCCCAGCAACCCTCCATGAGCCCCCCAAGGCACCCCCCCCAGCAACCCTCCATGAGCCCCCCAGGGCACCCCCCCCGCAACCCTCCATGAACCCCCCCGCCCCCAGCAACCCTCCATGAGCCCCCCCGCCCCCAGGGCATCCCCCCCCCAGCAACCCTCCATGCGCCCCACAGCTCCCAGGGCACCCCCCCGCAATTACCCCCACAAGGCCCCCGCTTCTCCCACCTGCGACCGCGGCGCGCGGGGGAAGGAACGTCACCGCGCCCCGTACCCCGCCTCCTGCCCTGAGCCTGCGCCTTTAAGGCAGGGGAAGGGCGTGGTCTCGGTGTGACATCAGGGGTGGAGCCGAGCCCCGCCCCCTGGAGGGGGGGGGTCGCGGCGATTTAAAGGGCCAGAGGCCGCGCGCAGCCGCCGCTGAAGCAAAAGGGGGACCGGCGGGGGGCGGGGCTTGCACCAGGAGCAGCACGTGGCTACTGGTTCCCACGCCAGAGGCAAGGGCGGGGTAGCAACGTAGCATCCCTGGGGCCAGTCGCCCCGATCCCCGGCTCCCGGGGGTCACATTGCTGCAGGTGGGGGCTCCTCAGGGCACCTGAGCCCCCTCCCCCCAGCTCAGTGGGGGATCAGGGCAAAACCCAGCCTGCAGGCACAGTGATGTATGGGGCAAGGCCCGGCCGTGCTGGGGCAGTACCATCACTTACATGCGGTTCCTCTCCCCCGGCAGCCCCAGGGGGGCTCATGGCTACACCAGGGAGCGGAGGCCAAAGCGGGGGCGGGGACCATCTGTCCACCCCCAAATATCCCACTTACGTTAACAACCCACTGCCCCCAGCCCCGGGGGCTGCTGGCGGCTGGGAACTGAATGCAGGTGTTTGCCCTGTGCTAAGGTCCGGTGACACCGTTCCAACAGGTCAAGGTACTTACGGCCCCCTGCCCGGGGGGGGGGGGGGGGTTCTGTCACAGGCATAGAGCTTGTAGAGTAGCCCTGGCCGCTGGGTGGCAGATCGGCGGGGATAGGGGGCTCCAGCCTACAGCTGTTCTCCACTTCCCCCGAGGGTACGTTAGAGCAGCCCCGAGACTGCTCTAACTTCCACTGGGAGCCAGCCCGGTCCCTGTGCAGCCCCAGAGCAGAAATGCAAAGGCGGCATCAGTCTCCCCTTGTCCGGGTATGTCCACACTGGCGCCGTACAGTCCAGCTATGGCACTGCTGTGACGGGCAGCGCAGACACGCTTCCGCGCCGGGGAGAGCTCTCCCTGCGATAACCCCACCAGCCCCGAATGAGAAGCCAGCCCGAGATCCGGAAGCAGCAGCCAGAGCAAGCCCAGGTGAGCGGTGGCCCTAGGGGGATCTGGCTCTGTGGCTCGCTGGGTCCTTAGCTGTGCAGCTGACGCTGCCTCCCCGGGCAGGGTGGGGGGGAAGGAGGGGAGTGGTGCTAGTTACTGCCTGTTGTAGGGACACATTTTGCTGTGTAGAGACAACCCCTGGAAGCCAGAGCCAGCAGGGCCAATAAACAGGATCAAACTCTGGCAAGTGCCACCGGCAGCTGGCTTTGGACCCGGGACCTCTCGGTGCAAGAGTCCATCAGCCAGCGCGCCCGAGGCCAGACGCCTGCCAGCGCTGTTCACAGCCAGGAACGCCCCCAGCAGCGGGCAAGGGGCAGCAATTCCCCTCTCAGACCCAGCCGTGGGGGGAGGTGGCTGCAGCTGCCCTACAACCAGCCAGCTAGTGCCCTGGGAACGTTTCCCCCCCACGTGTAGCCCCTGGCCCACTCAACCAGGCAGCTCAGCCCCTCCCTGTGAATGGCTTCTGCAGCCAGAGGGAAGTTTAATGCATGGGGAGGCAGGGGGAGTGGGTAGCTGCACAGGGCCAGCAATAGGCCATTGGGCAGAACTAACCCTCCGGGGATCCCTCGCCCTGCCCAAGATCTAGGCAGGGCCCAGCCTCGGCCAGCGCCCGCTGCCCGAGATAACGTTTATCAGGCTGGAGCGGCACGGCTGAGAGCTGGGAAGGAGCAGATTCTATTCCCCCTCCCCCCTCATTCACCAAACCCCCCCGCCCCGGCACACGCAGGGAGAGAAGAGCTGCAAGGTGCCACCGCGCCCACTTTGTCAAACGCCCAGTATGCCCAGCCTCGGCCCCTACGCTCATTACCACGCTGGTGAGCGCGTGCAAAGCCATTACACCATTACTCCCCCCGCCCCAGGCCGGGCCCGCAAAAAACGTGGCCAGGAACCAGCCCCTCCCTGCAGCAGCCCCGTGAGAACCAGCCAGAAGTGTTCATGACCAGGGCAGAGGGGCTGGCTGCCCTCAGGTAGGCACAGCCCACAGAGAGTCGGGGGCTTGCCCCACTTTGCATCTCAGCCCCTGCTCTAGGACCAGCCCTTCCTGCCAGGCAGGAGGCCACTGGATACCACTCATGCCCAGTAGGAACAGGGCTAGGCCAGCCCGTGGCCACACAGGACTCCCCCCCCACCGCAGAGAAGTCACAAGCTCCCTCGCCCGTCCCCAGGACCCCAGCTGACCCCTCCTGGCACCGTTGATTTAACTCTGCGCCTGTGGATGGTGACATCAGCCCAGCTCTTATCAGGTGGGGGCAGATGGGCGGAGAGGCAGCCACCCTGCTCCACTGTGCGTTCCCACTCCAGGCTCCCACGGGTCACCCTCCGGGCAGAGGAGCTAGGGACAGACACGGCTAGAGCCTAGGAAATGCGTGGGCTCAGGCCCCTTGACCCACCTGCAGCCTGAAGCAGCTGGTGCCCCCGAGACAGACACCCAGTCCCACCCACTCGGGCCTCAAACTCGCGTCTCAGCTCCTGAGAAGCGTGCCCGTAGCCCGGCCAGCCCGCAGGCCGTTTCCTGCCCGTCACACCCCCTCAGCGGGGACAGCGGGTGGCTTGACAAACCCCTGGTCTATCACCCCCGCAGAAGGGGGAGCCCAGGAAGTCACAGCAAAGCAAGTGCAGGCAGGTGCTGGGGAACCGGGCTCCGACTGGCCCTGTTCGGGAGCAGGCGGTGGCTGTGACGCTCACCCCCATCCAACGGGCACCTCGATAAAGCCGATGCCAGACCAGGCCCCGCCAGCCATGAGCTTCAGCTTAGAGCCTGCTCACCTGCCCCCTCTGCTGCCCAGCCAGCCAAAGGACAAGCCTAAGCCCCCAAATCCTGACTTGTGCTCCAGGAACTCCCATTATCTTGAAAGGGGGAGGCAAGAGCAGCTCTGCAACAGCCGTGGGGTGTCCTCACCCCACTGTGCTCAGAGCCAGGCCTGGGCCCACACGCAGGGGAACTGCCTTTGGGGGACCCTGGATAATTCCGGTTTGCCTCACTGGCTGGCCCTGAGCACAGACTCTTCGGGCGTCAGGGGGAGGCCCAGGGCAGGCAAGGTAAAATTCCCCTCAGCTGTCCCCCACTTCTCTCCCTGGGGTACGTGGACAGGGGCTGAGAGGCAGCAGATTTCAGCCCAGCTGGCTTCGGCTTTAGAAACGATTCCTTTGCTCCCCTGATCCCACCCAGAGAACACAAGCCAGAGCTGGGAGGGAGGGCAGGCTGTCTCCGTGACGGAGAAGCCAACCCTCCATATCGCCCCCCCCCCAAGCCAGCTAGCTCCAGACACAATAAAACAGCAGCTTCATTTAATACACTGATTTTTTTTTTTTTTTTTACTTACATTAAATACATTGGTAAATCAGCAGTTGAATTCTGTTACCGTGATTGTTATTTTAAATGCGATGTAGGAGCTTTCTCAAAGCAAAAAAAATTGATCAGAAAAAAAAAAAAAAAAAAGGCAAGCAGGATTGGGGGGCCAGGGGAGGCTTTCAAATGCTGCAGTGTCCCAATTTGGTCCAGGGATTTAGCCAGAAAAAAAACCCCAACGCTCCTGTAAGAGGGTTATGGACACTGGTGAATGCAGAGGACTCTGGCCCCAGGCTGTGTGTGTTCCAGCAGCCAGTGGGGTGGATGCGGGTGAAGAGCTTTGGTTGTGGCCCAGGTGAGCAGAGTCTTTGATCCCCCGTTACAAGTGCAGCCCGAACCGCCAACGCCGCCCTTGTGTTAGTGGCAGGGGGAAGTTACGCGGCACGGCACGGCAGGGATCGGAGGAGAAAAGAACCGGACACCCACGAGGCCACGCCACCCTGCAGCCTTCCTGGCCCCAAGGAAGGGCCCCTGCGGGGTGATGGTAAAAGCTAGCTCCGCCTCCCAGCCACTTCCTGATCAATTTCCCACCACCCCTGGGGCTAGCCTGGGGCTTCCCCTGCCTAGCTGTTTCTCTACTTTAACTCTGTTTGACCTAGACACCACAAAACGAGACCAGGCCAGGGGCCTGCTTCCCGGGGCTCCAATGCGGCGAGTGCTAGGGGAGGGCATCACCTCTCCCCCTGGAGCATCCGACTGGGGAGAGACCCCACCACTTCAAAGCCACCCCCCCCCCCCCCCCCAATAAACACACAGGGCAGCATCCTCATCTCAGCCCGGGACCGAGCTCGCTGGCAGGCTCTCCCCAGGGCAGTGGGAGCAGCACCAGCACCAAGGGGACGTCAGATTTTAAACACGATAGACCTGGCGGAAGGGGCCAGGCCGGACAGCACCGGGGGCGGGTTAGCCAGAGAACAGGTGCAGGGGGATGTGCAAGATCCCCTTTGCCCCTGCTCTGGGAGATTCCCGCAAGAGGCAAAGTTCAGCCTGGGGCCCTGTCAAGCCCCGGCAGCCTCCGAGGCACCCAAGAAAAGCCGGCAGCTAGCGCCAGCTGTAACGGTGCGTCAAGGATCCTCGGCAGGTCACCACACACCCCAGGGCGACTCGGAACCCGAGGCAAGCGACTCCGTGCCCTGGTTTCCCCCTCGTCCGGGCAGGGAGCCTGCTGTGGCACACTGAGCCCCAGGGAAGACCGTGCGAACAGGCAACCGCTGTGAAACGGGGGGTTCCTGCTACGAGCAGCTCCATCGTTAACAAAGCTACAGGGGTGCTGCTCTGATCAGCTATTCAAGGACTACACCGTGGGCTTCCCATACAGCCCAACCGGAACAAGCACTACTTAAAGCCAGAATAAAAAATGCTGCTACTTCGCACGGGAGAGTCTGCATTGGCGTGGGGCTGAGTGTGTTACACTAGAGACAGCGGCTATGTGCAGCCAGGCTGGCTGCCTGTGACCTGCCGACGTAACCGGGGCAGGTGTGGGTCTGACGCTCCCTGGGAGCAGCGACACCCCTCCCCTGCAGCATCCGGAGAGGACGCAGACCGGACTGTGCTTTGATGCAAGGAGACCCTGCAGGGGGAGACCGACGGGGACCTCACAGAAACCAGCGTGTTCCTCTTCCAGGGAGAGGAGCCGAGCCCTTGCCAGTGGCCCAGAGCGAGGAGGAGACTCTCCTTGCATCAGCCGCCCTCCCCACCTCGCCCAGTTCCAGCCCATGCTACGCTGAGACAGACAGGGGCATGGGGAAGGGGCAGCACGTAGGACAGCTGCCTTTCCCAGGAGCAGGACGGAAGACAGGCCTTTGCATGGCCTCACCACCTCCTCTCCAACACAAACCCCCAGCCCCAGGTCCCTCCTGGAGCTCCCTAGGTTTGCTGCTCAGTGCGCTCACCACTCCCACCCCCTCCTACAGACAAAGAGGGGACACTCCTGCTCTGTGACTATCTTACGACCCACCCATTCTAAAGTGATCTGAAGTGTAACAGACAAAGCGAGCCCCGTTTCCCGGCACACAGCGCGGGGCTCTGCAGTTAACAAGACATAGGAGTGGACTAGAGCCCAGAGGATAAAACCTTTGGTGGGTTCCTCTTGGTGGAGGAAACAGCAGAAATCAGTGCGGTGACGCCCCCCACCCCCCCCTCAGGGGCTCAGGAGCCCTCCAGAGAGCTTAAACTGAACACAGCCCACGGCAAGATTAGCTCAACGGGACAGACTGGGAGATTAAAGTGCAAACCAGAGAATTTGCGCGGCTGGTGATGGGGGAAGACAAAACCAGCAGCTCGGAGAGGCCAGGAGCTCGAGGGGCGGATCACTGCAAAATACCAGCTGCAGCGGGAACTTGGGGGTTACATACCCCCACCCAAGTCAGTATTAACGATACCATCTGGCCCATAGCTGTAGAATCCATCCAGCAGATGATGCTGGGTGCATCGGCCTGGCGTTACCAAGATCAGCGGGACTACGGGGTCTGGCCGGTGCTTGCAGCGTATTTCGTGATTCTAGTCATGCTACTGAGACTTAGCGGCACGGAAAAGTCATCATCTGCGTTAGCTTCATAGCGATCCACAGTAGCTAGAACCCTGCTGGATCACAGGATTCCAACCCTCACTTCCCTCCCGTTCCCAATCACTTCCGATCCCATGACGGAAAGGCCACCCAGGAAGAAATTAAGGACACTGCAGCTTCCCCCCCCCACCCCCCAACATTGAAATAGATGAAAAAAACAGGAGAAAAATTAAAGAGTAAACCCACAAAAGACACCCTCAGAAAACAGCGTTTTCTGTAGGTCCCCGTTCAACTTATTCTTCATAAAATAAACCTACAAGGATTAAGTTTCCACCTCCTTTGGGCCCTTCCCCCCAGCATTAAATAAAGGGGGGACGGGTAGAAGAGGATAGGTGTTATGGGACCGAGAACACAGATTTACCAAAGCAAAGAGGGGGGTGGGGTGGGAAGGGAGGAATTATTCGGGAGAAGGAGCCGGGGAATCAATCAGAATTAGGTAGCTATTTGCACCTATAATACAAAGTGAAGAGTTTGTTTTTTGGAAGTTAAGTCCCCGGTCGATCTAGTTCCACTGTCACTGGAGTGGTGGGACCAGATGTCTGGCGGTGGTTCTGAAGCATTAAAAAGTGCAGTTAGAGGCGTCGGGAGGGATTCGGTTCAGACGGGTGTCGGTGCGCCGGTGTTAGGGGAGGTGAAGTGTGGTGGACGGGGGTGGGAATGGAGGTTATATCTTAGCTCTTCGTCTCGCGCCGGCCTCTCTCTCGAAAGCCACCCTTCAGTTGCTACAACACTGGCTCTTGTTCTGCTGGGTCTGCTCGTGGAGGTCCACCCCTCGGTTCCTTCCCGCCACACCGCTCGTGCTCTGGGGCTCACTCTTTGGCAGCTTCTTGGCTGGAGGGGGGGAGAGAGGGGAGAGTGAGCGAGGCCAACGGAGAGGGGCGGTAACGGCAACCCCTCCCCTCTCCTTGGGACACAGTGACGGCACCGGCCACCTTCCGCCTGGGCCGGTTCTCAGGTGGCCCAAATCTGGATTTCAGAGCCATCTCCCAGCTGCCCCCACCCCCCCGCTGCTCTCCGGGGAACCCAGCTCCTGTCCCGCTGTGTCCCCCACGGCCCTAGAGAGCTAGTCAGCACCAGGAGAGCTGGCTGGAGTCGCTCCTGCATCCCTCAAAGCTCACACGCAAGTCTTGCTGAACAGCCTATCACTACTAGCTCCATCCAGGCCAGAAGGAGCCAGCCGAGCTCCCAGGGCCTGCACATGGATGCGGAGAGCTGGGAACGTCACCGGCGCTGCAGATTCTGCGCCAGCAGCAGCTCCCGGGGCTTGTGTTTGCCGAGATGGATTTGAAGGCGCTAAAGCCCGAGGTGCTAAGAATCAGAAATGAGGCGGCCCTGGAGATGCGAGAAGGAGCCAAGGTTTCAGCCGGCTCCGTGACCAAGCAGAGACGCGGAAGGTCTCCGAGGGCACAAAGACCCAGCAGCCTAATCTGTAACTGCAGAGACCAGCCTGGCACTGCCCCAATGGAGAGCTTCGTCACCAGTCCTCTCCGAGCCTTCCAACGCTAATGCTGCTTCAACATGGAGCCTCCACATTGACCCCAGCACCAGAGCCGGATGGCAGATCACCGCTTGCTTCCCTACGGAATATTCAGCCGTCCAGCTCCCGCCGCCCAAAACACCTTCAGTAACCAAGTTCATGTCCACAGTCCCGTGGTACTGGAGCAGGACAGGAACAGGGGCTTCCCCTGGGGCTCCAGCCCTCCACCCTGACTGTATGAATCAGCATCTCTACAGAGCTCAGGTGGGAACTGCCTCCCACAGCCACCTGGTGCGGGGCTCCCAACACAGAAGCCTGGTGGATCTGCAGCAGGCCGGGGCACCTGCTGCCTATCTACCGTCCCGGAGCCGGTGCCGTCCAGCACCCACACCTTACCTATCGCCAGGAAGAGATCGTTCACATTCATCGCTGTCTTGGCCGACGTCTCCATGAACAATAGGCTGTTGTCATCTGCGTAGGCTTGTGCCTCCTGTAACAGACGCAAGTTCCACCGTTCAGGGGGGTTCCCGCCTGGAGGGCGTGGGAAGGGTGAGTGGCGGCCAGACCCACCAACGAGGCCCTTTTACAGGCATGGACAGTCCCGCCTCCACACAAGAGGCCCCGGTCCTCTGCTCTGCAGACAAGCCAGCAGCTCCAGGGATGGACCATTACCCACGACTGGACTGGAGGCAGGAAGCAGCAAACTATCGCAGGCTTCGAGAGCCCGCTGCAGAGGCTACGCTGCTCAGCGCTTTGCAGGGGCTCGGCTGTGCTTACAGGCCTAGCGGGCTGCCCTTTGAGCAGTGGGAATGGATTCCTGCCGGTGAGATGGGAGCAGTGATCCCCCTCGCAGGGCGGGGTGGAGAACACCCCTGTGCCGCTCAGAGGGGCTGCCGACACGGCAAGGATTGCATTGCTGTGGGCAGCTACGCTGCTGCAGACACCCCCGCTCCTGTGAGGATTAGATTCCCCCTTCCCAGTGCAGCCACCACACTCAGATTCTCACTGCCATTGGGAGTACCTGACAGAGCACACGCCCAAGGGACCCAAGAGCTGCTTGCTGGCCAGCCCCTGGCCAGAGCAGAGAGACTCCCGTGTTGCTGCAGCTAGATGCCAAGAGGCTTTCAAAGGCCAGGGGCAGAATTCAGGTGGCGACGGGGGGCTGGGAAGCCTTAGCCAAGTCCACAAACCCCCAGCTACTCACTTCGTAGTCTACCATGCGCTTGTTGGCGAGGTCGGCCTTGTTGCCCGCTAGGGCTATGACGATATTGGGGCTGGCTTGCCGCTGCAGCTCTTTCACCCATGTCTTCGCTCGGGCAAACGTTTCCTGGAAGGGAACGGCGGGAAGTCAGTGACCTACCAGGCTCTGGGCAGCGAGCGGGCCAGCTAGAAACAGAACCCAGGTTTCCCAGCTCCTTGCCTTAACCCCGAGACCGTCCTTCCTCCTAGAGTGGGACAATTCAGTGCCCCCCGCATTCCCCCCGGCACCAGGACAGCAAAGGGAGAACCCCAAATGTACCTGGTTGGTGATGTCATAGACCACAATGGCAGCTTGTGCCCCCCGGTAATACATGGGGGCCAGACTGTGATATCTCTCCTGGCCAGCTGTGTCCCAGATCTCAAACTTGACTGTCGTGTCATCCAGGCAGACGGACTGTGTGAGAAATGCCGCTGTCGAGAGGAAAGGAGACAAGCAGCACTCAGACCGTTGTGCTGGGATCTGTGCATGCGGCAAGAGAGCCCCTGCCCTGGAGAGCTGTCAATCTAAGGAGACTGACAGGCAAAGCCCAGGAGGGGAAGTGACTCGCCCAAGGGCAAAGCCAGGTCTCCTGACTCCGGATCTAGGACCTTGAAACATGCTGCCTCTCTAGGCATTGTTCACACAGTAGCGGGTTAATCATTTCAAGTGTGGACATTAACATTCACCCCCTGTTGCTGAAACGCTGCACGCCAGTTGCCTGCTTATCCAGAGATCAAAGAGGGCTCACATGGCATCTGCAAACAAGAACCAGTTCTGTGTTCTGGAAGGAGCTGGGGGCTTATGGCTGTGTTAAGGGGTTTGACAGACACTAGCTTCTCCCAATCCGTCACACGGGGTGGATACAGCCACATCCAAACAGGAACAGGGTTTGTGCCCAGGCAGGTTGGCGCTGTCTTGCGCGGGATGCTGTGACCTACACGTTCAAGAGGGACTAACAATTGTGTTAAAAGGGGCTTGCTTTTCAGAGGAGCACAGCACCCTCTGGTGTTAAGTTGGGAGCCCTAGCTCCTTTCGAAGACAAGCCTTCAGGAGCCCGGTTCCACTCCCTGCAGCTTTTGGGGCCAGAGGATTGGGAGTATGCAGCCCTCCCTCAATCAAAAGGCTTTGCATGGGACTTGCAAACCTAACTGACCCTTAAGTCCCCCTGGCAAAGGGAGGGAAACGGACACAATGGGGTGGTGTTTGCCCGCAGCAGAACCCAGGAGTCCTGGCTCCTAGTTCCACGCACTAACAGATGTCTACGGATTTGTCCGGCCATGTGAGCGCGCGATCGGTCCCCCTGAGCTAGGGGAAAGACAGGCTGAGAGAAGGCAAAACACATTCAAAAGGTTCTACACAAGCCAAGACTGAGCACGCAGGTGGTGAGCAACCCGGGTGTCAAACCACTGCCGGGCGCTCACGGAGACAGGAACATCTCCTGGGGGAGTCACCCCGTGATCACTCCACTACTGCAAGTTTCCAAGCTCTCGATGAATGGTGGGTCGGGATGGTCCCCACGTTACAGAGGGGGCAACGGAAGCACAGAGGGGGCAGTGACTCACCCATGCGCGCACACACACTGTGGAAAAGGCAGGAACAGAACTCAGGTCTCAACTCCTGCTTCCGTTCTCGAGCCACTGGACAACACTGGCTCACTGCCTGTTATACTGACATGCCACCTATTACTCCAAGAGGCATCGCGCTCTTGGCTGTACCATCTTCACACGCACTATGGGATTCTTTCAGGAGCGCCAGCGAGTCAGGGTGCATACTTCCACATACAGTGAGGCTGCAGGTAGCTCTGGAAGGAGCATGGATTCATGAAGCCAACTAGCATGGAGCCTCATCCCTGCTACTCACTTGGGCTCTCTGAAGGCGCTACAGGCTCATAGTGATAAGACTGGGTCTGCAGGGGCCAACCAAGGGCAGCTGGGCCCCCCCCCCCCCCCATCAGGTGGGGAGCGAAGGAAGCCGGGCGCTCCAGAGGCCCGTGGGGAAGTCTGCGTCTACCCCAATACACTCCCCGCGCTCTCGCAAAGCACTTACCCCCAATGGTGCTCTCCTGGTATTCGTGGAACTGACCCTTGACGAAGCGCAGCACCAGACTGGACTTCCCCACCGCGGACTCGCCCAGCAGCACTAGCTTAAACTGACAGATTTTACTAGCTTGGGACTGACCATTCGGCCTGGCGGCTCCTCTGCTGGTCATGGCCTGGATTCTGGTCACACCCTGCGGCCCAGCGGATTGGAGAACCTTCACGCCAGTGACCAGCTCTTGGCTTGGTTCTGAGCCAAGGATCAGTATCCTAGTGGCTCAACTCTCCTGAAACACAAGAGGGGGAGACGAGTCAGCACATGGCCCAGATACAACACAACAGGGTTTGAAGGGCTCCGAGTTTTTCAGTCTCGGATGTTAACTCCGTCGGAATGAGCTGCCTTCCGCTCCAATCGTACAGAAGCTGAGTGCAGCAGGAAAGCAATTACCCGACCAAACCTCAAACACAGCCCCACACGAGGGACTCAGCCCCCAATTTACGGACCAGTAACCGCCTTCCATACCACACACCAGGGTGAGCGAGGAAGAGAACCTGGGAGTCCGACTCGCCTACTGCGCCTACTAGGCCACGCTCCCTTTCCTGCCAAGAGCTCCCATTCATTAAGGTAGAGAGAGGCCTCATTGGCGGATGAGCTTTAAAGCAGCAGCAAGCTGACAAGCAGAAGTCGGGCCAAGGAGGGAAAGAAAAAGCTGGATCCTTACAACTGAGTGAGTGAGTCAGCAATCCTAGCAGATGTCTCACTTGCATTCCTGGAGATGTAGCAAACAGCTCCTGGATAGGAACGCGCCTTGCACCATGTGGGACCAAGGGCCGGGGCAGAGCCTCTGACCTGGTCTAGGAAGGGGCAGGAGGATTCAAGAACTCTGTCACTCAGCAACAAGCTCAGGCCCCATTTGCAGCCTGAATGCATCCCTTCTGTTTATTGTGAGTGGCCTGAACTTCCACATCTGCAGGTCTCCCCTCCCTCCCCATGGCTCTCTGGGGGCAGGAGGAGGGACTGAACTATTTTATCATTGCCCTTCTGAAGGGAAATTCCTACGTGAGGGACAGTCGGGTCAGTTTTTGTTTATGTATTTTGAGATCCCCATTCACGTGAGCAGTACAGGCACACCACCCCCGCACAAGGGCTACAGGCAGACCACATTCCCTGCCCAGTAAACAGCAAACACCCTCCCCCCCCATTTTAAAGCCTTCCCTGTGAAAAAGCTCCATTACCACCTCTTGCAGCAGAGTGAAATTGATCCAACCCTGGTCAGTTTCACAGGGCCACTACCCATAGCCAAAAGTTGTTCTCCCCCAACCCAGGCAAGGGGTGAAGACAACCATACTGCTGGGAGTTCTCAGGAGGAACACGTGGCGAGACAGAAGGTCGACTACACCCAGAGTTGTGCTGGTTTTACTTAAACCAATCTAACCCCATTTCGATACACCAGCACCAGAGGCTGTGTGAACAACTTACTGCAACTCAAGTGAAGTCAACTAGGAACAGGTTTAGACTAGACCTAAATAAGCCACTCTGAAATCTGAAGCACCCAAAGGTTTGCACTAGTTTAGCAAAACTGGTACATGTATAGTCAACAGAAGATCCTATTTCAAATGGTGGCCAGTGGTGGACAGAGAGGGGTTAACCAGGTAGGGATATAACTGCAATAGATTTTAATTGAAATAGGACAATCTGAAATAAGCACCCAGACATCTGGCATCACAGAGGTGTGAACTACAGACTCTCGTTGTGTGTGTAGCCAACGCCTCCGGTCTGCCAGTGGCTGAGAGTTCAGATCCCTACGGTCTCTCAGGACTTCAACGCAATCCTTTGTTCAATGCACTAGGAGACTGATAAAGGGTTCTTTCAACCGGATGTGAAATGCGTTTTAAGACCTCAAAACACATGCATGCTAGCAATGCTTCTTTACTAGAATCCCTTTAGAACACAATGTATGCTGAACTGTGTTCATTCAAATAGCCCTACATCTGCTTTGGGACAGTAGTAACTGCAAAAAAGGTATCGGGAGCAATGGAAGAAAACGGCATTAAACTTCAGAGAGTCTCTTTATTTCACCATTTAACAGATTAAATTAAGTGAGGCACAGTTTAGCCTTTTATTCCAGTGGATTCTCACCACCAGCGATGAGTCGGGGGGAATTTAGCAAAACATGTGGTGGTTGGTTTGCCTACCTACTTTCCAAAGCCCATTTCTGGATTCCATAGCCAGCACTGGAGACCTTGGAGCGAAGGGCAGACGGGTTTCTCAAATGCAGACAACTGGGCCAAGATTTTTCCAGAAGCGTCCTGATTGTGGCTATCAAATCTGAGACACCTTCAAGAGGCCCGAGTCAGGGGCTGTGCGCTCAGGCCTCTTTGAGACCTCTTAAATCAGACACCCCCCCCCCAAAAAAAAAAAAAATCACTAGCCATTTTTCAGTGTCTCAGGCTTTTCCTTCTGTGTTCAAACCCTAAAGGAAGCACTTCCAGGCCTTGAGGTGAGAGATCAGATCCAAGTCTGGTATGTAGGGCAGACCCTGGAGCAAAGATTTGTTAGCATTAACAGGGCCCAGTATACAAGAAAACAAGGGTCATCTGAAGACTCATCAGCGAGCAGCCTGGAAAAGCCTGGCCATTTCCTGTTCCCCATCGGCTTTGAGACAAGCAGACTAAAGGCCAAAACCTGGCAGGAAATGCTAACTAACTACTCTGGATATTTCCACTGCATGCATCCCACGAAGTGGGGATTCACCCACAAAAGCTTAGGCTCCAATACGTCTGTTAGTCTATAAGGTGCCACAGAACTCTGTCGCTTCTACAGATCCAGACTAACACGGCTACCCCTCTGATACGTGTAACCACTGTGATTTGTACAAATCCAATGCTGGGCAGCCCAGTACTTCCCAGCCCCACCAAGGAAGAGGAACAGTCACCATTTTATTTTTCTAAAGCAAGAATCCAAGAACAATGGGGAAAGGTTTCAAAGCCCGTAACGGCCAAAGCTGCCTGGTAGCAACCCAAGTACTGCATGTTCAGCTTTCCTGGAGCTGAGCTGGCTAAAGACAGGGAAATGCTTCCTTCCGCTTTGAGGACCTTGTTTTGTTAAATATATAAGAGAGGAATGATTAAGCAATGACCTCGTCAGCATCCTATGAGAGTTTCCTGGGGAGAGTCCTGTGTGATTCTGGAGAAGCAGCCGGCACAGTCAGAGTGTTCTGATACTTAGAAACAACTCTCTGCTTCGCGTGGCCAGGAAAAACGCAGGCTGCAGCGACGCTGGGTTAAAGCTTCAAATTAGGCCAGACACAGATGGGGAGAAGTAGATACAGAGGGAGCAATAGGAGGGTTTAGCAACTACAATGAGAGCCAGATTTGAAAGTCCTCAGCGCCTCCCATTGTGAGCCACTCTCTTTCGGAAGTCCGGCCCTTGGGGTCAGAAGAATCCTGGGCTTCTCCAACTGAAGACATTCCCATTGCTTTTCCCGAAGGGTGAATTGCTGGTCACCCCACCCTCCATCTCAACCTGCCAATCACTGGTTAGTTAGAGCACTTTGTACGCTGGCTTAAGCAAGTCACAAGAGGCTAAACACGAAGGATGTTTCGGAGAAACAACCAGGAGTCGAGAACAGCACCACCTCATTGCAAAGCCAGTCACCACAGACCCGCAAAGGCGACCCGCAAAGGGTGGTTTGTTTGGGTTTTTTAAGTGGCTTTGCCTTTGAAGGCTTCCGCAGCAATCAGGAACCTTGTCTGGCCTTCCCTCCATGCTGGAGGTCCGAGCTCCCGCACCTTAACTGTTCATTCTCTCTCCCGAGAGAGTGTTAAATATTGGGTAGCAGGTGAAAAAAGATGCGGTAACCAAACAACAAAAATCTCTTCTCCTCAATTGCTGCAGCTTTCACGCCCTTGCGATGCGCTCATTTCATTCGTTCCCCAAGTCACCGCAGTCTTCCAGGGTGGGTGGACGGGCAAGTCTAACGTACAGACAGACACTTTTCAGCTTCTTCTACAGCATAAAGACGCGGCCAGAAGCCAAGTTACCCACCTCCTCACTGCAGCTCAGGTCACCTAAGTGCCTAGGAAATCGGTACCAGATAAAGTGATCACGTCTCAACAACAATTCTCTGCACTCAGACAGGGCCTTCCAAGACCAAGGATCTCAAAGCACTTTACAAACCTAGCTGAATTGAGCCTCCCCATGCCCCTGAGAGTAGCACCCCATTTCAGAGAGGAGGAAGGGAACGTACAGACATGAAGTCGCTTGCCACGGCCATAAAGTGAGCCTGTCAGAGCCGTGTGTCAGGCATAAGAACGTTCAACCGGCACGCTATTTCGCACAAGACCTCCTAAGAGCTTCTTCTGTTACGTGGCTTTCCTTCCCACAACAAGACCAAGCTTCTTCAGTGTTTGAAAGTGAGGTGTGCACACACTGTCACAACAGCAGACAAACCAACACAGCGCATGGAGGTACCCAGGAAAGTGAGAAAGCCTGTTGTACTATTGCTGTCCAGAGACCAGTGATTGGCATGGAGAAGGGAAGCTACAGCCACTCTTTAGACTGTCTCTTCTGCATAGTGCCTAACAGTGAGGCCCTGTTCTTGGTCCCTAGCCACTGCTGTAATACAAATCATTAATACAGTCCCAAGAAAGCTCCAGGAACTCACCCCTCCATGCGATCAGAGTAGTTGATCCGTCTGTCCACTCGTATTCACTAAATACAGAGCTCCATTGCAACAGAAGCTTCCACCAACAGCAAGGACTTTAACTCAAAGAAACTCAGTGAGAAAAGCCCTCCTCTGAAGCAAGGGGGCTCCTACAGATCAGGGGTTCTCAACCTCCCCACCCCCCAATATGCTATAAAGACTCCATGGCCCCACACCACAAGGGGCACCGCAGAGCTAAATCGCTCAGGCTTCACCCAGGGCTGGGGCTGAAGCTGGTGGGGCTCGGGACCCCGGGCTGCAGTCCCACGTGGCGGGACTTTGGCTTTCTGGCCTGGGCCCTAGTGAGTCTAATGCTAGCCATGCTTGGCGGATCCCCTGAAGCCTCCTCACAGCCCCCCAGGGGGCCCCAGACCCCTGGCTGAGTACCACTGCTATAGATTATAGACACCTTTCTTTAAAAGGCTACTGCCCAAATTTAGCTCTCTTTCATTGACTACCTGAAGTAACTGGCATGAGGTATCCAACCCCATTAGCTCTTCAGATCTTTCCATCAATCAGCATAACCAGCCATAGCTGGTCCATACCTTTGGACATTTTCAGAGTAATTTTATATCTGCATTACTAATATTAATCAGCTGTTGGAACCACAATTACTGTCCAGAAAGTTGCTCACCAACCAAAGCAAAACTTTCAGTCGGCAACCAACAGCTAGCTCAGAAATTGATGACCCCCTGGGAGCCCCATTTTATTCTGGGGCAGTGACTTACATCCCAATCCTGAGCTTGCACACATGACAATCAAGGTGTTCTAACAGCAGCCAGCACTGCTTCAACCCGGCAGCCGACAAGGCACGCTGTGCTCCGACGACATCTCCATGGCCAATATTAGCGATTCAGGAGTCGGTCTGGCTGAGCATTACCCCGAAAAGAGGAGCCCAGCTCCTTAACAGCTGGCTCTGAGGCACTGAGCAAGTTCACCTTCTTTTGGACAGTACAGGGTGAAAGACCTGGGAAAGAGACCCGCACAGCCCAGTCCTTTACAGATTCCTTGCCCCCCACTACCAGCACTGAAAGGAGGAATACGTGGTGTAGGGAGCTAGCTAGCTATCCACCCTTGGATCAGATCATCCCCACTTTCTCTGCACTGACTTCAGTGGGGTCACAGCAGGGATGAACGTGATCCATAGTCATGAAGAGCTTCAGTAGCAGAACTGTGTTTCAGGGAAGAGATACCCCCAGGAGCTGGAGTTGCAACAGCCTGTCTGGGTTAACTGCTTTCCTGTTGCCAATGTTACTTTTCCTATGTCTTAATCACATACAACATAAGCCACTGCCATCAAAGCCGCACACATGGGCTAAATCTGCCATCAGCCCTCTTTCCCCCACCCCGCTTCATCACCTAGCCAGACAGCGAAGAGGATGCAATGTTTCAGAGCCGTTGCAGAACTGGATCCTACCCTGACCACCCAATCTCTGAAAGCCTGAAACACAGGAGTGACTGATCCGACCCCGGTGCAAACCCGAGTAGTGCGGAACCCCATTCCCTTCAGCGGGCATTCTGCCAGGCAAGGGCTGCAGGATCAGGTTCCTCACAGGAATGAGAGGACAAGAGCATATTACAAGGGAGCCACTACTCTTGATTCTGAGATGTTCCTGAAGAGCCCCGGTGACGCGCCCAGGATAACGGGAGCTGTATCGGGGCTGTGCTCCCAGCGAGTCTGTTCTGTTTATTAATAAGGTTGCAATGGATCCGCCATTTTCCCCATCCAGGTACAAGACTTCTCAACAGGGGCACAGCATACCCACTGTTCAGACAAGCGATGTTCACTACACGGCCTTTCTACTCTTCGAAGCGCTTTACACACTAGTTTATCCTCAGCCTCCCCAGGAGAGACACGTATCCTCCCCTCCAGTTTACTGTTGAGAACTAAGCCCAAGGGCCACTTGCAACAGGTGATGGAGAGTCTTGTCTACATGGGGGTTTGAAGCTACGAGTCCAGTGTCACAGCTGCCATTCGAATGACAACATTCCTGCCTCCCGGTTCTTTCCTCCATATGTATCCTGGATTTTGAACTAAGTGGCAGTCCAGTCACCTCTACCCAGCTGTGTTCCAATGACAGTCACCAAACAAAGCTTGAAGAGTCACCGCTGGGATAATTAGCACCTCTGTCTCCAGGGTATTTACCGTGTCGTCACTCCACACCACGGATCATTAAATAGGTAATGCTCATTGACTCAATATTGGTATCCGGTGGATCAAGGGCCAGATTAGGAACATCCTGTACAACAACGGCAGTCACCCCGGAATGCCCCGTTGTCCCCAAATGAAAGCAACACTCACACAGAACTTGAGCAGCCGCAGAGATAGGACCCAGCCCCTCCTGCTCCAACACACACGCCCATTTCAGTTGAGGGGGAAAAGGAGAATCTCCCTTAGCGATACAAGGCCGATCTAACACAGAGGAGCAGTTTTGATTCCATCCAGTGGAAGGCAGCGATGCATGGATGGAATTACCCAGCACAATATAGCAATTCTGTTCAATCAAAGCTTGTTTTCTGCAGGCGCTGGGCCATGTAGTGCTCTGGGGAAGGATCAACTAGAATTTTGCGAGTCTTAATAAAACGTCTCACCCCGGGCAAGCACTAGCTCTGCAGACACCCGTCGAGCGTTTGGCTGGTAAGCTTTCACGGCATTGCTGGAAGACTAAGAGACACTGGGTTTATTAAGCGCCCCACCACAAAGCTGTCACTTGTCTCTATGAACCTGCCAGAGTGTCTGATTATCCTTCCATCGCAACCACTTGTTGCAAGTGTAAAATAAAGCCGGGCTTTACCGTCAGACACAGGCTGGCGGAGAAAGGGGTGAGCATGTTGCATGCAGCATGGAAAGCTCTTGTGCCGAGTTTATAGCAAACTTTGGAAATTAGACACACAAGCAGCACCTGGAGGGCAGGGCTCTCTCCCCAGATAGGCCAGGGTATTCCCTGCCCCCTCCCCCAGACATCAGAACAGAGGCAATAATGGCCACACAAGTTGTCTCTAGCAAGAGCCTGTATTGATTTAAATACTATTTAACTACGAGGGAACTCGAGAGTTAGCTCTCCTTGCCACACTGGCCTGGCCACTAACATTGCTAAAGGGCCACCACCACCACAGCCATGTTCTAGGCAAGCGTAGGGAGGTGATCAGCAGTCACTCGGCAACGTTGATCCTCCTTCGGGGGTCAGGATCTATTAAACGTCCCTGCCTCTTTACAGACGGGCAAGTCACGCCCCCTCTATGTGCCACCATTTCCCCAGCCACGCAGTCAAGCTGCGGCAAAGCTGGCAGCGGCACCCAGGAGTCCAAGCTCCCAGTCCCTTGCTCTAGCTATTACCAATGCAGCATCTCTTCCTGTCCCTCCATAAGGAGTTAGGAAAGTTCATATGGGTGCTAGGCCAGCCATCAAACGTTAATAAGCAGGGGGGAGAAGCGTTGCACATGTGAAGCCACTTAAAGAACACAGTAATATTTCTGAGATTGAGCTGAAGACTAGGGGAAAATTCAGGGTAGGGGTGGAGAGAGTCCAACGCAGCTGCGACCCTTAAGGATTTCAGCACTGGGAGGAGTGAACCGGCTTAACTATTGTGAGAGCAGGAGATCTGCTTCCCCCACCTCCATCACGCTTAGAGGAAGCTGTTCACATCACTGGATTATTACTTTGTAAGCAGGGAGAATGAAACCGGTTGGGCCAATGGCAAGGAGTAATGGGACAAGATTAAGCGGAGGCAAACTCAGCCCAAATACCAGGAAAAGCTTCCCAAGAGCAGGGGAGATCTGCTAAAGGATGGAAGAGCCATCAGGGTAAGCCCAAACCCTGGGCTTAAATTGCAGTGTGAACTCAGGCTCAGGCCTAACCCCACTTCTGTCTACTCACAAATGGTGTTAACCCGGCCCCCAGGATCCCACAGAGGCAGAGGGTCCAAGGCGGAGTCAAGCCCAGACCCAGGGTTCAAGCCCTATTGCTTTGCAGTGTAGATGCAGACCCACTGGACTTGTGCTTTGAGGGGATGTCTACACTGCGATAATAAAACCCACAGCACCGACTGAGTCTCAAAGTCCAGGTCAGCTGACTCAGGCACCCAAGGCTAAAAACTGCAGTGTAGACATTCAGGCGGGGGCTGGAGCCCATGCTGTGAGACCATCCTCTCATGCCATGGATATCCGCCAGACCTATTCCACAATCCCATGGACTGATTTTCTTTGTCCTCTGGACAGTCAAGTTATCCCACACTGCACCACAAACAAAGGGCTAGAGTGGCCACACTTCGGGAGGGTGCTAGGAAGTCCGGGATATGGGTGGTTGAACTTGGGCCCGCAAAACGAAATGTAGACCCTGGAGCCCAAGAGTTCTACAATTCCTAACCTGGAGTTAAAAACAAGTGTAGACGCTCAAACCTTAGGTTAACAATCCCAGGGTCTGCTAACTCGAGTTCTACTAGCCCCGGACTGACATTGCAGTGTAGCCATGCCCCCAGAGAGAACGGGCGAAAGCACCATTAGTTCAGGAGATTTAAAACTAGCCTGGATACAGGAGACGGGACTGTAGGTAGCAATTACACACCAGTATAAGCGTGGACTGGATGACCTACAAGGCCTCCCCAATCTCTAAACTTCCATGATTCACTTCCTCCTTTCCTTAATTGACATGCAAGTAATAAAGCATCCGGTTCGACACAGACACATGTAACATGAACAGACTGCACTGCGGCCATCCCAGAAGGGAAAAGAACTAACCTAAATACCAAGAGCCCTTGGGACACTAGTGCCCTGGAAATAAACATTCCAGCACATATCGCATGCTACCCTGCGTAGCCTCTACTTATGTTTGGAGACAGCCATAGGATTCCAGCTGAGAGACTAACCCATATTCCCAGGTGGAGTCTGGCAATCAGCCCCAGTAGAAACAACCCATGAGACAAACCTGATAATTGATGGTATCCTGGGTTATCCCGTCTTCCCAGCCGCCCCTATTTAGAAGGCAGAGTCCCTTTTGCTCTCTCCAATAAGAGAAGTATTTATCACTTTTCCACTTTGTCCCTCTGGGAAGAGCTCCCGTTCCAATGCATTTTTAATGGAGTTAAATTGTAAAACGGAGATTAGAAGCACCTCAGGGCTGTGGGAGTCTATCCATGAATTTCTAATATGCCCGTCTTCACACTACCCAGGGGCTAATTACAAGGATTAGTGGAACCATCAGCAATGCCCAGCCAGGAGCACGTTGGAGGCTGAGTCGACAGACCAGCCCTGGATGTTAATTATACACGGTGCACAGGTCTGCTCGCAAGAACAGAAACGCAATGAGGCGGTGTTTTCCCTCCCCAGGTGTCCCTATTGTTAAGAGCTATAAGCTGCTGGTGTGTTTGGTGGGCTGACCAGGGGGGGAGCATCTGTGCTGTATCGTCCCTCACTATGGAAAAAACACATGAGCAACATGGGCAGGCGTGAGGACCCAGAACGAACTCAGGCAGCAGCCCCGGGGACAGGTGCATCCAGGCCTCAAGCGAGGCGGTGTGCAGAGGGGGGCAGGGGAGACGGAAGGGCGTCTCTGGAGCCTCACCTAGGCAGGGGGGGGAGGGGAGCAGGCCCACAGAGCTTGCTGGGACCCCCAAGAACCCCAGCCCCGGGGCGGGGGAAGGGATACCCAGCCCCTTTGCCATCCTACAGGGAGACACACCCTGATCCCCCCCGCCCCCAATGGGGCAGCGGAACCAGCTGCCAAGCCCCGTCCATCCTGCTACCCCCAGAGAGAACCAACCCCCCCCCCCAACCTCCCCCCTTCCTTCCAGCCTGGCCCCAGCAGCCCAGTCACCCCCTCCCCCAAACCTGCCCCCCCCCCAGTGCAGCAGCCCCCAGCCCTGGGCTCCCCCCCAGGGCTCAGGGTCCCAGACCCCATCCCTCCTCCAGCCCCTCCCCCCCACCGGCGCAGCCCCCCCCTCAGGGGAGAGACCGCCCCCCACCCCAACGGGCCAGGCCCCCTCGCGCCCAGCCCCCAACCATCCGGGGGCCCCCCCGGCCCCAGCTCTTCTCCCCCCCCCCCCCCCGCCCCGCCCCCAACGGGCCAGGCCCCCTCGCGCCCCTCCCCGGTACCTGAGGCGGCTCCAGCTCCGTCTCCCCCCGTCTCGGCCCCTAAAGTGTCGAACACACAAACAGCTGCTCTCAACCAAACCTTCCTCTGGTGGGCGGGGTTAAGCGGCGGCTGCGCCAATCCGTGCCGGGCACCTGGCGGGCGGACACGCCCCTGCCCGCCGCCTCGCCCAATTGCCGCTCCGGAAAAGGCACCGCCGGGCCACCCAACTCGATTCACCAATAAGAGCTCAGAAATGGCGGGACGGGCGCAAAATGTGGCCAATGACGACTGGAGCAGCATGGGACTAACGGACCAATAAAATGGAATAACGTCATGATAGGGATGGATCTTATGTTAACTGACGGACCCTGAGGCCAATGAAACAGCAGTTGTTCCGGGGGGCTGCGGCAACAACAAATAAGGTGACCTAAAGGGGCGGCACCCTCGAGCTCCACTGTCCAATCAGAATCAGGAATGCCGTTCCCTCTTTCCAATCACAGGGCAGACAGCCTCCAGCTTTACCAATCTGAGACCAGAACGCGGTGATTGACAAGCGATGATTGACGGCGTCTCACCCTCCCTATTCTGGCCTAGCAAAAGACGGCCCGCCTCCCCGCTGGCCAATCAGAGACGAGCCGGGGAATGATTGGCAGGGTGGGGGTGAGAAGGAAGGTGTGCGCACGGAGGCCTCTGGGAATCTGACCTTTGACCTTGTCATGAACCTCTCCCCAATTAGCTTAATTGAGCTAAAAATAGACGATGGTTCAGGGGCTCAGAGGGGGGGATCCAGGGGGTGGGGCCAGGCACCAGGAGCCCAAGGAGGATGGAGCCCGGGGATGGGGGGCACCTGAGGTGTGGGGCCCAGAAAGGGGAGGGGCCTAAGATTGGGGGGGGGGGCACTAATGGCACAGCCCAGATATGGGAGGACCCTAGGCAGTAAGCCAGGGAGGGAGGGGCCTACAGGTGTAGCCCAGATAAGGGCGGGGCCTAGGGAGGGCGGGATCCAGGCACCAGGAGCCCAGGGGTCTGACAACCCAGGGCAGGGCCTAGGTTCAGGCACCAAGGGGCCAAGTCACCAGCAGCCAGCCTGGGCAGGCCAGGCCCGAGGGGGCACATTGCCCATGGGGGGCACCGGGCCCGGTGGAGACACGAGGCTAACGGGCTGTTGCTGCGACCCAGGAAAGGGCCTGAGCCCGTCTTGCCAGCCCCCTGCTTATTGATAGGACGGGAGGTGCAGGCCCGGCTCAGCCCCCCACTGGGCCGGGTGCCCCATCTCCACGAGCTCACAACCCTTCAGCAAAAATAGCAGCTGCTAGTCCAGGAAGGTTGCAAAAGGAGGGAGGGCCGTGGGTGGGGACTGAGGGGCATCCGTAAGGACAGGCAAGGAGCCTAGGGCTGGCATAGTGGGGGGGGGGGGGCGTTGCAACATTGCCAGAGCTTCATCCAACAGCTGTACACCTACCGTAAGACAGAGCTGTTAGCCTACTGCCCTCAGCACTAAAATCGCTCCGCTTCTTCAAAAAGGAAGCACTTGCTCTTTCCCAAATAAACTTAATGGGCCCTAGTCCAGCCGTGCATGTCACTGGTACTATCCTGCTTATGCTCTGGCAGCTGTTGTCTCTCATCTTGCATTGTAAGATCTTTGGGGCAGGGGCTGTCTGCACCATGGGGCCTGACCCATGACTAGGAGCTCTTAAGCCCAGAGCCTCAAAGGTATTGGAGTGGCTAACTCCCATTGAAATCGGTGCCTAACGCCCACTTAAATACCTTTGTGGATGTGGGCCGGGGTGACTTGCCCAAGGTCGGTAGCAGAGCTGGGAACAGAACCTGTTTCTAAGTGACCTACCCACTGGACAGGACTTCCTCTCTCAGCTAATAGAAGATATTTTCCTCTGTAGCTATCCCCTTTGGGGAAAAAAAAAAAATCAAAAATCACATTCCCGACTCACGTTAAAACTAAGAATATTTTTAATGATTTATAAACCAATCCCATAATATTTGTAACATTTGGTAAGAAACAACAGTCTACAAAGGATTACAAAAATCAAGGCCGACAAATATATTCTAGGGTTTGTTTTTTAAAAATATTCGCTTACAAAAACTCCCCGGTGCTTGTCTAACAAACTTTATACAAATCCAGAGCTCTGCTTTAGAACTAACACGGCCTTATAAATATTTCCCTATTTGTTCCAGTCCAAAAAAAAATATATTCCTGCTCCCAAATATTGTGTCACTACAGCTATTAACCCCCGTCTCCATCTCTCCTTCCCTCTGGTTTCATCAGGAACTGGCAGGAGCATTGTTTTGGGGGAATTCTCTTCCACCTTCTGTTGCCGTCAGGCTCAGACTCAATTTCCTCTCCCTCCTCAAACTGGTTCCCATCAGGCACTTTACATTGTTGTCCTAACCCTACAAGTCTCTTTAGGCAACTGAATTGCGGGAAAAAAAGCTAGTCCGCTGTGGAAGGAAATGAGACGCAACCTTTCTGCTCTAAAGAAACTCAAGATACAAGAGATCAAAATAGCTGCGATAGGAACAGAACCATTCTGACTTTTAGCCCTCACCTGGCAAAGGCCCATGTGGCTTATGAGCTAAATCCACAGCTTCCCTTAATGATCATTCCCCTCGCCTTGAATATGAATGTGTACCTCTAAAATACTTTTATAAACAACCCTTAAATATAAAATACTTTACTATAAAATACACTAAGTCTGTTTTTAAATAGTCTATTCATCTATTGTCAACTGATCAATTTTGGTTTAGATGTGGATTTCCCCCCGCCCCATCCCCAAGAGTTTGGAGGTGGGCAGGGGACACCAGCCCACCATCCGCACCATGGGATGTTCCAGGCTTTTACCAACGAGTCTGTTCGTAGGGAAACATTACCAGCTCGTGTGAAACAGATCACGTTACTCTGGTGGAGAGCTGCCTGGAGCAATAGCTGCTACCGCAGTGATCTGGATCGTAGCCTTACTATCCATTCAAACACCCCATCTGCATTGCACTTAAAGGAAGTGGCTACTGAATATCTGGCTGCCCCCGAGGGCTAGGTGACGGGGGATCCTTTCGAACAGGGTGTCACCCTTCCCCACCCTCCAGGACAATCTAAGTGGAAGACTGCTCCAACCCAGACTCAGGAGCACCCCGCAACCCCTTGAGCTGCCCCTGGTTTGGGCCGTTCTTTGTGGATTTAAAATGAGATTCGTTGCTGGGTGGCCAAAGCTGATCTTCCAGGGAAACACAGACACCATGGGGGCTGGGGAAGCCCACAGGAAAGGAGGAGAATTAAAGTCTCAGGTTGGGTGTACGTGCCCGTTTCACAGGCCAGCTCCTCAGCGAGTGTAAATGCGCATCGCTCCGCTGAAGGCAGTGGAGTTACACTGTCCACACCAGCTGGGGATCTGGCCCCATGTGTTGAAGCGCCTCTGGCGTGGGAAGATCTGAGCCAAAGGAAAAGTGACAAGGAGACAGCCCTCCAGAGCGTGTGGGGAACAGCCTGGCTGGCACCAGCCCTAGTGAGGTGTGTGTCAGATTCTGGGGTCAGACCCGTAGCTGGCATAAGCTGCCCTAGCACCATTGACAAATCAGTGGAACCACCCTGATCGACGCCCACCGAGGATCCGTCCCCTTGGCCCTAGGAAGCGCCACAGAATGAGCGGCCAATAATGCGGCGGGTGGAGAATCTGCCCGAGGAGACTGCAGCACCGTCAGGCCGGGGGCTGCTTTCGGGGACAAAGACCTTTGCTTTCAAAGCCCTCCAGGGAGGAGAGAAGCTAGGGGGCATCTTGCGGGGAGACCATGAGAAGAGCCTTTCAGCTGAAAGCGAGCCTGCAGCGATCACTTTCAGCTGCTGCTTCCCTGCAGAAGCTCCGTGCATCAGGTCACGCCTGGTGAGATGTTCCCGCGGGGAGGAGGCCAACGTAGGACACGCGAGGGTCTTGGGCCCCGTGGGACACTAAGGTGGGGGAGGGGATGCTAAGTGGGCAGAGTCCCTGCTTAGGGGAGGAGGGGAGCCGAGCAGCCCCCAACGCGCTGCAGGATCAGCCCTTACAACGTGTCGCCTGAGCAGTTGGGGACGTGTGCCGCTCCTGTGGTCCCCTCTTCCCGACGCAAAGAGCCACTGGGGATGCGGGCAGCCAATCCGCAGGGTCCAAGGCGTCGCCAGGAGCCCCGGCTGCAGTTCACGTCCCTGGTGCTGGACAGGAAGCAGGCGGGCGAGTTCACCGGGGCCCGCTGAGCGTATCCGGTTTGAAGCAAGCTCGATGGCAGGAGGGGCTGGGTCCCCAGCCAGACCCTCCCTGCCTTCCACCCCTCGAGGAGGCACGGGGGGGTCCCAGGGGGGCTCACCCTGTGTTGGAGCAGGAATTCGGGGGGCTCCGGAGGATGAGAGAGTCTCGGATGGGGGATGCCGAGGGAAGTGAAAGGAGAAGGGGCTCCACCAGGGCAGCTGGGGGGGGACGCTCCTAGCAGCAGCCAGCAAGGTCCCATTGCTGGTGGTGGAATCCAAGCCCTCCAGGGAGGGTCAAAGCCACAGACTAGGAGCTCCAGCCAGGGCAATGGGGGCCGTGCTGGGGGGTCCCGCCCCCTCCGTTCGGGAGGCTAAGTGCAAGTCCACAGGGGCGGGATGAGTCACACGACCCCCGGGACAGGCCCAGCCCCAGGAGACGGATCCAGATACAGGCGCAGGCCAGACAGAGCCAGTGTGGGGGCAGCAGAGTCCTGGCTGGTCCGGCCCACCTCCCCGAAGCCACTTCACAAGCGCAGGTGAGGGACGGCCTTGGTGACGTCCCGGAAGAAGGGGTGGCTCAGGGCTGACTTGGCCGAAATGCGCTTGTTGGGGTCGTAGTGCAGCATTTGCTGGGGAGGAGAGGGGTGGGTGGTTATTGTGGGGGACGGGACAGGCAGGTACCCTGTCGTTCCCATGGCAACGTTCATCGTGAAGCACCAAGCTGGGTCACACCCCAGGCTGTAGCGCAGCTGCCTCTGGGGTGGAACGTGGTAGTTGTTCCAACACCACCAAGGACAGGGAATGAGACAGAATCCAGGGGGAATGTAGGGAGACAATGGGATGGACTCTGGTCTGGACGCCGGGGCTAACAGCTCTCACAGCGGGAGGGGCCTGGCAGGCAGGACTCCTGGGTTCTAATTCTGGGATGGGAACGGCTACAGGATGGGGTCCTGGGGTCTATTCCTGGTTCTATCGCTGAGTGTGTGGCCTGGAAATTCACCCCCCCACACCCCACCCCAGTGTCTCAGGCTGCCCCAGTGTGGGGGGGAAGTGCGCGGAGGCCGCTTGCTGTCCATGTAGCACCGGTGGAGGGGCAGGTGCCTTCTAGTCCCCAGATCCAGCCCCGCACTCTCCTGAGAAACCTTGTTCCTCTCCCCCCACGCTAACCAAGGTCAATCCTGGAACCCTCCCCACAGCTACTCACAGCCAAAAGCTTCCTCCCCTCCTCGTCCAGGGGGGGCACCACCTTGCTGAAGTCCTGCCTGGCCCACTTGGGGAAGCTGGGCTTGTAATCGGGCATGGAAGTGACCCCCGGCCACACGGCCTCGTCCGGGGTGCCCAGCGTGCGGAAGATGCGGAAGAGCTGGTCAATCTCCGAGTCTCCGGGGAACAGGGCTCGCCTGGTGATCTGGACGGCAGGAGAGGGATCAAGCAACGTCCCAGCACAGCCCCACCTCCCAATGGCTCAAAGCTACGAGGGTGGGGGGCTTTCCCACCCTCCTCTTGCCCCAGGGGAGAGATCTGAGGGCCAGGGATGCTTGGGTCACACACCAGTTACTAGGCTCAGCACAGGGGGGAGTTAATGGCCGGCGTGGATCATTTCCTGCTCCCCCTCTGGCCTTAACCCTCCGAATTGTCCCCTCGTGACTGACCCCCCCCCCCCCAACTGCAGTACAGCCTCTACCCAGCGGGGGTGACCTGGGCACGAAGGGTTAAGGCCATCTGGCTCCCGTGGGAAACAGCCCGCTCCGTGGTCGGCTCCCCTCTCGCCCACCCCGTGATGCAGACGCTGCTCCGCATGACACACCTCTTCGTACCCCCGCTGCCAGCACAGCCCCTTCCCCCAGGGCGGGGGAAATGCCAGGCAGGGCGCACACACCCCCCAAGAACGCAACAAAGCCCTTTTAGTTCCTGGTTCCCGCTCGGCGGGTCAGCACCCCTCTCCGGGGACGGGACCACGTCACCGAGCGCATCCCAGAGCCGCCCCCGGGCAGAGGGAGCGAGGCGGAGGCTGCCCATCTGACACCATCAGCAGCTCTGGCAGCGTGCGTGGGGTTGGGCGGGGGGGGGCTTGATCAGATCCAGCCAGGCTGGGATCTGCCCCGTCCCACTCTCAATGCTGCCTCTCACACCTGGGGGAGGAACGAACAACAGGCCAGGCAGCGAGACCCGCTGGGCCCAATGGTGGCTGGGTGCAAGAGGCAGGATGGTGTAACAAACTCATTCTCCTTCCCCCAGCATGTGACAGGACGAGCTAGGAACAGAGAGGAGCAGGGTCAAGCCCCCCCCCATCTCACAGATGCACCTGATTTTCTGTAGGGGCAGGATCAAGCCCCCAGCACGGGGGTTGCGCTTGTTTCGCTCCCCCCACAGCAGGGGGCACAGGGGGCCCCTCCCCGACGGCGGGACAGGAAGAACCACGTGCCAGGGGATGGGGGGCACGTACCATCTCGGCAAAGATGCAGCCCAGGCTCCAGATATCCACGGCCGTCGAGTAGTATTTGCAGCCGAGCAGGATTTCAGGGGCCCGGTACCAGAGAGTCACCACCTGGCGAAGTGGGGGTGGGGGGTGGGGGGGAAGAGATCCTTGTTAATCACGACCGGGACGTCTCTCACCCTTTCCGCTCCACGGACCCCACAGGGCTTTACACACCATAGGCTCCCTGGGAAACGTCATAATCCCCATTTTGCAGATGGGGGAAACCGAGGCATGGAAAGGGGCAACTCACCCAAGGCAAGGCAGCGAATTTCTGGCGGAGCTGAGACTAGAACCCAGGAGTCCGGGCTCCCAGCCTTGTGGGGGTAACCATTACACACCCCTCTCCCTAGTAGGGCTCCGGCCCGGGAACAGAGCAGGGCGGTGTGAGGCCATGGATCTGGGAACCGGGGTGCAGCCGGATCTCTCCCGCCCCCTAGGGGCTGGTGGCAGCATGACAGCCTTGGAGGAGTCCACAGGGGGATGGGCAGCCTGTCACAGCCGCGCTGCAAGAGGGAAGGGTCGGCTGGAGCCGGGGGTCCTGGTGCAGGGGGATACTCAGCCCATCGGGGGGCACCTACCCCCATCTCACTGCCTAGCCCCTGGATCCCAGCTCCCGGCTGGAGGCGGCCCCCGCCCCGGACGCACCTCGTGGGTGTAGGTTCGCACCGGCACGCCGAACGCCCGCGCCAGCCCAAAGTCCGCCAGCTTGACGGCTCCCTCGGCATTGATGAGCAGGTTCTGGGGCTTGAGGTCACGGTGCAGCACCCGGTGGGAGTGGCAGAAGGCCAGGCCCTGCAGCAGCTGGAAGAGGTAACTCTGCAGCGGGGTGGGGCAGACAGGGCTGGGGTCAGAGGGGACCTCGGCTCGCAGGTCAGGGGGAGGAGCGGACGCTGGGAGAGGGGCTGAGCCGCGCCGGTTACCTTGATGAGGGGCAGAGGGATGCCGCTGATGGAGGACGAGTCCATGAACTTCTTCAGGTCCTGGTGCAGGAACTCGAAGACCAGGTAGAGCTTGTTCTCCGTGTGGATCACGTCCAGCAGCCTGCAAGCGCCGGGAGAGGACCGAGGAGACGTCACCGCGCCTGCCCCGGAGGGGCCCTCGCAGGAGGGGCGGGGGCGTTCACTGGCCGTGTCCCATGCCCGGCCTGGCAGCGGGCAGCATTCTGGGGGAGCCGGGCCCAGACCAACTACGATGCGGGCCACAGCGCTGGGCCCCCACCGGCCCCGGGGGATGAGGGGCTCTGGATCCCAGTAGCTCGGCAACCGCGTGATGCCACCCTCCAGGGACTTCGTTAACTCACTTCACCACCCCACCCCCACACTTACTTGACGATGTTGGAGTGGTTCAGCTCCTTGAGCAGGGAGATCTCCCGGATGGCCGTGCTGGGGACACCCTCCGTCTCTCTGCAGGGGGAGGGAAGCCACAGGGAGCCTGGAGACACGCAGAAGGTCTGGGGCTCCAGTCAACTCCAGCCCCACCTTAGTGACACCAAAGCACTTACACCAGGTGGCCTAAGAACTCCAGCCCCAGCCCTGCCCCCCCAGCCCAGCCCACACAGGCTCCAGCCTCGTGCAGCAGCAATAAGCCTACAGAGATACAACACCATGGAAATGCAGCCACCTCTGGGGTGGAAGCAACAGCGAGGAGAGGGGGCAGCTCAGGACACGGGGACACAACTCCTGCCCTCCCCAGGGATTGTTAATATCTGTGCAGCGCTGACGGGGCCCCGACAGGATGCCTGCCCCTGAGTGCATCCACCCCGCAGGACTAGACCCGCTCTCTGGGTCGGAACCAGGGGGTCCAGGGCTATTCAAAGCCACTGCCCTGCGCACTGGGAGTAACTAACGTCCCCTTTCCTAGGCCCCAAGACCCAGAGCGTCAGCTGCTGGACTCGGACATCGACTGCGAAATACAACAGAGCCGCTCCAGTCACACTGGGACGTGGCCAGCCCCGGGGACATCTCCCCACCAGAAACTCATGACCAGTGAGTGGGGCCCACCTGCCCATCCTGTATGGACCAGCGCAGGCAGGCAGCCAGGAGCGGCCAGGGGCTGGGAACCCAGTCTCCACAGCCCATTGGGACCTCGGCCTCCTGGCTGAGCTGCCGACGAGGGGGGCCCGGAGGGGTTTTGGTGACTCAGTGGCCCGTGATGGAGAATCCACGACAGCTCTTGGGGAGCTGCTCCAACGGTGAGCGCCCCTCGCCCTTACAGATTTGTGCCTTATCTCCAGTCAGAATTTGTCTCACTTCAACTTCCTGCCACTGGCCCGGTTAGACCTTTGTCTGCGAGACTGACGAGCCCATTAGCAAATCTTTCGTCCCCACGTCGGTACGGACAGACAGGCCTCAAGTCACCCCTCGCCCTGCTCTTTGTTAAGCTGACCAGACCGACCTCCCTGAGTCTGTCACTACACGGCAGGGTTTCAAATCCTTTCATCCTTCTCCTGGCTCTTCTCTGAACCTCTTCAACGGATCAACACCCTCCTTGGATTGGGGACACCAGAACCGGGCACAGAGGCCAGATGCAGCCTTAATTCAACCGCCTGCCCCCTACTCGATGTGTGGACAGTCGTCCACTGGGAACCGGCCCTGAGACCCACTCACCTGCCCCCGCATTAAGAGCGACAGTGACTGAGACGGGACCCCCCAAGCCTGCACGTGGGGCTAGGGTGACCAGACAGCAAGTGTGAAAAATCGGGACGGGGTGGGAGGCAATAGGAACCTATATAAGCAAAAGACCCAAAAATCGGGACTGTCCCTATATAATTGGGACATCTGGTCACCCTACGTGGGTCATGACCCACACGGGCAGCTGAGAGGCAAAGCCAGCTGGGATATTCATTCCCTGCACCTGGGAAGAGAATTTCTTCCAGGACTTTCTGATGGAAGCTGGACAATGTAAGAACGGCTGTGTCAGTGAACTCCAGGCAAGGCCTAAAGCGGACGCCCAGGAGCGGGTGACCGACAGGTCTCATCTCCATAGGATGACCTTTGTCAGGGCGTTAATGAAGCCTATGGGACAGAAGACCCCCCACTCCCTCCAGAAATGGGGCTGCAGAAAAAGCTGAGGGACGTCATCCAGTCATCCGAAGGGCCGACCGGCCCCTGCCTTAGCCAGCTTGGTGGTGGGCTGCTGATCGACCCCAGCGAGAACCGAACCATCCAGCGCCCCCCTGGAGGGAGTAACAGGGGTGCCCCCCTCCCAGCGCCGCTGACCCAAGCGTTATCCTGGCTCCCAGCGGCGCCCCCAGGAAGTGAAATTGGGGGTGGGAGGTGGGGTTTTGAATTTACTGGGGGGGGGTGTCAGTAAATTGGCATGTAACTAGTTCACAACACTAGGGGGGTGTTGGGGAAACTCGGGGGGGGGGGGTAGGGAAATCACTGCGCCCTGCCCACCCCCGGCCGAATAGCCCCAGCCCAGTTAGGATGCACCTCGCCACGTGACTCCGTGCCAAGTGACACCCGGGCCTGCCCCCCAGCGGCCCCCCAGCGGCCCCCCGGCCCCAGAGGGAGGAACCCGGCCCGCCCCCAGAGGCCAGCCCCGCCTCGGACCAGATCTGCAGCCCCACGGGAGGGGCCAGACGCTTCGCCCGCGGGCCCCACTCCAGGGACCGCTCGAGCTGCGGGCGGGGCCCCCCGGCCGGCCCAGGGGGGTCCCCCGGGGCTCCCCCCACTCACGTATCCAGGCGGATTTTCTTCAGCGCCACCACCTCGCCGGTGACTTTGTTCCGGGCCTTGTACACCACCCCGTAGGTGCCCTCGCCGATCTTCTCCACCTTCTGGAAGTTCTCCATGGGGCCGGGCCGGGGCGGGGCCCGGGGATCGCGGCCCGGCCACAGCGCTCCGCAGCCCCCGGCGGTTACAGACCCCCCCGCAACCGGCAACAATGTAGCGCCGCCCGGCCGCTTCCCGCGTTCCACTCGCCCCGCCCACCCCGCCGCCCCATTGGCTGGCGCCTGGGAGGGGGACGCTGGGAGCGGGGCGGGAGTCTCCTTAAAGGGGCAGGCGCCGAGAAAGCGGCTGCTCCCTACCCCACTCCACCCCGAGCTGCGCTTAAATCCAAGGTGGACCCCACCCCACCCCCCAGCTGGGTGTCAGTGGGGCAGCCCCAGGTGACCCCGCGCTAGTCCAGTGGCTGCTCCCCAGCTATGTTTATTATTGGGGTGATTTCCCCAGACCCCCCCCCCCCGGGATTCCCTGAGCCCCCTTCCGAGCTGTGACTAATGGGGAGTGGGCCAGGTCGCCCCACTCCCTAAGGAGACTCCCCTCCCTACTGGGTTACGTCCAGGTGCTCCCCCTATCCCAGGGAGCAGCTCCCCCTTCCCCCCCAGCCCCGCCTGGCAGGATATGAAGGGGGATTCCCAGGGTTAAGATCAGGATCGAGTCCTTTATTATCTCTCGTGACACGGGCCCCCGCTCAGGACCCTGTTTGCACCGAGCCCCGGAAGCCCCGAGGACCTCGCTCGTGACCAGGGCTCAAACTGGGCTTTCGGCTTCCATTCCAAAAATCAAACCACTGGGGCCCCGCTCCTGAAAAGCATCCAGGCTCCAAACTTCCTTTGAGGATCTGGGCCTACGGCCTCCTCCTCCTCCTAGCAGCCTAAAGCAGCCCGCCTCGCCCCCAGGGGATTCGTGCGCCCTGAGCTGCGCCCAGCCCTGGCCACGCCGAGCCAGACTGAGCCGCCGATCAATGAGAAGGTCCGACCGCGGCCTAGAAGCCCCAGCTCAGGGCTCTAGAATCCGGCCGACAAAGGAGCTGGCGGTGGAAGGCAGCGGAGTTCCTGCTGGACTGGTTTTGTTCTGCGCCGTTGCCGTTTCGGGTGACGAGCTCATGGGAGAGAGCATGGCGACTGGCGAGGGACCCGGGGGGCTGCTGTTGTCGTGCAGGTTCATCGCTTGAATCGGCTCCTTCCTTTCCGCTCTCTCTCATTTCCCGGAGCCCGGGGGTCTCCTCCCCGAAGGGGCCCGGCTCCATGTGCTCTGTGTGTGTCTCGGAGAGCATTGGCTGGTCTGTTCGGAAAGCCCAGGGACATACCGAGTCTGACATCCCCTGGGGACCTGCTTTGGGGCAGCCTTCCACCGCCGCCGGGGGACAAAGCCTCCCCAGTGCTTGTGTGTCAGAGGCATGTCACAGATGGCCATTGGGAACGATTTCATTGCTGGCCAAAGTCTGTAGGAAGGGAGCGGGAGGGTCACATTAGGAGGATCTGTACCGTCGACTGTCAGCGGCGTCTCATTTTGGAGCCACAGATCGGTAGCAGGTGGGAGAGGACCGCTACTCTGGGTGACGTGAGCCAGTCCCTTCCTCGCTGTGCGCCTCTCACTTTCACCGTTCAATTCGTGCCGTTTAAAAGGCTAGAACCACACATAAATAGACCCATTGTAAGGAGGAAAGACTGAGGCGCAGAGGAGTTAAGCGATTTGCCTCCTGTCACACACAGTGGTAAAACTGGGCTTAGACTGACACACCATCTTCTGATGTAACCACTGAGACCTCACTGAGTGTTTAGTATTTAGGCATGTAACTCCCATTAAAATCAATGGGAGTTCGGCTTCTAAGTACTTCTGACGATCTAGGTCATACTCAATAACTGCTGTGAATTATCCCTCCTAATTTGTTCCTTTTATTAAAGGGACACAGACGGATTAAAAATGATACATTTCAAAAGCAAATTCCCTCCCCTGTGTTACTAATCCTAATTCCGCAGTTAACGTGCGGAACTCACTGCTACAAGGTCTTGCCAAGGCCGAGAGCTTACCAGGGTTCAGAACAGGATTTGCCATGTGTACGGCTGCCCCTTTTGCTGAGCAGTAGCAGATTTTGGGGCCTTCCGGGTCCGTTTCATGTCTGCAGCAGAAATGGGTGATGCCATCAGGTATTTCTTTAGTGTGACTTGTTTGCTTACGACAGGTACAAAGTTCCTGTTCCCTTGAATGGAGGTCGGAGCAGACCGCAGCTTCCAGTGCAGAAACCTGGGCTCCAGCCCCGCTGCCCAGACCCCAGATGCAGCTCTGCCCCATGCCTCACTTCAGGGACCCACCGAAAACCCCACAGCGGCTCGAATCCACTGCCTAGTCCCGAACGCCTCCTTTGGGGCCATTAGCCACCCCCAGCTCCCTGCAGGCCTCCCGGCTCTGATACCGATGCTCTGTGTGTGGGAGGGAAACAGGCTGGTCAGCGTCACGTTGGTCAGTTTCCGGCTCTCCCCAGGCTGTGCGGGTTGGGTTGCAAACAGGGCCAGGGGAAGGTTTATTGCCAGGCACAGTGACATTAGAACTGCCCTGTAACGAGTCACAGCTCGTTCTATTCAGGGTCAGCTCTGAACCAAATTAGTACATTGGGGTCCCTCGAATTACCTGCCCTTGTTCTGCTAACCGGCAGTTCCGGTTCCCCTCGCTTTGCCTAGCGCTCACCCCACGGCCCGGGGTGATCAGACACGTCGTTCCGTTAGGTTCACAAGCTAACGGAGCCCTCTGGACGCAGGAGTCACGCTGGTTTAACGTCAATTGGTTTGCGAATTGAATGGATTTAGTGACACACACCCCCCCCTCCCCGTATGCACCCTCCTCTAGCGATTTACAACTGGATCTATCGGTTTAGTCTGCAGCTCCAAGCCCGGACACACACGAAACCACTATCAGCTCTGTATGTTGGCCTGGTCTAAGTCACTAGTGTTACGGGACGTACCACTGGAAGGCAAGTGCTTGGCTTCAGTATCCTGTAGCAGTGAGTTCCACCTGCTAATTCGGTGGGTGTGTGTTTTACATTTCCGCGGATCAGTTTTCAACGTGCTGCCCGTCTCCTCGCTCCCGTATCGGGGAGAGGGTGAACAGAAGCAGCTGGGTGCCACGAGCGAAGTGGCGACTGCCTTGCTCAGCGCTGGAGCGACTTGTCATGTCACCCCGAGACCCTGTAGTGAAGTTGCATCACGGGGTTACGCGTCCCTCCTGTCCTTCTGTGATCATTAGAGACGCTTTCTGCTCGGAGCGGAAACCCGTGTCTCTTCTTCTCCCCGTGAAATTCCTGGGAGGCAAAACTAGTGAGGCCCCATTGTGCTAGAAACACAAACTTGTGACTGGATCTCGCCCGCACGCCCCACCGCTTGGGGGGGATGAGACGTTCATGAGGTTGTGCCAGGAAAGAGGCGGGGCTATGCAAATGAGGGCACCTTCTTATACAAGGTGGCTGGGATGCTTTGCCTCTCTGCTGTCGAGGGGGTCCAGGAGCGGGTGCGAAGGACGGGCTGGGAGATGCAGACGAGCTGGTACTTGGTGGCTGCCTGGGCCCTTCTGGCTGCGGCTGCAGCTCAACGCAGTGAGTAGGGTCCTGGTCCTCGGGCTTAGCGAGGGGGGGAGGCCGAGATCTCTAGGGTCCCCTCTGACCCACTCCTCCTTCCTGACTCCGAAATGCTGGGGCCCCCAGAGTCTCCATCTGCCTCAAAGTGTGTGTGTGTGTGTGTGTGTGTATGTGTGTGTTGGGGGGACGGGGGATTATCTGTAGGGTCTTACCTTTGGGGGTCAAGGGGGGCATTTACCTGCCATGGCCTAGATCAGGGGGTCCCACTGGGCACCCCAAACTTCCTGACACTCCCTCTCCCCTTCCCATATTGCTATGGGGGGGATGATGGTCCCAGCCGAATGGCAGACGGGTCTGGGGGAGGGGGGGTGTCTGGTATGCAAATGGGGCAGCCAAGAGCCCTGTTGGGTTAATGTAGCTTAAATAACTGACCCAGACCCCCAGCTCCCTCCCTGCAGGGGGGAGCACGTTTCTCGTGTGGGGGGGGAATAGGTGCTTTTGGATTCAGCGATGCTAAAATGTGAAGAGACCTTAAAGTCCTGTTTGGGTGGGGGGGGAGCCCCCCTTCTGCACCAGGCCAGTCTGGAGAGCAGACCAGGGGGCAGCGCCAGCCTCACACCGTCCATCGGCTGCCCCCGAGCGGCTGCGTAGGGAGACGGGCTGAGCTCCCTCCGGGTGCTCCGGTGGGTTTAACCCGCCTCGTCCCGGCGTCTCCCCCGGGCCGGAGCAGGGATGCGTCCCCACCCCGCTGGGAATCGTCTTGCCGGATTAATGGGGGCCGGGGGGAGCCAGCGGGAAAGCCGAATCGCGTGGGGAGCTGGCTCAGAGCCCGGCCTCTGGGAAGGACTGGAATGGGGCCGGGCCCTGCTCCATGCATGTGGGGGGCTGAATCGGGGAGGGGAACCCAGAGGGGGAGGGAGCCTGGGGGCCTGGTCTCTCTCTCTGCTGCCCCTGGGGCTGACGGGGAGGAGACGGGGCAGCAGCTTCTGGGCAATATTCGTACAGCTCCTTGCGCTGTGCTGGGTGCCGGGATGTCCCCTCTCCCCCACCCCAACCTACTGCTGCAAGGACCCTTCCCCCCACCTACCTACTGACCCCTGCAGCCAGGCCTCTGCCCCCCTGCTGTTTGCCCCCCTGCAGTCCCCCACAAGCTGACCCTGCTGCCTCCCCCCAGGCCCCCCAACCCTGTGCTGAGAACTAACACTGCACCCACAGCACGGGAGGCCTCCGCTGGGCCATCGGGGTCTGGACACCTGACCAAGGGGCTTGCCGGGGCCATCCCCTAAGGGGGCAGGTTCAGGGGGCAGCCGATTCTCCACCCTTAGCCCTTGCTGGTCTCCCCTAGGGCCTGTCTGCAGCAGGGAGCCCCCTTGAAAGCCTCCCTTCCCAGTGGAGCAACACTGCAGGGGGTGGGTCGCCTGTCCGGCCCCACGTCTGCTTGGCGTGCGGGGGGAGGGGTTTGAAAGTCAGACCATTTCCCCCTCCCCGCCCAAGCATCCCAAAGCACTTCACTGCCGGGTGCTGAGCCTCACAGTGGGGTCACTGGCATTCCCCGCATCCTACAGCTGGGGAAACTGAGGCAGGAAGGGAGACGGGGACATGACGCAAGTCACACAATGAGTCACCCCTAGCTCTGTTCTAACCCACTTTCCCCCACTCCTCTCACAGAGCCGGGCAGAGAACCCAGGAGTCCTGGCTCCCAGCCTCTGCTCCAACCACTCGCCCTCCCTCCCTTCACCCCCAGTGGGTCGCACTATCCAGGCGTGATACAGAAGGGCAGGCGCCTGCCCCAGCGAGCTCTCCACGCCCCCGAGGCTGCCTGGGCCGGGGGTGATTGGGACTCTCCCCCTCCACACTGAGTGGTGGTGCGAAGTGGGGGCTGGGGGGGCATTAACCCTGCCCTGGCTGGAGCGTCCTGCGCCAGGGACTCAGCTGAGAGTCACATGTAAGGGCTCAGCGGAGGATTTAGAGGCCCACGTGATGGGTTTTGCCTGGAGCCCCAAGTGCTGGGTGGAAGACCCGTCACATGCTCCCTGCGCAGCCAGCCGGGGCGCCAGGCCGGGGGAGGGTGGAGCCGCCCCCCAGCTGGGGCGGCGATGGAGCCCCATGGAGCAGGGCCTGGAGGCGCCTGGGGGCCCGCGGGGCTGAGCGTGTCTGCTGGGCCCTGGCAGTGCCTCGGCGGGAATCCCCTTTGCCCGCAGGGCCGGGATGCCAAGAGACAGGCGGTGCCCAGGCCGCCGGGGGGCATTGGCCCTGCACAGCGCAGCTGCCACGCCCGGGGCTCTGGGGCAGCGAATCTCCCCCCGTCCTCCTTATGGGGAATTATCCGCCCTGCCCCCCCCCTCCCAGCCTCCCCACCATGGGTCGCAAAGCACCTCGTTCAGAGTCTACACAAGAGCTCAGCACAGAACCCAGGAGTCCTGCCCCCTCCCCTCCCCGCTCTAACCCACAGAGACACCTCTCCCTTCCCAGAGCTCAGCACAGAACCCAGGAGTCCTGCCCCCTCCCCTCCCTGCTCTAACCCACGAGACACCTCTCCCTTCCCACAGCTCAGCACAGAACCCAGGAGTCCTGGGTTCCAGCCCCACCCCCCCCAAGTCCTCCCCTCCAGCCTCTGGGGAACGCTCGAGCTCTGTTCTAGCCTGATCCGCCCTGGCGGGGGGTCGGGGCAGGGTCTGATCCTGGCAGCCCCCCCTCCCCCCTCATCCCAGCTCTGGATCTCGGATCCCATCTCTCTCCAGGGGCCGGCAGCAGAGGCCAGGGGAGCGACCGACGGAACCGACAGCCCTCGGCCGAGGGGTCCTGGAACACCCAGCTGTACCCCCGCTGGCAGGAGGGCGACCCCCGTCAGCAGAACTGCTGGAGAGGTAGGGGCTGGCCCCTCTGAGCCCAGCGCTGTGCCACTGGGGGCTGCGGGTCGGGCCTGAGGGGCACCGGCAGAGCTGGGGGTGGGGGCCGGGCTGGGCTAGCAGGGGCTGCAGGTCCGGACTGAGGGGCACCAGCAGAGCTGGGGGGTGAACCCAGGGCTGGGCTAGCAGGGGCTGGGGGTCGGGACTGAGGGGCACCGGCAGAGCTGGGGGTGGGGGCCGGGCTGGGCTAGCAGGGGCTGCGGGTCGGGCCTGAGGGGCACCGGCAGAGCTGGGGGTGGGGGCCGGGCTGGGCTAGCAGGGGCTGCGGGTCGGGACTGAGGGGCACCGGCAGAGCTGGGGGTGGGGGCCGGGCTGGGCTAGCAGGGGGCTGCGGGTCGGGACTGAGGGGCACCGGCAGAGCTGGGGGTGGGGGCCGGGCTGGGCTAGCAGGGGGCTGCGGGTCGGGACTGAGGGGCACCGGCAGAGCTGGGGGGTGAACCCAGGGCTGGGCTGGCAGGAGCTGCGGGTCGGGAGTGAGGGGCACCAGCAGAGCTTGTGGGGAGCCCAGGGCTGGGCTAGCAGGGGGCTGCGGGTCGGGCCTGAGGGGCACCGGCAGAGCTGGGGGTGGGGGCCGGGCTGGGCTAGCAGGGGCTGGGGGTCGGGACTGAGGGGCACCGGCAGAGCTGGGGGTGGGGGGCCGGGCTGGGCTAGCAGGGGCTGCGGGTCGGGAGTGAGGGGCACCGGCAGAGCTGGGGGTGGGGGCCGGGCTGGGCTAGCAGGGGCTGCGGGTCGGGAGTGAGGGGCACCGGCAGAGCTGGGGGTGGGGGCCGGGCTGGGCTAGCAGGGGGCTGCGGGTCGGGACTGAGGGGCACCGGCAGAGCTGGGGGTGGGGGCCGGGCTGGGCTAGCAGGGGGCTGCGGGTCGGGACTGAGGGGCACCGGCAGAGCTGGGGGGTGAACCCAGGGCTGGGCTGGCAGGAGCTGCGGGTCGGGAGTGAGGGGCACCAGCAGAGCTTGTGGGGAGCCCAGGGCTGGGCTAGCAGGGGGCTGCGGGTCGGGCCTGAGGGGCACCGGCAGAGCTGGGGGTGGGGGCCGGGCTGGGCTAGCAGGGGCTGGGGGTCGGGACTGAGGGGCACCGGCAGAGCTGGGGGTGGGGGCCGGGCTGGGCTAGCAGGGGCTGCGGGTCGGGAGTGAGGGGCACCGGCAGAGCTGGGGGTGGGGGCCGGGCTGGGCTAGCAGGGGCTGCGGGTCGGGAGTGAGGGGCACCGGCAGAGCTGGGGGTGGGGGCCGGGCTGGGCTAGCAGGGGCTGGGGGTCGGGACTGAGGGGCACCGGCAGAGCTGGGGGTGGGGGCCGGGCTGGGCTAGCAGGGGCTGGGGGTCGGGACTGAGGGGCACCGGCAGAGCTGGGGGTGGGGGCCGGGCTGGGCTAGCAGGGGGCTGCGGGTCGGGACTGAGGGGCACCGGCAGAGCTGGGGGTTTAGGGATGTAGGATTCACCCTGTGACAAGCTGAAAACGCTGGGGGGGGCTGCACCCCTCCCCCGATCTGCACCCCACCAGCTGGCTGCCTTCCCCTCTCGCTCCCAGGTGGCACCGTGACGTTTGACATCAGCAACGACGCCCCCACCATGGCGGGGGCCAGGGCCACCTTCGCCATCGCCCTGCGCTTTCCCGGCAACCAGACGGTGCTTCCCGACGGCCGGGTCGTGTGGAGCCAGGACTGCACGGTGAACGGTGAGCCCCCCGCCCCTGCGACGCGCCCCCGCAGCAGAGCACGGGGTGTGGGGGCTCGTGCCCCCTGGGGAGCTGGCCGGGGCAACGGGCCCAGCTGGAGCTGGGGAGGGGCCTGCTATTTCTAAGGGGGGGGGGCAGGGGAGTGTGGATTATTTCAGCAGGACGTGGGGCAGAGAGTATTGCTGGGGGGGCACCTCGTATTTCCGGGGGGGGGGCTGTAGGCCCGATATTTCTAGATGGGGGTGGCAGTGGCTCTAGGATTTCTATAGGGTGGAAGCTGGGATTTCTATAGGGAGCTGCCTTGAAAGCCGTCCGCATTCGTCCCCTGGATTTGAAAGGACCCTCCTGGGGGGCTGGACCCCCACCCCCGGGTGCTGCCCGTGCCAGGAGGTTCCCCGATTTCCTTGCTCCTGCGGTTGAACCATCTGGCAGTGGCAGCATTCGGGGCAGGCGGCCCCGCCTGCCCCATGGCTCCCCTGGAGCTGGGGGGCGTAATGCTGCTAATGGCAGCGTGGGCCAGAGCTAAGGGGCTCCCAGGCCGGGGTCCAGACATTTCTCCCCGACCCAGCGACACCGGTAATTACAGGGCCCCGGATCCACCCGGCAGCGGCTGCCCCCAGGTCCCACCCCCAGCCCCACTCAGGATCTGCCCCCTTCCCAGCCTGCTCCCGGGCCTGGCAGTGGGGGGGGGGGGGGGCAGAACCAGCTCTGGCTGCCCCTAGGGCAACCCCCTCCCCAGACAGGGCTGGGGACAGAACCCAGGAGTCCTGGCTCTCAGACCCACCCCTGCGCTAACTGCTAGACCCCACTCCCCTCCCCAAGCCAGGATAGAACCCAGGAGTCCGGGGTCCCAGCCCCACCCCCCAGTTAAGTGGAAAGCTCTAGTTGCAGCTGCCCCCCATTTTGCCCTTGACGGGCCCAGCTTTGGTCCTTGGGGTGCCCCCCCCCGGGCCCTGCTAACTGCCCCCTTCCCTCCTGCAGGGACCCGGGTGAGACAGGGCGACGCTGTCTTCCCAGAGGAGCTGGGCGAGGGCCCTGGCGGCGTCTTCCCCGACGGGCAGCCCTTCCCCCCCAGCGCCCGGGGCAAGCGCAGCAAGTTCGTCTACGTCTGGCGGAGCTGGGGTGAGAGCCCGGCCCCTCCTGTGCCCCCCGTCCACCCTGCAGACCCCTCGGGGCGCCTGGCACAGGGAGCCCCACCGGAGGCAGGGCCATGGCAGAAGCCTCCGCCCCACGGGTAGGGGTGGCCCCCGGTGCCCCATGGGGAGCCGTAGCCTGAGGCTGGCCCCAGCGCCCCACGATAGCCCCTGGGGTCTTCCACTCCTCAAAGCCCCGAGCAAATGTTCTCCCAGCGTTTCCTATCGTGAGGCCAGATGGGGAAACCGAGGCCCAGAGCGAGACCCAGTCACACTCACGGGCCGAGCTGGGAATACAACCCAGGAGTCCTGGCTCCTGGTAACCCCCCCCAGCCCCCGCTCTCCTCCCAGAGTTGGGGGTAGAATCCAGGAGTCCTGGCTCCCAGCCCCCTGCTCTAACCACTAGGCCACGCTGCAGGACCCTCTCCGGTAAGAGCTGGAGTCTGTGCGCGCGGCTGCACCCTGACCTTGCCCCCCCCCAGGCTGCACCCTGACTTTGCCCCCCCCCCAGGGCAGTACTGGCAGGTGGTGGACGGCCCCTCCTCGCGGCTCACGGTGGAGACGGCCGGCGTGCCCCTGGGCTCCTACGCCATGGACGTGCAGGTCTATCACTTCCGCGGGCGCCACAAGTTCATCCCCATGGGCAGGGCCACGTCCCAGTTCAGCATCACGGGTGAGCCGGGCAGGGCTGGGGGGCGACCGACCGGGGGGGGGGGGTACCGAGCAGGTCCCAGGGCAGGGTGGTGGAGCCATTTGTGCTCCTGAACTTGGCCAGGGGGACCCCAGGGTGTGTGGGGCTCCAGGGGGCCCAGGCCTGTGGGGGCAGGAGGGGGGACCCCAGGGTCTGTGGGGGCAGGGAGCCCGGGTGTGTGGGGGCAGGGGGGACCCAGAGTGTGTGGGGCTCCAGGGGGCCCGGGTCTGTGGGGGCAGGGGGGACCCCAGGGTGTGTGGGGGCAGGGGGAACCCCAGGGTCTGTGGGGGCAGGAGGGGACAGGGAGCCTGGGTGTGTGGGGGCAGGGGGGACCCCAGGGTGTGTGGGGCTCCAGGGGGCCCGGGCCTGTGGGGGCAGGGGGGACCCCAGGGTCGGTGGGGGCAGGGGGCCCGGGTCTGTGGGGCTCCAGGGGGGCCCAGGCCTGTGTGGGCAGGACCCCTCCCACCAAGCTCTGGACTCTCCCTGCCCCCCCCAGACCAGGTGCCCTTCACGGTGGACGTGGCCCAGGTGCTGGACGTGGACGGGGGCGACCGGCGCTTCGTGCGGAACCGGGCCGTGGCCTTCAGCGTCCGGCTGCACGACCCCAGCCGCTACCTGCAGGCCGCCGACGTCTCCTACTCCTGGGACTTCGGGGACGGGAGCGGCACCCTCATCTCCCGCGCCGGCACCGTCACCCACACCTACCTGGCGGCCGGCGCCGTCCGGCCCCCGCGTGGTGCTCCAGGCTGCCATCCCCGTGCCCTGCGGGGACCCCACCACGGCCCCCCCCGGCACAGCCCAGCTCCGCCGCGGCTCCGGCCAGCCTGGGGCCCAGCGGGAGCCCGACGCAGCCCCCGGGCCCAGCGCCCAGCGCGGGTAAGTGGCGGACGTGTCCCTGGGGCGGGGCCGCGGGTGCCAGCCTGGGACCGGCTGCAGCTCTCACTCTCTCTGCCCGCAGTGCCCACCGCCACGGCCGAGCCAGCGACGCCCCCGGCAGGCACAGCCTCCGTCCCTCCCAGCCCCGGGGCGCCCGGCACGGGCACCGCCCTCCCCGGTGCTGCGACCCCGGCTGCTGCCGGGACCGCAGCTCCCACGCCCGCCTTGGGAACCAGCACCGTGCCCGGCGTGGCACCCGGGTCCGTGGTCACCGTCGCCATCGCCGGCTCAGACCTGGCCGTGGCTTCTGCGGATCCGCCACTCCCTGCCTCCGTCTCTGCCGCCGGAGACCCGCCGGGCACCTCGCCACCTACGGCTGCATCCTCTGTGGCCAACCCGCCGGGCACCTCGCAACCTACAGCAGCATCCTCCGTGGCCAACCCGCCGGGCACCTCGCAACCTACAGCAGCATCCTCCGTGGCCAACCCACCGGCCAGTGTGGCAGGAACCGTGGCCGACACTAGCTTGGGAGCAGCAGGTGGGTGCTTGCCTCACATGGGGGGGTCCCACGGGGCTGACACAAAAGACCCCCCCGCTCCCCAATGATTTCAGGGGTGCAGCTTGGGCCTGATCTCAGCCCATGGGGGGCAGGGGCCTTGCCCGGGCTGCCTGGGGAGTGACGCTGGTCAGCGTCTGGCCCGGGCCGGGGCGGCTCGGGTCAGCCGGATACGGGGCCCTGGCGCCGAGGGCCCAGAGGGTGGGAGGGCAGCGGGTGGCGGCTGCACCTGGTGGGGCAGAGCCGGGACAACGTCGTGCATCCCCCGGGCGGCGTGGCCGTGACCCAGGGGCTCGCCAGTTGGGCAGGGCCTGCCCAGGGGGGTCTCCTCTCTCTCAGCCTCTTGTCTCTCGGCAGCCGTGGCCGTCGGCACCGCGGATCCTGCCACCCCCGAGACGCTGGTGCTGGCCAAGCGGCAGGCGCCCGCCGGCTGCCTCCTGTACCGATACGGCACCTTCTCGACGGAGCTGGAGATCGTCCGTGAGTTGGGGGGTGCGGGGCTTCCTGCCCCCGTGGGGCTGCCCCTGCAGGGTCCCAGCGAGCCCCTGGCCCCGAGCAATGGAGGCACCCGCTCCGCCCCAGCTGGGCACAGGCAGCGGGCGTGGGAGGGGCCGGCCCAGCCCGACTGGGCTCGGGGGCAGGGGGCGGCTGCTGAGATCCGGGGGTTAGTCTGCACTAAGGCCTGGGCCGAGTTTCACCCTAACGGGGGGGGCTGCCCTGCCCCCCATGTGGTTGGGAATGGGGCACAGTGTGGGGAACCCCTCTCAGCTGTTCCCATTGCACCCCCTATATCTGGGCCAGCCCCCGGCCCCTCTGCTGGGCCATTTCCATGGGGAGGGCTGTTTCCAGGGGAATGACGGGTTCCCAGGGGGGCCGTGGCTCTGCAGGGCTCAGGGCAGGGCCCCCCTCTAACGCCCGCCCGTTGCAGAGGGGATCGAGAGCGTGGAGATCGTCCAGGTCGTGCCGCTGGCCCCGGCAGCGGGCGAGAGCGCCGTGGAGCTCAACCGTGACCTGCCAGGGGAGGTAGGGGGCACCGGGGGGAGGGGCCTGGCTCCAGCTGGGGGGGCGCGTTCACACCGGGGCCTGGAGCCTGGCCCCACCCTGCAGCAGAACCTCGAAGCCGGGCTTTGCTCCCCCGCGCACTGGGGGAGATCCCCCGGGCCGAGTCCCCCCCGCCAGCATCGTCCCGTCCCCCGGGGGCACCTGGGGCCTCCCACCCCCCTGCACCTCACCTGCCCCCTCTCCGCCCCCCCCAGCCTGCCGGACGAGGTCTGCACCACCGTCCTGGACCCCGCCTGCCTCACGCCCCAGCGGAGCGTCTGCAGCCCAGTGCCGCCCGCGCCCGTCTGCCAGCTGGTGCTGCACCAGGCCTTCAACCGCAGCGGCCTCTACTGCCTCAACGTCTCGCTGGCCAACCCCGCCAGCCTGGCCCTCGCCAGCACCCGCGTCAGCATCCCAGGTAGGGGCCGGGGCGGCCCCCCAGGGCAGCCCCCCGCGCTCTGGGGCCCAGGCGGCTCAGAGGGGGAGAGGCTGGTGCTGGAGGCCCCGGGCTCGGCCCCGGCCTCACCGCTGCCCGTGTCTGTGCCCTGCAGGTGCCGATCCCGCCGCGCCCCGGATCACGCTCATCGTGGGGCTCCTGCTGGGGGCCGTGGCCCTGGGGGCCGTGTCCTACGCCTACAGGTGAGACCGGCCCCTGCCCGCTGCGGACGCCGGGGCCCCGCCAGGCCCTGCCGCTCCCAGAGCTGGAGCAGCCCACGGGGCCACCCCACGGCCCAGCCCGGCTTTCTGGGCGGCAGCACTGAGGTGCCCAGCTAAGACCGGGCCCAGGCGCTGCCCGGCGTCCCCTGGCCGAGAGCAGGGCCCCCGCCGGGGCCGGGCGCTGCCCGGCCTCCCCTGGCCGAGAGCAGGGCCCCCTCCGGGGCCGGGCGCTGCCCGGCCTCCCCTGGCCGAGAGCAGGGCCCCCTCTGGGGCCGGGCGCTGCCCGGCGTCCCCTGGCCGAGAGCAGGGCCCCAAAGAGCTTCCCCGCTGCACCAAGGGAGGGTTATGAGCTCCCAGTTATGGAGGGGGAAACTGAGGCACGGTGCCTCACTGGCACAATGGGAGCTTTGTGGGCTGCCCCCTGTGGAGCCAGCCCCCATGTGGTGGGGTTTTTTTTTTGGGGGGGGTAGCCCTGAGCCCCGGCTGGCCAGTTATGACCCCCCTCTCTTTGCCCCTTGGCAGGCGTGGGAAGTACAGGCCCCTGCCCGCAGGCCCCGCCCGCAGCCCCCTGCCCCGGGCCTGGCTGCCCGACCGCGCCGCCCTGCGTCTCTTCCTGCACCAGGCCTTCGGCACCGCGCCCACCAGCGAGAGCAGCCCACTGCTGAGCGGCAACATGGTCTAGAGCCGGCGACCCCCCCGCCACTGGGAAGGACCCGACCCTGGAGAGCCCCGGCCCAGCCCCTCCTCCTGCTAGTCGGAGGGGGGGGGGCGCGCTGGGATGCCCGACACGCCCGGCCCCAGAGCTGCACTGCCCCCTGCCCCCACAGCATGGGGGGAAAGAGGGAGCCCTCCCCTCCCCCCAGCTGGGGGGGGTTTTGGGTGCCCTTGTCCTTACCAGCTATTAAACACTCAACCTCCCGCCCGCCTCTGCTTGGTTCTGAATGCTGGGGGGGTAGGGGGGGGCAGCTGGCGATGCAGGGGGGGAGGGAGGGGGCAGGGGGCAGTCAGGACCCAGCACCTCCAATGCTGTGCCCAGAACAGCGACGACGGGGAGGGGGGAGAACAAAAACTCCAACCTTTATTAGTAAGACGAGGCACTTGAAATCTCAAGGGGGGGGGGGTGTCGGACTGTGGGGCAATAAATAGGGGGGGCTGGAATGTAGGGTACACAGGGGGCCCAGCACGCTGCTGCCCTGCCCTCCCACCCACAGGGGGCAGAGCGGCACAGGAGGGGCAGGTACATCTGCCCCCCCCGCCCCCTGGGGCAGAAACACCCGGGGGGAGGGGGGCAGTCAGGGCCAGCGCTCTCAGCAGCGGGCGGGGGAGGGATTAGACCAGGGCCCCCGCACGTCCCCGCTCGCTACCGTGGGCGGCCCGGGCTGGCAAGCAGTGGAGCCCGGGCCGGGAAGGGGCCCTGGCTGGGGGGTCCACAGGTGTGAACCCCCTCCCATGACGCAATGGGTCTATACAGGGCATCCAGGCTGCACCGGTGGGGGGTGGGGCAGGAACCAAACCCCACAGTGCCCCTGTGGTTGGGCTGTCCCCCGCTCAGAGCCAAGGGGGCCACGTCAGGGGCTGGGGGGGGGTCCTTGGCCCCCAGCTGGGCCCCCCTATGACTCCTGGGGTCCCTTCTTGATGCCGAAGAAGCTGGAGGAGCGGGGGGGCGGGCCCAAGAGCATGCGCGCCTGGTTCTTGTGGGTGATCCTGATCTGAAAGAGAGAGAGTGGGGGGAGGACACGCTGGGGGGGGGGAGGGGGGGCCTGGGGCAGGCTGGGGGGGGTGCTTCCCTTCCCCCAGCTCCGCCCACACAGCCCCCACCCTGCAGGTTCCCTGGTAATGCACCTGCCCTCTCCCCCGTGGAACCTCCCATCTGGGGGAGGGCGCGTGGCTGCCAGCCCCCCAGCCCCATGGCTCCAAACCGCACCGACACCTGCCAGCCCCGGCCCCATGCGACCAGCAGGCGAGGGGCACCCGGGCGCCGCACCCGCTCCGAACGGGCCCCGTCTCTGCCTGGGGGGGCACCGGAGCCGACGCCCCCCCCCCCTCCCACCGCCAGGCGGCCCTGGCTTCCTCCGCCCCCCAAGATGGATTGGCGCGTCAAGGGGGCGGGGATTGAGGCCTCTCGCGGGGGCTGGGAAAGCTGCAGGGGGCCCAGATCCCCACCACTGGGGGGCAGGGCCGGCTCTGGGGAGTGCGGGGGGGGGGGGACGACACACACCCCGAAACGGCTCCTTACCGTGCAGGGCGGTTGCATCCAGGGCTCCCCGTCGATCTGCATGGGGAGGCACTTCAGGGTCCTGCGGAGACCCCGGCGTGAGACAGGGGCACAGACCCCCCCACACACACAACCCTGCCCCCCCCTGGGGGGCTGGGACTTTCCCCAACACGCGGCGGGTCCCAGGAGCGGGGGGCCAGGGCCGAGCCTGCCTCCCTTAGCATCATGGGGGCTGACTGCCCCCCCCCCAGAAGACCCCCACCCACTGCCCCGGCCCCCCCGGCGCTCACCGCAGCGTGATCTCCGAGCACTTGGCCAGCCGCTTGCCTGCGCTCTTCAGCCCGGTGTAGATCTGACCCATCTCGATCACGCCCTCCAGCCCCACCACTTCCAGCCGCCTGTCGCTCATGTCTGTGGGGAGGGAGGGGCCGTCAGCGCTGGGCCCCCCATTCATGACCGAGCCCAGCCCCCACACCCAGCTCCGTGGGCCGGGGGACGAGTCCTCAGTGAGCGGGGCCGGAGAGGGGCAGGTACGCCTCTGCTCTGGGGGGCGCCCCATCCACCCAGCCCCCAAATAGGCTGCCGTGCCTTTAAGGAGGCGGGGCTCTAACGGCTCCATCTAGTGGGCGGAGTCAAGGCAGAAAAGGCAGGGACATGCCCCCCCCCCTCCAGTCCCCCCAGTTCCACACCTTGCACGCGGGCCCCCCCCTCCCCCCACTCTGCACCTTGCACGCAGGCCCACCTCCAGCTCCGCGCCTCGCATGCAGGCCCTTCCCCCCACCTTGCACACAGACCCCCCCCCAGACCCTGCACCTTGCATGCGGCCCCCCCCAGCTCTGCACCTCGCACGCAGGCCCCTCCACCAGCTCCGCACCTCGCACGCAGGCCCCCCCCAGCTCCGCACCTCGCACGCAGGCCCCTCCCCGCTCCGCACCTCGCACGCAGGCCCCCCCCAGCTCCGCACCTCGCACGCAGGCCCCTCCCCGCTCCGCACCTCGCACGCAGGCCCCCCCCAGCTCCGCACCTCGCACGCAGGCCCCTCCCCGCTCCGCACCTCGCACGTGGCCTCCCCCAGCTCCGCACCTTGCACGTGGCCCCCCCCAGCTCTGCACCTTGCACGCAGGCCCCTCCCCCAGCTCTGCACCTTGCACGCAGGCCCCTCCCCCAGCTCTGCACCTTGCACGCAGGCCCCCCCCAGCTCTGCACCTTGCATGCGGCCCCCCCCAGCTCTGCACCTCGCACGCAGGCCCCCCCCAGCTCCGCACCTCGCACGCAGGCCCCCCCCAGCTCCGCACCTTGCACGCGGCCCCCCCCAGCTCGGCACCTCGCACGCAGGCCCCTCCCCAGCTCCGCACCTCGCACGCAGGCCCCTCCCCCAGTTCCGCACCTCGCACGCAGGCCCCTCCCCCAGCTCCGCACCTCGCACGCAGGCCCCTCCCCCAGCTCCGCACCTCGCACGCAGGCCCCCCCCCGCTCCACACCTCGCACGTGGCCTCCCCCAGCTCCACACCTCGCACGCGGCCCCCCCGCAGCTCCGCACCTCGCACGCAGGCCCCTCCCCAGCTCCGCACCTCGCACGCAGGCCCCTCCCCAGCTCCGCACCTCGCACGCAGGCCCCTCCCCCAGCTCCGCACCTCGCACGCGGCCTCCCCCAGCTCCGCACCTCGCACGCGGCCTCCCCCAGCTCCGCACCTCGCACGCGGCCCCCCCCCCAGCTCCGCACCTCGCACGCAGGCCCCTCCCCAGCTCCGCACCTCGCACGCAGGCCCCTCCCCAGCTCCGCACCTCGCACGCAGGCCCCTCCCCAGCTCCGCACCTCGCACGCAGGCCCCTCCCCCAGCTCCGCACCTCGCACGCAGGCCCCTCCCCGCTCCACACCTCGCACGTGGCCTCCCCCAGCTCCGCACCTTGCACGCAGGCCCCCCCCAGCTCCGCACCTTGCACGCAGGCCCCCCCCAGCTCTGCACCTTGCACGCAGGCCCCCCCCAGCTCTGCACCTTGCACGCAGGCCCCTCCCCCAGCTCCGCACCTCGCACGCAGGCCCCTCCCCGCTCCACACCTCGCACGTGGCCTCCCCCAGCTCCGCACCTTGCACGCAGGCCCCCCCCAGCTCCGCACCTTGCACGCAGGCCCCCCCCCAGCTCTGCACCTTGCACGCAGGCCCCCCCCAGCTCTGCACCTTGCACGCAGGCCCCCCCCCCAGCTCTGCACCTTGCACGCAGGTCTTGAGCGACTCCGGGTCGGTGACGGCCTCGGGCTGGCTCCCCCCGGCTGCGTTCCGGGCCTCGCCCAGCGGCTTCTTGGTCTCGCCCCAGAGGTTGGAGCCGCCGTGCATGCTGGGAATGTTGAGGACGGCGACCCCCGAGAGGGCTCCGCTCAGGTCCAGGGGTTGCCCGCAGCACTGGGGGAAGGGGCGGGGGCGGAGCCCTCGTTACCGACCGGGGACCTCGTTAAGCCAGCCCCGAGCCCAGAGAGGCCGCATGGTGCCCGCCCGGCCAAGAATTCATGCTCCAGCTCCGGGCGCTGCCCGCAGGGGGCGCTGTGGGGGGGTGGGGCAGGAGCCCTGGCGGTGGGGGGGCTCCCGGCTCCCCCCAGCCCTGGCCTCTCCCAGCAGGGGGCGCTGTGGGGGGGGTGGGGCAGGAGCCCTGGCGGTGGGGGGGCGCCCGGCTCCCCCCAGCCCTGGCCTCTCCCAGCAGGGGGCGCTGTGGGGGGGGTGGGGCAGGAGCCCTGGCGGTGGGGGGGCGCCCGGCTCCCCCCAGCCCTGGCCTCTCCCAGCAGGGGGCGCTGTGGGGGGGGTGGGGCAGGAGCCCTGGCGGTGGGGGGGCGCCCGGCTCCCCCCAGCCCTGGCCTCTCCCAGCAGGGGGCGCTGTGGGGGGGTGGGGCAGGAGCCCTGGCGGGGGGGGGCGCCCGGCTCCCCCCAGCCCTGGCCTCTCCCAGCAGGGGGCGCTGGGCTCCGTCCCTCACCTCGATGGTCAGATACTCCTTGAGCTTTTTGCAGGTGGCGAAAATGGTCTCGGACGTGGCAAATTCAAAATACCAGAGTTTGTTCTTCATCCTGGAGGGGAAAGAGCCCCCCAAACCCCGGGTGGAAAACGGAGCGAGCCAAACCACAGCAGGGGGTGTCGTGGGGCGGGGGGGGGGGGGGAAGGGGAGTGCCTGGCTGTTCCCATCCCAGCAGGGGGGGCCGTGGGGGCAGGGCACTGGGGGGGGAGTGCCCGGTTGTTCCCCTCCCAGCAGGGTGGGCCGTGGAGTGGGCAGGGCCCCTGGGAACCCCCTAGGATACAGCCCCCCCCCCCCCCCCCGCTGACCTGCTGTTGAATTTCTCGGGGTACTTCTCCCTCATGAGGTGGAACCGGTGGGCGATGGAGGCGTCCTGGAGACGAGACCGACGCACTCAGAGCCCGGCGCAGGTATCGGGGGAGGGGAGCTGAGCAGCCCCCCCTCCCCGCCCCCCCGCGGTTCCTAGGCTGGCCAGACAGGGGCGACACCGAGCCGGGCTCCTGCGTGTGGAGCCTGGGCCGGGGAGGGGGCCCTGAGCGTCCTGGGGGCTCCCCCCTGCCCCCCAAACCACCCTCCCCCCATCCTGGGCTCCCTCCCCTCCCGCCCCTGTGCCCGGGCTCAGCCCCCCCCCGGCCGTACCACGCCGATGGAGAAGTAGTTGTTGATGATCTCGTAGGGGACGGGGTCCCCCTTCTCCGCGGGGTTCTCGGGGGTCACCTGCACCAGCCACCGGTCCATGGGCAGGACGCTGCCGCTCCCCACGTCCTTCAGGATCTTCCCCAGGTTCTCCCCATCGTAGCCTGGGGGGGGGTCAGGGGGAGGGGTCAGTGCCAGGCGCGCCCCTCCCCCCCCCGCCGCTCCCAAAGGGGGGGCAGAGACGGGCAGGGGGGCACCTGGCTGGATGGGGCCACAGGGCTGAGTTTGGGGGGGTCACTCACCTCCTCCCCAGCGCAGGCACCGCGCCAGGTCGTTGCCGGTGCCCAGCGGGAGCACGGCCACCGGGGGGCGCCAGGGCAGGTTGGCTTTATCTGCAAGGAGAGGAGGAGTGGGGTCAGCGGGGGGGGGGCAGAAGGGGGGGGGCTGAGAATGGAGCCCCGTTTCCTGCCCCTCCCGCCTCCGGCGTCCACCTACCGATGGCGTCCAGGATCCACCCCACGGTGCCGTCCCCGCCACACACCAGGATGCGGAAATCTGGCACGTCCCGGAAAAAGTTCAGCCTGAGACCAGAGACACGGAGCTGGGTCAGCGCCGGGGCCCGGATTCCTCCCCCCCAATTCCCTGCCAGATCCTCCCCAAGGGATAGTGAAACCCCGACCCGCACTGGGCTCCCCCCACAGCTCCCCCCACTCCCGACCCGCAGCCCCCTGCTAGCCCAGATCCGGGTGCCGCCACGCCCCTCCCTTGGCCAATGCCCTTTGACCCTCGCCCCCCCTCCCCCCCAGTCATGCTGTGGAGCTGCCCCGGAGGGGGCAGGGCAGAGGCCGGCCAGCGAAAGGGGCCCCCGAAGTCTCACTCACCCGGGGGCTGGGCCTCCCTTCATCAGGTTGTAAACCTGCCGCGGGTTGAGGAGATACTGGAGCTTCCGGAGCACCCTGGTCATGGAGACGGGGGGCGGGGGGGTGTCAGGAGCGGCACCGACAAGCTCTAGAACCCACACCGGGCATCGCCATGGATACCACCCCCCCCCCAGACACAGTCTAGATCATAGGTGGGTGCAGGCAGCCGGGAGGGGAGGGGGGCAGCTGTCCAGGGGCACGTCCCTTAGACCAGGGTGTAGCAACGACGTCACGGTAATGAGACTGTCGCCCGGCAACCTCGGCACAACCCTCCCAAACCCCTCCACCCATCATATGAGATGGGGAAACTGAGGCACAGACAGGCAGAGAGACTTGCCCAAGGTCACCCGGAGAGCTGGGAAGAGAACCCAGGAGTCCGGGCTCCCTGTTCTCTGCTCAGACCCACCAGCCCCCACTCCCCTTCCAGAGCCAAGAACAGAACCCAGGAGTCCTGGCTCCCAGCCCCCACCCCCCCATCTCTAACCATTAGCCCCCCACACTTCTCGCACTGCCAGAAACAGAACCCAGGAGTCCTGGCTCCCAAGAGCCCCCTCCTCTCTTACCTCTCCCCCTGTTTCCCGCCGCTCTTGGGGTTGACGAAGACCAGCAGGGGGTGGGTGTCAGGGACTGGGATGATCTACAGAGCGCGGGAAAGGGGAAACGAGAGGCTGAGACGCGTGTGAGCGGCCGGAGCAAACCGCAGACGGGTTCCAGGAATCGACCCAACGCCCGCAGCAGGGCCCGAGCGCGGATCCGCGGCGCGTGCCGGGGCTGGGGGGCGGGGAGGGGGGGGCAAAGCCTGGGCGTGCTAGAGCCACAGTGGGCGCGGGAAGAAGTGCACGTGGCGGGGTTTGCACATGGCGGGGTTTGCACGTGGCGGGGTTTGCACGTGGCGGGGTTTGCACGTGGCGGGGTTCACCGGCTCCCAACCAAACCGTCCGTTACTCCAGCGCCTGCTCAGGGGAGGCGGCTGCTGTGGCCAAGTTGCATGGTCACCTTCTGCCACCAGAGGGAGCCACTGTGCCCTGTATGAGCCAATAGCGAGAGCCCTCTGTGTGTATGGACCACTGTGAAGGGGGCGGGAGCCCAGGGCTGGGCTAGCAGGGGCTGCAGGTCGGGAGTGAGGGGCACCGGCAGGGCTGGGGGAGCCCAGGGCTGTGCTAGCAGGGGCTGCAGGTTGGGAGTGGGGGGCACCGGGCTGGGGGAGCCCAGGGCTGGGCTAGAAGGGGCTGCAGGTCGGGAGTGAGGGGCACCGGCCGGGCTGGGGGAGCCCAGAGCTGGGCTACTGGGGGGCTGCAGGTTGGGAGTGAGGGTCCCTGGATAGGAATAGCTGACCTGGGGGGCAGGGAGGGGGGTTGTTACCTCGTTCTGGGCAGGGATAAACCCCCTCATTTCTCAAAATCCCGGCTCCACCCCTGCCGGGGGTCCTGCCGTGGGGCCTTACCCAGTCGGGGCGGCGGGGGGGGTGGTGGTGTGTCTATTCCAGGCTGGGGCACTCCCCCACCCCCGCAGTGTCCCAAGGGCCGCCAGCCGGCTCCCACCCTCCCAGCGCCCCGACACGCTGCTGCCCCCTACTGGGCCAGGCGACAGGGCTGCTCAGGGCATGGAGCTCTCGTCGCCCCCTGGTGGCCGCGCCCCGCAGCTCCCAGCAGAAGAGCAGCGCCCTTGGGGGGGCAGCCCCCCCCCCACACACACTCACCCGCAGCGCCTGGCCCTCGGGCGTGGTGCAGGGCTGCGGCATCTCCTCCACCGGGGTCCCGCCGTCGTTCTTCTGGCTGTTCTGCCTCTCCTGGAACCCAGAGCCAGGGCGTCACCTGGGGGCCGGGGCCCAGGGCCCTGGGAGAGGAGCCAACAGCCCCCAGGGGCTCCGTGGGGCTCAAGGGTGGAGCTGCTGCTTGGGGTCAAAGCCCCGTGGGGCACAGAGCCCCTCGCCGGTGGCCTCTGGTCTCGCCCCAGCGTGGGGGAGGGGGGACTCCCCAGCCTGGCAGGCCTTCCCAAGGCACCGGACTGGTCCGTAAAGCCCTAGCCAAGGGCTCCGGTCCAGTCCGTAAAGCCCTGGCCGGGGGCTCCGGGCCAGTCCGTAAAGCCCTGGCCGGGGGCTCCGGGCCGGTCCGTAAAGCCCTGGCCGGGGGCTCCGGTCCGGTCCGTAAAGCCCTGGCCGGGGGCTCCGGGCCGGTCCGTAAAGCCCTGGCCGGGGGCTCCGGGCCGGTCCGTACGCCCGGCGGGGGCTCACTCACCAGCACCACGGGGTAGATGGCCGAAGGGGGCAGGACGTGGTCTCGCAGGGCCCCGCAGTCGCAGGTCGGGGGCACGCTGGCCTGGCACTCCTCGTGGATCTGGGGGAGACAGGGGTTAGCGCGGCGCCGGCTCCTGGCCCCACCTCCCCCAGAGCCGCCCCCCCCAGTGCCCGGCGGGGGCACCGGGGGGGGGGGGGGTGTCACCCACCTTGAGGTGGCACCAGACGCAGTGCAGCCCCGTCAGGCTCTGGAAACTCTTGATCTTCTTCTGACACTTGTCGCACTTACTGGCCTCGCAGCCGCCCTTCACCCACACGTGGTTCTGCGCCTGGGGGGGGGGGGGGGGGGCAGTGAGCCAGGACACCTGGGTTCTCTCTCCAGCTCTGCGAGGGGAGTGGGGGCTGGTGGGCTAGAGCTGGGGGGGCTGGGAGCCAGGACGCCTGGGTTCTCTCCCCAGCTCTGCGAGGGGAGGGGAGTCTAGTGGTTTACAGGAGGGTGGGGGATGGCTGGGAGCCAGGACGCCTGGGTTCTCTCCTGGCTCTGGGAGGGGAGGGGAGTCTAGCGGTTTACAGGAGGGTGGGGGAGGGCTGGGAGCCAGGACTCCTGGGTTCCAGTCCCAGAGTCTGTCAGCCCGTCAGTGGCAATTCCCTGCCGCGCACCGTGCCTCGGTTTCCCCGTCTGTACAGCGGGGCTAGCGAGCGCGTGGGAGGCCCTTGGGGGCGGAGGACGGTTGCGGGGATGTGGCCAGACAGACGGCGGGTCCCCGGCCCCCCACTCACGCTGGTGTCCTTGCGGACTTGGCGTAGGTGCTGATGCAGCTGAGGGGCGCCCGGCGGGCGCAGCGCTCGTGGGCCGTGAACTTGCAGACTGGAGGCAGAAAAGGCACCAGCGCCCGTTAGTGACCAGGGAGGAGGGGCCCAAGCTGGGCTGGGGCGGGGCTTAGCTCCTCCTCTAGCCCCGCCCCTGTTCTCCCCCCCACGCCCCCTTCACGGTCCTGCTCAATGATTGGCTGGGCTTAGAGCGGGCCAGCCAATCACATCTGACTGGAGGGAGGTGGGCGGGGGTTAGGCCGGTGCCCCACCCACCGGGCCACCAGCCAGCCAATGGCAGATCGAGCTGACAACATAATGCTGATTTGCTCGTGTTTCATTGGCTGAGTGAGAGGTAGGCGGGGTTGCCCTCTCCAGCCCCACACTACTCACAACACCCCCTGGGTGCCCTTCCCTGGCTGATGCCCATTTCTCCAGGGGGGCGGAGGTGGGGGGGGTCCCCAGTCGGGGGGCAGAGGGGGGCCAGGCACGCGTCAGGGGGCAGAGGGACAGAGGGGGGCGGTGCCGGCGTCAGGGGGCAGGGGTACAGGGGGGGCTGTGCCCATGTCGGGGGGCAGAGGGGAGATAGGGGGCTGTGCCGGCGTCAGGGGGCAGGGGTACAGGGGCAGGGGGGGCTGTGCCCATGTCGGGGGGCAGAGGGGGGATAGGGGGCTGTGCCGGCGTCAGGGGGCAGGGGTACAGGGGCAGGGGGGGCTGTGCCCATGTCGGGGGGCAGAGGGGGGATAGGGGGCTGTGCCCACGTCAGAGGGGGCGGGGGGGGCCGTGCCCGCACCGGGGGGCGGGGGGGCCAGGCGCGGGGCAGGGGGGGCCGAGCCGGCGTCAGGGGGCAGGGGCACAGGGGCGGGGGGGGCCACGCCCGCATTGGGGGGAGGGGGCAGGGGGGGCCGCGCCCACATCGGGGGCGGGGGGGCTTGCCTGCATTGGGGGGAGGGGGCAGGGGGGGCCGCGCCCACGCCAGGGCGAGGGGGCAGAGGGGGGGCAGGGGGGCCGCGCCGGGGGCACTCACAGGTGCAGCACAGGCCCTGTTTGCGCAGCCCGACCAGGAGGGTCTCGCAGACGTTGCAATAAACCGGCCGGTTAAAGTGCTTCAGGCGCCACATGTGCTGCCCGTCGTCCTTCATGTTCTGCGGGGAGAAGAGAGTCGGGGGGGCGGTTCGGGGGGGGGGGGGCCGTGGGGTACTCGGAGCGCCGAGGGGGGTGGGGCTCCCCTATGGGCCGTTACCCACTTGTGGTTCCCACTGGTTGGGGGGGGGGGGATTAGGGCTCGGGGTGTGGGGGGTCCCAGACCCACAAGAAGGATCGGGATGGGGGTAGGGAGCTTCCCCCCCCGCCCTCCAGCCACACCCCCCGGCTGCCCCCCATCTTGCCCAGTGGGGAGCCCCATTGTTGGGGGTCGAATTCCCACGCAGCTCAGAGCATTTCTGCCCCCCCGGGATTGCCTCCCTCCACGATCCCCCCCCCGCGATCCCCCTGCCCCCCCCGGGGATCACCCCCTCCACCCCCCCGGGATCCCCCTACCCCCCCAGGATTGCCCCCCTCCACTCTCCCAGGATCCTCCTGCCCCCCCAGGGATCACCCCCCTCCAACCCTCCAGGCTCTCCCTGCCCCCCAGGGATCGCCCCCCCCTGTTCCCCCCCCGGGACTCACCACTTCCAGGCCCAGCAGCACCAGCAGGGGGATGGTGGTGACCCCCCCCTGCAGCCACTCGGCCAGCGACACCGTCCCGCTGCCGTCGTAGTCGATCTCCTTCATCATCTCCTGCAGGATCTGGGGGGGGGGGGGGGGGCAGGGGGGCAGGACATGGCTCAGGGGCTCCAGGGGACTCGGTGAGCCCCCCACCCAGAAAAACCCCTCCAAGGACCCCATGACCCACCCCCCGCAGCAGCCCCCGACTCCCCACAGCTGGCGCAAGGGCCTCCCCCTCTGCAGCCGCTTCACCCCCAGTCCTGCACCCCCTCCCGCCCCACCCCCTATGGGCTCCAGGCAGCCCCCCCGGCGCCGGCCCAGTACTCACGGGTTTGAGCTCCGAGACGTCCCAGTCCAGGTACTCGGCCACTCGCATCATCTGGGTGATGATCCGATCCACCTCCTGGGGGGCAGAGTGGGTCAGCACCGGCCCATGGGGAGGGGGGGCCAGAATGGGTCAGTACCGGTCCATGGGGGGGGGCAGAGCGGGTCAGTACCGGCCCATTGTGGGGGGGCAGAGCGGGTCAGTACCAGCCCATGGGGGCGGGGGCAGAGCAGGTCAGTACCGGCCCATAGGGGGGCAGAGTGGGTCAGTACCAGCCCATGGGGGCGGGGGCAGAGCAGGTCAGTACCGGCCCATAGGGGGGCAGAGCGGGTCAGTACCGGCCCATAGGGGGGCAGAGCGGGTCAGTACCAGCCCATGGGGGCGGGGGCAGAGCAGGTCAGTACCGGCCCATGGGGGGGGCAGAGCGGGTCAGTACCGGCCCATGGGGGGGGGGGGGGCAGAGCAGGTCAGTACTGGCCCGTGGAGGGGGGGGGGCAGAGTGGGTCAGTACCGGCCCATGGGGGGGGCAGACAGCCCCCCAGGGACGGCGCACCGGGGATGGACCCTTTGCTCAGCCCTGAGGCCGGAAGCACCTGTGGGTCCCTAGGGCGTTGGTGGGGGGGGCAGAGGCCTCCCCTTGCTGCCGGGTCGGACCCAGCCGGGGGCACGGTGATGGGGGAGGGGCTGCTCCCGGCCTCTGCCAGGCACGGGGGGGGGGGTCTGCTCAGAGCGGGCAGTGGGGGGCACTGGGGTGAAGGGGACAGTGATGGGGGGGCTGTGGTGTCCCCCCACGGCCCCACAGCGCTCACCGAGCTGTCCAGCATGCCGTTCCCATCCTTGTCGTAGAGCTTAAACGTGACTGGGGGGGGGAGAGAGCGGAGTCAGTGAGGGGGCCCCAGCCAGGCCCAGCCCCCCATGGCCACCCCACCCCCACCCCTGCCAGCCCCCAGCCCCCACCCAACCCACACCCTAGCACAGCCTGTCAGCCGCCCCCCGCCCCGGGGAAAGACGTCTGACCCCTCCCCCAAAGGACCCCCGCTGTGCCCCCCTGCCCCACTAGGAACTCGACTCAGGTCTGAGCCTGAGAGCTGCCCCGACCTCGTCGCCTCCCCATGGGGCTGGGGTGGGTGGGACAGCCCCCCCCGCGCCGTTCCCCCCCACCCCGACTCACACTCCAGCTTGTCCTCGGGGCGGCCCCCCTCCAGCAGCGAGAAGTAGCAGGAGACGTCGTTGATGCAGACCAGGCCGCTGGCTGCAAAGGGACAGAGCCGGCCCTGAATCCCCCAGACCCCCCACCCCCACCCCAGCCCCCCACGGCAGCAGGGACCCAGGAGATCGGGCCCCGAGGCCCATTCGCTCCTCGGCTTCAGCTGCCAACGGGGGGGGGGGGGGGGGAGTGGTGAGCAGCAACGGGAAATGGGGGGACCCTCTGCAGGCCCCCCCCCCACCAGTATCAGCTGCAACCCCCTAACCCCAGACAGCCTGTGCCCCATGTCACCCCCCTCCCCAAGGCTGGGGGGGGGGGGGGGCCCCAAGACACAGGCCCTATCGTCAGCCCAGCTCTGGCCACTGCAGCAAGCTAGCTAGCGACTGCCCCCCGCTGCTTGGGGTCAGAACTGCTCCGCTGCGTGTCATATCCCCCATACAGTCAGCATCCGATGGGGATTCTCTTCCGGCTCAGTCAGGCTGACGGAGCAGGCGGGGGGCCGGTGCCCTTACCTGGCTGCTCCCCAAGGCCCGGCTGCCCCCCTGGGGCCTCCCCGGGCGAGGTCTGGAAGGAGCGGAAGAGGTGCTGGCAGAGGGCGTCTGAGATCTCCTCGGCCTCCAGGTAGCTCTTCATGAACAGCTTGAAGCCCTCGAAGTCGATCGACTGGGGGGAGGCAGTGGGGGGGGGCGTTAGGGGGCGTCCCGGGCTGGGGGGGGCCCTGCTCCGAGCTGGAGGGAGGGGGCCGGCCCGGCTCAGAGCAGGGGGGCTCTGGGGTCAGACTGGGACCCCCCTGGGTGGCACGCGGGGGGGGGGGGGGGGCTGCTCCAAGCCGGAGGGAGGGGGCCAGCCCGACTCAGAGCAGGGGGGCTCTGGGGTCAGACTGGGACCCCCCTGGGTGGCACGGGGAGGGGGGGGGGGTGTCAGGCCAGACTCACGTCTCCCTGCCGGTGCTGCACCAAAGTGCCGTCTCCGTATAACTCCTGCAGCACGTCCTGGACCTTCTTGCTGCTGTCTGGAGGGGGGAGAAACGGGGGGTGGGGGAGGGTCAGGATCCCAGGGCCCCCCCCAGCTGGGAGCGGGGAGCAGCCCAGACCCAGGGCCAAGCCCTCCCCCAGCCCTGCCACCGTGGCCCCCGCCCTGCTCTGGGGGCAAATCCAGCAGCTCTACCACCCCCCCCCAGCTTCCTAGCCTTATGGGGGGGGGCAGGTCAGCCCCCACCCTGGGCAGGAAATCAGCCCCACCTGCAGGCCCCCGGGCAAATCCCCAACAGAGGCGACCCCTCCCCCACCGCAGAACCTGATTGGGGGGGGGGTCCCAGTGGGGCTGACCCCCCGGCGCGAAGTGGGGTGTGGGTGGGGTGAACGCTGACATGGCTGGGTGAAGGGAGCTGCCCCCCCCATGCCGTCCCCTCCCCCCGCCCGGGGCCCGATCCTGCTCCCACCGGGGCAGCGGGAGGGCAGGGCTGTCCCCACTGGGGCCGGGGGGGGGGGGGGGGGGGGGGGGGGCTGGTTACTCACAGTCAATGTACTTCTGCAGCTGGGCGAACTCCTCCGGGCTCAGGGTGGCCCACTCCTTGCTCGCCGACATGACGTCCGGGGGCCTCCGGGCCGCGGCTGCGGGGGGGGGGGGGGCAGTTAGAAATGGAGACGCCCGGGGGGGGGTGTTAACCTGGGGGGGGGACAGAAGGAGCTAACAGGGGAGCGAGGCTGCAGAGAGGGATGGAGCCCGGGTGAGAAGCTGGCAAGAGGGACCGGGGAGGGGGGGGGCGCCTGCGGGCAATGCCCCTCCCGGATTAGCTGAGCCGGCACATTCCCCAGCGGAGCCGATCGGCTCCCAGAGCAGCGAGCACCAGCCAAGCCCCCAGCGCCGCTAGGCCCGTCCGCCCCCTGTGCCCCACCCGGGAGTGCCCTGCTCTGGGGCTGCCGGGAGCCAGGGCGGGCACCCAGGGGACTGGGGGGCGGGAGTGGGGCCACCGCAGCTCCATGTCCTGATCTGCCTCTTCTGACCCACGGCTGAGACCCCCCCAGCGCCACGGCTGAGGCCCCCAGCGCCAGGGGCTCTTCACGGGATGTCACCCAATTACCGCCGGGGGTGGGCTGGCCGCCGGCCGCCAGACGGGGGCACCGTTTGCCCCACAACAGCCCCATCCCCAGCGCAGACACACACACCCCCCCCGGCCGAAGCGGGACACTGGGGAGGGGCGCGGGCCGGCCGGTGCCCCCACAGCCTGGCACGGAGCTGACAGAGTCGGGCAGCTCGTACCAGTGCTTTATACCTGTCGGCGGGCGGCCACTTCGCCGGCTCTCTTCAATATTTAATGGTGCCAAGTCACGGCTGGGCCGGGGGGGGGGGGGGGGGGGGGGGTTGTTGTTCTCCAATCGCTGCTGTGAATTGGGGATGGGGGGGGGGAATCATCTGATTCAGAGACACGAACTCGGGGGGGGGGGGGGAGAGGTGGGACTTGGCAACAGACCAAGCGGCTCTCGGTGCAGCCTGGGGCGCTCGGCAGAGGGGGCTGCAAAGTGCGTACGGACCGGCTGGGCCCACAGCAATGCCTGGGGGTGGGGTGGGGGGCTGAGCAGCATGAGGGGGGCTGCCACTCCAGGCCCCCACCCCACAGATCTCAACTGGCATTGTGCCCCCCCCCTCCACACTGCATCCAGCCCTGTTCCCGGCTCTGGGACCGGCGGCCTAATGGCTGGTGCAGGACGCCTGGGTCCCATTCCTGGCTTGGCCCCGGACTCTCTGCTGACTGCCTCCTTCTGTGCCTCAGTTTCCCCATCAGGGGATAATAAAGCCCTTAGTGCTTTGAGATCCTCCCACTCAGTGGGAGCGAGGGGTCGTTAGCGCCAGGGGGCCCCCTGCTCCGGGGCTGGAATCGTGTGCCTGCCCCCCACTTTCCTTCCCCGGCGGCAGCGTTTTCCCCGTATTCAGCCCCCGCCGAGCCCCCGGCTCACTCCATTACTACGATGATTTATTCATGTTCATCCCGATCTCGGGCACCCCGGGGAGCTGCCGGGCCGCGCTAAGTGCTCCGAGGTCTCCGCGGGGCAGGGAGAGGACGGGCCGTGCTGCTCCCATTAACGCTAATGGGGCTAGTACCGAGCACGGTCACCCCGGGACGCCAGCCCCCTCACGGCCCAGATGGCACGGCTGAGACCCGAGAGCGGCATGGATGGTGCCCCTCACTCCCAACCCGCAGCCCCTGCTAGCCAGCCCTGGGTCCCCCCACGCTCTGCCAGTGCCCCTCACTCCCGACCCACAGCCCCTGCTAGCCCGGCCCTGGGTCCCCCCACGCTCTGCCAGTGCCCCTCACTCCCAACCCGCAGCCCCCTGCTATCCCAGCCCAGGGTCCCCCCAGCTCTGCCGATGCCCCTCACTCCCGACCCGCAGCCCCTGCTAGCCAGCCCTGGGTCCCCCCAGCTCTGCCAGTGCCCCTCACTCCCGACCCGCAGCCCCTGCTAGCCCAGCCCTGGGTCCCCCCAGCTCTGCCGGTGCCCCTCACTCCCGACCCGCAGCCCCTGCTAGCTCAGCCCTGGGTCCCCCCCGAGCTCTATCATTGCCCCTGAATTGTGACCCGCAGCCCCCTGCTAGCCCAGCCCTGGCCCCCACAAACGTGGCCCTTCAGGATGACGGGGGGGGAGGGGGCTATAGAACAGGAGTAAATCAATCACAACTGACTGTACTCCGGGAACACATCGCAAGGACAAGCTGGGGCAGTAACTCGCCCGCTTAGCCAGGCCGGGCTGAGGGCCACTAGCGCGGCTGGATTGGGGGGGGCCAGGGCCGGGATAGCAGGGGGCTGCGGGTCGGGAGTGAGGGGCACCAGCTGAGCTGCTGGGGAAGGGTGCAAAATTGGGGGCAGTGGCTGGGGAGGGGCCCAGGGCTGAGCGAATATGAGCTGAGGGGCTAACACACAGGACAATGAAAATGAAGGAGGGCCAGGAGCCAGGACTCCTGGGTTCTATTCCTGGCTCTGGGAGGGACATGGGGGCCAGTGGGTAGAGCAGGGTGGGCTGGGAGCCAGGACTCCTGGGTTCTATCCCCAGCTCTGGGAGGGACATGGGGGCCAGTGGTTCGCTCTGTCAACCTTCCTGTACCCCGACTGGCACCACCCCCTGTTCCGTTAGCACAAAAACCCTGCAGTTGGGGGGGTTCTGACTTTGCCTAATTCCCAGCCCCCCCTTTTCATCCCAAATGTTACTAACCAACCCCCAATTCGCCCCCCACCTGGGGCAGCTGCTCTGGGGCCAGCAGGCCCCCTCCCCCCACCCCCTGTGGGGCCGGCTCCCTGTGGGAGGGGACGACAACGCCAGGCCAAGCCCTTTAACAAACGACTTCTGCTTTCGGTGGATCCATTTTTAGAGCAGTGCGGGCAGGGGGGGGGCGCCCACAGGGATCCCCCCCGGTTAAGAAATGACTCCCTCCCTCCCAGGGTAAACATGGGGCTGTCCCGGGGCGAGGAACAAACCGCTGGGACAGGGAGAGCGGGGGGGGGGGGGGGGGGGACAGGGTGCCGGTGCCACCTCCCACAACATACCCCCCCCCCGACACCCACGCACGCCACCATCACTCTACACAACCTCTCCCCCCTGTGCTCCCCCCAACCCCGCACGCAGTCCCCCACCCCCTAGGTACATGCCCAGCTGCTGGGGAGCAGGCAGCTGCTCAGTGGGGGGGGGGGGGGCTTTGAAGGCAGCTTTGCTCAGTGCCCACCCCCAGGGACCCCCCCCCGGCGATGGGGGGGCAGGAAGGAAAGGGGGAGGCGAGTCCTGGCGTGAAACGCGGCCCAGCCAAACGGCTCATGGTGCCCGTGCCGCGGCTGCAGAGAGCCCAGGGGCCTGGCTACCCGCCTCCCCCCCCCCACCCACGGCTGAACGGGAGTCTCGCTGGGAGCCCCGCTGGGGGACCCCTGCCCTCCTGTGAGCTGGGCAGACAGACCAGGCCGGGGCTGAGGCCCAAGTCCCATGAGGGGCTCTAGGGAGCTGGCAGGGTGGGGGACCTGGGCTAGTGGCCACCACCCGGCCCCTGCTCCAACTGCTAGGGAAACTGAGGCTGATGTGACACAAAGTGAGCCAGCAGCACTACTGAGAAAAGAACCCGGGAGTCCTGGCTCCCAGCCCCACGTAGCTGTTAGCAGGAGGGCTGGCCGGCCAGGCCAGGGGGGAGGGGCACTGACTCCACCCTGGACACATCCCAGGGATGCTGAGGTTACTGAGTCCTGCTAACTCCATCAGCGGCGCTAAATTTAGCCCAGCTCCACCCGCCCCGGCTCCTCCGGCCCAGCGCGGCAAATGGAAACCAGATGCTGGGAGAAGCCGTTCGGGGCTGGAGGCCAAAGCTCAACACCCTGATCCCCAGGGGGCGGCCAAGCAGGGGGCCTGGTCCTGCTGCCCCCAGGCCCGGCCCCATCGTCTGGCCATCCCCGGCTCGGACTCAGCCTGGCCCCGGCGGGACTGGCTCCGCTCCCGGGACAATTGGCGACAGGCGCGGGCTCAGGCCAGGGAGGAGGGACACCAGGGACCCACACTCTGCGCCGGCAGCCCCCCTCGGCCCCTGATCCTGGCTCCCAGTGACCCCTGCTGGTCTGGCCACGGGCCGGGGAGAACCCCCCCCCTACAAGCCTTTGCCATGAGCGGGGCATCGGCTGGGGGGGGGGCTCAGCGGGCACCCCAACACCCGCTCCCTTTTTTGGGACACCAGGGGGGCCTCTCCTCACCAGCCCATGCCAGGCCCAGCCCCATCGCTCCTCGTGGGGGGCACAGTGGGGCAGCATCACAGCCGGGTTTGTCCCAACGCGATGGGAGATTTCACGCTCGTGCTGCCGACAGACGCCAAGCAGCCGATTTCCAGCGAGGCGGCTGGCCTTCTAACGGCCCCGCCCCCCTTCGCAGGGGGCCGCAGCTCCCCAGCCTGGAAGGGGGCAGCTCCCCCCACGACCGCGCCTCGGCCTCCCCCTTGCCACGTGCCTCACGCCTCCCACCCCCAGCGCCCCATCACCCAGCAAGCGCCGGGGTACCTGGGAGCTGCACAAGGCAAGGGAGCGCTGGCAAGGCCGGGGTGGGGGGGCAGGGGGGACCATTCTTAGCAGCCCCTGACCGGCAGCTCCCTGCTAGGCCAGCCCTGGGCTTCCCCCGTCAGCTCTGCAGGTGCCCCTCAGTCCTGGCCCGAAAGTGCTTTGTACACACGAGTCACTAGTTTAACCCCACAGCCTCCCCGGAATCCTCCCTGCTTTCCAGATGGGGAAACTGAGGCAGGGAGGGGCAGGGACTTGCCTACAAGCACCCGGAAAAGGACCCAGGAGTCTTGACTCTCTCTGGGCCTGCCCATCTTCCTAGCATCACATCCTGCCCCCCCCCCCAGCCCAGCTGAGCCCGCGTGCCCTGGTTCGGTGCCAGCGCACGGAGCAGCCCACGCTCCCTGCCACCCAGGGCTGGCCGGAGGCAGGGGGTGGGGACGCTGGGGTGCTGGCCCAGGCTGGCAGGCTCCCCGCCCACCCCCTCTGGGATTCCTGGCTAATCCCCTACTGGGATCCAGCCGCCCCCAAACGCTTCCCTGACAGCGACTATCCGTGCACTGGGGAAGCCAAGCTGGGGGGCAATTGGGGGGGGCATGAAGCCCCGCATGGGGCTGGGGGATGGTCCAGGGCCCGGCAGGGGGCTGACCAGCCGTGCAGAAGGGGTGGGAATTCAAGGGAATGGCTCAGTGCCCTGCTCTGGGACTAGCCCCAGGCACACAGACTTCCCCCCTTCCCCCCAGCTCTCTACCCCACTCCAGTTAGCCCTACCCATCCCAGACGGGCATGGGCAGGGAGGGGCAGCCTGGCCCCACTGCCAGGAGCCGGGGCCTTGGCTGGCCCCCTCCCATGCTCCAGCTGAGCTGCCAGCCCCCACCTGACTGATGGGGGCGGGGGTCGTGTCTCCCCCACCCAGGCTGGTCTTAAAGAGACAGCACGAGGAGGAGCGTCAGGGAAGGTGGGTGAGCTGGGGGGGCTGGGAGACAGGACTCCTGGGCAGAGAGTCTCCATTTTAACTCACTCGCGCTAGCTGCCCCGACCCTGTCTGGAGCGGCCGAAAGCGGGTCCGAAACACCCCCCCCCCCCCCGCGGCTCTGATCGCCCCGGCTTCCCCACCAGCCCCCAGCCGGATCCAGACACTGCAGAGCCCAGGAACCAGCAGCCGGTTACTCCCTGCCATTGTCAGGCCAACACCCTGCGTTCCCATCGAGTTCAGGCCTGTCCAACCAGCAGGCTTGAATTAAGGAAATACTCCTGCCCCGGCCCCGCAAGGGGGCTGAGCCTGCTGGGCCAGCACAGGGGCCAGTGGGAGAGGGAAGGGGGTTGCGGCTTTTAACAAGTGCCTTCGGAGCCTCTGCTGGGCCCCATCACCCTGGCGTCTGACCCCGGGGGACCCTGTTCCTAGGCACGGGCAGGGCAAAGCCCTCACTCACTGCACTCCCCATAGCCTACGGCCTGCCCTGCCTCCCGCAGAGTTACAGCAGCCCCAAGGCAGCTCTAAGTGACACGCGGCGTTTCCGGGGGGAAATGGGGAACAGTCACAGCCCAGGGCGGGGGGGCGGGGTCAAGAGCCCAGATCCCAGCTCCACACCCGCTGGGGAGGCCCTGGGGAAGGGCAGGGGGAGGCCCTTCCACGCAGCCACAAGCTGAGCGTCACCGAGACTCAGCCACCCCCACCTGTGAATACGGCTCTCCCCCACCCCGGGACCAGGGTCCCCATGGCCCGCTCAGCCCTTGGCCTCTCTCCTCAGCAAGCCAGGGCCCCCCCACACGACCCATAGAAGGGATGAGTGGGGGGGGGGGGTTGGGTTTTCCACCCAGCCTTGGGTCCCCCCCCCCCTCGCTTGACATCCTGAGCTGGGTCAGCGCTTGGATGAGGGAGGGTCAGAAACAGCCCGGGGCTGCCGGCCCAACGGGGGCACTCTTCCCTCGGCATGGTGCTGGCGCTGCCCTCAGCCCACCTCTCTGCCGGGCCCGGTCTAAACAGCTGCTGCACCCCACCCCAGAGGTAGCTGCATCGACCTGTCTCTAGCCAGTGCCAGGGGGAGGAAAGGCACTAGAAACTCGCCCGTTGTTTGCTCACCGTTCTGCTCTTGGCAGGAAGTTACTTGGTTTTCCTTAATTAACAATTGCTCCGGCGGCAGGTTGTGACCCCCCCGCCCCGCCCCGCGCTATGTACCCAGGAGTGAGCTCGGAGCGCTTGGGTAAACGTGTACTTTGGCACATGGCGGGAGCGCGAGAACCCAGGTGGAGGTTGCCGCTCCCGTTTCAGGAGAATTGCCGGGGGCAGGACAAACCCTGCCCATCTCCGCGCGCCCGCAGCGCCGCTTTCTCCCAGGGCTCCAGAAAACACAGCGTCAAACCCCGACCGAACGGGAACGGCAGCCCCAGAAACTCGCCCCGAGGGTTCACCGAGGGGCTGGGCGCCCGGACTCCTGGGTTCCGCGTCCCATGGACTCGCTCAGCCGTCCCAGCGCGGAAGGAAGGTGCCCACACGGGAGGTCCGGTTGCGACCCACTCGGGGCCGTTTCTGCCCCGGCGGTGAGGGAGCCGGACCGGCCGAAGCCCCAGCCTGGCCCCGGAAGGATTTTTTGTTACGTAGATAAAAGTAAAACAAGATGGCGGGGCCGGCGTTACCTGCGGCCCGGGAGCGACACTGCGTCACACCCAGAAATCAGCCTCCCAGGTCCCGCGGGAGGCTGAACCCCTAAAACATCCAGGCCACAGGGAGCCGATCCGCAGCTAGGGTCAACCATCAGTGCCCCCACATGGCACCGAGCGCCAGGCCCAGTCCCGCTGGCTCCCCCCAGCCGGGATTCGGCCGGGCTCTTGATTTGGCAGGTCCCGGCACGTAGGGGTGAGCCCAGCCGATCAGTCCTGGGGGGTCAGAGATTCACCAGCTGCGCCCGGAACCAGCGCTCAGCACCCAGCAGGCACCGGATTGGGGTTGGGGGTGTCCCACTGGGTGCTTTGCCGGCTGGAGAGTCCGGCCCCACGCAGGCCCATTGCCGCCGGCAGGGGTCGCCCCCTCTGCCCTGCCTTGCTGCTCCCCTGGGTCTAACCTCTGCCCCCTGCCTGCCCCGCCGGGCCGCCCTCACCCAAAGAGCTCAGCGCCTCATCCAGCGTCCCTGCAGACCCGGCTCCTTGGGGGCAGCTGGGGAAAGCCGGCACCGACCCGGCCCGTTCTACCGCAGGGGGAGCCTTGGCAGACGGGGCGAGCGCGGGACCCACCTGGGCACGGTGCTGCCGGCCAGGTGGGGGCCGGGATTGCAGCTTCCTTGGGGCAGGGGCCGCCCGGCGGGTTATAAACGTACAGTCGGGGGGGGACCCAGGGGAGCCCCCTGGCCCGGGCCAGGCAGGACGGCGGAGTCGCCACTGGCTAGACGCTATGAATGGGGGCCCCCCAGACACCCCCCCCCCCCGCAGCCCCACCAGGGCCGGGCTGGATCGAACCCGGGGGCACGAGACGCCCCTTCCCCTGCCCAGCGCGGGGCACAGGAGCCGGACCCCGGCTGGCAGCGAGGGGGCAGCGCCCGCCAGCTCCCCTGGGCCTGTGCTCGGCGCTGCAGGGAGCGGGGTGAGGCCCCAGAGCCCCCCCGGGGAGCGGCCGGACCCCGGCGCTGCGGGGAGAGGATCCCCCGGGACGCCGCAAAGTTTCTTTGCCCCCCCCCAGCGCCGGGGGCTGCGGAGCCGGGCGGGGGGGGCCCGGCCGGACCCCGGCAGCTCCTTCCCCCCGGGCGCGCCCTACCTTCTCCGCAGCGCGGCGAGCTCGGCAGCGCGGGGCGAGCCTGGGGCACCGCCCGCCCCTCCGAGCCCAGCCCCGCTGACATCACAGCCCGGCCCGCCCCGGCGCCGCCTCCCCGCCCGGGGCCCCGGCGGGGCCCGCCTGCCGCGCCTGCTCGAGCGGGGCTCGCCGGGGGGGGGGGGGTACCCACTTAAAGGGGCAGCAGGGCCCTGCGCCGTCCGCAGCGGAGAGTCATCTGCCCCCACCCCCCCCCGGAACGGGCCCCCCCCCCGCCTCACCTGCTCCTTCCCTGGCAGGGAATCCAACACCCCCCGCCCCCCGGGCCTCTGGCCAGCTGGGCTTTCCGGGAGCCCCGGGAAGGGATTCCCCCGGGCCTCGAACCCAGGGCTGGCTGGGGGGGGGGGGCTTCTGGGCCAAACTCAGGGGTGGTGCAAGCGGCTCTGGCTGCAGCACCCGAGGCTGCCCCAAGGCCCTAGGACCGGCCGGGCCCGAGAGGCCTGGTCCGGCGCTCGGTGCAGGACGAAGGATTCTCCAGCCCATCCCCGGCAGGGGTTTGTCCAACCGGCTCTTACAAACCTGCGGGGAGGGAGATTCCAACCCCCCCGGGGCGGGTTAGTGGGGGTGGGGGGGAGCCGGCTGCTGACTTCGCCAGGCCTGTGCCCCTGAGTGTGTGTGGGGTGACACACACACACACACACACACACACACACACTCACGCCTGGCTGTATCTCTGCCCCCGACGCCTGCACCACCCCGTGTCTCGGGCTGTTTGCAGGCCTGTCTCGATGGGTCCGGGTGGGCAACTGAGTTGTGGGCCCGGCCCCGTCCGTGCGCTGGGGGGGGGCTTCCGGGTCCGTCCGCGTGGGAGGAACCCGCCTCGGGGCGTGTAAAAGGGGGTGCCGGGGTGCACGGCTGGGGGTGGACTCAGCCTGGATCTCTGCGTGTGGGTGCCGGCGTCGGCTCACTCAGGGTGTCGTCGGGGGGGCGGGTGCCGGAGCCTGCCCGTGCGGCTCTGCCCGCGTGGGCCTGCCCGGGCCCATGCTCTGCGGGCGCCTGTCTGCGCCCCGCTCCGGGCGCGCGGGTTCCGAGCGCTCTCTGGGCTCCAGGCCAGGCTGCCAGGTGCGAGGGGGCGGCAGGAGGGGAACCCTCCCCCCCCAGTCACCTCTGAGCCGTTCATCCTTCTCCCACGGGCGTGATCTGTGCGCACACGTGTGCTGCCAAGGTGCTGCCTCCCCCCCACACCCCCAGTTCAGTCTGGGCCCCGGCCAGCCCTTGGCCTCGGTGCTGGGGGTTAAGGGTCCTGCCTAGGAACTGGACTGAGACCCAGCAAACTCACTACACTCAGGCCACCAGAAAGGCCTCGCAGGTGCCCAGAGCCTTGCTCCCTGGGCTGCCAGTTCAAATCCAGTTCCGTGGCCAGTAGTCGCTGCCACGTGCCCGGCACGGCCGGGCCCCCTCCCGGCCAGGCCGAGGACTGACTCCTCTCGCCCCTGCTGGGGGCCGTCTGCAGACAGGGCAGCCCAGGCTGGAGGGCGGAAGCACCGTGGGCCGGAGCCCTACGGCGAGGCACCAACCCTGCAGCTGGAATTTCCCCTCCGTGGGCTGCAGAGCTTTTCTCTGCCGGCTGAGCGTGTCTGTGTGTGGGCGGGAGGCGCGAATGCTGCGGGGAGCCGATGCCGCCTCTGCAGCTGTTTCCATCTCACGTTCCCCTGCTGCCCTCCTTCGCGCCTCGGCCTGGCTTTGCAGCGGGGGGGCAGGGAGGCCGACAGCGGAGAAGGGACGTGCTCGAGGCGCCGCCGTGAATTAGTGGCAGAGTTGCTGGGCAGTTCCTGGCCCGCTGCATGGAGACCCCAGGCGGCGCCGCCCGCCACAGACTGCACGCTCCCTTCAATGCAGCACACCAGCCTGGAGCGGGGGGCGGCGCTGGACCCTTCCCCCCTCTCCAGTTATACCCCCCCCCCCCCGTTTAGCACAGAGCCTGGGAAAGCCGCTCACGCTGGGAGCAGATCAAGCAGCCCCCACCCCCCCTCGGCTCTCCCCCAGGACGGGGCAGACATTCCGGCCTGTTGCTCAGCCGCAGCGGAGGTGGAAATAGGAGCCGAGCAGCAGAAGCGGCGCTTTTATCTCCCCTGGGGATCTCCGGCCGTTGCTGCGGTGTGAGCGCCCCGTGCCAGGGCAGGATGTGCCTGCCCCACACCCTGCCTGGCACCTGGAGCCCTCCCCCGCGGCCGAGGGTGCCGCCCGTCCCGGGCCTTGGAAAGAGCGAAGTCAATGGCTGTGCACGTGGACCCAGGTCACGTCGGGAGGCCCCGCCACCCAGCACGTGGCGAGGGGGGGATTCCGCTCCCGGGACACCCGGTGCCCGTGGCCCTGGCTACCCGGTGCCCGTGGCCCTGGCTCTCCGTTCCCAGCCCTGCCAATGCGGCTGTGGAATCTAAATACCAGCTCGGCTGAATCACGCAGCCGCGGCGGGGACGAGGGCTGGCACGGGCCGACCCTGCTCCAGCTGACGCATTCTTCGAAGGCGGCCGGTTCGTCAGGCTTTCAAATGACAGCCAGGGCGGGGGAGGAGCACATGTGCCATCCTGTGAAACCCAACGGGAATGGGGCGGGGGGAACCATTCAGATTGGGGGGGGGGTTCTGAAAAGTAGGGGTGTCCAGGGGGTTCCTAGCCATGCTGTGTAGTGGGGGACAGCCTCAGTTCGGAGAAGAGGTGGGTTGGGATATATTGTGAATGGTGTGTGTGAGTGTGTGTGTATACACACACCATGACTCACACTCACAACTTCACCGTGACGGCAAGGCTAGGTCCCAGGTCTGCTTGCTCCTACCCCTTCAAGGAGAATCCCCAATAGCTGAAAGCAGTCCGGGTGCGATGGTACACAGTTGCCATCCTCATCCCATCCAGTAGAGGGCAGTGTTGAACAGAGACGTGAACCGGGCCACTAGAACCTACGTATCGTTAAAAGCTTTGCCGTTTGTCAAACGTAAGAGCGGCCAGACTGGGTCAGCGCAATGGTCCATCTAGCCCAGTATCCTCTCTTTGACAGCGGCCGGTGCCAGGTGCTTCAGAGGGAATGAACAAAACAGGGCAGTTATCGAATGATCCATCCCCGGTCATCCAGTCCCAGCTTCTGGCAGTCAGAGGCTTAGGGACACACAGAGCCCGGGGTTGCGTCCCTGATAGTCTTGGCTAATAACCAGTGATGGATCCATCCTCCGTGAACTGATCTAATTCTTTTTTTAACCCCATTATAGTTTTGGCCTTCACAACATCCCCCGGCAAGGAGTTCCACAGGTTAACTGCATGTTGTTTCTTTTGTTTGTTTGAAACCTGCTGCCTATTAATTTCATTGGGTGACCCTGTGTGACGAAGTGGGAATGTTCTAAATGTTTTCTTTGAATACTATGTGGGTGCCTCAGTTTCTCCTGTGCATTTCTTAAGTGTCTAGGTGGTGGGATAAGGGTGTGTGATTGCAGAGCCTTAGGGGGCAAGTTTGATGCTGTTTGCAGAGAGAATAGCCTGTCTCCTGGCAACTGATGGCCGGGGCCCCTCCCCTGCAAAGGTGCGAGCTGAAGGTGTCGGATAACAAAGAGATCAGGCCCAGGAGACCTCCTGGCCGGGGAAAGAGACAAGGGCCAGAGGAGGGGCTGGAGTCAGCTCTGGGCTCCCTGCCCCCCAAGATGGACCTGACTGAGGGGTCTTGCTCTCTGTACCTACAAGCTCTGTTTTAGACCCTGTTCCTGTCGTCTAATAAACCTTCTGTTTTACTGGCTGGCTGAGAGTCACGTCTGACTGCGGAGTCGGGGGGCAGGGCCCTCTGGCTCCCCCAGGACCCCGCCCGGGCGGACTCGCTGCGGGAAGCGCCCGGTGGGGCAGGGGAGGCTGAATGCTCCGGGGTCAGACCCAGGAAGGTGGAAGCTGGGGAAGCTTCGTGCCCTGGAATCTGGAGACAGTCGGCTCCGAGAGAGGAGGCTCCCCAGAGTCCGGCCTGGCTTCGTAGGGAGCAGTTCCAGAGCATCGCCCAGGGACTGTGACACCCTGGTATGTGAAGGGGTAAATAACTCTTCCTTATTCCCTTTCTCCACACCAGCCACGATTTATAGACCTCTGTCATATTCCTCCACGGTCATTTCTTTCCTAAGATCAAGTCCCAGTCTTTTTCATCTCTCCTCAGACAGAAGCTGCTCCATGCCCCTTCGCTGTACTTTTTCCAATTCTCCTAATGTAGCTTTTTTGAGATGGGGCGACCAGGACGGCCTGCAATATTAAAGGTGTGAGTGTACTTTGCATTGATACAGCGGCTTTACGACGTTTCCTGTCTAATTATCTCTCCCTGGCCTAACGGTTCCGAACGTTCTGGTCGCTTTTTTGCCGGCCGCTGCACAGTGAGTGGATGTTTGCAGAGAGCTCTCCACAGTGACTCCGAGATCTCTCTCTTGAGCGGTAACAGCTCATTTAGGCTGCATCATTTTGTGTGTCGCGTTGGGATGATGTTTTCCAAGGTGATCCTTGGGGGACCCCAGTATCTACTCTGCACTGTGAAAACGGACCATTTATTCCGACCCTTTGTTTCCTACCTTTTACCCTGTTACTGACCTGCGAGAGGACCGTCCCTCTGATCCCACGGCTGCTCACTTTGGCGAGGGACCTTGGTAAAGGTCTTCGAAAGCCCAAGTTCCCTAGATCCACTGGATCACGTTTGGCCCCGTTTGCGGACCCCCCTGGGAGGATTCGACTCGATTAGTGTGGCGCGATTTCCCTTCACAAAAGCCGTGTTGACTCTTCCCCAGCAAACGGTGCTCATCTGTGTGTCTGATCAGTGTCCGCAAACAATGCATGCCCCAGCCATGCACCCCAACTCAGGCCACAGCGGGGGATGGGGGGAGAGCCTTCCCAGCATGCCTTGCAAGCCAACAGCCTTCCCATGCACAGACCGGCAGCCTGCTAAGGCTGACTCTGTTGAGCAATGACAGCAGCTGGCAGGGGCCAGCGTTGCACCCTAGGGACTGCAAAGAGAGCGGTGCCAGTTGCCCCTGGGAAGGCTCACCCCCATTGGGACCAAGGGGGCGGGCGTGGGGAAGGCAGAGGCACGGTGCGGGGAAGCAAGTATGTTCCTGCCCAGGGATGAGTCACAGGTGGGGCCCTGCCCACGGGCCGCACCCACTTCCCCGTCGGCCCCGGTGCCGCTGCCCACGTCGGAGCGAGAACAAGAAACCGCCAGAGAACAAAGAGAAAGGCGAGAGGAGCGAGGCTTGCTTGGAAACAACGAAGCCGCACTCTGCAGAGCGGGGCCCCGGCGCTGACGCCACCGCAGATAAGCCCTGCTTCCTTCAAGCGGGGCTAGAACCCAGGAGCCCCGACTTTCTGCCCCACTGTGTTCTAACCACGAGCCCATGCCTCCTCCCGGCGCTGGGGACAGAACCCAGGCGTCCGGACGCCCAATTCTCCGCACTGGCCACTAGACCACACTCTCTCCGAAGCTAGGATGAGAACCCAGGAGTCCTGACTCACAGCCCTGCTCTCTAACCGCTGAAATGACCGAACGAGGCTAGAACAGAAGCAATGATGCAGTTGTCCCACTGTGGATTTCTGCCTGGCCGAGGGCGCCGGAGCGGAGCGCTGCGAGGTTTTCGTCTCGCTCTGCTAATGACTGAAAAAGACACAAAAAAGCGGGAGCAGAACTGTTGTTCTGGGCAGCCCACCGACCTCTCCGCGTAGCCCCGGAAAGCGCCAGGCTCAGAGCTAATTGATGCTGCCTGGCGGCGTGTGGGAATTCGCAGGCACCATCTGCTCTAAGAAACACACATGCCGCGGGTGTTCGCTTCATCGAGGCCTGTCTCCCCTGCACCTGTGAGCTGGAGAAGGGGGGGACACGGCGGAATGGAGCGAGAGGGGTGTGTGTGTGTGTGTGTGTGTGTGTGTGTGTGTGTGTGTGTCCCCAGAAATACCTGGACAGACACAGAGACGCCCTGAGGCTGCTCTAATTTACGCTCGAATTCCTGTGGCTCCCTCTGGCCCTTGGGGAGCAGGGAACAGCTGCCGCGTGCTCTGGCCACTCCCCCGCTCTGCCCTCTCAGGCCCCGTCCTGCTGCCAGAGTGTAAGTGAGACTCACACTTGATCCCGTGTCACACGAGTGCCCGAGCAGACCATGTGTTCGAGCCCTTGTGCCGTCCTTTACACTAGAGCCAGGCGAGTGTGCAAACCCCTTGCCCCCGTGCAAAGTCTGCTGGTGGGTTTCACACTGGTTTGCACTGGTGTTAGCGACCAGGGAGTTGGAGCCCGGTCCGGACTGACAAGGGGGGGCGTATGGGGCGCACTCCAGCCTGTCCCCACCCCATTTCCTGGGCCCACTGGAGCCCACGCACCCTCGCCCAGGTGGGAACGATCAAGCCAAGGTCGTGCTGTGTCTCACGGTCTCCCCAGTGCTCAGCACGACACCTGCTGGGTCCTCGCCGCAGGGCGGTGGCGCGGGAGCAGCACAGGGCAGGCGGAGGAACCGTCTCTGGGACGTCGGCTTCCCGCGGCGCTCGAGCTGCGTCTGTGCACGCGGCAGCTCAAAGCAGACACAGATCAGCAGCGCGGCTTCCTCCCGCCGCACGAGGCGCGTGGGTATCTCTTGCTGGGATCAGAGCTCAGCCCTGCCGGCGGGGCTTCCCTGCCGGCTGGGCACTTGACTGGTAAACCTCAAATCTCCGCCGATAGGGATCACCCACAGAGACGCCTCGGGCTGTGCCCCGATGACGGGAGCGCGGTGATTGAGCGCCAGGGCTGGCAGCAGCACCCTAGCGCCATGAGCCCTGCGGCGTGAGGGCTGCTTGGCTGGGACGCTGGCGTTGCCCGGCTGGTGGTGATACCAAGGGAGTTCAGCCTGGGAGCTGGGAGAGCCCAGGGCTGGGCTAGCAGGGGGCTGCAGGTCGGGAGTGAGGGGCACCGGCAGAGCTGGGGGGAGCCCAGGGCTGGGTAGCAGGGGCTGCAGGTCGGGAGTGAGGGGCACCGGCAGGGCTGGGGGGGGGGGCAGGGCTGGGCTAGCAGGGGCTGCGGGTCGGGAGTGAGGGGCACCGGCAGAGCTGGGGGGAGCCCAGGGCTGGTTAGCAGGGGCTGCGGGTCGGGAGTGAGGGGCACTGGCAGAGCTGGGGGGAGCCCAGGGCTGGTTAGCAGGGGCTGCGGGTCGGGAGCAAGGGGCACCGGCAGAGCTGCGTGGGGGGGGGCAGGGCTGGTTAGCAGGGGCTGCGGGTCGGGAGTGAGGGGCAGCGGCAGGGCTGTGGGGGAGCCCAGGGCTGGTTAGCAGGGGCTGCGGGTAGGGAGTGAGGGGCACCGGCAGAGCTGTGTGGGGGGCAGGGCTGGGCTAGCAGGGGCTGCGGGTTGGGAGTGAGGGGCACCGGCAGAGCTGCGGGGGGGAGCCCAGGGCTGGTTAGCAGGGGCTGCGGGTCGGGAGTGAGGGGCACCGGCAGAGCTGCGGGGGGGGGGCAGGGCTGGTTAGCAGGGGCTGCGGGTCGGGAGTGAGGGGCACCGGCAGAGCTGTGGGGGGGGGCAGGGCTGGGCTAGCAGGGGCTGCGGGTCGGGAGTGAGGGGCACCGGCAGAGCTGCGGGGGGGGGCACGGCTGGTTAGCAGGGGCTGCGGGTCGGGAGTGAGGGGCACCGGCAGAGCTGGGCTAGCAGGGGCTGCGGGTCGGGAGTGAGGGGCACCGGCAGAGCCGTGTGCTGGCAGTTGAGGGGAAGGGAGGGACGTACCCAGTCCCTTTATCCCTCACCACCCACCCTGCCCGACAGCGCCCGTCTGTCTCCACAGAGTTTAATACAAAGATTGGCCAAGGCCTGCGGCTGGGCTGCCCCACGCCGGAGCAGCAGAAAGAAGGCACCGGGCAGCAAGGCAGAGATGTCGAGCAGCCAGAGCAGGGCCTGGGGACTCGGGGGTCTGGCTTCTGGGGAACAAACCTCCACTCCCTCGGCCTCAGTTTCTCCAGCAGTAAAAGGAGGGTGACAAAGCGTCCCCCTTCACCAGGGCCCCGGGGAGCAGGGACGGGTCAGCTCCTTGGAGCGCCGGTGCCAAGCAAACACGATGCACGGTGGTTCTCCCGCCAACGCACGCTCACCCTCTCCTGCCCCTGCTGCCGGAAATGCCCCTGATGCTGGATGGCCTCCCTTTGGCTCCCCTCGGGAAACTTCCATGCCGCCCAGGCCTCAGGGAAAACGGTGTTAAGTCTCCCCCAGGGTTAGCTGAGGTAGCGGTAGCAGTGTTAAGGCCCCCCGCCCCATTCAGCTACAAGTCTTACTACCTATCAGAGCAGACAAAGAAAAAGTGGAAGGGTGGAGCCTAGGCCACGGCCCCACCCACAAAGGCTCTATAAAGTCCAATCAGCTGCTCCCTTTTCTCCCCACTATGGCTGCTGCTGGAGACCCTAATGCAACAGGTGAGGGTAGTGAGACCCCCATTGCCCTGAAAGGGGCTTCTCTGTTTCACGCCCTGCTGGGGTGGAAAGGGGGTCTCCATGAGGGGGTCTGCAGGCTGGCCCTATGCGTGTGGAAGCCTGGCCTGATGGCGTCGCTGGTTACAGAGTCTATTTTTTAAGCTGCTGTCATCCTCTTTGAAAAGCAACTTTATGGCTTTAAACGCATGGGGAGCGCCTGGGGTTTTGCCTAAATAAATTACGGTTGCTCCCTGCCTGAGTAATGGCTCTAATCCCCGTGTAACTAAATTACCCTGTGCTCTGCTAATTGGATTGATCATTGTAACTAGCTACTGAAACTCCAGCCGATCTTTTCAAACCAGATTGTTGGCTGATATGGAAATAATTATCTACTGACCTGGAGGTTGTGAATCAAATCAGAGGCTTTATTGCAGCTCCCAGGGAAATGGTCTTTCCCCTGGCATCTGGCCTCGCTCTCCGGGATGCCTTGTTAGTGGTGGCAGGGAGGAAATGCTGTACCTGGGGAGGGCGAGTGGCTCTTCTCTGTCACTAAGAAAAGGAACAAAACCAAACCCCGAATCTCCTGGGTTGCAAATGTCATCCCTGGTGTTAATCCGAAGGTGGAATATCCCGCAAGGGTCAGCTCGGCCCATCTGCTTGCTTCCCTCGGGGGGCAGGATGGCCCAATGGTTACGGCGCTGTCTAGGACGGGGGAAACCCCGCTTCCGTCCTTTCTCTGCCCCAGGAGTATGACCGGAGCGCCTCTGTGCCAGCCCACCTATCAAACGGGGATAGTTGCACTTCCCGGCCTCACTGGGTATGTGGGGTAAGAACGAGAGGCTCAGATCCTAACCGTTGGGGGGCTGAACACTTGCCTAAGATAGACAGCTCAGCAAGGGTGGAAATACCATCTGTCACTCTCGAAAGCGATCAGCCACTGTAGCAGCTTCCCTAGCGTGCTGTTACCCCGGCCTCCCTCCCCGCCCCGCTGTCGCTGCCACTGGGTTGTCGGGGCTGGGGGAGGTGTATGGACACGGGGTTTCCAACCCCAAGTGTCCAATAATCCATTCTAGAGCCTTGAGGCCAGAGGGGCCCCTTCGATCACTGGCTGCCTAGCACAGAACAGAGGCTTTCGCCTGGTGCCCCCTGTGTGGAGCCGGCGTGGGGCTAAGCCAGGAGACCCCAAGCGATGGATGATCCCCCCCCCCCCCACTGCTGTGGGGAGCAGGGTCCAGGGGTTAACTTAACGTTCTGGGCCTAATTTCCCATTGGAATCAGCCTGGCTTTGGCTTCCCACGGGGGGTTCTTGTGCCTGGCTTGGCTGGTGACCCCGAATCACCTCCCCCATCGTCTCTTGGGGGCGCTGAGCTCTGGGCATCTCCCCGGGAGCCTTTTCTCCAGCCCTCGGGGCGCTTGGGTGGTGCCATCGCCACTTCCTCCACATCCTTTTGCAAATGCACCACCCCAGGCTGGGTGGTCCCGATGCCCTGTCCAGAGGGAGACTCGCCCCCCGGCTCCTCGCTGCTACTCTGTGTGTGGACATGGCCGGGCGGCTGGGGATGGGGGGTGTTTGCTGCTCCTGGCGTGGGGGGATGGGGCTGCCACTGGAAGCAGAGGGCTTCGGGGGCTGACCCCCAGCCCATCTGCAACCCCCTCGCCCCGGCCAGCGCGGGGCTGGGTTTCAACCTCGACTCCTCACCCCACCCTTGGGAGATGCCCCGTTCCCGCTCCCCTGGCCTGGGGCTACAGTCACTTCTCCAGCCCCCGAGGGGCCCGGGCGGCACCGTCTCCCGCCAGCCTAGGGCAGGATTCGAACCCCTGACGCCCCCATGGGCTGCCCCATCTCTACCCCACCCCCCGCTCCCGGCAGGATTTGAACCTGTGACCCCTCCCCCCACAGATGTCCCCCTGGGGAGGCCTGTGTCCCACGTGACTCTGTGTGTGTGTGTGTGGGGGGGGGGGGGAGTTCGCTTAGCCTAAGCCCCAAAGGATTCTGGGAAATGTCTCCCCACCCCCCCTTGAGCCCTGTGGCGGTCGGTGTCTCTTTAAAAACAAGATGGCCTCGGGCCCAGCTCTCCCCGCCCCTTCCGGGGGCGGGGCAGAGTGGCCGGAAGTGGGTCGCGTTTCCAAGATGGCGACTCCCTATGTGACTGACGAGACCGGTGAGTGCGGAACCCGCTTCCGGGAGGGGGGGAAGCCCCCCCCCCCGCTCCGGTGTCGCGCCCCTCCCGCCTGGCCCGTATCCCCCCCAGCTCCCCCCACCCCCAGCATCCCCCCCCCTGCTCCGGCCTCACCCCCCCTCCCCGAGTGCCCCCCCCGCCTGGCCCGTGTCCCCCCATCCTGCCCCCAGCTCCCCCTGTGAGAGCCCCTCCCCCACAGCCCGTATCCCCGTGTCCCCCCCCCCCCGTGCCTTGGTCTTGGGCAGCTCCCCGCTTTGTCCCCTGCCCCCCTAACCAGTCACGTGTCTGTGCCCCCTCTTCAGTCTCACTCCGGATCGCGCTGGGCTGGTTCCTCCCCCTGCAGCCTGGGGGGGGGCTGCGCTGATGGGGGGGCCGCGGGGCCGGCCCTGGGGGTAGCGAACCCCCGTTTCCCTGTGGTAGGACATGGCACCGGGACGGTCACACTGACCCAGCCATGCTGGTGCAGGCTTAGATTCACCCATCAGGCATCATTCCCTTCCCTGCTCTGTGCCTCGGTTTCCCCATCTGAGGGTCCAGTGCTGACTGGGGTGGGAATCGGGTTTTCAGTTTCTCTGTTAACTGTCTGAAAGTTGCCAGAGAGACACGGTGGGGGAGGTGACCTCTTTTCTCGGACTGGGGTCTTAGTTGGTCCTGTCTTGCTGCAACGCCTGTAGGTGAATATTGAAATCACTTTTTCCCTTCCCCCCTCTTTAAAATATCCCATCACAGACAAAGATGCTTGTCACCTTTCAGGGAAGTACATTGCCTCCACGCAGCGTCCTGATGGGACCTGGAGGAAGCAGAGGAAGGTGAAGGAGGGATACGTGCCTCAAGAAGAAGTGCCGGTGTAAGTTGAATTCTAGTCCTTATGGCGGACCCCTCCAGAGAGCAGGGGAGGGCCTCTGGGATCTCGGGCATGGCCCATAGTGGGTGGGCTGTTACGCAGTCCAACTCCTCGCATCTGAAAACCGCGGCAGTTCCTGATGCTGTGAGATTATCCGCGTCTACAGCACCGAATGTGTGTCTGGCCCTTCGGCCCATTCAGCTTCCTCAGAGCTGGGCTACCCGAGAAAGCGGCACCGGTTTCACTTCGAGTGTGATGTTAAGCTGGTGCGAACGGTTGTGTGCGCACTCTTTTGGATTTGGGGTGGTTTCTTTTGGTTTAGCTTAAACCTGTTCTTAAAGGCCATAAGCTAACCTGAAGAAAGCTACGCTCACTGAAATAACTGTCCCCATGGGTTTGCACTGGTATACGTTAAACTGCTAGTTTTTGCATATAGGCCTGAGACCCCTCCCTCCTTCAGCTGGCTTCCCTTTAGGGTAACGGGCCTCTCCCAGTCCACCTCTTAGCTGGGCGCAGTGTGATGAGCCAGGCAGCTGTACGTTTGGGGCCTGCTCACCGCTTGGGGTCGCTTTCCCCAAAGGATCCATGGGCGGCTTTGTGGCCGAGTTCCAAACACGTTCTTTAAAAAGAGAGGAGAGCTCGGTGCTCCACAGGCCAGACTAGGTGATCCCAAGGGTGTCTCCTGGCTTTAAATCTGTGAATCCTCTTCATTTCCTAATGCAAGCCAGGCATTGCCTCAGCCCCCGGAGTGCTGATCCCAGCTCTTCTCCCGTGGCAGAGCAGGTTCAGTGAGCTCCCAGGGCATCTGGCTTGGCGTCAGAATTCCCATGTCCACAGAAAGGTCATTAGTGAGCTCGAACGGGGGTTAGGCTCAGCATGGTTCTGTGGATCTACATCAGCCCTAATGGGGGCTCATCAACTCTCAAACGTGGGCCGTGGCTCCCACTCCTCGTTATAACCTAAGGCCAATCAGCTGTCAACTTGCTAGGCTTCCAGATAGGGCCACGAAGTTTTGGGAATGTGGCCGTTGGTTGGAGTCAAACCTGCCGTCTCCAAACCCTTTGGAGAATACTAAAGATGGCCTCCCTGCCCCCGTCTTCCGAGACCTTGCCCTGCCTCAGAGGGAGTCCTGGCAGCGGGAATCTTGCAAAGTGTTTTCAGCATGCTAGTGCCGAGCGCTGCACTTAGGGCTGGCTTGTGTGCGTGCAGTTCTTACACACCAGACATCCTGTCGCTGGCCCAGCACGAGTGATCCGAGAGGGGCCCCGGTGCAGCAAACCTCCTGTCTCCATTGGGCCACATCTGTCAGGAACGGTGAAACGGAGAGGCTGTCCCCCATTTCCAAATCAAGCCCCTTTAAAATCCCCCCAGCTCAGCGCCCCCTCGGCTGTAATGATTTATAACCATGTGTATGTACTGTTGGGTTACATCGTGAGATCTGAGTCTTTTTCCAGGTGCCCGACCAACTTTGACCCCCTCTTATACCATAAGATGTAACCTGGCGGTATGTATTAACTCCCCTTATAAATCATTCTGGTGGGTGGCTTCGGCAGGGCTCCGGATGTGTCCTGCCGGCGAGGATCACCTCTGCTGGCATTGCTAGTCTCAGGCACAGAGCTCAGGTACTCGCAAGCAGTGCTCAAATCCTGTAATGTTCCTGGGCGTCTCCTCCCGCCCCGAGGGTGGCGGCGAAGTGCTGTGATTCCTTTGCCCTTTAGAGTTGTAGCTCAATGATGCTGCTGTTCTGTGGGTCCTGATGGGAGGGGCTGAGCACTCATGACTCATTGGGGGGCCAGTGGGTTCTCAGCACCTCTTGCGGTGGGCTGGATCTGCAGAGACATGGCCTTGCAGCTCCGGGTGTGTCCAAGGCGCCGCTGCAATGGGATTAGAGAGCACTGGAGCTGATGGCCACCGCGTGTACCAGCTGGCCGGCTCCTGCCCTTTTTGCGTGGGAGAGGGAAGTCCTGATGGATTTTGTTCTGTGCAGGTATGAGAATAAGTATGTGAAGTTTTTCAAAAGCAAACCAGACCTGCCCCCTGGTCTGAGCCCCGAGACCAACGTGCAGCCGGGCAAGCAGGCCGCCAAGGCGGAGAGCGGCGAGACGGGACTGTCCAAGACAGCCAAGAGGAACTTGAAACGTAAAGAGAAGAGGAAGCAGCAGCAGGAGAAAGGGGAGCAGGAGACGGACGAACTGATCCAGTCACTGGAGAAGGCCACGCTCTCAGGGGGCAGCAGCAGGGACAGGGGCCCCCCGGGGGATGGTAAGTCGGCCCCGCAGCAGCTGCCCTGCGGCGGAAAGGCCCTGGGGAACGGGGACTCCTCAGCCTCTGAGAAAACAAAGAAGATGAAAAACCTGAAAAAGAAGCTGCGGCAGGTGGAGGAGCTGCAGCAGCGGCTGGACTCGGGGGAGATAAAGCAGCCGACGAAAGAGCAGCTGGAGAAGCTGGCGCGGCGGAAAGCGTTGGAGGAGGAGCTGGAGGACCTGGAGCTGGATTTGTAAGGGGGGGAGCCCGGGAGGGAGACTCCGAACCAGACTCGGTGCACACAGGGTGGTGACCAGAGCCCCAGCTGCCTCCTTGGTCCCTGCTGGGTTTTTTGTTGGGTGCTGCCTGATTTTTAAGAACAATTTTCCCAGCTCTCGATGTTAGAAACTCGACAACTTTTCACATACCTCTCTCCTTTTGTATTATTTTATTTGGGGGGTGGGAGGGAGGGAAGGCTGGGGGTGTTATTGGGAGGGGGTGGGGGGGGCTAGCACCCCACGGCTGTTTCCCCAGCCCCGTAGGATTCCCAGGTCCTCAGTGTTCTGTGTTCCAGCCACTCACTCACTCCTTTGATTTTTAAAAATGACGCAATAATAAAATTGCAGTAGTGACCTCGGCGTCTGGGATTTTGTTTTTCCTCCTTCAAGCCAAGCTGCCTTCAGGCCCCCGCGGAGTCTCGTTGGCTTCCCCGGAGAGTCTGCGCTCTGAGTGCGGGAGGGAGAGCACCCCTCCCTCAGGACAACACACCCATCCTCCCCCACCCCCCCCCCCTTCAGCCCCACAGTGTGGTAAAGGCCTCACCAGAATGCCTGGCTACTCAGTCGATTGTGTAGCTTTCTGGAATATGGTGCTTTCTCTCGGTCTTCCATGATCTGATGAGCAGAGAACTAGTTAACAGTGCTGAACCTTAACATATCTTCACCCGCATCTGAGACCGCCCCCACTGGAATGACCCTCCAGGGATTGTTTCAGGCTCTCTGCAAACTCAGGAAGGTGCGGCTCCGTCTAGGTCCCATTTTCCAAGATTTTTCTGTGCAGGTCTCGCTGCTAGAGCCTCCTATAACTGAAAGAAGAGTCGGGGGCGGAGGCTGAAGAACAGCCGGGAGAGGGGGGCTGACTGCCCCTGGCTAGTCCTTAGTGCTCCCCTAGGAAGGTGAGCACAGCCCCTCATGTGTTGGGGGGTGTGTTGGTGTAAGAGTAACTGGCTAGAGCCCTCTGTAAACGGCGACCTGTTCTGCCGGGCGCTGGCCGCCAGGTGGCTCTGTAGGGACCGTCTAGTCCCTTGAGTATGGTGGGCAGCGTCCCCTTATCCACTTGAAAACGAGAACCTTGCACACGAGAGTGAGATCTGAGCGGCCTCATCCGTTCATGGAGTGCGGGCACATGGGCGGGTTCTGCCAGCTAAACCTTAGCGGTGGCCAGGAACGTTTTGCCTTCGAGTGCAGGCGGGGGGTGGGGGTTGCGTTTTGGGGGGTGCTGGAGGCCAAGCCGCCGCATAGCGCTGCTGGAGAGGGGAGGGAGGCTGCGGTGGGGGGGTGTATGTGTGTGTCCTGCTGCTGCAGACACCGAATGAAGCTTTGGGTTGCGTTGATTTGTGTCTGTTTGGGGGAGGGGGGTTGCGAAGGGTTTAAACAAAACCCTTTTGGGATTGTTGGTGGCTTCGCCGAGGGAGTGAGGCCTTGATCCCCTTTGGCTGGGCTCTCCAGAACGCGGCCCGTGGCTCCTGCTCCCCTTCGCCTTGCTCTCAAAGCGGCTGGAGCGTTTTGGTTGAAATTCCCCTGGAGAATTCAGCAGGAGGCAGATGCCGGGCGTGGGGAATTTCAGCTCGAGCGGTTAAAGCTTAGCCAAGTTCTAAGCAATGACAACAGGGTCTTGGAATGGGAAAGGTCGGCAAACCTTGACAGGTGATGGGACCGGCTTGGGGCATGGTGACTGGCTAATTGACAAAGTCGACTTGCCTGGCTGTGACCCCAGTGCCTAGATCCCCCTGGCGTGTTTGTCTCCCCCAAAGCCCTGGGCCTGGCAATGCCCGTCTGCTGTGGGTAGGTGGGGATGCTAATGGGAGCTCCTGGGGGCAGGGATTTAGGTTTGTGCAGCCCCCGGCGCGCTGGGCCCCTGATCACCTCTGGGGTGTAAATAATACAGGGCAGAGTCCTCTGCAAGCCCCAGCTCCGCCCGCGGCCGCCCGCTATTGACCAGCCAACCCCTCTTCAGTTCTTGCGCGGGCTGGTCCCGAGGTAACGCTGCTGCCACCAGCATCCGTCCCCGGCTGCCTTGCTAACGAGCTGGGGCTGAGCCGCCCGGGTGCACCCCCCACGCCACAGGCCGGGGGGTCCGGTTTCCTTCCAGAGCAGCTCAGCGGCCCCCTCGGCGTTGGGGCGGCATCTCCCCTCCGTCGGCTCCTGCGTGGGGGCTGTGACGCGCTGACGCGCTCTGGGTCGCTGGTGCAGCCGGGTGTCCGTAGGGCCTGGGCCAGAAGCTCCAGCCCCATTAACGGGCTGGAAGTGGCTACAGACCTGGGCTCAGCTTGGCCCGTGGGTGCCGCAGAGCCAGTGCGTTGGCACAGGCAGGGACAGGCGGCGCAGTGGGCGCGGGGTGCCCGGTGGGGGGAGCAGGGTTCTTGTGCCGACTCGGCCCCCGGAGACCGTGGGCAGGTGATTTGGCCGTGCCTCGGTTTCCCCAGCTGCACAGTAACACAGCAGCTCCGAGCCAGGGTCCATCTCGCCCTGTAGCTCCCAGCGGAAGTCCCCGCAGGGGGTAGATGTGGAGACATCTGCCCCCTTGCTCCCCAGTGCTTGGGGAGCTACTGAGGGGAAAGGGAGGGGGGCTATGCAGACTACGTGTCTCCTCTGCCCCCGTGTGGGATGAGGGTTGCCAGGGGCAGCAGCCCCCCCGTGTCTCATGGGAACAATATGACCCCCCGCGATGGCAGACTCATCCCTCCCTTACCCTTCACCAGCTGCAGCTGTGGGGCCGGGACAGCAGCCCCCTGTGCATGACCCAACCTGGGGGGGTTTTTGGGCAGTGACGGGTGTTTAGGGCGCAGACTGGGTGAGTGACTCAACGCGGCACAGAACACAGCTTGTCTTGTTTGTTGCCAGGGCGAGCGGAGCGTGACTGGCCCGGGTCTGGTCAGTGTCACTGTGGGGGGGCAGGCAGGGGGGGCTGGCCAGCGGGGGCGTCTCCTGGGTGTGCAGAGGACGGTTTGTTACCAGCGTGGCTGCCTCTCTTTGGGGAAACTGAGGCGCAGAAAGGGACGGCGTGACTTGGCTGAAGCCCTGCAGGGAGATGGCAGCAGGTGGGGGAACAGAACCCAGGCGTCCTGGCTCTCCCCAGACAGCGTGGCTGGGCGGGGCCAAAGCAAGGGGCGAGCAGGGTCCCGCCAGGCTGGTCCTGCGGGAGGCTGGGGTGGTTGCAGCCGTGGCATGAACCCGCCATGGGGCTGTGGCCTGGGGCCCCCTGCTGTGTAAATACCCGCCCATGGGCCAGCTCCTGCCCCACCTCTAGGGGGCAGAGGGGGGCCTCTTGCTGGCTGAGACCAGGCCCTGTCCTGGAGAGCTAAAGGCGCAGACCCAGGCGGAAATGGGGAAACTGAGGCACGGTGCTGGGACAGGGACTTGCCTAAGAGCACACACAACCCGGGGGTCCGGCCTCCCGCCCTGGCGCTCTAACCACTGGCCCGGGGCTGCTCCCAGGGGGAGGAAAGCAGCTGAGCGGCTTGGAGCAGGGGCTTCGTCGGGGCTGACGGCCCTGGAGCTGCGGCCAGGATACAAACGCCATGTGTCACCCCCCCCCCACCCGCTGCCCCTCCCAGCCTGTTCACTCTGCCAGACCCGTCATCGCCCGCCTGGCGTTCCTGGCTGAGCTGGCTCACTGACTGCCCCTTGGCCCGGCCGAGGGGGGGGCGAGCCCCAGGGACCCCAGTGGCCATGCGGGGGGGTTGTTCGGCTTTTGTGCTTGAAGGTTAAACTGTTTCCTGGGGGCCGGGCTGGGCTGGCAGCTGGCCTGGGGGGGGGGGGGGGGGGAGGGGGGATTGAAGGAAGTGCTGCCCAGGGGGATGGGCGGGGGGGGGAGTTGGGACTCCTGGGTTCTATCCCCAGCTCTGGGGTCTAGTGGTTAGAGCAGTGGGGGCTGGGCGCCAGGACTCCTGGGTTCTTTCCCTAGCTCCAGGAAGGGAGGGGGCTCTTGGGGGTTAGAGCAGAGGGGGGGGATTGGGAGTCAGGGCTCCTGCGTTCTGTTTCCTGGAGTGGGGAGGCCTAGTGGTTAGAGTGGGGTAGGGCCTGGGTGGATTCGGAGTTAGGACTCCTGGGTCCTCAGCATGTTTCGGGGGAGGGGGTATGAACGAGTTCTACTGGGGTGTTTAGACTGTGGTCTGGAGACCCACTCCAAGCTCCTGCCCCTAACTTACCCAAGCTGGCACAGTGAAAGGTCACGCCCCTCTGTGCCTCAGTTTCCCTGTGAGCACAGAGTGGCAGGGCCGCACTCCACCTCTCAGCCAGGTCTCTGGGCTTATCTCGAGGCAGGTGACTGGCTCTATCCCTCCATTCCCTTCCCTCCTGCCTGGAGGGCAGGGTCCATGGTACATCCCTCTTTCTCCTACTCTGGTGCCCAAACTGCGCAGGGCAGAGACCGTCCCGTGCTCGGTGTCTGGGCAGCGCTGGGCCCAGCGGGCCCCGCGCTGGGTGGGTCCACTGTGCAGACAGGAAGGGGTTAATTGTCCGCCTCTTCTTCCCCCCCCCCCCCGCCCGCCCCCCCGGGGGCTCTGGCCTGCGGTTGCAACATGGTTTAGTTTGGAATGAGTCATCCCGGCTGTTCAAGGTTTATAAACTTGGGAAAGCGGCGGGAGGGTTGGAGAGGAGCGAAGGGCCGCAGGGAACCTGGCCGGCAGGAGGGAACGAGGGACCAGGCCCAGAAAGACGGTTTCCAGGGGCTCGGAGGAGTGTCTAGTGCCCCCCCCTTAGAAACCGCCATCGGCCGCTGTTGCTGGAGGCGCCGGGGAGGATGACTGGGCTGGAGCTGCTCTGGCAGGTCTGTGCCCTCGCCCTCTTCGCCAGCGCCGCTGCCAGCGACCCCTCGGAGGAGCAGGAAGCCGTGGTGAGTCGGGGCCGGCTCCAGGGACCCAGCCGGGATGGCGCGGGGGGGACCGGAGATGGGGCGGAAGGGTTCGCTGACCAAAGTGAGAGGCAAGTGCCGAGAAACTGCCCCGGGAAAGCTCTGTCGGTGCCCCCCAATCCCCACCCACAGCCCCCTGCTATCCCATTCCTGGGCTCCCCCCAGCTCTGCCAGTGCCCCTCACTCCCACCCCGCAGCCCCGTTACCCCATTCCCGGGATCCCCCCAGCTCTGCCGGTGCCCCTCACTCCCGACCCGCAGCCCCGTTACCCCATTCCCGGGATCCCCCCAGCTCTGCCGGTGCCCCTCGCTCCCACCCCGCAGCCCCGTTACCCCATTCCCGGGATCCCCCCAGCTCTGCCGGTGCCCCTCGCTCCCACCCCATTATCCCAGAGCTGGGGTATGGGGCGCTCACCCAGCTGCTGCTCCCACCGACCCTGATCTGACAGTCCTCCGGGGCTCCCCCAGCCCAGCCCTGCCAGCGTTCCCACGCCAGCTCCGAGACCTGGTCCAATCTGTGCTGGGGTGGGGGTGAGCTGGGGCCGGGGGCGACCTACCAATGCAGCCACCTTGTGGTGTGGCTGGTCTGCGCCCGCTGGGGCCAACGGGACAGGGCAGCCAACCGGGGCTGGACACCCTGGTTCCTCCCCAGCCGGGCGGCCCTGGCCCCAACTGGGAGAGAAGGTCAATGTCCCCGCCTGGCCAGGCACCCTGCTGACGCGCCAAGCAGGGCGTGGGAATTTCCTGTCAGCTTGTTCACGCAGGCCTGGTGGCCAGGACGCCTGGGTTCTATCCCTGGCTCAGGGAGGGGAGTGGGGTCTAGTGGTTAGAGCAAGGGGACAGGGAGCCAGGACTGCGGGGTTCTGTCCCCGGCTCTGGCACTGACCCGAGGCAAGTCTCTTCTCCCCTGCCTCAGTTTCCCCATCTGTATAACGGAGACAATGATCCCCCCCCCCCACACGTCCCGGAGGGCTGTGCACCTTAATTAAAGGGACAGCGTTTTGAGCACCTCAAAGCATTATGGGACATGCCAGCCCCTAAGTGCCCGGCATGAGATCACGCAGCTCATCTCTGGTCAGGGCCCCGTTTCCCGCCTGCGTAGCGATGCCCAGGGCCCTGGTGACTGACGGGGGCTGGGGGGGCTGGAAGTGTCCCGCTGACCCGTGTCCCTTCACCCTCCAGCGGTACCTGCTGCGGTTCGGGTATTTGCAGAAGCCGCTGGAGAGGCTGACGGACGAGTTCACCAACGCCGAGCTCGCCGAGGCCATGAGGTAACGCGGGCGCCAAGGGGACAGGGCCGGGGCACAGCTGGGCCGGAACCCGGGCGTGGCACGTGCGTGACCGGTGCCACCCCGCCCCCTGCCCGTGCTGTGCCGCAGAGAGGTGATGGCACCGGGCGCGCTGGGCTGTGCCGTACCCAGACGTCCCTGGCGCCCCCCAGCCTGCGCCGGGGGGGAGCCCGTGTGGGAATCCCCTTCCCTCGAGCGGCGCTGCCCCAGCTGAACCTGCCGTCTGTGCTCCCCACCTCCAGGTCTTTCCAGCTGGCCTCCGAGCTGCCGGCCACCGGCCTCCTGGACGAGGCCACCCTGGGGCAGATGAGGCAGCCACGCTGCGGGGTGGAGGACCCCTTCAACCAGAAAACCCTCAAGTACCTGCTCCTGGGTGAGGGGCGGATGGACTGCGCGTGGGGGTGGGGGGAGCGGAGTGCGGGGCCGCCTGGGGTGGGGCAGGGTGCTCAGCACCCCATGGTGGGGGGAGTTGGTTCCGCAGACCCTGACCCAGCCAGCTGGAGTCAGATGAGGGGCTTGGGGTTACGGCTGGGTCCGGCCAGAGCTCGGCAGGCGTTAGGGTCGTGTTGGCTTCGGATCAAGGTTACGGAGCTAGGGACGGGCAGGGATCAGGTCGGCATTATGGGGCTAGGCCCAGAGGTGGAGGTCAGGGGGATGGAGCCAGTGTCGGGGTGTCCCTTCGACCCCGAATGCCAGGGCAGTGCAGGGTTGGTGCTCTCCAGCCGCCGGGCACCGAGGGGTGGAGGCCGGGTCCCCGCGTGGCCGGTGGCTCCCACCCCTTCCCCGCGGGCACAGCTGCTCTCCTCCCTCTGCCCCCCAGGCCGCTGGCGCCGGAAGAACCTGACCTACCGGATCTACCGCTCCACGCCCGACATGGCGGCCAGCGCTGCCCGCGGGGCCATCCAGGCCGCCTTCAGGTACTGGAGTGACGTGGCCCCGCTGACCTTCCGGGAGGTGCGGCACGGCCCGGCTGACATCCGCCTCTCCTTCCACGGCGCCTTCTCCTGGACCTGCTCCCGCCCCTTCGACGGACCTGGTACGCGGGGAGCGCTGGGCTCGGGGACGGGAGGTGCCGCGGTGAGTGGGAGGGGAACGGCGGGGCTGGGGGAGCTGCCCTCACACCGCGTCTCCGGGGCGCAGGGAAGGTGCTGGCTCACGCCGACGTCCCCGAGGAGGGCACGGTGCACTTCGACGAGGCCGAGCTGTGGACGGAGGGGACGTACCGCGGCGTCAACCTGCGCATCATTGCGGCCCACGAGATCGGCCACGCCCTGGGCCTGGGCCACTCCCGCTACCCCGCCGCCCTCATGGCCCCCGTCTACGGTGGCTACCGGCCCCGCTTCCGCCTGCACTTCGATGACATCGACGGCATCCGGGCCCTGTATGGTGAGGGACGCCGGGTCCTCCCCCGCCCCGGGTCCTCCCCCCTCCCACGCCAGCATCCCGCTGGCTCTGTCCCCCACCCCAGGTCCTGCTGGGCCTGGTATCCCCCCACCCCTGTGGTGTTCCACGGGGGGACCCCACTCCTCCTTGCCGGGCCCTGCCCCGTGTGTCTCCCTGAGTCTGGGTCCAGCCCCCCCTTCCCCTCCATCCCCCGCCCGGTCTGTGGCGGGCCAGAATAACCACGGTCTGGTGTTACTTTAAGGCAAAAAGGCTGCGCCCGTGATGCCATCGGGGACCCTGCCGGGCCTGTCGCCCACCTCCCCCAGCCTGCCGCCTGCCAAGGTGCCCGACCCCTGCACCGACGGCTTGGACGCCCTGATGTTCGGTGAGCCGGCGGGGGGGCTCTTTCCTGGGGGAATTCCCGATGGGCCGTGAAGGAGAGGAACCAAAGCCCCCCAGATTCTCGGGGGTTGGCGACAGATGCCGGGTGTTTGGGGGGGGGGGGCGGGGGCTGCGAACGGCCCCGGGAGGGACCGTATTACAGACGTTAATATCAAATAATTGAACCAGCGGGCGTGGGAACTGGGCTACCCGCTGCCAGTTTGGGGGGAGGGAGGGATGGGGCCCTGGGCGGGACCAGTGGGTTTATGACCCTTTGAGTGGTGGGGGCCGGGCAGCACCGTCCTAAAAATCAGCCGGCGCCCCCTTTGCTAATCGCTGTGAGCCTGAGCTCAGGCACTTCCCCCCCAGCACCCCACATCTGTGAGGTTGGGGGTGGCCCATGGGGCATTAACCCATTGCTCCCCGCTGCCTCCCAGGCCCTTACGAGCAGACCTACGCCTTCAGCGGGGGCTACGTCTGGACCGTGACGGATTCCGGGCCCGGCCCCCTGAAGGAGATCTCCGCTCTGTGGAAGGGGCTCCCGGAGCGGCTGGACGCGGCCGTGCACTCCCCACGCACCGGCAGGAGCTACTTCTTCAAAGGTGGGACAAGCCTTGCCGGGGGATGAGAGGGGAGATGGGGCTGTTTGAACCAGTGGGGGATGGGGGAACAGTAGGTGGGGGCGGGGCTGTCTCCCTTCCCCATGGGCTGGCTGCTTATGGTCCCGGCTTTGGACACCCCCACTTCTGCCACAGGTGACAAGGTCTGGAGGTACCGAGGCTTCCTGCTGGACCCCGGCTACCCCAAGGCCCTGACCCGTGTCCCGGCCAAGATCGACGCCGCCTTCTACTGGCCAGGGAACAAGAAGATTTTCCTCTTCAAGGTAGGCGCCGGGGCCCGGGTCCTGCTGATCTCTCGAGGGCCCCAGCCCGGGTGGGCACCGGAGCGAGGCACCCCCCAGCCCAGGCGGCTTTAGGACCCAGCAAGCGAAGCCGGCTGGGGCGGGAATTCCCAGCCCCGCCCCCTCGCCTTGCCAGCCCCTTGGGGCAGGGAGCTTTGGGTCCCTCCTTTCACCTTGTTACCAGCCGCCTCTGGCCTGAGGGCGGGTCGATCCCAGGACAGGAGGACGCTGGTTGGCTGGCAAAGATTCCAACAGGGCCGGCATAACCACTCAGCCAATGGCAACGCAGCCCCGGTATTTGCAGGACCACGCCCCTCCTCATGGCTCTATAATAGCCTGGGCCCAGAGCATTCTGGGACGTGTAGTTCACATCCTGCAGTCTCCTTCCCCTGGGGTCATTTCTGGGCTGGTCCTGAGGAACTCCCCCCCCCCCCCCCCCCGCCCCCGCAGCATCCTGCCAGATGCATTCTGGGAGAATCCTTTGGGCGCATGGCTGGCTGCAAGCCAGGAGCTGGGCGAAGATGGCCCCCCCAGCCAGCGCTGCCTGGCAGAACCAGGGCCCGGTACCCGGTGTAGGGTAGGGGATTTAGCCCTGGAGAGCCGAGCCGCCAGCCCCCCCTCTGCTTTGCCTCCCGGCGCAGGGCACTGGCTACTGGCAGTGGGACGAGCTGGCCTGGAGCGACTTCGGCGGCTACCCCCAGAAGATCTCCAGGCTGTTCACAGGGGTGCCCGCCCCCCTGGACTCGGCCGTGGCCTGGGAGAACGGCCGGGTCTATTTCTTCAAGGGGGGGCAGTATTGGCGGGTCAACGGGCAGCTGCGGGTGGAGAAGGGCTACCCGCTGAGCACGGCCGAGCGCTGGATGCACTGCGAGGCCTAGGGGGGCCCCCACGGGATGGGCCCGGACGCCCTGGGGTCGGGGCCGCGGGGGATGGAGAAGAAAAGGGGGGGCGGGGAGGGGTTTTAATGGGCCCGAGGTGCCACCTGCAGGCAGCTGGCGGGAAGGGCACAGGGACAGGACATGGGGGGGCAGGGGTTGGGTGCCTTGCCCGGGCGTTGTACCCCTGGGAGCCCCTGCTCCCTCCCTGCACAATAAACCCCAGCATGGGCAGGGCGCTGAGCGTCATGGGGACTTTGCGAGCTCTGCACCAGGGCAGCGTGGGGCTGAGGAGCGGGGGCCTGGCTCCTTTCTGCCCCCTCTCCCCACGCCAGCCAGCCCCCCCTCTGCCCCAGGAAATCCAGCACCCCACCCCCCCCAGCGGGGGCCCCCAGCCCTGAGCTGCTCGGGAACCGGCACCTGGAGGAGGCGCTGCAGACAGACACACGGAGCCAGCGGGCCGGACCTGGTCTGTAAGGCAGTTTAATGTCCCCCCCCGCCGTACAGTACATAGCATATAAACAGGGGGACCGGCTCCTGCCCCCCTCGGGAGTCAGGGCTGAGACGTGGGGCCAGAGCTCCCCTCCCCCGTGGCCCGTGGGGGGGCGGCCGGAGCCGGCAGGTTAGAAAAGTGCTGCTAGAAGCGTTAAGAGGGGCTGGGCTATGGCTGTCGTCCTCAGCCGGGGGAATGGGGGTGGGATTTGGGTTCCCCCCCACACACCTTTGCAGGGCTGATTTCCCCGAATGCTCTGTGCCACGGCAGCGGCTCCAGGCCAGCCCCTCCGCCCAGCGCCTGGGCCCCCGCCGCTGCTCCGCCTGCAGCCCCCAGGGGCCCTGGGAGTGATTTAACTTGGGGGCCCGAGGCAGAACCCCCACAGCAATGGGACGGGGGGGCTCTGCCCCCACGGGCCCCGCCTGGCCACGGGAGAGGTTTAACTCGGGGGCCCGAGGCAGAACCCCCCAGCGATGGGACGGGGGGGGCTCTGCCCCAGTGCTGGGGGGAGGGGGAGGTGTCTCTGAAAGAGAGAGGCCCAGAGCAGGGTCCCCAACCTGACCCTGGTGGAATGGAACCAGCTGTGTCCCCCGGAGCCCCGCCTCCCCTCTGGACAGGCCAATAGGGGCAGGGGAAGGCAGCTGCTTTGAATATTTAAAGGGCCAGCCCACCCAGGCAGCGCTGGACCGGGGTGAGGGCACGGGGAGGGGTGAGGTGGGGGTGTGTGTGAAGTGTCCCCTTCGCCCTCCCCACATCACTGCCGCTTCCACCCCGAAGGCACAAGTGGAACGAAGCGAAGCCCCTGCCCCCGTCAGAGGCGCCCGCCGGGCGCGGGGGCCGTCAGGGGCACGGTGGAGCCGCAGTCGTAGTCCAGGTCGAGGACGGTGTGGGCGGCGGTTCCGGTGCCCAGCTGCCGATCCCGCAGGCTCTGGATGTAGCTCTGGGTGCGCAGAGGGGACAGGTCAACACAGGGCCTGCTGAGGGTGGGCCCACTGCCTCCCACCCACCTGGGCGAGGCTCCCCCTTCATCCCATGGCCCCTGGCTAGGCAGGAGAGCCCAGGATTCACCCCATAAACTGCCCCTGTGTCATCCCCCTTCCTACTCCCACCCCCTTCAGCCTGCCTGGGCCTCGCTCCTGCCCAAACCCAGCTGGCTCTGGGGCGGAGCACGGTAGATGAGTATAACATGGATCCCAGCTGAGCTAGTCAGCCTCCGACAAGGGAGCAGGGCTCCAAGATCCCTCCGGGGTGGGGGAGAAGGGGGCTCCCCACTCACCGGGGCCAGGACATCGCCCGCGTAGCGCTTGACGGGGTTGGGCTTCCGCCGGTAGCTGCCCTCCTGCGGGGGGAGGCTCTGCCGCTTCTTGGCCTCCTTCTGCCGGATCCGCAGCAGCTGCAACCGCTTCTGCCGCCGGCTGATGATCACTGGGAGGGTGAGTCAGCGTGAGTGCCCGCGCCAGGCTCCCACCCGCGCCAGGTCCCCCTGCTCTGAGCCAGGCTCCCACCCGTGCCAGGTCCCAGAGGTGGGAAGCCCAGGACCAGCTGGGGCTCACTCCTTCAGGGTGGCAGGGAAACTGAGGTACGGCCAGGGGAGGGAATTACCCAAGAGAGGATCAGGGGCTGGGAATAGAACTCAGGAGTCCTGCTCCCCCACCCCCAACCCCTGGGCTCTAACCCACCGCACCCTGCTCCCCTCCCAGAGCCAGCGAGAGAACCCAGGAGTCCTGGCTCCCTGTTCCGAGCGCTCATAATGAGACAGTGCAGATTTTACGGGCCGGGAAGGGGGTGGTCTCAATGCACTTGTGGGTGGGGTGGGGGGGGAGGTCCCACCCCCAGGCTGGCTCACTGCTCCCAGCACCACTGCTCTGCCCCTGCCCTGCAGCCATGGGTCCCCACGCACAGGACCCCCCCTCACGCGCCGTGTCTCCCCAGCGGCCCCCGTGTCCCCCGCTCGCCGCCCCCCGGCCCCCGTATCCCCTGCTCGCCGCCCTCCCGGCCCCCGTGTCCCCCGCTCGCTGCCCCCCCGGCCCCCGTGTCCCCTGCTCGCCGCCCCCCCGGCCCCCGTGTCCCCTGCTCGCCGCCCCCCCGGCCCCCGTGTCCCCCGCTCGCCGGCCCCCGTGTCCCCCGCTCGCCGGCCCCCGTGTCCCCCGCCCTCCCGGCTCCCGTGTCCCCCGCTCGCTGCCCCCCTGGCCCCGCTCGCCGGCCCCAGTGTCCCCCGCTCGCCGCCCCCCTGGCCCCCGTGTCCCCCGCCCCCCGTGTCCCCCGCTCGCTGCCCCCCGGCCCCGCTCGCTGGCCCCCGTGTCCCCCGCTCGCCGCCCCCCTGGCCCCGCTCGCTGGCCCCCGTGTCCCCCGCTCGCCGCCCCCCTGGCCCCCGTGTCCCCCGCTCGCCGCCCCCCGGCCCCCGTGTCCCCCGCTCGCTGCCCCCCCAGCCCCGCTCGCCAGCCCCCGTGTCCCCCGCCCTCCTGGCCCCCGTGTCCCCCGCTCGCTGCCCCCCCGGCCCCACTCGCCGTCCCCTGTGTCCCCCGCTCGCCGCCCCCCTGGCCCCCGTGTCCCCCGCCCCCCCGGCCCCCGTGTCCCCCGCTCGCTGCCCCCCGGCCCCGCTCGCTGGCCCCCGTGTCCCCCGCTCGCTGCCCCCCCGGCCCCCGTGTCCCCCGCTCGCCGCCCCCGTGTCCCCCGCTCGCCGCCCTCCCGGCCCCCCGTGTCCCCCGCTCGCCGCCCTCCCGGCCCCCCATGTCCCCCGCTCGCCGCCCCCCTGGCCCCCGTGTCCCCCGCTCGCCGCCCCCCGGCCCCCGTGTCCCCCGCTCGCTGCCCCCCCAGCCCCGCTCGCCGGCCCCCGTGTCCCCCGCCCTCCTGGCCCCCGTGTCCCCCGCTCGCTGCCCCCCCGGCCCCACTCGCCGTCCCCTGTGTCCCCCGCTCGCCGCCCCCCTGGCCCCCGTGTCCCCCGCCCCCCCGGCCCCCGTGTCCCCCGCTCGCTGCCCCCCGGCCCCGCTCGCTGGCCCCCGTGTCCCCCGCTCGCTGCCCCCCCGGCCCCCGTGTCCCCCGCTCGCCGCCCCCGTGTCCCCCGCTCGCCGCCCTCCCGGCCCCCCGTGTCCCCCGCTCGCCGCCCTCCCGGCCCCCCATGTCCCCCGCTCGCCGCCCTCCCGGCCCCCGTGTCCCCCGCTCGCTGCCCCCCCGGCCCCGCTCGCCGGCCCCCGTGTCCCCCACTCGCCGCCCCCCTGGCCCCCGTGTCCCCCGCCCCCCCGGCCCCCGTGTCCCCCGCTCGCCGCCCCCCCGGCCCCGCTCACCGTCCGTGTGCGAGTAGCCCTCAGCCGTCAGTTTCCACTGCAGCAGGAGGCCCAGCAGGCTGAGGGCCGGCCAGAGCGCCAGCACGGCCCAGCCGTGCCAGCAGAGCGGGGGCGCGGGCGCCAGGCGCAGCCGGTCGTAGACGTGCTGCAGCAGGGCCAGCAGCTCCACGAAATAGTCCACGCAGCCCACGAGGACGGCGGCCCCGGAGACGGCCGTGGACAGCACGGTGAGCGGCTTCGGCCAGCGCAGGGCCAGCAGGGCACAGAGCAGCGCCAGCCCCAGCAGGCCGCCCGCGGGCACCCACGGGCTCTGGGGCTGGTAGAGCGGCGCCGTGGCCACCAGGGCGGCTGTGGCCAGCAGCAGGCCCAGCAGCAACCCCGTCAGGAAGAGCCCCACGCTGGGCACCAGCATGGTGACCAGCCCGCACAGCGCCCCGATGCCCAGCGCGATGCCCGCGCTCACCTCCAGGCTCAGCTGCGTCTCCAGGACTCGCTCCTTGTAGCACAGCACGAAGATGACCAGGGAGCCGAAGAGAAGCCCCGACAGGAACATGATGGCTTTGAAGCAGCGGTAACCTGGGAAGTGGGGCCGGGGGGGAGAGGAGACGTTAGCAGGACCCAGCGCGTGGGGCAGGGGCTCGGGGGGGCTGCGGGTCGGCGGGGGGGGGGCTGCGGGTCGGCAGTGAGGGGCACTGGCAGGGCTTGGGGGGAGCCCAGGGCTGGGCTAGCAGGGGCTGCGGGTCAGGAGTGAGGGGCACCGGCAGAGCTGGGCCGGGGGAGCCCAGGTCTGGGCTAGCAGGGGCTGCGGGTCGGGAGTGAGGGGCACTGGCAGAGCTGGGCCGGGGGCTGCAGGTCGGGAGTGAGGGGCACCAGCAGGACTAGGCTAAAAGGGGCTGCGGGTCGGGAGTGAGGGGCACCAGCAGAGCTGGGCCGGGGGAGCCCAGGTCTGGGCTAGCAGGGCTGCAGGTCGGGAGTGAGGGGCACCGGCAGAGCTGGGCCGGGGGCTGCAGGTCGGGAGTGAGGAGCAGCAGTGGAAGTTGGGGGGGAGCTCCGCAGTCACTGCCCCCAGGATCCAGCCCCCCCCAGGCACGGCCCCGCCGCCCGCTCACCGAAGCCGCTGTAGATGATCCCGAAGAGGCAGCAGAGGGCGCAGATGGCGGCGGGCAGGGCCTGGTAGCGACGCCCCAGCGCCAGGCTGCAGGGGTCCGGGTCGGGGGCCCCTGGCCCCAGGTCCGTGGCCTGCTGGTTAAAGCCCCAGGGCTCGGCCGTCAGCACGAGGGGCAGGAACTCGGGCTCCATGGGGGGTGGGAGCCGGGGCCCTGCAGCCATCCACACAGGGAACCTGCGGGGGGGTGGTATTGGGGGTGGGGGTCATAGATCTCTAGGGCTGAGCTCCTAGGCGCCCCCCACTCCCGTGCAGCCCGAGACAGTTATGTCAACCCCCCACCCCCACCTCTCCTCCCCCACCCCGCCCCCTCCCTCTAGCCCCCACCCCATTGGCCCAGATCTACCCTGAGCACCCCCTTCCCGGGGTCTGATCCGCCTCCCAGCTCCCCCGCCGCCCCCAGGCTACTCTCTTCACACGACCCAAGCCTGGAAAAAATGACTAATTCTCCCCAACAGCTGGAATCAACACACACATCCAGCCCCTCCCCCTAACATCTGGCGGCTGCTCCAGAGCCAGGACACACGGACACATCTGGCAGCGTCCCCTCGGGGCGGGGCGAGCCTGGGGTGGGGAGATCAGAGGAGCACAAGGGGGGTCTCCCCAGCCATGTGGGCTCCCCGATCTCTCCTGTGTGCTGCCCCTGGGGCGGGGCCTCGTACTGTGCCCATCCCCACTGCTTCCCGCCTGCACCCTCGCTGGCCCCCGCGGCTCCCTGGAAGAGCCCCCCCCTTCCATACAGAGACACCCCCCCCAGCTTTCTCCCACCTGCCCTAAAGCCCCCCACCAAGGGTTCACCTCCCCAGCTAATGTCCATGACCTGCACATCCCCCCACCTGGGGGTGCCACCCCCCAACGAGGGTGGGTCGCTGCTCTCAGCCCCACCCACCCCGAAAATGAGGGAATCCTGCAAAATCCAGGGGCTGGCAGCCTCCTCCTCCCCCACACCCGGGGACAGGGTCTCCGACATCGTCCTGTCAGAACCTGATGGGGGAACTGGGCCGCCCCCCCGGCCAGGGGAGACAAAGCCTGTGAGCAGCAGGGGGCCTTTCTCTGCTCCCCATTACCAGCCTGCCCTGCAGGGGGTGTCAGGAGAGTCCCCCACACTGGGTCCTGCTTGGTCTAGCCAGGCCCAGGCAAGCCGCTTCCCCGTTCCATGCCTCAGTTTCCCCTTCTGTGGAATGGGGCTCCTCTCCCGGCAGGGGTTTAATCCCTCCATGGGGGGGGTGCCCGAAGGGTGGGACCCTCAGCCAGGTGGGGTTTGGAGAGACAGAGGGGACGTGGGACGGCTGCCCCCCAGCTGGGAGGGGAGTTGGGGTTTGTGGTGGCATCCCCCTCCCCAGGGCACCAGGGGCAAAAGGGCCCCCCCTTTCTTGGAGCCAGAGCTGGGGTTAGGGATGGGCTCCACTATCTCTGCTCGGGGGCAGGAGGGCCCTAAACCCCAACATCCCAGAGCTGCTGGTGCCCCTCAATCCCCCCCCCCCCCCAGCTCTCTCTGGTGGCAGAGGCGCCCAACAGACACAAACACCAGTGGGGACACAGACGGGACTAAACTCATTTCACTAGTGACCCCGGCTTTGTGCACTAGCCGGGGCGGGGGGGGAGCTGTGAGCGAGGGGGGGTCCCGGCTCTCCCGGGAAAGGCCTGTGGGATTTAACGGAATAGAGATTAAACCAAGAGGGAGACAGAGAAATTCCACACCCGACCAACCGTGCCAGTCTGTAGTGGGGAGAGCAGGGGGCTGCAGGTCGGGAGTGAGGGGCACCGGCAGACCCGGGAGTGGGGGGGTCAGTGGGGGAGCCCATGGGGTGGGGGGTTCGGTCCGGGAGCCGGTGGTGGGGACACGGGGGGGGGCTCAGTCCGCGAATCAGGGGGGACATAGGGGTGGGGGGGGCCCGGTCCAGGAGTCGGGGGGGGACACACAGGGGTGGGGGGGGCCCGGTCCAGGAGTCGGGGGGGGACACACAGAGGTGGGGGGGGCCCGGTCCAGGAGTCGGGGGGGGGGATTCCCGATACTCAGGGATTGTTTGAAAGTTGGAGGGGTCTCGCCCCGCCCCTCGATACTTTGTTTTGCTGAGAAGCTCCCGCGGGGCCCCAGAGCCGGGTCCCCCCTCCCGGTGCGAGCTGGGGACAGAGCGGGGGGGGGAGTCACCAACCCCCCCCCGCTTCCCTGTCCCCCCCCCCGGCCCGGGACACACGCCCCCCCCTGCTTCCCTGCCCCCCCCGGGCCCCGACCGCTCCCCAAACTTCTCCGAAGCTCCCCGGGCAGTTCCCGCCCCCCGATCCCAGCGCGGGGACCCCCCCGGCCCGGCCCCGCTCACCGCCCGCCGGTCCGGCCGGGAAGGGCCCCGCGCTCCGGGGCTAGCGGCGCATCCCGCCCGCTCCTTTTGTTGCCGGGCGAGTCCCAAGACGGGGCCGCAAAGCGCCGCCAGCCCGGCCCCCCCCGGGCCCCCGAGCCCCCGAGCCCGCCCCGCTCCGGTCCGGCTCCGGAGTCACTCCGCCGACGGGTCCGTCCGGCACCAGCTGCGGGGTGACATCAGCCGGGCGGCAGCAAACCGCGTGGCCGGGCAGGGGCGGCTAGAGGCGGGGCCGGGGGGAGCCAGGGGGCCGAGTTCCCCCCCCACCCCGGTCCTGGGAGAGCGGCAGGGAGGGGCCACTGCTGGGGCGGATTCTGCGTCTCCCCCTTTCCCCCCCCCCCGGCGGGTCTCGGTTCCTTCCAGCTCTGGGGAATGGCTGGGGGGTCTGGCCGGGAAAGGGGCGAGCTGTGGGGCCAGGGGGGGCTCCGGGAGCCAGGACCCCGCGCCCCGTCCACAGGGCTCCAGGGGGACCCAAGGGTGCTGCCCAGCCGGGACTCAGCCCCTCGGTCCCCAGACTCCGGCTCCCAGCTCCACGGTGGGGCTGGGCTGGGGGCTGGGCTGGGTTCCCCCCGGGGCAGGGCCCGTCTGGCGTAACACGGTGCCCTGGGCCAGGCCCGGCGCCCCGCGGGTGGGGGCCCCATGGCAGGGCAGGGAACCCCAACCTTTCAGCGGGCAGTGGGTCTGGTGCCCCGGGCCCTGGTCCCGATTCGACCCGATTCCAGCCCTGGGGTCCCTGGGGCCATCGCGGCCCAAGGCCCCGGCCTGCAGCCTGCAGCCAGCATCCCGCCAACAGGGCCTTAGCCCAGGTCCTTGGGGCCTGTCACTTCCCCCGGGGCTGAGCCTGGACTCTGGCTCCCCAGCCCTACTGTCTGCCCCCTGCTCCGAGGACACTGGGGGTCAGGGCTCCGGGTTCTAGCCCGGCTCGGGGCGGTGGGGTCTAGGGGCGAGCGCGGGAGACGCCGGGGGTCGGGGCTCCGGGTTCTAGCCCGGCTCGGGGCAGCGGGGTCTAGGGGCGAGTGTGGGAGACGCCGGGGGTCGGGGCTCCGGGTTCTAGCCTGGCTCGGGGCGGCGGGGTCTAGGGGCGAGCGCGGGGGACGCTGTGGGTCGGGGCTCCGGGTTCTAGCCTGGCTCGGGGCGGTGGGGTCTAGGGGCGAGCACGGGGGACGCTGTGGGTCAGGGCTCCGGGTTCTAGCCTGGCTCGGGGCGGTGGGGTCTAGGGGCGAGCGCGGAGGATGCTGGGGTTCAGGGCGGTGGGGTCTAGGGGCGAGCGCGGGGGACGCCGGGGGTCGGGGCTCCGGGTTCTAGCCTGGCTCGGGGCGGTGGGGTCTAGGGGCGAGCACGGGGGACGCTGTGGGTCAGGGCTCCGGGTTCTAGCCTGGCTCGGGGCGGTGGGGTCTAGGGGCGAGCGCGGAGGACGCTGGGGTTCAGGGCGGTGGGGTCTAGGGGCGAGCGCGGGGGACGCTGGGGGTCGGGGCTCCGGGTTCTAGCCTGGCTCGGGGCGGTGGGGTCTAGGGGCGAGCACGGGGGACGCTGTGGGTCAGGGCTCCGGGTTCTAGCCTGGCTCGGGGCGGTGGGGTCTAGGGGTGAGCGCGGAGGACGCTGGGGTTCAGGGCGGTGGGGTCTAGGGGCGAGCGCGGGGGACGCCGGGGGTCGGGGCTCCGGGTTCTAGCCTGGCTCGGGGCGGTGGGGTCTAGGGGCGAGCACGGGGGACGCTGTGGGTCAGGGCTCCGGGTTCTAGCCTGGCTCGGGGCGGTGGGGTCTAGGGGCGAGCGCGGAGGACGCTGGGGTTCAGGGCGGTGGGGTCTAGGGGCGAGCGCGGGGGACGCCGGGGGTCGGGGCTCCGGGTTCTAGCCCGGCTCGGGGCGGCGGGGTCTAGGGGCGAGCGTGGGAGACGCCGGGGGTCGGGGCTCCGGGTTCTAGCCTGGCTCGGGGCGGCGGGGTCTAGGGGCGAGCGCGGGGGACGCCGGGGGTCGGGGCTCCGGGTTCTAGCCTGGCTCGGGGCGGTGGGGTCTAGGGGCGAGCACGGGGGACGCTGTGGGTCAGGGCTCCAGGTTCTAGCCTGGCTCGGGGCGGTGGGGTCTAGGGGTGAGCGCGGAGGACGCTGGGGTTCAGGGCGGTGGGGTCTAGGGGCGAGCGCGGGGGACGCCGGGGGTCGGGGCTCCGGGTTCTAGCCTGGCTCGGGGCGGTGGGGTCTAGGGGCGAGCACGGGGGACGCTGTGGGTCAGGGCTCCGGGTTCTAGCCTGGCTCGGGGCGGTGGGGTCTAGGGGCGAGCGCGGAGGACGCTGGGGTTCAGGGCGGTGGGGTCTAGGGGCGAGCGCGGGGGACGCTGGGGGTCGGGGCTCCGGGTTCTAGCCTGGCTCGGGGCGGTGGGGTCTAGGGGCGAGCACGGGGGACGCTGTGGGTCAGGGCTCCGGGTTCTAGCCTGGCTCGGGGCGGTGGGGTCTAGGGGTGAGCGCGGAGGACGCTGGGGTTCAGGGCGGTGGGGTCTAGGGGCGAGCGCGGGGGACGCCGGGGGTCGGGGCTCCGGGTTCTAGCCTGGCTCGGGGCGGTGGGGTCTAGGGGCGAGCACGGGGGACGCTGTGGGTCAGGGCTCCGGGTTCTAGCCTGGCTCGGGGCGGTGGGGTCTAGGGGCGAGCGCGGAGGACGCTGGGGTTCAGGGCGGTGGGGTCTAGGGGCGAGCGCGGGGGACGCCGGGGGTCGGGGCTCCGGGTTCTAGCCCGGCTCGGGGCGGCGGGGTCTAGGGGCGAGCGTGGGAGACGCCGGGGGTCGGGGCTCCGGGTTCTAGCCTGGCTCGGGGCGGCGGGGTCTAGGGGCGAGCGCGGGGGACGCCGGGGGTCGGGGCTCCGGGTTCTAGCCTGGCTCGGGGCGGTGGGGTCTAGGGGCGAGCACGGGGGACGCTGTGGGTCAGGGCTCCAGGTTCTAGCCTGGCTCGGGGCGGTGGGGTCTAGGGGTGAGCGCGGAGGACGCTGGGGTTCAGGGCGGTGGGGTCTAGGGGCGAGCGCGGGGGACGCCGGGGGTCGGGGCTCCGGGTTCTAGCCTGGCTCGGGGCGGTGGGGTCTAGGGGCGAGCACGGGGGACGCTGTGGGTCAGGGCTCCGGGTTCTAGCCTGGCTCGGGGCGGTGGGGTCTAGGGGCGAGCGCGGAGGACGCTGGGGTTCAGGGCGGTGGGGTCTAGGGGCGAGCGCGGGGGACGCTGGGGGTCGGGGCTCCGGGTTCTAGCCTGGCTCGGGGCGGTGGGGTCTAGGGGCGAGCACGGGGGACGCTGTGGGTCAGGGCTCCGGGTTCTAGCCTGGCTCGGGGCGGTGGGGTCTAGGGGTGAGCGCGGAGGACGCTGGGGTTCAGGGCGGTGGGGTCTAGGGGCGAGCGCGGGGGACGCCGGGGGTCGGGGCTCCGGGTTCTAGCCTGGCTCGGGGCGGTGGGGTCTAGGGGCGAGCACGGGGGACGCTGTGGGTCAGGGCTCCGGGTTCTAGCCTGGCTCGGGGCGGTGGGGTCTAGGGGCGAGCGCGGAGGACGCTGGGGTTCAGGGCGGTGGGGTCTAGGGGCGAGCGCGGGGGACGCCGGGGGTCGGGGCTCCGGGTTCTAGCCCGGCTCGGGGCGGCGGGGTCTAGGGGCGAGCGTGGGAGACGCCGGGGGTCGGGGCTCCGGGTTCTAGCCTGGCTCGGGGCGGCGGGGTCTAGGGGCGAGCGCGGGGGACGCCGGGGGTCGGGGCTCCGGGTTCTAGCCTGGCTCGGGGCGGTGGGGTCTAGGGGCGAGCACGGGGGACGCTGTGGGTCAGGGCTCCAGGTTCTAGCCTGGCTCGGGGCGGTGGGGTCTAGGGGTGAGCGCGGAGGACGCTGGGGTTCAGGGCGGTGGGGTCTAGGGGCGAGCGCGGGGGACGCCGGGGGTCGGGGCTCCGGGTTCTAGCCTGGCTCGGGGCGGTGGGGTCTAGGGGCGAGCACGGGGGACGCTGTGGGTCAGGGCTCCGGGTTCTAGCCTGGCTCGGGGCGGTGGGGTCTAGGGGCGAGCGCGGAGGACGCTGGGGTTCAGGGCGGTGGGGTCTAGGGGCGAGCGCGGGGGACGCTGGGGGTCGGGGCTCCGGGTTCTAGCCTGGCTCGGGGCGGTGGGGTCTAGGGGCGAGCACGGGGGACGCTGTGGGTCAGGGCTCCGGGTTCTAGCCTGGCTCGGGGCGGTGGGGTCTAGGGGTGAGCGCGGAGGACGCTGGGGTTCAGGGCGGTGGGGTCTAGGGGCGAGCGCGGGGGACGCCGGGGGTCGGGGCTCCGGGTTCTAGCCTGGCTCGGGGCGGTGGGGTCTAGGGGCGAGCACGGGGGACGCTGTGGGTCAGGGCTCCGGGTTCTAGCCTGGCTCGGGGCGGTGGGGTCTAGGGGCGAGCGCGGAGGACGCTGGGGTTCAGGGCGGTGGGGTCTAGGGGCGAGCGCGGGGGACGCCGGGGGTCGGGGCTCCGGGTTCTAGCCCGGCTCGGGGCGGCGGGGTCTAGGGGCGAGCGTGGGAGACGCCGGGGGTCGGGGCTCCGGGTTCTAGCCTGGCTCGGGGCGGCGGGGTCTAGGGGCGAGCGCGGGGGACGCCGGGGGTCGGGGCTCCGGGTTCTAGCCTGGCTCGGGGCGGTGGGGTCTAGGGGCGAGCACGGGGGACGCTGTGGGTCAGGGCTCCAGGTTCTAGCCTGGCTCGGGGCGGTGGGGTCTAGGGGTGAGCGCGGAGGACGCTGGGGTTCAGGGCGGTGGGGTCTAGGGGCGAGCGCGGGGGACGCCGGGGGTCGGGGCTCCGGGTTCTAGCCTGGCTCGGGGCGGTGGGGTCTAGGGGCGAGCACGGGGGACGCTGTGGGTCAGGGCTCCGGGTTCTAGCCTGGCTCGGGGCGGTGGGGTCTAGGGGCGAGCGCGGAGGACGCTGGGGTTCAGGGCGGTGGGGTCTAGGGGCGAGCGCGGGGGACGCTGGGGGTCGGGGCTCCGGGTTCTAGCCTGGCTCGGGGCGGTGGGGTCTAGGGGCGAGCACGGGGGACGCTGTGGGTCAGGGCTCCGGGTTCTAGCCTGGCTCGGGGCGGTGGGGTCTAGGGGTGAGCGCGGAGGACGCTGGGGTTCAGGGCGGTGGGGTCTAGGGGCGAGCGCGGGGGACGCCGGGGGTCGGGGCTCCGGGTTCTAGCCTGGCTCGGGGCGGTGGGGTCTAGGGGCGAGCACGGGGGACGCTGTGGGTCAGGGCTCCGGGTTCTAGCCTGGCTCGGGGCGGTGGGGTCTAGGGGCGAGCGCGGAGGACGCTGGGGTTCAGGGCGGTGGGGTCTAGGGGCGAGCGCGGGGGACGCCGGGGGTCGGGGCTCCGGGTTCTAGCCCGGCTCGGGGCGGCGGGGTCTAGGGGCGAGCGTGGGAGACGCCGGGGGTCGGGGCTCCGGGTTCTAGCCTGGCTCGGGGCGGCGGGGTCTAGGGGCGAGCGCGGGGGACGCCGGGGGTCGGGGCTCCGGGTTCTAGCCTGGCTCGGGGCGGTGGGGTCTAGGGGCGAGCACGGGGGACGCTGTGGGTCAGGGCTCCAGGTTCTAGCCTGGCTCGGGGCGGTGGGGTCTAGGGGTGAGCGCGGAGGACGCTGGGGTTCAGGGCGGTGGGGTCTAGGGGCGAGCGCGGGGGACGCCGGGGGTCGGGGCTCCGGGTTCTAGCCTGGCTCGGGGCGGTGGGGTCTAGGGGCGAGCACGGGGGACGCTGTGGGTCAGGGCTCCGGGTTCTAGCCTGGCTCGGGGCGGTGGGGTCTAGGGGCGAGCGCGGAGGACGCTGGGGTTCAGGGCGGTGGGGTCTAGGGGCGAGCGCGGGGGACGCTGGGGGTCGGGGCTCCGGGTTCTAGCCTGGCTCGGGGCGGTGGGGTCTAGGGGCGAGCACGGGGGACGCTGTGGGTCAGGGCTCCGGGTTCTAGCCTGGCTCGGGGCGGTGGGGTCTAGGGGTGAGCGCGGAGGACGCTGGGGTTCAGGGCGGTGGGGTCTAGGGGCGAGCGCGGGGGACGCCGGGGGTCGGGGCTCCGGGTTCTAGCCTGGCTCGGGGCGGTGGGGTCTAGGGGCGAGCACGGGGGACGCTGTGGGTCAGGGCTCCGGGTTCTAGCCTGGCTCGGGGCGGTGGGGTCTAGGGGCGAGCGCGGAGGACGCTGGGGTTCAGGGCGGTGGGGTCTAGGGGCGAGCGCGGGGGACGCCGGGGGTCGGGGCTCCGGGTTCTAGCCCGGCTCGGGGCGGCGGGGTCTAGGGGCGAGCGTGGGAGACGCCGGGGGTCGGGGCTCCGGGTTCTAGCCTGGCTCGGGGCGGCGGGGTCTAGGGGCGAGCGCGGGGGACGCCGGGGGTCGGGGCTCCGGGTTCTAGCCTGGCTCGGGGCGGTGGGGTCTAGGGGCGAGCACGGGGGACGCTGTGGGTCAGGGCTCCAGGTTCTAGCCTGGCTCGGGGCGGTGGGGTCTAGGGGTGAGCGCGGAGGACGCTGGGGTTCAGGGCGGTGGGGTCTAGGGGCGAGCGCGGGGGACGCCGGGGGTCGGGGCTCCGGGTTCTAGCCTGGCTCGGGGCGGTGGGGTCTAGGGGCGAGCACGGGGGACGCTGTGGGTCAGGGCTCCGGGTTCTAGCCTGGCTCGGGGCGGTGGGGTCTAGGGGCGAGCGCGGAGGACGCTGGGGTTCAGGGCGGTGGGGTCTAGGGGCGAGCGCGGGGGACGCCGGGGGTCGGGGCTCCGGGTTCTAGCCCGGCTCGGGGCGGCGGGGTCTAGGGGCGAGCGTGGGAGACGCCGGGGGTCGGGGCTCCGGGTTCTAGCCTGGCTCGGGGCGGCGGGGTCTAGGGGCGAGCGCGGGGGACGCCGGGGGTCGGGGCTCCGGGTTCTAGCCTGGCTCGGGGCGGTGGGGTCTAGGGGCGAGCACGGGGGACGCTGTGGGTCAGGGCTCCGGGTTCTAGCCTGGCTCGGGGCGGTGGGGTCTAGGGGTGAGCGCGGAGGACGCTGGGGTTCAGGGCGGTGGGGTCTAGGGGCGAGCGCGGGGGACGCCGGGGGTCGGGGCTCCGGGTTCTAGCCTGGCTCGGGGCGGTGGGGTCTAGGGGCGAGCACGGGGGACGCTGTGGGTCAGGGCTCCGGGTTCTAGCCTGGCTCGGGGCGGTGGGGTCTAGGGGCGAGCGCGGAGGACGCTGGGGTTCAGGGCGGTGGGGTCTAGGGGCGAGCGCGGGGGACGCTGGGGGTCGGGGCTCCGGGTTCTAGCCTGGCTCGGGGCGGTGGGGTCTAGGGGCGAGCACGGGGGACGCTGTGGGTCAGGGCTCCGGGTTCTAGCCTGGCTCGGGGCGGTGGGGTCTAGGGGTGAGCGCGGAGGACGCTGGGGTTCAGGGCGGTGGGGTCTAGGGGCGAGCGCGGGGGACGCCGGGGGTCGGGGCTCCGGGTTCTAGCCTGGCTCGGGGCGGTGGGGTCTAGGGGCGAGCACGGGGGACGCTGTGGGTCAGGGCTCCGGGTTCTAGCCTGGCTCGGGGCGGTGGGGTCTAGGGGCGAGCGCGGAGGACGCTGGGGTTCAGGGCGGTGGGGTCTAGGGGCGAGCGCGGGGGACGCCGGGGGTCGGGGCTCCGGGTTCTAGCCCGGCTCGGGGCGGCGGGGTCTAGGGGCGAGCGTGGGAGACGCCGGGGGTCGGGGCTCCGGGTTCTAGCCTGGCTCGGGGCGGCGGGGTCTAGGGGCGAGCGCGGGGGACGCCGGGGGTCGGGGCTCCGGGTTCTAGCCTGGCTCGGGGCGGTGGGGTCTAGGGGCGAGCGCGGGGGACGCCGGGGGTCGGGGCTCCGGGTTCTAGCCTGGCTCGGGGCGGTGGGGTCTAGGGGCGAGCACGGGGGACGCTGTGGGTCAGGGCTCCAGGTTCTAGCCTGGCTCGGGGCGGTGGGGTCTAGGGGTGAGCGCGGAGGACGCTGGGGTTCAGGGCGGTGGGGTCTAGGGGCGAGCGCGGGGGACGCCGGGGGTCGGGGCTCCGGGTTCTAGCCTGGCTCGGGGCGGTGGGGTCTAGGGGCGAGCACGGGGGACGCTGTGGGTCAGGGCTCCGGGTTCTAGCCTGGCTCGGGGCGGTGGGGTCTAGGGGCGAGCGCGGAGGACGCTGGGGTTCAGGGCGGTGGGGTCTAGGGGCGAGCGCGGGGGACGCTGGGGGTCGGGGCTCCGGGTTCTAGCCTGGCTCGGGGCGGTGGGGTCTAGGGGCGAGCACGGGGGACGCTGTGGGTCAGGGCTCCAGGTTCTAGCCTGGCTCGGGGCGGTGGGGTCTAGGGGTGAGCGCGGAGGACGCTGGGGTTCAGGGCGGTGGGGTCTAGGGGCGAGCGCGGGGGACGCCGGGGGTCGGGGCTCCGGGTTCTAGCCTGGCTCGGGGCGGTGGGGTCTAGGGGCGAGCACGGGGGACGCTGTGGGTCAGGGCTCCGGGTTCTAGCCTGGCTCGGGGCGGTGGGGTCTAGGGGCGAGCGCGGAGGACGCTGGGGTTCAGGGCGGTGGGGTCTAGGGGCGAGCGCGGGGGACGCTGGGGGTCAGGGCTCCCGAGTCTTGGCCGTGTCCACACTACACGGGCGGTGACTGATCTGGTTTCGCTGCAGGTGGAGCCGGCCCCTCTCAGCTCCCGCCCTGGCCCCGGTCCTGGGCAGCCCAGGCAGCCCTGCCTCCCCCAGGGCTCGCGGTCACTGGCCGCCTGCCCCCGGCAGGTGCGTGAAGCCACGCCAGCGTCCCAGCAACCGGCCAGACGCCAGCTGGCCTGCAGCAGAGGGGCCTCTCTGTCCTGTGGGGAGGCCTCCAGGGGTCAGGCAGCCCCGCTGCCCCTTCCCAGGGCCTGGCCATAATGGGAACAAGAGCACCGTGCAATAGAACCCAGGCGTCCTGGCTCCCAGCTCCCCCCCACCCCCCTGCTGGGGGTAGAACCCAGGCGTCCTGGCTCCCAGACACCCCTCCCCCATTGCAATCTGCTCTGACCCAGCTTCAGCTGTGGGGACAGATGGTGCCAGCAACAGCCAACAGTCACCGGAACCTGCCCCCGAGTCCTGCCTTTGCCCCAGCAGCCCCTGAGCCCCGGGGAGACCAGAACCCGCCCTGGCCTGGCCTGGAGGGGCCTTGGCTTTCCCGGGCAGTCGGTCCAGTCCCGGGGGGGCCCATGTCCCAGCCCCGCCCTGGGAGCTGCCCATCCCCCCACACCCCGAACATCCCTGGGGACAGCCCATCCCCCCACGCCTCCAACACACCTGGGTGCCCCCCACCTCGTTCTCCCAGCGTCAGGTTACTCCCCTGGTCTGTGTCCCCCCAGCCCTCCCCCCTTGGTTCAGCCTGCCCATCCCCCCTTCCCCCCCACTGTCCCTGTGCCAGGGGGAGCTGCAGAGGAGCGCCCGGTCCATTCACAGGAGCCTGTGGGAGCCTGAGCTGCGGCCAAAGCCTGGCTCTTGGCAGCCGGATTTTCTCACCCTCTCCCCAGCCAGCTCCGCTCTGGCCAGCTGGGCCGGCCCTGACCCGGCCTCCCCGTCTGCGCGGTGCCAGGCTCCCACAGGGCCCGCGGGACAGAGACGCCAGGAGTCTCTCTGCCAGCCAGGCCTGGGGAGCGGCTGGATCTCATCTTCCGCCTTACGGGATCCCCGGACTCCTGGGTTCCCCTGAAAACGGCTCCCTAGTCGCCCCATGGGCCCAGAGAGCACTCCTTGAGTGTGTGTGTGGGGGGCGGGGGGGGCAGGCCCGGGACGACCAGGCCTGGGCTCGGCTCCTGTGGGCGAGGGGCGGTGAGAGCAGGGGGCTGCGGAATAGGCCAGGGCAGCCCCTTGCCCACTGGTGAAGTGTGGGGCTGGCACGGGTGCCTCTCCCCCCACCAGCATGCAAGAGGGACAGGAACACGAAGCACCAGCTGCCAACTCTATTTGCCAGGCCTAGGAGGTCAGGGTCAGAGCCTCGCCCAGCATGGGGCAGAACCACCGCTCCTGGGGCCCCATGGCCCTGGGGTTCCCCCAAGCAGGCTGCCACCCGCCTCCCCCCCACACACTCCAGAGCTGATCCCTCGCCCAGTGCACCCTGCCCTGCCCTGCCCTCCTCCCCCCGGATTGCAGCCAGGCTGTGAAGGGACTGTCTGGCTCTGGGTGGATCAGGAGCAAGGTGCATGGCAGATCTCCAGGACAAGGGGGAGCCCAGGGCTGGGACAGCAGGGGGATGCGGGTCGGGAGGGAGGGGGGCTGGCAGAGCTGTGGGGGAGCCCAGGGCTGGGAGAGCAGGGGGCTGCGGGTCGGGAGGGAGGGGCGCTGGCAGAGCTGTGGGGGAGCCCAGGGCTGGGAGAGCAGGGGGATGCGGGTCGGGAGGGAGGGGGGCTGGCAGAGCTGTGGGGGAGCCCAGGGCTGGGAGAGCAGGGGGCTGCAGGTCGGGAGGGAGGGGCGCTGGGAGAGCTGTGGGGGAGCCCAGGGCTGGGAGAGCAGGGGGCTGTGGGTCGGGAGGGAGGGGCGCTGGGAGAGCTGTGGGGGAGCCCAGGGCTGGGAGAGCAGGGGGCTGTGGGTCGGGAGGGAGGGGCGCTGGCAGAGCTGTGGGGGAGCCCAGGGCTGGGAGAGCAGGGGGCTGCGGGTCGGGAGGGAGGGGCGCTGGGAGAGCTGTGGGGGAGCCCAGGGCTGGATCCGGGCTGAGAACGGCATGTTACCCGTGGGGAAACTGAGGCACAGAGTGGGGTGGCTGTGAGTAGAACCCGGGAGCCTGGACTGCCAGAGCTCGGTCTCACGCAGTCCTAGGCCTCGCTGTCTCACGCCCCAGCCCTTGGGGGAGCGGGAGGCCCCCGTGTCTCGGAACAATGCAGCTCCCCTCCCCCCCGCCCCCTCCTTCCTCCATGGCACAGTGGAAGCTCTCAGGCCCCGACGCTGGAGACAGAGGGAGCTTTGTGTCTCCCCAGCGCCGAGGTCGAGGGAGCGCGGCACATGATCAGCCAGCCGAGCCCCAGAGCCGCTGCGTCAGCCAGAGCCAGGCAGCGGGCACCTCCTGGCAGAGGGGCTGGGACAGCCTTAGGGGCCTCCCCAATGCCTGCCCTGCCTGCATAGTGATGGGCAGCACCCCCCGCATTGAGCTGGCAGGGCCCAGCACCCCCCAGAGGGCTGCACGTGCTAGCGACAGGGTCAGCAATGTCCTCCGGCCACATCAGGGGGAGGTTAGTGCAGGGGGACTCGGAGCAGGACTCCTGGGTTCTCTCCCCAGCTCTGGGAGGGGAGTGGGGGCTGGTGGGTTAGAGCAGGAGGGGCTGGGACCCAGGACTCCTGGGTTCTCTCCCCAGCTGTGGGAGGGGAGTGGGGTTGGTGGGTTAGAGCAGGAGGGGCTGGGACCCAGGACTTCTGGGTTCTCTCCCCAGCTCTGGGAGGGGAGTGGGGCTGGTGGGTTAGAGCAGGGGAGGCTGGGACCCAGGACTCCTGGGTTCTCTCCCCAGCTCTGGGAGGGGAGTGGGGCTGGTGGGTTAGAGCAGGAGGGGCTGGGACCCAGGACTCCTGGGTTCTCTCCCCAGCTCTGGGAGGGGAGTGGGGCTGGTGGGTTAGAGCAGGGGAGGCTGGGACCCAGGACTCCTGGGTTCTCTCCCCAGCTGTGGGAGGGGAGTGGGGCTGGTGGGTTAGAGCAGGAGGGGCTGGGACCCAGGACTCCTGGGTTCTGTCCCCAGCTCTGGGAGGGGAGTGGGGCTGGTGGGTTAGAGCAGGAGGGGCTGGGACCCAGGACTCCTGGGTTCTCTCCCCAGCTCTGGGAGGGGAGTGGGGCTGGTGGGTTAGAGCAGGAGGGGCTGGGTCCCAGGACTCCTGGGTTCTCTCCCCAGCTCTGGGAGGGGAGTGGGGCTGGTGGGTTAGAGCAGGAGGGGCTGGGACCCAGGACTCCTGGGTTCTCTCCCCAGCTCTGGGAGAGGAGTGAGGCTTAGTGGATTGGTCCATGGGACTGGGAGCCAGGACTCCTAGCATCCTATGCCCAGTTCTCGAAGTCAGATTCTTTCTCAAGCGGTGAGGGCCAGGCTCTGCTACTGAGTTGCTGCCTCATCTAGTCCCAGCCCAGTGCCCCACTCTTCCTGGGCTGGAGAACCGGGAGCGCAGCGGCCCCACCTGGCGGAGGGGGGCAGAGCAGGAGTTAACGCTGATGAAGCCAGTCACTACCCTGGGAAAGAAGCTGCTAAGACCGGGGGAGTCAATTCTCTTTTTTCAAGGTCCAAATTTCTCGGTCAAGAGAAAATAATACAAAAATAACCATGATAATAAGTAAATGAAAAGACGTTGGGGTTTGTTCACAAGTGCCTGGCGCTCCAGCTTTGGCCCGTGGGCTGCCTGTTGGCTGCCCTGTGCTAAGGAAACACAAAGAACCTCTGATACCATCTTCCTTTTGTTTAGCTCCTTTCGTGGGGGAGCCCCACAGGATTTACAAAGTACACATGGCAAGCGCCTCACCCAGGACAGCAATACTTCACAGGGGTCAGCTGTCCAACACTGCAATGCAGCTGTCCCTGGGGTGGAGCATGGCCGCTATTTACCAGTGCACAGCAACAATGAACAGGGATCAGTTACCCAGGAGGGACATGCAGCTGTCTCTGGGGTGGAGCACCCCGGCTGTTTAACAGCAGGCAGGAGTGTGATGCACATTATGACAGAGAGGAAGAAGACTGTATCCAGTGGAAAAATGGGAACTGAGGTTGGTTAATTAAGGTCACATGGTGGGAAAGGACCCTCTGGCTCCAGGGTTCAGCCCAAAGGCTCGGTCCCCCTCTCTACCTCCAATTGTAGGGCTAGTTCCTGGTCCTGCTTACATGGGTGTAAATCCAGATGGGCTCCAATGGAGATACTGCAGATTTACCGCGGGACAGCCGAGGTTGGGATCCGGCCTTTATCTTATCGGAGGCTCGGAAGGAAAGTCCCGAAGGGTTGGAGGAAAGGGGCAGTTGGGAGACTGGAAGGCCCCTGTCTGAACCTGTGAGGGATCATAGGCCAAATTCATACCCGGTGCAACTCAGTTGGCCCCAGTGGAGTTGCACCAGGGAGAAGTTTGGCCCCAGCTGTGTGTGGGGTGAACGACTGTTCCTTCCTCTGCATCAGGTTGTTTTGCCTGTGATCCAGCTGCGAAGTCTCCAGGACTCTCCCGAGCTCGTCTCTGCTTCCCCGGGTTACGGGCTCCACCGACAGAAATCAGGGGGGCTGGAACCATTCCTACACTGGGGGGGCTGAGAACCATTGAAGCGAACTGTAAACCCTGCATATGGTAGAAACCGCTTCAAGCCAGGGGGTGCGGCAGCCCCCCGACCACTCCTAGTCTCGGCGCCTAGGCTCAGAAAGCCGCGCCACCCGGCACAGATCTGCTTCCCCCTTCCCTGAGCCAACCGAAACAGCAGTGGGTGCTGCCTCCCTGCCAGCAGGCCGGAGTGGGGTTCGAAGGGACACGTCGCTCTCAGCTGGAGAAAGGGCTGACGCGTCTCATCTGGGGATCTCCCACCTGTTTCTGTGTTGTGGGGGCGCTGGACAGGCACTGGTAGCCCCCTGGCGCTAGGTGCGGCACAGACCCAGAGCAAGGAGATCACCTCTGCCCCACAGAGCGTGACACTAACAGTCCCACTGAGCTCTGCTCACCAGGGGGTCCCGCGGTGTGTTACAAAGTCAGGATCCCCGTTTTACAGATGGGGAAACCGAGGCACCGAGTGGGGTCATGACCTGCCCAGGGTCACCCAGCCGGCCAGGGCAGAGCGGGACTAGATCCCAGAAGTCCCGGCTCCGTCGCTTTTGATTCTTTTTCTGCGGAGGCTGCTGGGGAGGGGGCTGGGTAGCGCCCTCGGTGATGGAGCGTCGGGGTGGGGGGGACCGGCTGGCTCGGGGAGGGCGGGGAATGGGGCCAAGCTGGGGCCCGATTCAAACCCGCTGCCCCTGTCCCTGGCCGAGGCCTGACGCGCTCAGCACACGGCGCAGCCCGCTGAGGGTTCCTGGGGCGCTGGCCCTTTAAGGAGCCGGGAGGGCGGGACGCTCGGCAGCCCCGCCCTCTCCCCCGGAAGTGGAAGCTGCCGCGGTCGCAGGCGGGCGGAAGGCGGAAGTGGAGAGAGAGGAGGACCCGGGGGGGCAAGAGGAGGAGGAGGAGGAGACACCCCCCCCCCCGGGCGCCCGGAGCAGGTGAGTTCCCCTCCCCCCACACGGCGGGCAGCCCCCCCCCACCCGGGTCTGCCCCCCAACACCACGTGGGGGCGGCCCCCCCCCCGCCGGGCTGAGCCCCCTTCCATGGCGCTACCCGTGGAGCGGGGTCGCTGCCCCGGGGGGGGGGCCCAGCCGACGGGTCTCTCAGCGGGCGCTGCCCGGGGGGGTCCCGGAGGCCTCGTGGCCCCCCCGTCACTGCGGGTTTGGCAGCCCCCCCCCCCCCCCCAGCCAGGGGCGCGAGTGGGGCCATCAGCCCCCCCCCCACTCGCCTGATTCCAGCCCTCGGCGTGGGGGGAGCCGGGCGGTGCTGAGGCCCTGGGGGGGGAGGGGACCACGACCTGGCCGGGTCTGTCTGACCCCCGGGGGCTCGGGGCGGGGCTGGTAGCCCCCTTGTACGGGGGGGCCGAGGGACCCCTGCCGTGAATGGGGCCCAAGTCCCAGCCTGGTGCGCTGGCCACTGCTCTGTCCTTCCGCTTCCTCCGCCCGAGGCCAATAAAAGCCCCCCCCCCCCCCCCCCCAGCTTGTTTAAAATCTCCTGGTTTTGGAGCCGATCCCACCAGGGTGTCTGAGTGCAGCGGGCAGCCCCGGGAAGTGAACGTGCAGTGGCTAGAGCCCCGATACCCTGGTGAGGGGCTCTCTGGAACGAGGAGGCCGGTACAGAGCTGCCACCGCCCAATTGGGTTAGGGCCTGGTTACTGAACAGCGGCCGTGAGAGAAGCAAGTTTGGGGCAAGGGTTTCAGGGCCGTTGACAGGGTTGAATCCAAGCTGGAAAGCCAAGAGCCTGGGTTCACTGGGACTCTGCCATTTCATGGGGGTTGTTTGTAATCCCGAGTCAAGGGACTGCACTTGACTATCTCTTCTCCCCATAGGCACTTATACGGCTGTGCTTTCGTCCTGACCCCGCTGGGTCGAAGGAACAGCCTCCCACAGGGTCACTTCTGATTCTTGGGGCCAGGGCAGGAAACCTGGTGACTGAAGCGATGGCCAGTGCTGGCGAAAGCTGCGTGCGAGGAAGTTCTGTACAGCTGCAGCTAGCACTAGCGTCGGTTTCTCACGAGAGCTGTGGGGTGGGAGGGGAATTCACTGGCACTTGTGGTAGACCTTTGAGAGCTGAATACCTGGGATCCGACCGTCTGCTGATCTCAGTGGCTCCGTCACAAGCAGCTGTTGGGTGGCTGCTGCTGGCCTACAAATGAGTTGAGGTGGGGGAAGCTCAGTCTCCCCTTCCAGGGCCCCCCCGTCCGCTCTGCTCTCGGTGTGCGTCAGAAGGTAGGGCCAGTCGCATGGACTGTGGATTTGAGAACAAGCCTTGGAGACCACTCTCCATTCACGACCAGGGCTGCCCTTCGCTCCCTCACGCTGTGTATCTTGGCCTTGAGCCTGGTTTTGATGCCTTTGATTTTATTTTATTTTGTTTAATTTTCAGGATTAAAGGCTACAAAATGACAGCTGTAACTTAACCCTTGCTGGTCCAGGACGGCTCTCGGGGCAAGGCAGTAGAGAAGCAGATCTCTGGAGGAAGAGGGATGTGTGAAACCAAACCAGATAGTTCCTGCTGCTGGTGTGGCAAGCTCTCCCAGGGCAGGGGTGCACCAAGTGCCAGCCTTTGGATGCTTAACAGATCCTTGTTCTCAAGTTTTGGGGATCCGGGAAGCACTTGGCCTAACGGCTGCCAGTTCTTCCAAGAATGCTGCGGTTCTTAAGGCCCAGCGCGTACGTCTCCAAGTCGAAGCTGGCCGAAAGACCTCCACAGAGCCACCAAAGCCTTGGAACTGATGGAGGCTCGTGGGCCAGCTGCTGCTGGGACTCCTAGTGTGCGTGAGACATTGCTAGCCGAACCAAAAGCCGAGAGGCTGGGGAAGGTGGAGGAGGCTGGCCATTCTCCCCCTCAGGGCTTTCCAGAAGGCAGTGGGCAGAGGACTGCCTGCACCGCAGAGGAGGCTGTTGGTTGGAATGGAAGCTGCGACCAAGTCCCGATGGGGTTGCTGGAAGAGGACAGCTTGCACTTCACTGAGTACAGTGCCCCTGGCTCCTGTCTGCCCAGTTACGAACGTTCCTGTAGTTGTCAAGGGGAGAGTTTGGAGCCCTCCAGGACTTACTTGGAAAAGGGGAACTGCTCGTGTAGCTTCACCTGCCAGCGCTGGGCGTCAGAGTCCCCTGGAGCCGAGGACGAAGCCTTTGGTCCTGATTCAGCACCGTGGCCGCAGGGCCAGGAGGAAGACGAGGAAGATGACGGCGGGTCCAAGGCCAGCGAGGACCCTTCCGACTCTGGCAGGCTGCTCAGCGGCAGGAAGAATGGGAGACGTCAGAGGCACCGCTCTGGCCCGAAGGACAAAGAGGAGGGGAAGGAGACTGCCAAGCGGGAGGGGAGATCTGCGCCGGCTGGGGGGAAGCACAAGCAGGCCAGGAAGAGGAGCCATGCGGACCGGCGGCGCCACCTGAAAGCCGAGGTCCCCAAGCAGCTGGAGGAGCTGGCCCGGGTCTGCGTCTCCTGTTTCAAGAAGCTCATCAAGCTGGTGCTGCTCGTCACCCATGAGTGCGGCGAGTATGTGGAAGCTGGTGGGAGGCTGCTGTACACGTGCTGCCAGCTGGACGCCTGGGACCTGGGCTCCGCCCAAGGCAGCATGAGGACGTGGCTCCAGCGGGCCAAGAGCAGCTCGGGGAAGGCGGCCCGGTGGCTGGGTTCCTGGGGGAACTGGCTGTGGCGGTTGCTCCGGATGCTGGGTGCCCTGCTCTTCCTGGTGCTCATGCTGCTCCTGGGCAGCCTGCGGGTGGGCTGGCGAGTCTCCAAGTCCCTGCTCCTGGCTGGGGTGGGGAAGCTGGGCAGAACCAGCAGCGTGGCCCGGCTCCTCTCGCTTCTGGACTCGCCCTTCCTCCGCAGGACGTGGGCTCTCGTCAGAGAAACCAGGACTTGCACGTACGCGTGGCGCTTGCTGCAGAAGTGGAGAGGGCTGCTTGGGGCAGCCAAAGGGCTGAGGACCGATGGGCTGGGAGAGGCTGCGGCTGGCCCTGATCCGAGCGCGGCGGGGCGCTACCAGCCCGGCCAGGAGGTGGCACGGCTGCTGGCCCTGGCCGACGTGCCTGAGGAAGAGCTGAACCCCTTTCAGGTACTGGGGCTGGAGGCGACGGCTTCAGACACGGAGCTGAAGAAGGCCTATCGTCAGCTGGCCGTGCTGGTGAGTGTGCCCTGGCGCGGCGGGGGATGGACATGGCACCCGAGCGCCTGGGGGGCATGAGGCAGGAACTCCATTTGAGCTGCACTGTCCTCTCACGGGGACGGAGTGAGCCACTTTTCTCTGGCCGCTCCCCACTGAGGCCCGATACGCTTAGCCCCCCGCCCCCACATTACAGCTGGGTAAACTGAGACACGCACCGTCAGGGAGACTTGTCCAAAGGCCACGTAACGTGTCTCTTTCAGAGCTGGGGTGAGACCCCAATTCCTTCCTGCGAATCCCTTGCTTTGGCGGGTCCAGAGGCGTGGGGATGGGCGTTATTAACCGGCAGCAGCTCCCGAGTTAAGCCTGTGCTGAGACTGGCATGGGCTGCAGGACTGAGCAGCTGACGGACTCTAGTCCCTGGAGCTGCCTGGTATCTCAGCGGGGGACGCTGGGCTTCTGCTGGCAAGCCAGAACAGCAGGGCCTTGGAGCGCTCTCCCAGCCCGACGCCCTGGGGTGGTGGCGGCACGTCCTGAGTCACCCTGCGAGCACCGTGGAGCCGTGGCGGGAGCCGCGCTGGGAGCGCTCCATGGCTCTGAGGTTCCCCTTGGCGCTGCCCGTCCTTCTGTCCCAGCTCATCAGCTGGGCACCCCCTTGTTTGTGCTGGCCGGGATGGGGAGCCCTCCTGCCTTTGCTGCTCTGCTTGTGCTGCCTGAGAAGGAAGGTGAGGCGCTGCCAGTCAGGGGTCGGGACCCCGGGAGCGACAGGTGGGGGCTGAGCTCACCAGCTCCGCAGCCTGGCCCCGGTCAGACCAGAGTGGGCCAGTTGGCCTGGTTTGAGGACATGTAGCACCCCCTCTGTCTTTCTCCCCCCCCCAGGCCCATCTGGCTGTGCTGTCCTGTCCCTGGAGGGGGCTCCATCCCGGCCAGACCCCTCGCACCAGACGAGGGCAGCGCCGAAGGACCCTCTCGGTGTTCTCAGGTTCCCGTGTCTTGCTTGGCAGGTTCATCCTGACAAGAACGAGCACCCGCGGGCGGAGGAAGCCTTCAAGGTGCTGCGAGCCGCCTGGGACATCGTGAGCAACCCGGAGAAGAGGAAAGAGTACGAGACGTGAGTTGGGGGCCGCTTCCCGCCCCTATTGCAGGACGGGCGCGAGGGATCGAGGGGCACCTGCGGTCGCTGGTGGCAGATTAGAGAACATGGCCGCCTCCATCCCATCTCTGTGTGGGACGGGCGACGGGGAGGAAGGTGGGCTGGGATCTTCGGCTGTGCTACTCAGTTCCACCATGACTTGCTGACCTGAGCTGCACACTGAAGTCTGTCCCTGGAGACAGACTGGCTTCAGGCCTGCCCTGGGACTGCTACTTCCCCTGCTGACTGGGGGAGCAAGGAGGGCGCCTTCAGACGGGTGTCTTGAGTGGGACCGGTCCTCTTCCAATGCTCACCACTGCGAGACGCTGCTTTCAGGGCCGAGTGGGTGACGCTCCTGTGCTCTGCTGGGAGAACACAGCCAGGAATTTCTGAGCGATGCACCAAGGGCTTTTGATGAGCCGTTGGTCATGAGAGCAAAGGCAGAGCATGAGGGCTTTAACCGGGAACCCTCCTGTACGTAAATACCCTTGAGAAGTCGCTGTTAGGGGGCCGGAGTCTCTGTCGGAGAGCTGGCACATGGGATTTCAGGTGTCTGATTATAAGTGAAATCCTGCAGGCTGTTCTTCTCTTCTCTTACCGGTGATCAGCGTTACGGTCGGGCCCGGTGGCCCAGGTTAGGGTGCGGGCGCTGTTGTGCTAGGAGCTGTACAAATGTGTCCTAGGTTCCTTACTGCCTGGGTTAATGAGGAGCCGCCACAGGTGACGGGAGCAAATGAATGGCGGGGGGAGGAGGGCTTACCATGCTAGAAGCACGTTGGTGCATAAGACCCGGGCTGATGGAACGAAGCTGAGGCTCTCCAGGGCCGGCTGCCTGGCACAACGGCCTCCCTAGTACTGTGAGTGCTGATCTCGTGCCGGGCTTCTGACGCCACGGCTCGGCCGGTGGTGGCCTGGGGAAGTGGTAAGGATGTGTGCCCCCACGCCAGCTGCAGCAAGAAGAACCTTGTGCAAAGCAGGCCCTGCTGCCGACGTAGGCTGAGCCCAGCGGGGAATGGCGTGGGCTGGGTGCAGAGGCTGTCCTGGGCCAGTTCCCCCTGCAGGCTCCCTGCCTGGGGCGGGACTCACCCCCATGCCGCTGTGATTGCAGCAAGCGGATGGCGGAGAGCGAGCTGACCAGATCCATGAACGAGTTCCTCACCAAGCTGCGGGACGACCTGAAGGAGGCCATGGACACCATGATGTGCAGCAAGTGCCAGGGGAAGCACAAGTAGGTGCTGGCGTTCGGTGCCGGCTTTAACCCCTCGCTTGCAGCCCTGGTGTCCCGAGCGTTGCCCCTCCATGGGGTCTGGAGCTCAGGAGTGGGCCTGGCCCTGTGTGGCGGCCGGAATGGCTCAGCCAGACAATCCTGCAGATGGTGGGCTAGTCCTGGCTTCCCCAGGTAGCTGCACTCAAGGCTACGGTGCTTTGGTGCGGGTTGTCCCAGAGCGTCCTGAGAATTTGGGGTGCTGTGGGAGGGAGGATGCATCCCTCTGGGACGTGACGTGGCAGAGCTGGCCCCGCTCAAACGGTGTCTGAAAATCTCCCTGCTGCTCTAGGAGGTTCGAGATGGACCGAGATCCGCTCAGCGCTCGCTACTGCGCCGAGTGCGGCAAGCTTCACCCTGCCAAGGAGGGAGACTTCTGGGCCGAATCGAGCATGCTGGGGCTGAAAATCACCTACTTCGCCCTGATGGATGGGAAAGTCTATGACATCACAGGTACGGGGGGCGTGCGTGGGGCCAGGATGTGCTGCCTGACCAGATGTTTGCCAGCCCCTTGAATTGCAGTTACCCCAGGCTGATTAACCTGTGTTTGAACCGACCTCTGCTCCTAATGGTTCAGGGACTAGCACTCCTCCCCTTCGGGATCGGGATCCTGAGCCCAGCTGGAGAGGAGGATGCCAGCCCTGGGTGGGGGTGTGGCTGCCTGCTGCTTGCCCCGGGCCGTGTCATGGCTCTGGAGCTGCGATGGCTGTGGTTGCTTCCTGCGCTGAGCTAAGGTGGCCTCCCGCCGGCTGACGGTTTGTCCTGCCTGTCTGTCTGCAGAGTGGGCCGGCTGCCAGCGGGTTGGAATCTCTCCTGACACCCATCGCGTCCCGTATCACATATCGTTTGGATCAAGGAACTCCGGCTTAGGTGGACGCCAGAGGTTGGTACTGGATGCTGTTCGGGTTCCTTCATGCTCTCGCCTTGGTCTGAGTGGGTGGGGATGGGTCAAATCTCCAATCTTGAGCACTTCTGGGGGAGCTGTGGCTAGCCATGAGTTCCCTCTGGCATCCCCCTTTCCCCCCATCAGAGGGCCGAAGGGAGCTGAGTTACTCAGTGTCCCCTGGGAGTCTCCTAGATGGGGTCAGCAAAGCTCCCCCCTTTCCTCATCGTGCTATTGCTGGGCCCTGGAGCAGTGCCCCCTTGTGGCAGAGTACTGCACTGCTGCTTTAAACCATGTGGACTGAGGACAGGTTCTTCTGTACAGTTAACAATCCCCCTTTCTGTGGCTGTTGGAGGAACGTCCCCCCGGGTCCTTGCAGATGTGTTTTAAACCAGTGCTGCACAGCAATCCATCATCTGTCGCTCCGTTCTGTGTTTCTAGCTGCCTCCCTCATTGGGTGGAAGGGTCACGGGAGCGCTCTGATCCCAGAGACTCCTGCCAAATGGCATCCAATGCTGCTGACGTTAACAGGAGGGCAGGTCACTGAGCCCCTGGCAGGATCTGGCCCCTTAACAGCCTCACAGCTCCCTCGCTGTGTGGGTGCTCTCCCTGGCGAGGAGACTGGGAGTGGAGTGACTTTAGAGTCCATGACAGGGCTGGGAATAGAACCCAGGAGCCCCTGCAAACCCACTTAGACCCTCACTGCCTCCCTGAGGTGGGGACAGAACCCAGGAGTCCTGAGTGCCGACATCCCCCCCCAACCCACTAGCCCATGCAAAGCTCCCATGGCTGGCTATAGAACCCAGGAGTCCTGACTCCCTGCTTTAACCACTAGACCCCATTGATCTGCCTCTTGACACCCAACTACAGGTGTAATTGCCGTGTCTATAAACACTTGTTTTCCCCCAGAACTGCCTCTGAAGGCAGCCCCGCCTCGGCTGCAGACCTGCAGGACTTCTTCAGCCGCATATTTCAGGGGACCCCGGGGCAGATGCCCAGCCCCCAGGCAGCAGCTACTCCTGCTCCAGCCCCGAAGACAGAGAGTGCAGCCCCAAAAGGGGACTCGAAGCAGAAAAGGCGGAAGAAAGTGCGCCGTCCCTTCCAGCGCTGAGGAGCGGCATGGCCAGTGCGGGAGAGTAACCGGGTGGGGGCCGCTTTGAACTCGGCCTGGCAGGAGGCCACAAACACTGACAGGAAACGAAGCTCCTGTGTGCGTTCCAGCAGGCAGCTGGGCGCGTCCCGGGCTCTAGGTCGGGCACTAAAAGGGCTCTTTACAAGAAGAAGAATCTATTTTTTTCGTTAGATATTTAAAAGCCAACCAGGCGTTTGGGGAATTTCCTGCTGACGCCGTTAACTTCTAGCGTAAAGAACCAGACCCAGTGATACCAAAGAACTCCAGCGGGGGGCGCCCTGCAGGATCCCTGGAGACACCAGCCCAGGGTGTGTGGAAGGAGGGTCTCTCTGCTGGTGTGGGGTGGGGAAGCTGGACAGAGCCATGGAATCTCTTCAGGGTTACTTTAAAAATCAGGGGATGTTTCATTTCCATGAAGGCCACACCTGGGATCCATTGGGAGGTGGCCATGTCCCTTCCATCCGCCTGCCCCCCCTTTTCATGTTCAGCTCCCCTTCATTCCCCCGCCCATTGACGTCTGCGTCTCGCTGCCCTCTGAGAGCTATAACCCCTCAAACACAGTGACTGAGCAGGCTCCCTTAGAACTGAGTTGTGATTTGGCCTCCTAAAGCTTCTGTAGCAGATCGGATTCTTGACCCCTCCCGCACCAAGCGTTAAACCCCAGGGCCGGAGGGCGGCTTGCTCAGCTCACAGCTGACTGGAGAACGCTCCTAGGGAGCAGCCTGGCTTTGGCCCTGGGAGACCAGACTGAGTCCTTTGTCTAACTCTTGCAGGGTGTTACGCATACCTGCTCCTGGAGCCAGTGCATCTCTGTGCTCTCAGGGGAGCGGCTGGGGAAGCCTGTTGCCCCAGAGATGAAATGAGGCAGGGGTGGGTTCTCCCTGGGGTATAACTGGCTCTGTTCCCAATGGGCAGGTAGCACATGGTGGCCTCTAGCTTCATGCTTATCCCCTCCATCGGGTTTTGGTTGCGAATTTCCCCTGGGCCCTGCTTTCCTGCCAGCTGGGCTCGGCCATAGTCCTGAGCCTTGGGCGAGGTTTCTTGGCGCTCAGCAGTGAGATGCTGTCTTCACAAGTCTCCTGATCTGTGCGGCCAGTATTGAATGTACTGTTCCCAGGGATGCTGGCTGCTGCCAGCCGCTCACATACGTGGGGACTTGACTTTCCAAAGAAGCAAGGTCAAGTTTGTAGGCCCGGCCCCAATCCATCAAAAAGCTGGTCTGTTTCTGCTGGGCCATGCAAGCTCCTGTGTTAGACAGGTCTGTAACTGTCCAGCCTCTTACTGAAGGCTTGGTCTTGGGTTTTACCAGCGGGTTCCTCTTTGTCTGTACATATCTCTATTTAATCCCCCATGCGATAAATCCAGCTCAGTACCCGAGAGCAGACAGGGGAGTGCTTTCCCCCCCTTCCCCATGCAGTGTCAGTCAGTTCCATGTATTACACCTCGGCTTTCTGTAGGCACTTTCTGTAACCTCCATAGGTTTGCTCTTTCGGTCGCTAACGTGCACCCAGCTCCCGGAGCTGCTGCTGAATTACTTTAACCCCAGCTGGAGTAAAGCTGATTTTTAAGTTGTGCCAGGAACTAAGACTCATTTTACTTGTCAGGTTGTTTATGGCATTCCACTGCTGAATTTCCAAAACGAATTGGATTTAGGGTAGGGCCTACACAAACAATTGTGTGGGTGTGAGCAGAAAGCTCTGCTTTAGGATTAAAGTGGTGAGTGTATATTAAACAATTACCTATCCCCCTGCACAATAAACCCTAGTAGGTTTACATAAGAGTATTCTCTTCACACCCAACTTGTGTATAGACACCACTGTGCAGCTGTGAAAAAGGGGGACCTAACAAGCAGGAGGCCTGGCTGCCGCTAAAGCTGGATTTTGGGCTAGTGGAAGAAAACTAGGACAGTACCTCAGGCACTCGTCCTCATTTATCAAAATTGTCTCACAGTGACACGAAGCAGCAGGTGCCAAGCTGGGGGCGGACACACTAAATCTTAGTTTGTGCTGCCTTTGTCTGTTAACTAACACCTGGTCAGGCCACACGGGTGAGGTCAGGTATTTCCTCATCCCCTTCCTTAGAATGACAAGACTACACTCTTTAAAACAAACCCTCCCAGCTCAGCCTTCCTCTAGGAGCTTTGTTATTCGAGCCCCTTTTCGTTATTTGAAGGGTGTGAGGGGAACCACGTGGCTGGCTTCTCCATCAGACTTTCCCCGCAGGTGTCACTCACCTGCAAACCCTGATTCCTCTTCCCAGAGTGAACTGTGGGCAGCAGGACTGAACGACACAGGGACCAGGGCTGCAGAGCTCTTTGCCTCTGGCTACCTGGGTCTAAGGGCAACTGAGCTGGGAGTGAATCTCAGCATCACATGGCTAATGGGGGAGTGTTATGTGAAATGAATCAAGGGTCTTTAGCTGGTTCCTTGTGGACGTGCATCCATGTCCCTAAAAATCCCAGCTATGGTGGGTGCAAATGTGGCGGCTTCAGAGAGGGCAGCATGATTGTATGCAGGACCGCAGGGCCTGACCGGACCCCTGAGGAGGTGCAAGCTGTGCTCCCTCTGAGGCGAGGGGGCAGCTTGGACTGTTTCTGCCAGGGCTTTACCTGGGCTGCAGAGGTGCCCACAGCTGGCACCCCATCCCCTCTCCTGGGCTCAGTTACCTAGAGCTGAGCAGGCAGACGGTAGCTCTAGGTTTGAAGTTGGTGGGAGGAGGAAGCAGTATTTAACATGGGGCCAATCACAGTCACTGGTGCACAATGGATGAATGGTCAGTGTAAAGCCCTGTAATCCTGCTATGCATCCAACTGATCATCTAGAAGGGCCAGGAAGGGAGCTAATCATAAGAACGGCCATACTGGGTCAGACCAATGGTCCCGTAGCCCAGTGTCTTGTCTTCAGATAGTGGCAGGTGTCAAGTGCTTCCAAGGGAGTGAACAGAACAGGGTAATCATTGAGAGATCCAGCCTGTCTTCCAGTTCCAGATCTGGCAGTCAGAGGTTTAAGGACACCCGGAGCATGGGGCTGTGTCTCTGCCCATCTTGGCTAACAGCCGTTGATAGACCTCTCCCCCATGAACTTAACTAATTCTTTTTTTGAATCCAGTTATAGTTTTGGCCTTCACCATATCCCCTGGCAAGGAGTTCCACAAGTTGACTGTGCGTTGTGGGATCCATTGTTGGTTTTAAACCTGCTGCCTATTAATTTCATTGGGTGATGCCTGGTTGGTTTGTTATGAGAAGGGATAAATAACACTTCCCTAGTCACTTTCTTCACACCTTTACAGACCTCTATCATATCCCCACCCCACAATCTCTTTTCCAAGCTGAGCCATCCCAGTCGTCATTAATCTCTCCTCGCCTGGAAGCTCTTCCCAATGGAGATCCACCATGAGCTCTCACCCATGGAGACCCAGGGCTGCTGGGGATTTGCTCTCTAGTTCTCAGCTGCAAAGGACACCGTTGCTGGTAGTGCCTGTGTGACCCCAAACTGTGCATTAAGGGGCCTTGGAAATACACCCGGAGGGAGCCACTCATCCGGTAACGTTCTAGCTGCAATCACGGGGCAGCAAAGGAGGGAGCTCCAGCATTGGAATGGCCTCAGTCTGTAAGCTCATGTCTTCTTGTTGGCTCCTCTCGGGCAGCTGCCACAGCCACCTTGCTGCTCCTTACCCCGTCATGTTCAAGGGGGAGTTTATCTGCTGCTGGGCTGGCAACCTCCTTAGCCTGTCTTCTCATCATGAGCGAGTGCAGCAAAGCTTACCTGGGCAGATGCCAGAGCCTCTCTTTCGCTGGGGACTCCCTCCCTGCACACTGAAAGCCACAGGCTCACCACTGCAGCTGTGGCTTTGAGCCGAGCATGCACAGACAAGCAGCCACGCCCCAGGGCACCTACCTGGTCTCACCTGCCAGCTGGCTCTGTTCTTTGCTCCCCTTCTGCGGCTGGGCTGCCTAGCTCCGTTCACCCTGGGGGAGCCAGAAGCCGTTCCCTCTCTCCCCTGCCTCCGAGCAGCTGAGCTCCTGTCCATGTGCTCCTGCAGCCTCTCTGCACTAGTGGCGGATTGGCTGGAAGCGCATCTGCTTGGGCTGCTGCGGGGTAGAGCTGCCTTAAGATGCTTAAATACGTTTTGCAAACAAGTCTCGGACAATCAATCAATCAATCACTCACTCTTCCTGACCTGTGTCGCCATGTGTGTTCTCGGTTCATCTCCTTTGTCCTGAGGGCTGAGCACCGAGGTTTTCAAGCTGATTGTATAGCTCTTTCTTACCACTTTTGTTAAATTAAAATACGATTTGAAGAAGCCTGTCTCCTCTGCGAGGTGGGGAAAGGAAGGAGGAGTGGTTGTGGGATCCACTCCATATCCTCTCCCACCAGTGAATATCTTCTGTTCTTTACCGTCACCCCGGCTGATTCCTCTAAGCCTAGGTGCAAGCCTAAGCCCCTTGCAAGAACACCACTTTTGGCTCTAAAACGTCTTTATTACAGTAGAAGTTTATATAAAACACAGCTGGGGAGGCTGCAGAGGGGCTATATCCTCCCTGCTGGGCAGCAGCTCTCCCCTCTCGCAGTTACATGAGCAGTAGACAGCTGCCAGGGTAGCTCATGTGACACTTACACCCCCTCCCTCCTCACAGCTCAGCTGCCTCTCTCTCTCCACCCAAACAAAAGATAAAGCCCAAATACCGATGATTATTAGGGAGGGTAACTTAATCCCCTTGCAAAATAATCCCCACAAGTGGCTCAAGCAGGGGCTGGGCTCTCGCGTACACCGCCGCCCTAGTTCAGTCAGGACAGCACCTTCACGCCGGGCTCCTTACTCCTTTGCCAGAGCAGGAGGCTGGTGGGATGGGCCCTCTCTTCCCTCGCAGCCGGCCTGGCAGTGCTGGGCTCGCTGAGTCTTAGTATTTGTTGATGCCAAAGATGCGCACGCCATGGAACTGGGGCAGCTTGGGGAGGAGGACGCTGAGGAGGGACGTTGTGTTGATTATAAAATGTGCAGGGTCGTATTTGGTATAAAAGCTGGTGAGGAGGTAACTGGAAGAGAGACAGTGGCAGGATTAGTTCTGTGGCCATCCAGCCCCCAGCTGGGCTGGCGGCACATGAAAGCTCTTTCTGAGGCTGGATTGACAGCAGAAGCAGTGATGCAAACTTCCCAGCCAATGCACCTCACGCCTGACGCAGAACCATTTCCCCGGGAGGGGGGAGTGGGGGCAGCATTCAGTCACTAGAGCCCACCTCTGTGCCGCCAGCCATGGGGCCAGCTGCTAGCAGTCGGGGTGCGTAGTGCACAAGCCTTCAAGGACTACCTGATGCCCACTGGTTCATTTCAGGCCCCAGAGCTTGTGCCCTCCGGTTGCAATAGTCAGAGGGCAGTCACCTAGCCAAGGCCTGCAGGGCTCTGGCCAGTTCCATTGAAAAGCGCCGTGCTCTATAGCCGAGGTGGCTTCTCCCTGAGCCATTCACGCCTGCTCAGCTAAAGCTGGAGCCTTGGATAGGGTGCTTCTGGGCTACGCTGGGGTATTGGAGAGGAGGGGAACTGCAGTGAGCCCCACTGAATGCCTGGGAGCGGCAGCTCTGGGCAGGTTTGGAGCACTCCTACCCCTCCAGAGCAGGCAGGTCCTGGAAATGAAACACCACTGGCAGCTGACCTGCCGCAGCGGGAACTGACACTCACAGAACTACTGGCGAGATGCTGAGGAACTTGCGGGAGGAGGTGCACTGTGTCCCATAGTCTATCTGTTCCCAGTGCGTGAGCAGGCGATCCTTGCCCTGGTCCGGCGTCTCAAACGGGGTTCCTTTCACGGTGTGAAGAAACCAGTACATAACCTGCAACATCCATGGTGAGAAGGGAGGATGTAAGGAGAGGGCCTGGGTCCTTATGCTGTTGTATCATTAACACAAGAGGGGGGCAGGGATTGGACAGGATACAAAGCGAAAGGGCAGCTGAGCTGTGGAACTCATTGTTACAGGAGGCCAGAGTCAAACACCACGTCTGGGTTTAGAAAAGGGCTGTCTGGGCAGGTAAGTTCTCCCTAGGTAAAATGACTTGCCTAAGAGGGTGGCAGCTGGCAACAGAACTCAGGAGCTCTTGCTCCTAAACTAGGCAAAGGATAACGAAATGTCATGTGTCAGGCCATAGCTGATCATCAGCGGGGGTCAGGACAGGACTTCCTATATTGCCTTAAGCTTTCCCAAATACAGCACCCTCTATAGCTCCATCCCTCTGAGCGCTGACCCAGCAGGGAGGGACTGGGCTCCTCTAGGTCCAGTGGACAGGGAGCCGAGTCTAACCCTGCTCTTTCTAGCCGTGCAGGAAAACGAGCCGGGAGGCTGAGATTTGACTCACCAGGTTGTGTATAACATTAGTGAGGGTCCAGACCACTGGAATGCTGAAGAATGGGATGCTGAGGAGAACGATATGGAGAATTCCCACTGAGATCACATAGGCCAGCCAGATGCCACGGCTGTTCATCACCCGGGTGTTGGGGTTCACCTCGCTGTGGGCCACCCCAACATTCATCCTGAAAGAGAGACAGGGGGTGTGGGAGAGGAGTCAAACATTACTCATCTGAGACGACGAGTTGTTCTGATTCCGCCACGCGCCTGATGCCGTCCTTGCTCGGGATCACGGCTTTCTGCACATGCCCATCCCGGGTTTCTTTCTAATACTTTGTCCTTCTGCAACATCTTGCAGCCAAGAGTCCCCAGATGTTTTATAAATATTAATGCATGAATCCTCACAGACCCCGGGCTGGTTGGTAAGTCTCTGTATCCGCATCTTACTGGCAGAACATCAAGTCACAGAGAGGGGAAATGACCGGCCCATGGCCACAAACGGAGGTAGCGGCAATGAGAAGTGGGACCCAGGCATAGCTGCCTCCTTTAGCCACTAGACCCCACTCCCTGCCCAGAGCTGGGGAATAGAAGCCAGGCATCCTGACTCCCAGCCCCCTCCCCTCTCATCCACTGGGCGGCACTTGTTAGTGACTCTGGAAACCCCCCCAAGCAAAGCTGAAATTGCAGGGACCCGATGAGTTGCTTTTATTCTATAATTCAGGTCTTAGTTTCTCTCTATCCTTGTGGCCATACTGCCCTGCTTCCCCAATACCTACTGCTCATCCTGCATCCCATGTCTTCCTCCCACTGCTCCTCCTCTCAGCCCTTATATGGCACCTCACCCCTTCCAGTAGAATAATACCACCACCTAGTTCTTTAAATCACACTTTCCGTCAGTGGATCTCAAAGCTCTTTACAAAGGAGGGCAGTATCATGCTCTCCATTCAACTGATGGGGAAACTGAGGCACGGAGCGAGGAAATTACTTGCTCAAGGTCACTGAGCACGCCAATGGCAGAGCCAGGAACAGAACCCAGGTCTCCTGAGCCAGAGCTCTAGCCATTAGTACTTTTATAGGGGTTTGGGCACTGCCTCCCAGTTAGAAATGGGTCCAAGAACTGGCCTCTTGCCGGAACCACTAGACCAGGGGTCTCAAACACGCTGCACGCAGGCCAGAGTTATTTGATGCGGCCCGCCAAGCTTCCTGCCCCCACCGTCCCCCTCCCCCCAGCGCATCGCGTCCCCGCTCCTCTGCCTACCTCCAGGCACTTCCCACCCCCAAATAGCTGTTTGGTGCTTGCCAGGAGGGAGGGGGAGGAGGCAGAGCAGAGGCGGGGCAGGGATTTGGGGAAGGGGTTGAAATAGGGGCAGGGAGGGGGTGGAGTTGGGGGAGGGGAAGGGGCAGAGCCTCATGGAAGAGGTGGAGTGGGGCTGGGGGCAGCGAGGGGGCGGTCAGAGATGCGGTCCTCGGGCCAATGCGTTAGTGTCCTCATGTGGCCCTCGTGGTGATTTGAGTTCGAGACGCCTGATCCAGACTGTGCTCTTACCCTTGCGGCCCCCTACAGGCGCCTCCGCCCCCCACCCCCAGGTGCCCCGCCCCCACCATAGCTCCCTGCCCCCCACCCCCAGGTGCCCCGCCCCCTACATTGCTCCCTACCCCCCACCCCCATGTGCCCCGCCCCCACCATAGCTCCCTGCCCCCCACCCCCAGGTGCCCCGCCCCCACCATAGCTCCCTGCCCCCCACCCCCAGGTGCCCCGCCCCCTACCATAGCCCTGCCCCCTATATTGCTCCCTACCCCCAGCTGCCCCCCCTACAGGCAGGCCCCTATAGCCGCCCTTCCCCCTTCAGAGCCCTCGGGCCCCTATAATAGACCCCCCCACCTGGCGGCTGTTGCTGAACCTCCACACAGCTCCCCCGGCTCGTCTCCAGGAAGTGCCACTGCCTGCGCCCCACCCCCGTTGCCGCTCGCTATTGGCTGCCCACCTCCGCGTTTTGCGTACCTATTGGCCAGCGCCGTCGTCGCTCACCTCTGTCCCCGCCCCTGCCTCGGTGGCTACCAATAGGAAGCCTCAGGGCCGGGTGCCGCTGGGCCAGTAGGAAGGCGCGATATTGAGGGGTAGGCTGGGCGCCTGGTCAGGAAGAGCGCGGGTCATTGGGCGGCGGGCGCTCGGGGTGGGCGGGGCCAGGCGGGAGCGACCTGAGGCGGCGGCAAGATGGCGGCGGAGACCGTGGAGCTCCACAAGCTGAAGGTAACGGAGGGAGGCGCACCGAGGGGTCGCGCCTCCCCGGCCCCCCCCCCCCCGCTCCCATAGCAGGTGGGGCCTGGCCCCCGGTCTCCGAGGAGCCTAACCCCTCCCCCCACCTGCGGGACAGGCCGAGAACCTCCCCCCCCCCGGGCCGCCTCCGAGCGCGGAGCTCCCGCCGGCAGCACGTGCGTGTCCCCCTCCCTGGGGGCTGACCCTCGCCGCGCCTCTGGGCGGGCTCCCGTCCTGGGGGCGCCTGCGGGCCCCAGCCCCTAGCGGGGGCATCGCAGGGGGCCGCGCGGCTCCCTCCCCGTCCCACGGGTGCCCCGGCTCCGGGCCGTTCCGTGCCCCGGGCGGCTCGGGGTCCCGCGGGAAGGAAATCAGGAGACGCTCACCAAACCCTGGGCCAGTAGTAATCTCCCGAAGCCGTGGGCCGGACACCCACCTCCAGTGCTGCTGCTGCTGAGAAACCCCTCCCGCCGCCGGCGAGTGCGGGAAGCTGCGGCCACTGGCAGCCTCGTCCCCCAAATATGGGATTTCCACAGTATATTGGGGCTTCGGAAGGTGGTCCCTCTTTTAGCTGGTTGTGGTGAGCTCCGCCGCCTCTTAGGGTGTGCTTGCTGTTGCCTTCACACACTAGCTCTAAAAACGCTTAAATGCGCATTACTTTTACTGAAGCAAAAGAATAAGGATGGGACCTGATTACAGGGTAGCCGGATATCAATCATTGCACATCAGGTGCATATATTAACCTACCCAAAATAACCCACATTCTGTGTTTTCTCAGCATGTCCTCTAGTCTTTGTCTTAGTAAGAAATATCACCAAACCTGTATGCTGCTAATAAACAGGCCTGTCAAAATTCTGCAGGGGAAGAAACTTGGATAGCAAGATGTTTGACTGTAATATAATCTTGCAAGGATTGCAATTGAAGCCTGTATTTAGGACTCTTAAAATTAGCCTGGGCAGACCACTAGAAAGAATTCCTTGGGGGATAATCTTGCATTGGGCCCAGGCAGATGGACTGGTTAATCAAATGGCTCTTTTGTCTCTAACTTCTGTGGTTTCAATAACGTGACTATGGTGTCATACAGAAGGACCTTTCATCTTAATGTCTCTGAAAGAGTTAAACAGAGGCACATATTTTGATTTCTTAGATTTGTGGGGAAACAGGGAGATCAATAAATCATTGGCACGGTTGAGGGTAGATTCAAGGAGTCCGGACTCTGTTTTCTCCTCTAACTACTAGAACACACTCCTCTCAAAACCCAGCAGTCGTGACTCCCAGTCCCTGGGCTCTAGGCATCATCTCCTGTATGCTCTTATCTTCAGAATTTTCAATTGGCTATTACGATAACACTAATGGTAGCATGTAGTGATTGGAAGTTCTTCGTATCTTGGGTATTTTGGGGTGAGTAGGAAGGTTTGGTTATACTTAAGGAGTGTGAATAGCGAGATTGTTACTATAGAACAATGTAATTTTTCTGCTGTTTTTGTGCAACCTGGGGTGTAATGTCTGCAGCAACGTTTCTGTTCCAGTCCCCAGAGCAACTCAGAATCTGCAGGATGTAAAGCAGTTCTCAGGGGAAGTACAGCACAGGTTCAGACCCTCTGTTAATAATGCATCTTTTGTCTTTCTCAAGTTGTTTTTGTCCAAGGATTGTCAAGTGTCCATCTACCTCAGAGGGCTTGAGGCATTTTACAAATGGGAGAAATGGAGGCACAGATAGAATTACAGAATTGTGATGGAAAAATTCTAGTAGATTATCTGACTCCCTTCTAGTGCAGCACTGTTCCCTTCTGGTACATTTTCTGTGGAATCCTAGATGTCAGGGGTAAAGTAAATATCAAGGCTACACAAAGGGAGCCAATGGAAAAAGCTGCAAAGAACCCAGTCATTGACCCCTGGTCCCCCTAGCTCTAGCCATTAGACTATTACCTTTTCTTTGTCAGTGCCAATGCCTTTGGTTTATCTAGTCTGCTTATTGGTTCCAGAGTGGCAGCCATGTTAGTCTGTATCTGCAAAAAGAACGAGGAGTACTTGTATCAGAGGGGTAGCCGTGTTAGTCTGGATCTGTAGAAGCGACAAAGGGTCCTGTGGCACCTTATAGACTAACAGAGGTATTGGAGCATAAGCTTTCGTGGGTGAATACCCACTTCATCGGATGCAAGCAGTGGAAATGTCCAGGGGCAGATAGATATAAGTACTTGAGGAGTACTTGTGGTACCTTCGAGACTAACAAATTTATTTGGGCATATGCTTTCGTGGGCTAAAACCCACTTCATCAGATGCATAGAGTAGAACATATAGTATGAAACAGAGAACATGAAAAGATGGGGGTTGCCATACCAACTCTAAGAGACTAATCAATTAAGGTGGGCTATTATCAGCAGGAGAGAAAAAAGTTTTGTAGTGATAATTGTTTGCTTGTTTTGATCCTTTTGCTTTGGTGGTGTTCCTCCTGTTCTTTGCAAACTTGGATGAATTAAGTATGCTAATGGAAAGTCTCTTCTGGTACGCAGCTTGCTGAACTGAAACAAGAATGTCTTGCCCGTGGCCTGGAGGTGAAAGGAAACAAACAGGATCTTATAAACAGACTCCAGGCCTACCTTGATGAACACGGTGGGTAACATGTTGGGCTGGAGCAAGCTTTGCCGTTCGAAAGCCCCTCTAGCAAGGTTGACTCAAGGCCCAGCTGTGGCCTCTTTGTTTTTACAGGAATTTTGAACTATCCCTAATTGGTTCCTTTTTATAGGATTCTAGCTGTTGTGAACAGTCCCCATTACATGGGTTTGCTGTGATATTCTTGGAATAAGAGCTGTCCTGTGGCTGTAGCCTCTGAGAATCTCCCTGATGAGACAGTCCTCAGAATTTTCTTGGTGATAGGCCCAATTCATCAGGTGTTCATCATGTGGAGCTCCCATCCAAGTCTGTGTATGGAGAGTGACTGTAATATTGAGTGATTCAAGGTGTATTATTTTCTTCTTTGCTCTCAATTCCCACCCCCTAAAACACCCCAAATTTATGAAGTGTCTGTGTATACATTTTGTATAACACAGAGCTTCTCCAAAACAATTCCTAGAGTATATGCTTACATATTGTGGTGATGGGCCTGATGTAAGAACCTGAATAGAATCTTTACAACATTAACTTACTTATTAGTGTGGAGGACATCAGCCTTCTAGGAGTTAATCTCTCACTAATCTGTGGATTTTTTAAAAATTCTTTTAGCTGAAGAAGAAGCAAATGAAGAAGATGTTTTGGGAGAAGAAACAGAGGTAAATCCTATTACTGTGAGCAGATTATCATACCGTCATTCTATTTTAGGTTTAGCTGTGTACCGGTTTGCCTGACGTCATCTGATCTTTGGGCAGTTTCCAACTCGGTGGCAATGTACAGATTAATTACTCTATATCATGTCAATCACTGTCGCAGTTGTGGGGAACTCCACCGTGTATGAACTGTAGCGTATTTGACATTGTTACTAATGGGGTTTCTTGGGGATTGCATAATCTTGATTTGTGGCTGACATTACATAATTGGACTCTTTTAATACTAACCCTAAGTATGAAATAAACTGAGTTAGTTTTAGGCCTCACTCGCTGAAGGGCAGATCTTATCAACTGGAAAATATTGTGCTTAAGAAAAGCACTTGGTTTTTGTGCTTTTACATAGTGCTGTACAAGTGAGTGGACACAGGCATAGCCAGATTGCCTGAAGAAGTGAGCCTCAAAACTAAGGACTTGCACTCCGAGAGAGAGCAAAGAGCTCACCCCGGGGGGGACCAGTTAGTGTTAGGAAAACTAGTCTCTTTAGGTATTTTTATCTACTCCCAAATGTCACGTTCCTTGTTACTAAGTAAATAGATATCTGTGTGTGAATATATATCCCTGTGGGTTTATTTTAAGTACTAACACTTACGAAACCTGCTAAGACGTCATAAAAAGACCCAGCATAAATAATAAGGTCCTTGAGCTTCCCCACAAGCCCACAGGAAAAGTAGAGCCAAATACATCTATTGCCAATGACATCTAGGTTAAATTCGGACCTGACATATCCGGTGCATCTCTGCTGAAGTCAAAAGAGTTGCATCTTTGTATGTAATCTCTAGATTTGGCCCCATGTCTTTGTTTTTAAATACATTGTGATTTAGTTGTTTGTTATTGCACTTTACGTTTTCAGTGTCTATAGAATTTGTTTCAGTGTAGTAGCCGTGTTAGTCTGTGTCAGCAAAACGAAAATAAGAAAGAAAAACTTGTAGCACCTTAGAGACTAACAAATTTATTTCAGCATAAGCTTTCGTGGGTTAATACCCACTTCATCGGATGCATGGAATGAAACCTAGAATTTAGAAAATAGAATTTGTGTTACTATTAATAATACTATAAATTCAGTTGGGAAAAAAGCTCTAATCCTGCAAACACGTACGAGACTTTACTCATGTGAGTAGTCTTCAGTGTTGCAGAATCATGTCCCAAAATATTACTGTGTGGAGAAGCCGGGGTAAATCTTAGCCCCTTATATCGTGCACGCAAAAAAATTAATTGCAATTAAAAAAATTCATCACAATTAATCGCAGTTTTAATCGCCCTGTTAAACAATAGAATACTGATTGAAATTTATTAAATATTTTGGATGTTTTTCTGCATTTTCAAATATGTTGATTTCAATTGCAACACAGAATACAAAGTGTACGGTACTCACTTTATATTATTTTTATTACAAATATTTGTACTGTAAAAATGATAAACAAAATATATAGTATTTTTCAGATCACCTCATATATGTACCATATTGCAATCTCTTCATCGTGAAAGCGCAACTTACAAATGTAGATTTTTTTTTGTTACATAACTGCACTCAAAATCAAAACAATGTAAAACTTTTGAGCCTACAAATCCACTCAGTCCTACTTCTTGTTCAGCCAATCGCTAAGAGAAACAAGTTTGTTTACATTTATGGGAGATAATGCTGCTTGCTTCTAATTTATGTCACCCGAAAGTGAGAACAGACATTCGCATGCACTTTTGTAGCCGGCATTGCAAGGTACAATATTTACGTGGCAGATATGCTAAACATTTCCATGCTGATGACGCTCGTTAAATAATACACTAATTAAATTTGTGACTGAACTCCTTGGGGGAGAATTGTATGTCTCCTGCTCTGTGTTTTACCTGCATTCTGCCATATATTTCATGTTACAGCAGTCTCGGATGATGACCCAGCACATGTTGTTCATTTTAAGAACACTTTCACTGCAGATTTGACAAAACGCAAAGAAGGTACCAATGTGAGATTTCTAAAGATAACTACAGCACTTGACCCAAGATTTAAGAATCTGAAGTGCCTTCCAGAATCTGATCAGGATGGGGTGTGGAGCATGCTTTCAGAAGTCTTAAAAGAGCAACACTCTGATGTGGAAACTACAGAACCTGAACCACCGAAAAAGAAAATCAACCTTCAGCTGGTGGCATCTGACTCTCATGATGAAAATGAATATGCATGGTTTTGGATTGTTATCGAGCAGAACCCATCAGCATGGACGCTTGTCCTCTGGAATGGTGGTTGAAGCATGAAGGGGCATGTGAATTTTTAATGCATCTGGCAACGCCGGCTACAACAGTGCCTGTCTCGCTTTCAGGCGACATTGTAAACAAGAAGTGGGCAGCATCATCTCCTGCAAATGTAAACACACTTGTTTGTCTGAGCGATTGGCTGAACAAGAAGTAGGACTGAGTGGACTTGTAGGCTCTAAAGTTTTCCATTTTTTTTAATTTTTGAATGCAATTATTGTTTGTACATAATTCTACATTTGTGAGTTCAACTTTCATGATAAAGAGATTGCATGACAGTACTTGTATTAAGTGAATTGAAAAAATATTTATTTTTACAGTGCAAATATTTGTAATACAAAATAAATATAAAGTGAGCACTGTACAGTTTGTATTCTGTGTTGTAATAGAAATCAATATATTTGAAAATGTGGAAAATATCCATATAAATAGTATTCTATTCTTGTTTAACAGCACAATTAATCGTGATTAATTTTTTTAATTGCTTGACAGCCCTATAATTTGCAAAATAAATGCCCAGAATATAAAATCCAGGCATTTAAATTAACGCTGTATGATAACTATAGATGGCTATAGTGACAGCACTTACCTCATAATGTAAAGTATAGTCTTTTTTATGTAAAGCTTTCAGCTGTTTCCCAATGTATCTATCCTCACAGCACCCTCCTTACAGTACAGTTGTCTGTAGTGTTATCACTGGTTTTATAGATGAGGAAGGTGAGGTAGAGGTAAAGTGACTTGCCTTTATCACCAAGGAAGATTGTTTCAGAAGCAAAACTAGAGACAGGCTTTGCAATATCTACTGAAGGTCAGCAGTCTGGCCCTGGGCTCTGATGACTGGGCTACAGCCCCCTCTAATAAATACTAACACGGCTTTTGCAACAGACAGTTATCCCCCAGCGAGGTGCTCATTGGCCAGGCTACACAGACTCCTGGGGAAGCAGAGTTTGTGCTGCCCTCTGAGTACTCTGAGGAGAGAGGCCAGCAGTGAGACTTCAGAATGTCCATGTGGGATGGCAGCCCAGCAATTTTAGCCTTTATTTTTTTTAGGATCAGGAGGAATCTTAAAGTACATTAAAATGGGTAGATAGGTTCACTCTTGGGCCTCTTAACCTTTAGAGAGACTCTTTCCTCAGGTGTTACTAGGGCAGCTGATGAGATGTTGCAGCTGACAGCCCTCTGGTTTAAAATGAGATAGGTCTGGTGACATGGGACTCTTAAGTTAATTTTCTCCTTGGTTTGCCAGAGTCCGAGATTGTTGATCTTCAGTAGACGTTGCAAAGCCTGTCTCTTTTCCCAGGGACTGGGTGGAAAGGGAAAGTCATATCTGATGTGCAGAGATTCAGGGGGAGAAGGGTGCACTTATTGGGGACATTGTCTCCATTTGAATTCTGTATGTAATGTGGAAGCACCTAGAGCTCTGGGTAGATGTTGTTAAACAATCAAAATCCATAAATGTTGACAGTGTCCCCCCTCCAATGCCTCTTCCTTCCATTCAGTTTACTGGAGTATTAACCTGACCCACTTTCTCAACTAATTGAATTGCAGGAAGAAGAACAGAAACCGGTAGAACCTCCTGCTAAAGAGGAAGAACCTCCTGAAAAATCAGCTGATGTGTATGTTTCTGGGGAATGCATGGCTGTAACTGAGGGGGATATGTCTGGGTGTGGAGACAGTAGCACTGTACAAACACTCACTAGTTCCATAGTACCTGCTTCAAAGGAGTTGAAATCTACAAAGACAAGTATCGTTGTGTGTGTGGAGGGGGCTTAGTGGAATAAACATAAGGTGTGCAATACCTTGGACTCCCTGGAATCACAGGTTCACATCCCAGCAGGGTAGGCTCTGCCTCTCATTCTCCCCTGGCAGATAAACCGACTTCCACATGGACTAAACTGCTTGGATCTTGTGGAGGAGACTTTGAAAAGCAAGGCCCTGTCTGCCCTGTGTGATCACCAAACATCCCTGACACCCGTGAGAGCAGAATTCTGGCCTGGTGTCCTTGGTCTCACCTTGTTGTTGGACTGGCTACTGCTGTCCACCTCAGAGGCGGCTGCATTTCAGGGGAGCTGTGTATAGTTTGTGAAGGATTTGGGGATGAAAGATATGATAGAAATGTGAAATTCATCTGATTTCCAGTCAGTTGGCATAGTTGTCCTCTTCCTTCTCTTGTGACAGTGTCTATGCATTCGCTCAGGCGACCCGCAGTGACATGGAGTCGGATGGAGGAGGATCAGACTAGCAAATTAGTCTCCTCACTATTGCATCCTGCCAACAAGTCACGTCACAGGATGTCTTTCCATGCTTTTTTTCCCTTTAATTGTGGTTCCTAAGCATTTGCTTCCATAGCTCTGAGTTGTTTCCTTATTAATCCACAGACAGTTGTTTGCTCGATGCAGGGGGTGTGATTTAGCAGTTACTGCAGATATAGAATGAACAGGGTTTAGTGCCAGAAGGGAAATAGGAAATTAGCTGCGATTTTTGTTTTTGTTTGGATCTGAGAAGATGCATCATGTCTGTGCAAAGAGAGACCCTCTTTCAGATGAACTGAATGGTGGAGGTTTAAACCCCAGTGCATTACTGCTAGCAAATCCCTGCAACACTGAACTGACTTTCAAAGCCCTTTGCTGCTAACCCTCATCACTCCTTGGCAGGCAAGGAAGTATTTATCCCCCTTATTTTTGTCAGATGGCAAAACTGGGGTGCAGAGAGGTGAAGTGACTTGTCTAAGACCACAAAAGGAGTCATTGTCCCTGCGGCGATTGGCATTCAGGACTTCTTTCCTCCTAGTCCTCTGCTTCGCCCCCACCTCTTGCTACAGGAGGGTGTTTCCAGCATGTGTTTTGCTGTCCTTCATTGCCAGTTACTGTGTGCAAGTAGTCAACATGAGCTTGTTAATGTTGCCCTCTTGACATTCACTCCTGTGCTGTGGGTCAGAACAAAGCCTCACTTAAGCCATCAGGATAGCACATAAATGGTGTATAGGCCTGGTCCTGGCTCTCTGCATAAGTGTGAATTTCACCTTAATTGCCTACATTCATGCTCACACCTGGGCTTTTGGGGATCCTGGAGGGAAGCTGCAGCAATGAGAATGAAGAGCTCTTTAGAGCTCTGCTCTCAATTTCTGCATCGAAATGAGACTGTAGCTCAGCACATTGGCTTGTCGGTGCATGTGAGTAATGTAGTTCAGATGAAACCATGTTCTGGGGCCCCTGCATCTCAGCTGTAAGTTAAAGGTCTTGTAAGGAGACAGGGATAATTCCTCGTGTCCCAACCAACATCCCTCATAACCATAAATCAGGTTCTAATGTCCTTGGCTGCCTGGGAGCTCTGGCTGCATGTGTCATAGCTGAATATTTGCCTGCATGATTGCTGCCTTACCAGTACTTAAATGGTTATTATGAAAGAGAACCAAACTCTCTGATGTACAACTGTCTGCTAAGGTGGTAGAACAGCTTCAAGCTAATTTGAGTTCAGTACTTAATTTTGGACAGCAGGGGGCGTCCTTTATCTGCATCCCAAACAAGTAGCTCCCATGGAGGCTGGAGAGTAACAAGTCCTGGTTCCTGTTCCGAATTGCTTCCTGTGAAAGTGTAATTAAACCATTACTACCTTTCAGGGCATAAAATGGGAAAACTGTCCAGGAATCGGGAACAAAGGCAGCACATTTCTCTAAATGGGAGACCTTAATGAGGCTGGTTATGACCCACTGGTTTATGGGAGTTGTTTGTGGGAGGAGGATGCTGTTTTTTACCCTGGGAACTTCCGAACTTTGTCTTTTCCTCCTTTGTTTTCCCCCTCAAACCTCAGCCCTATTTTCAGAGCATAAACTTTGGAGCACGCCCACTCCATTATACTTGTGTTTAGTCTCTTTGCTGGTCTTCACTGTAGCCAACTGTGCATTGTTAAAGAAGCGTGCATTTGAAATATCGCCAGAGCTGAGGAAGCTGGTGCTGACCTGGTGAAAGTAACCTGTGGCTGTGCCGTGAACTAGAACAGAGCAATCCTTTGTAAAGGAATAAAGCTCTACAGGGGACACAGTCCAGGTTTTGCGCTTCTGATGGGAGCTGAACATTACTGTTGAGAGCCTCTGGGAAATAAGTGATAGGTTAGTCTTGGGTGTGTGGAAGACTTGTGATGCTCTGCATTTCCATATCACCTTTCAAGCAAGCTTCTCAGAGTGCTGTGTGCACGCTGGTTAATCCTCACCTCCCCGCTGTGACTTGGGGAGCATCAACACTTTCCTCAGCGCTGAAGGGACTTCTTCCCTCTCGAGGCTGCATTGGTGACAGAGCTGGGAGTTGAACCCAAGAGTTCTTGACCCCATGGATCTTCTCTGGCAACTAGCCCACGCTTCCTGTCAGAGTCCCTAATGGAATCTAGGAGTCCTGACTGCCAGAGCCCTAACCCACCCCACTAGTCACACTATAGGTAGGACCCATGGGGCCTGACTGTCAAGGCTGTGGCCTCACCAAGAGAGTGCTTACCTCTCTGTCATACCCCTAATCTTGGGTAAGGAGTGTACTTCTATACCTCGTTCTCTTTGGCGCCTCGGTGCCACTCTACACTTGCAAGAGGCTGGATAGGCGCTGGTGTCCTGGGGTGACGGCTGAGGGTGCTTGCGTTCTGTAGACCATGAACGCGGTGATGGTTGAGATGTGTTGGTTATACTTACCGAGGTGGAGGGAGGCAATCCAGTATCTCTGCTATTGGGACATATTATCTTAAACTAACAGGAATTCTCTGTTTGGAAATTAGATTGGTGAGTGTAGGTTCCTGGCTCTGATCCATTTATCTTTTCCTCCCCCAATCTTCTAGGGGTGCAGAAAAGAAAGTGGTGAAAATAACATCAGAAATACCGCAGATGGAGGTAAGATTCCTGTCACCACCCCATCCCTTCCCTCCTTTTAGGGGTATCTGTTTTAACCTGTGTGTGTGTTTTCACATTTGGGGACCCTCCCTTAAGTTCCTTATCAGTGTTTCCAGTGTAAACTCTTAGGTTTTTCAGGGCTTTATATTGTGATGGAGTTGCTTTAGGCTGCAGATTGTCTTTAAGAGATATCAAGCTCTTGGTGCATTTCATTTTGACACCAGTTTTTAAGGTCTATTCCTGTCAGTCATCTGTCAGTGTATGTCACTTTCCTTTCTTCTGTCTCATTTCTGCCACTTTATTCCTTCTTGCCAACAATCATCACAGGCCACGCATCAGTGCCACCTGCCTGGCAGCAGAAAGCTGGACATAGAGCTAAATTCATCCCTAGTTTGTAACTTTATTGCAGTCAATGGATGAACCAGTCCATGGCATCTGGTGAGTTGACTGAAGGGATTGCTAGAGAGGAACTCGAAGACAGACCTACCTCCATTATCACATGGGCTATGTAAGCTGCATCTTTGTTCCTGATGTCTCTAAAGCGATATCACTGGACAGCCGTTGCCAGCTCTGTTAGGCTGATATCCTGGATTCCTCGAGACATGTCAAACTGGAGAGGATAGAGCCCTGCAGAGAGTACGCTGTAGGGAATAATCCTGCTTGGGATGAACTGATGAGTTAACAGATTCTCATCTTTACCTTTTATGATCCTCTCTCTTCTTTTATGCTTACTGGTCTTATTTAAAATACACACACCAGAAGCAGCAGGTGCAGTCCCCTGTGGAAACTTTTTGCAAAATTGTTCAGTCTCCAAAACCCATTCTGCTTCCTCTAATGCTTTTTTCTGTCTTGATTTTTTTTCTCTTGTTCTCTGTAACTCGGGAGTTGGTATGAAAACATGATTTGTGTCTCCTTGCTGGTCAGCCACCACCTTGAAGTTCTAATCTTCTGTTTGTGACATAAACAGCTCCACCGCAACCAGGGGGTGATGTTGCAAATGGAGGATTATGACTTCAGCTGGTGAAGTAATGAGGAGAAATACATAGAAATTGACATGGAGCCAGAACAAATCACGAAGGAGTGTCGTCTTCCACGCTTTGTGGGATGCCTTTGTCATTAGCTGCTTAAACAGCTCATTAAATGCATTTGCTGACATCATACCTACAGCCTTGTTTTCAGTTCCAAACTCTGCCAAGACCCATTCACAAAGAAAACACATTTTTGTCATGTACATTAGTTTCATGTACCTTTTAAATCAAGGTATGTAGACACCTACTGGAGTAGATTTGTGTAGAATGGCATCCCACCGATGTTTCCAGGACTCCTGGGTTCTAGTCCCAGCTCAGCCACTGACTTGCCATGTGATCTAGGGCAAGTCATTTCACCTTCCTGGGCCTCATTGGTCCAAGCGGAATAAAATGCAAGTGTAAAGTAAGAGCATAAGCAAATCACATTTTTTAAAATTCGGTTTTAATACCATAAGGAGCTTAGTGTAACACAGGTTTAGTAAGTAGTTAAGAACATAAGAATTGCCTGGATCAGACCAGTGTTTCATCTGGTCCAATATCCTACCCCCAACAGTGTCCAATACTAGCCCTTTCAGTGGTAGGTGCAAAAATCTGCAGATCAACTGCCCCCTCCTAGCCTGTAATACTCAGGCTGGCGTGTGCTCAGAAGCAGGAGGGTATATAGACCTTCCAAAGCTCTTGTCTGTGGTTTATATTGTTTGCTATAACAACTCTGGATATTCTTGTTGTTCATATAAATATCCAATCCTTTCCAATCGCGCTAAGCTTTTGGCCTAATTCTGCCTTGGGGCCATGAGTTCAGCAGGCTAATGCATGAACAAATATTTCTTGTTATCGATTTTAAACATGTTCCCTTTGTTTCGTTAAACATACTCTTGTTCTTGTGCTACGGGAGAGGGTGAGTTGCAGAGTTTGGTCTAACTTTTCTAGACCATGATTTTGTATACCTCTTACTACATCCTCCCCCATGTTGCTCTCCTCTTGAAGGCAAACAGTCCCAGTCTTTTTAGTCTCTCTTCACATAGAAGTTTGTTCCATGCTTGACAATAGTTACTGCAGCTACTTTTAGTCTGAGGCACTAAAAAATTCCTAGTTGCTCTTAGCTGTAAAGCACCAAATTAACTTTTATGGTCTTGTATACATAATCATAAGGCAGTGAATAGCTAATCACATTTCTTTCCTCTTAAGTATAACAATACTTAAAGGGTTACAAATAAGTATGTATGTGTATGAACACACGCCCCCCTGTGCTTTCAACACTTCCATCTTTCGCTCCTTTCCAAGCAAGGCAGACTGTACCTTGGTCTGTGGGAACTTTATCTGTGGGGAAAGGATGGCAGGCTGGCTCCTTCGTGTGCTGGTGAATTTCAGCATTAATCATATTTTCACTGCTAAGTGATAAACTCCACGTGAAAGGCTGAGCCAGCTGTGGGAATTGTGCCTGTCACCCCCAGACAGACTTGTTCTAAGATTTAAGGAACAAATTCCTTTTTTTGAAATAACCCTTTTTTTCGAGCGTATTTCTCCTTCTTGTTTCACTTTTTTAAAAAATTCTTGTTTGCCCTTTTCTGCACATCAGCTGAGGCCCATTGAGCTTGCTGCTTTCTTCCTGCTGCTGGAGGGCAAGTCACAGTTGCTCCCTTTGTAGTCAGTGACAGGGCTGCTGCTGCTTTGCCTTTTGGCACAAGGTTCTCCCCGGATGAGATGTGCAAGGTTCTGTCTCACCGGCTTGGCATGCCAGTCTTCTGCCCAGCAGCAGGTTTGTATTGTGCTCATTTCAAAAAGAAAAAAGTCCATCCTTTTGCCTCTGGGTCAGTGTGCTAATCTGTGTCTACTTTGGCAATTCCCTTTCCATACAGATGTTTAATAAGTAGTGACCTGCTCTGGTCAGGTGAGGTGCTGAATACCCTCTTCTCAGATTTAAAGTTGGGGAGCTGCAGGTGCCCAGGACTTCACTGGAGAAAAGCTTTCTCTAAGATTAAATAGATTTTTATTATTATGCTGTTCATCACTGCCATAGAAATAAAGGAGAGCTACATTGGTAGGCTTGTATCCCAAAGTTTAAGGGGTGGCCATGATACAGACCATGCAAATAGTAACTCTCTCTCACTGTCTGTGAGATGAGGGCAAAGCTGATCAGCTGCAGATCTCTGCTCTAATGATCTGTTAAGGCAGATCTCAGATGATTTTGTGACAATTTTACACACCTTTTGTACGGTTTTCCCGTCTGTAGTGCCTTCTCTCCAAGGATCTCCAGTCCTCACAATGAGGATGGGAAATAGCTCTGTTTTAAGCGGGGAGGGGGAACTAAGGCAAAAAGACGTGAAGAAACTTGCTCAGTCATGGTGAGTTTCTGGCAGACCTGGGGACGGAGCCCAGGAACTCTGATCCCTGTCTTTAAATACTAGGCCACAAATTAAGAGTGGGCTCTTGGCCTCCTAGCTTGTCGGTAATGCTTTCTTAGGAATTGAATGTGGGCATCCCCGGTTTAAGATGTGCCCCTGAACTGGCTGCCAGTGTGGCTAGATTCAGTCTTGCTCTTTTTCTTCTCCCTGTTTCAGAGAATGCAGAAACGGGCTGAGAGATTCAATGTCCCTGTGAGCTTGGAGAGTAAGAAGGCAGCGCGAGCAGCTCGGTAAGTCTCTGCTTGGAGCGCTGTCACCCTTGTTTGATTTGGTGGAAAACTGCTCGACTCTTGTCTCATTGACAGGTCATACTGATGTGGATCCTTGCCACAGCTGTGTGTGGGGATCTGGGGAAACATTGGGGATTGAAAGTGTCTGGATTTTTGAGGTGCATGTAAGGAGGAGATGAAGGCTGCTGCTTAACTGGATTGCCTTTCGGAAAGCTGCTTACCTGAGTTTCTGGAAGGCGCTGCCCACTTTGTAGTCCTTGTTGCTTGCCTAAGCATCTCTTATCCTAGTACATCAAAGCACTTGTCAAATATTAACGATTGAAGCCTCACAACTGCCACACTGCTGCCTTCCCCTGCAGGAGAGGAAAATGGTTTTCATCACCATTTACAGATGGGGAAACTGAGTCTTGGGAAGGGGTTTGGCCAGGATCATTATTGACAGCTCAGAATGCAAGATGGGAGTCTTAGAGCAGAAGTCTGGGCGTTAACTGCTAGATAACATTGCCTGCCTGCCCTCCTGAGTGTCACAGGTGTCTAAGGCGGGGGAAGATGGTGCTCAAAATATGAGGCAAGTGTTTGGTATTCAGCACCTGGACTATACTTTTAAACCTGATTTGCTAGCACAAGCACAGCATGCTTTGTGTATGTAGTCCGGGACACTTCCCTTGATCCTAAAATACCAGGAAAGCTATGCTGCCTACTCCCCGTAATGTAGAATAACAAAGGGAAAGGGGCTTGAGGCTGCTTGTATGGAACAATGGTACTGATGCTAGCCCTGCAGAGATTTCCATTTTGCAAAGCAAATGCAGCAGTAATCACTACCTAGTAGCATTAACTGGAAGCCAGTGTTGCCGGCTAATCCCACCCAAGACCAATTTGTCTCAAGTGGCCCTCATGAAGAATTTTTAAAGGAAACTATCCCCCTACATCTTATGTTTGGCAAGTCAGACACTTTCCTACCCTATATTGCAGCTCTTGAGTCTCTGACAAAACTCTATTTACTTTCTACAGGTTTGGTATGTCCACAGCTTCGACTAAAGGTAAGCAAGTCAAGTAGAGCTAATCTGTAGAATTAACCCTTCAGCAGATATTTAATGCTTCCTATACTGAAAAAGCCAAATGGGACTTGGTGTTCTTCTAACTGCTTGTGTCCCTTTCCCTAGTGATCACCAGAATCAGTGGGCTGGAAGAACACAGGATAGGAAATGCATCGTCCTTGTCCTTTTTCAGAGTGGCTCCGAGCTACCCTAGTCCAGTGTGTCTTTCTTGTGTCTAAACATGGCTAGACACTAATAGCTAGATTTTTGTACAGGGCCCAGTTGCCATGAGCAATCTGTGGGAGCTGGGCTACCTTTTAAAAATACCACTCCTAATTGTCAAAGCCCTCAGCTACCTCACAAGAGGGCTATCTGTATTTTTACAGATGGGGAAACGGAATCCGGGATGAAGTGACTTATCTCCAAGGTCACACAACGAGACTGCGTCAGAGCCAGGATTAAAATGGACTTCAATTCCTGGCTCTCTCTCTTGTGTTTAGCTCGCTAGAACATGAGGGATACCCAGCTAGTTCTGGTCAATCAGGATCCAGTGGAGATTCCTTAAACTACATCTTTGCCAAAGGGATCAGAGAACTTTGTTTAAAACTGTTCTTGCCATTTCTGATCACTAACTGTGTCCTTCCCTTCTCCAATCTCAGGTCTGTCTGCAGACAGCAAGCCTACGGTAAGGAATGCTTATTGCTTATAATTATAGCTAATCATGCCCTTTAATCACAATACCAAAAGTGTTTAGCTTGTTGAGACAAGTCTCCATCCCCAGGAGTAAATAGTAAACCCCCAAAACAAACCAGGTAGGATATGCATGAGGTTGCTTAAGGTTATACAGGCATTGAGTTTGCTAGGACCCCCTCCTCTGTGCAATATTTGGCTGCCTCTCTCAGCTGACCGCACTCCTGGATAAGCTGGCTTTAGAACTAAATGCCTGAAGGAATAAAGGCAAATATTTTATTAATATTGCATGCAAGCTTCCCACTTGTGTGCCTGGTGTTCTCTTTGCCCTTTTTGCTTGAATTGATATATGCATTGCTCCAAGAACCTAGATTCTGTACAGCCTGCTATTTTCCTACAGTAAATGACCCTTTCTTTCTAATGTCCAAATGGTGCACTATTCTACCTCAGATTTCAACTGGAAATGTAAGGTATTAAAATACATGGAGGGCTGAGAGTTCTGAGCAGTGTGGGTAGCCTGCTTTAGTACCTTTCTGCTTGATCATGGTGAATTATTGGTGCAAGTTGCAACAGAAAGCTAATTTAAGCAAGTTTTGGGTCTAATCCAGGTTTCTCTTGAGCTGAGTGTTTTTGGAAGATGTTTTGCAAGTACCGCTCAGAAGTAGGTTAGCGTCAGGGACCCCATTTTCTTCCATGGCACCACATAATGTAGAAGGCTTGTCACTGAAAGCCAAAACTGGGCTTCATTAGACTGTGGGATACTTCCCCCAAGGGAAACCCGATTGCTTGTGACCTGGGCAAAGCGAGGGAAAATAATTTTACCACGGGCTTGACTAGATGTGTCCTAGTAGTTCCTGAAGAGTAAGAATGAAACACAGTGGTTACTGAAAATGACAGGCGTTGGAGAGATATGGCTGCTGTGTTTGTCTGAGAGGCAGTAAGTTTCCTTTCATTGTGTTAATTGTATCTGGCTGTGGCCTTGTGGCTCTTCTTCCCCTCTGTAGCTGACAGGTGTCGCTGCTGAGTCTGCCGACCTAGCACAGAGAGGGAGTACTCACAGGAATGTCGCTCGCTCGACCAGGTTTTCCACAGACCCATCAGAATGGGCCGCTCTGTCCTGGGACCCTTCTCACGAGCTGCCCTCTCCCAACCGCAGTTGGTCTTTTAGTTTTCCTAATCTTACAGTTCAAGTGACAATGACTTAAACGTTAAACTGTTTCCTGTGTCTTTGTAGGTAAACATGGATAAATTAAAGGAAAGGGCTCAAAGATTTGGTTTGAATGTCTCTACAGTCTCCAAGAAGGTAAGGTGCATTGGCCTCTAGGACACTGTCTGCACCTACAGATGACCACAGTGCACAGAATAGTGAAAGTTCTAAGTTGTCTTGCTTCCTGAGATTTTTACCTCCTGTCGCTGATACAGGGCTCCATGCACCACGCCACAAGGGGACTCTTGTCAGCATCGTTTTCCTTACCCCCAGTCCTTCCTCTCTTTGGCTGTAATTTTGTTGGTTTTGAGGAAGCCTGACTGCCAAGGCCAGGCCGGTGGATAGAGTGCTTCCTTCCAGGGGCTGGCAAGATAAACTCTTCAGAAAATGGTACAAGTGGGAAGAAAAGACAGTTGAGAAGGCTTTATAACTGGATTGTTTTCAGGCATTTGACTTGTGTTGTATAGGTGGATAGACCTGATCGGTCTTCACAACTTATCTTTTCCCCCAAAGGTAATGACTTCCCCTGGGCTGAGAGGCTCCAGGGCTCAGTTTGAAAAGTGTCTCAAAACTGTTATGCATCAAATGATTGAAAATGCTGGACAGAGCTCTAGGTCCCCATAGCCATCAGGTTCAAAGACTCGTGTGTGTGTGTGTGTGTGTGTGTGTGTGCGCGCGCACGCGTGTGCAGGATTGGACTGAGCGCGTCTGATTGGAAATACAGCGAATGAAGCACAATTCCACCTTGCCTGGAGGGACTGGATCTTTTTGGTGACAGGATGTTGAGTGAGCTGGGAAGGGCAATATACATGTCAGGAGGGGGAGGGAGAGTGTGGGAGCACAGGCATCATCACCAGTACAATAATCCCCTGCATAGAAATGTTCTGCAGTAGGAGAGATTAAAATGGACAGGGGAAAAGAGATGCATCTAGTCCTATTTTGGGGAGACAGATAGAAAAGAGGGGGATCAGTAATACCCTCTTACATTAATACAGCAGCTTGGATCACAAAACATCACACAGGAATAACCTTCTCCTCTGGGGTGAAGTACAGTTATGATTTACCAGTGCACAACACTGCACAACGCTTGGGACAGGAAGTGAAGTAAAATCTTGTCCATTTGCAACAGCTGTGCTAGTGGGATTCGGAAATCTTTCCTCTCTCTTTGAAAGAGTGTAAGGGGATGGGTTTGTCCTCTTCCCTCCACCACTGAGATATAATCCCTTCTTCTCCCATGGGCTTTGTACCGTGGACATTTGAATGCATCTGTTTCTTCAGCAAGTCAGAGTGAAATGCCACGCCCTGCAAATGTGGAGCCAGGAAGTTCAGTGATGTAGAAAATAACTGGTGTTGGAGGCCACTGTTCCTCCCCCCCCCCCCCCCCCCGCACGCGCACACATCCCTTTGGGGGTGGGGGAATCAGGCAAGTGCATTAAAGCTGGAATATGTGGCAGGTCAGGGTGAGAGGCTGCTCAAACATCATTAACCCTGTCACTAGGAACTGTCGTTTTTCAGGAAGGATATATGCCTTGTCAGCATTCATGGCTGCAGCTTGTAGATCTGGGGCTTAGTAATAACACTGGGCATTTCTGAGAGGGCCTTCAATGGTTACTCTTTTTGCTCCAGAATCTTGAAGAGATCCAAAGCAGCTAAGTGCTGCACCTGGTCTGAATGAGTGCTTTACAAACAAAAATGCCAGGCTAAGTTCATTAACGAGCTGATCCCCTTCTACGGATGGCGGCATACCAGGATGGGGAAACGACATGCCCAAGGTAACACATCCATGGCAGAATTAGGTCTAGCATCCAGTTTGCCTGACTTCCAGGCTTGTGGTTTAACTCCAAATGCCATCCTTGTGCCTTTTACAAAGCTAGGTGTCCAGCAGCAATGGCAGCCTTTGCAGTGCAGTGTCTTTTTTTGTTTCTGTTCCATCAGGAAGCTGAGTTCATAGGCTTAGCAGTGGCTTCTCCCCCTGAGCGGAACACTCTCTCACATTCCTGGGAGGAGTATTATTGGTTACTTTAATTAGCCTGTAGTATTGTGCTTCCCACCTGGGTGTTCTTTATAGCTTTTCATTACAGAGGAGCCTGGCCGTTGCTAATGTTTACATGTGCCGTGGCAGGTTTTTATACCCTGCGTAGCAGCAAAAACTTTACAATAAACCATTGTCTCCACAGAGCCACACTTCATTTCCTATTCAAATTGGTTTGGAAGAAGGGAGGGCCAGGGGAGTGGGGGGGGCGGTGAGAGAATCATTGCTTAAGGGGGATTTCAGACCTGCCGAGAGCAGGGAGCAAATGCAGAGCTGCATTAGTGGCTGAGAACTGATCTGTAGCTTTGAACCCCTGACTAGCCCTCCAGGGTGAAATCTTTCAAGTTTAAAATCCTCTTCCTCTCCACCTAAAAGGGAGGAAAGGCCCTGGTAGTTCAGAAGGGACCTAGCCGGAAAAAGTTGATTTTGGCCGAACAGAGGGCAGGCAGGTGCTTGCTTGTCTTGGCGGTACAGGCCCATCAAAATTAATGTTTAAAATAAACACGTGCTTGGTTTTATCTCCCCCTAGTACTAACCCACCCTCCCCATCCTCTCTTGTGAAGCCTCCTGTTAAAACACACTCACTCCAGCCTGAAGCTACCATCCCTTGACTCCTACTTACCCCGTACACACACTTGTAAATTTCCCTCTCCCTGTAATGCTGAGAGCTCTTGGCTCCCCAGGGGCCGGAGTTATAGCTGCATGTTTTATAGGTTGGCTTCATGGTAGTTTGTGATGCAAAAGCATTTCTCCAAGGGGTTGGTTTGCTTTTTTTCTATAAAATAGCCTCGTAAGTCTCCTGCTGAGAGTGTTGCCACCAAATGGAAAGTCAAAGCTCTAGGGATAACATAAAAGCCCAAAGTCCCCCTATGCCCTGCATTGCATTATCAAATACCTTTCCGTATCTGAGCAGATGACCAAAGTAATTGGCTTTTATGTCTCCCCTTTAATGTGGAGGTCTCAGACTGCCTTACAGACAGTTGGCTGATTAACCCTCAGCCCCATGGACGTTGAGATCGGAGAGATGAAGAGACTGCTTCGAGGTCATACACTGAGTCGGGGCAGTATTGCAAATCGAATCCAAGAGTCCTGAATCCCGGTTCCCTACTCTAAGCACTAGAAACACTCCCTCCCAGAGCTGTGCATGGAAAAAAGGAATCTTGACTCCCAAGTCTTTTAACTGCAGCGGGGTGTGTCTACACACACAGGTTTCTACCCCATTACTCAGTGATACCACGTGTGGGAATGGTTGTCTATGGTACAGAGACAACTGAGATGTCCAAAACACCAGGTTGTGATGACATCAAGTGAGTTAGGCCGGAAGAGGCCAGTTGCAATGAAGAGCGCTTCTGTGTATTCTACATGACTTAGAGATGATATGGTCAGCTGGGGTTAGAGTGGGGAAAACTGGGAGGCAGGACTTCTGGGGTCCATTCTCTGCACTGACACTGATTCAGGTAAATTGCTTCACCTTTCTGTGTCTGTTTCCCTATCTGTAAAATGGAGTGAGAACTTGGCCATCTCCTATGGCTATTGAGACACTTGTGTAATGCCTGTGCAGTGCTTTGAGAACTCCGTAGACATGCCAGCTTGGTTATTAGTCAGCAGTGATGGCAGCTTGCACGTTTTGATGGAGAAAGTTATCTTTGTGGCTAGGAAGAGTTAAATAAAAATTAACGTGGCTACCAGTCACTGCTCCGGTTTAATTCTCTTTAATGGGGGTTTGTTTTACAGGTGGCAGATGAGAATTACTGCACTCATCGTTTGAGATTAGGTGGACAGAGCTGGCAGGCTGATTATTTCATGACGTTTGTGTGATATTGAGGGAGAGCAGGGGTCAGGAGCCCAGCAGAAAGTTTGTGTGTGTACAAAATATCTAAATGAGAGAGAGAAAACAATTGGCTTAATTGTTTGGCTTCCAGCAAGCTTATAATAACGTGCTGAGGAGGAATCCTTTTCCTGGGTAATTTTTCTGCCTGCAATCTTTCCAAGCATCCCCTGCCAACGCCGGATGTGAAAATATTAACCACCAAAGAAGCAAAGGAGGGGGAAAATGCTGCTGATGGCAGATCAGGAAGGAGAAAACTCCATGAAAAAGAAGCCCCTTCTAGCTACCCACTAGGGATTTATATTTAATATACAAGAAGACCAGCTTGGTGCTCTGTGACATTGCTGGTAATTGCAAATGGCTTATGCTGAGCTAGGATGGTGTCAGGTCGTGAGCTTCATGTTAGTATTCAATCTGAGACTTCCTAAACCCTCCATCAGTTTAGGTATCATGTGAAGCATGAAGCTTCCTCCTGACTGCTCATATGGAGACAGCTATAAATCCACAAAGCTCGGTCTTCAGGAGCTCTGTAGTTGGTACAGGAGATATTAGGACTGGTTCCTGGCTTGTTTTAGCAGCAAGTTCCATTCCCAGTAGTGTCTTGCTTTTTAAGCTTTCTGTGGACTCTCTAGCTGCCTCCTAGACCTTGCTTGCCTCTGCTCATGTTGTAGGTCTTCCTTGCCATCCCTTCATTCAATCATAGCCCTGTTGGTCCAGGAGCCTTCTCCTCTGCAGCATCTGGAGTAGTCTTAAAGGACTCTCTCAGCTGACACCTGAAAACATCCCTTCTATCTTCTTCACACCTCTAAGTTTCTCTCCCATCACTATTTTTGCTCTCTGTAGTGCCTTGTGGTACAGTTTGTATAAAAGGTGCTACAGGAAAGTATATTCACTCTGTGCGCACGCACACACACACACGTAAGTACATACATACATAAGCACATCCTTACACCATTGTGGTGCTTGAGTCCATATAATAACTTTGAGCACCTCCCCAGTGTTCTGTCTGCTATCTCTTCCCCAGCAGGACTGCTTCGAATATTCCGAACGTCTGAGCAGCTTCTTGCCGCTGGGAGTTCTTAAAAATCAGCCTGCCACAGAAATGTTTTTCTCCTCAGAGTAGTGCTGAACTGAGGTTCAGAATGGTCACTGTTCAGTCCTAGACCATTACAAGGTATCTGGTATTTTGTGACAAGGTGGGAAAGATTTTCAGGGGGATGCACAGTTTTTTTCCCTAGACCTGAAACTCCCATGATTCTGGCTGTTTCAATCTTATTATTTTTAGGTATTTAAAAAAAGTTGCTCTGGGTAATTTGTAGAGGATTTTCTGTTTCCTTCCGCGTTATGTACAGTTGGACTAACAGTAATTAAGTTATCGAGATTTACAGGTGGGGGGGAATTAAAAAAAGTTCTAAAACATTTGAAAAAATCTTTTGCTGTAACACACATCTTTTGCTTCAGGGGGCAGTTCTGTCATCTGCCACCCCCTGTGCGTTTGTACTCAATAAAGGTACCTCAGGCTGTTCTGAGCCACACACAACGCGTGGTTAATTTTCCACCACAAGGTAGAGAAGGTGTTTTGGTGTGGTGTGGCATAGAAATCTTGTGAACCCTCATTTGGGTTGACCTGCACAACTTGTCTTCATTGTTTGAGAGTGATTTGGAAGAGTCCCAAATTCATGCTGCTAAAACCCTTATATGACATTACATATATTAAAAAAGGAACTTCTGCTATCTACAGTGTATGGGCATTAGGGAATATCTCTTTACATAGCCTGAGAGTCCAGTAATGGCCCTCAGCATCTTCAGAAGCCACTAAAGCCCTGCCAGAGCATGCTTAAATAAATTTGTTAGTCTCTAAGGTGCCACAAGTACTCCTGCTCTTTTTGTGTATATGTAGTTAGCTCTTGCATGTTGTATACATTTAGTAAACGTTGTCATTTGGACCCAGTTGTGCCCCTGTGATTCCTTCAACTTAAGATGTGTCACTTTATAAGGCAAAATATGAATGTGAGGATACCACTTCCTAAATTAGGGCTTGTGGCTACACTTAATAGTTGCAGATTGTCTCTGAATTTTTTTGAGCATCATGTGTAGTATCTGCACTAATATTTGGAAGCCTTAATTTCCATGTTTGTTTCAGAAAAAGCTTGGATAGAATACCTGCATGACTCAGTGTTCAACTGTGTGTGTGTGTGTGTGTGTCAGACACACACACACACACACACACACACACACACACACACACACACACACACACACACACACACGCAACACAGTATCTAGCAGTCTGGCATGTTTGCCCCTCTTGCTGCTCCTCCTTCCCCCATCCCCTTAAAAACCGATGTCACCGTTTTCTAACTTGAGTAGCTGTGAATGCAGGCCTGTTGGTTTAGGATAATGGGAAGTGACAAGGTGAAGAATAATGCTGGCAGTCATGGAGATTTTAACACAAGGGTGCAGTAAGCTAGGCTGCCTCCTCCCCCCGCCCACTGGATTGCTGGGAGAAGGGGTTTCTCTACCTAATGGCCTGTGCATGGCTGCGTTGATGGCCCAGGCTGCACAGCTAAAGGAGGGCTGAGAGTGTGAAATATGGATTTGTTTTCCCTCCTGTAATAAGAATGCTTTCTAGTCTTTTACTTAACATGCGTGTCTCCCCCTCTTTCATATCGCCCACCCCCAGCAACTTGGTCTCAATACGTATGATTGTATTTCCTAATTGCAGCCCCTGTCTGTGTGATCATTAGCTTTCTGTGACAAAGACCTGATTTGGAACTGGACTCAGGAATGGTGGGGAGGGGGACATTTATATGTTCACATATTGGTTTGCTGCTAAGTTCAGCACCAGACCACCTCTTGACAAAGGCCGGTAAGAAAGCTGTAAAATGCAGGCTAATACAGTGTGCTTAAAAATCAGCGCACGCTCTGATCTGGGCTGCTTAAGAATAGGGCAGGGCAGGACTGCTCAGGATGTAGGCATGAGAAGGAATAACTCAGAAGAGCTAGCATACAGGTGGATAATGTACTGGTTTGCCTGAGAAAGAAACCCAGATCCTAGTGGGGCTATACTCTTAGTGAAACCAGTAAGTGCTTAGGTGCAAAGTGAATGTAAAGACAAAAATGATATTTATAGCTGATTTTTCTCATAAAAATAGCAGCCTCACAAAAGGGAGTGTGTGGTGAGGCTTTGGGGAGGGAGTGCGGCAGTATCTTAAACTGGCAATGAGCACAGGGGAGAACTACAACTTGCAGGGGGAAATACAGGTAGATCAGTGGTACCCCTGGTAAACTTCACACCAGTCCTGAGCCCATGTACCCTGGCTGGCACATAGTGGAGCCATCGAGGGAGATTTATGGTAAGTGATGAGTCCTCATGTGTCTCCCATTGAAAGCAAATAGGGAAATTTGTGAAATCCAGCAGCTTTTCCCCTGGAGGATTTTCAAGAACTCCAAACTGGAGGGAATAGAATCCAGGGATAGTGATTGTAAGAAGGGACCTCATTGAAAGCTCCAGTTGGGGCAGGGAGGGAAAGGCTGTGTGCGCCCCATTGATTATACGAGTTACTGTCCAATCAGCACAGGAACCAAAGGTAAGAAAAGACAAGATTTCTTTACCCAGAGTAGTTGATACATGGACGAAACTACCAAGAGCTCCCACCAGACACCTTAAAAAACGACAGTGGTAGGTGTTTGGAGGAGATGTGCTTTGGGTGACAGCTGCTTTAACGAGGCCCAGGCTGGCTTCCTGGTTCATTCACCCTGAGGTGCTGAGCACCTGCAACCTCCTGTCTTACTCAATAGAAGTAGAAGGCGCTCTGCACTCCTCTGGATCAGGGTCTAAAGTATCACTTCCCATAACATGGGTTATGTAAAGATTGTCTTATCAAAGACCAGTTCCATGGTTTTTAGCCTTCTCCACCATATTGTTTGAACTACCCAACACGTGTTTAAAAATGTCTACCCAGCCCAAACCGAACCTGACCACTGTTTTCCAGCATGGTTATTCCTAATGCCCTGGTTTTGAGGTGTTTGTTTTTTCAAGTCCACAGTCTTAGCCTCTAGTTATAGCAAGGTTATAGTATAATTTATTACTGTTAGATGTGGACACAAAAGCATCTTAAAGCTGTGCTAGACTAATGTGGGTTTGAAGCTGTTCTGAGCCTGCAAGCATGCAGTTTAATCCCTTTGTGGAGAGAAGAGTAAAAGGGGCCTTTATGAAATAATAAGAAATGTGAAGAGACTGCAATGGTCTGAAGGTGGGCAGGTCTGTCTATCGGGTAAAATTCCTTTACTGGATTGTAAACTTTTTGTGACAGAGACTGGCCTGTCGTTGCTTTGTAATGTATCTACCAGGGTTTTTTGGGGTGCTAAGTAAACACCATTGTGAGAATTCTTGACTAGTAATGGTTGTGTCCAAGTTATCCCACTCCCGGGACCTAGCTATCTCCCTGTGCTGACTTAGATTATCTGTATGGTCTACTTAGCCAACACTGCGTACAGCAATCTACATCTGAATTTAAGGTACAGGAAGTGTGGATAAAGAGCCATTGCCGTCTGTTTTGTGAGAACAGTGTTCTTCCACTGAAGGAAAAATAATCCTTTCCCTCCTGTCTGTAGCATTCCTGTCACAGGGTTTTTGAAGGACAGCAAAGTGCCCAGTTGCCACTCACTTTCACTCTTGGACACCTTTGAAAATCCTATACACAATTGCTGCTTTAGGTGTGGATGAAGATCTGTTGTAATTTAGATAACTTCTTAAAAGAATAAGCCTATCGGTAGGTTTGAAAATTGCTGATTCCCCACCCCCACCCCACTCCATTTAAAACCAGATTTTAAAACATGCCAGTGGTTAATCAAAATGTAATGGGAAAAGTTTGACAAAGGACTGACTATCCCCTAAAGATTAAGTGCGTGAGTTTGAGCTCCAGCATGGAATTCATTATTCCCCAACGGTTCAAAGTGAGACCCTAATATAAAACATTAGGATGAAGTTACTCTTCTGTTTCATTATGGACTTCTATAATTCATTTACATTTTAAATAAATAACAGTTTATCCTAAATTTCATTTAGATTTTTAATTTCCTGTGAGTGCAAAAATGTAAGTAGCTTTTTTTTAAAAAAAAAAAAAAATTGAAAATCTGTGTATTTGTTGAAAACCTTTGTAAACCTACTTAGAAAAGTAGCATTTCCTTGAGGGATGCTGAATGCTTTGCAGAAGCTGCAATTACACCAACCTGCCTTTCTGTGAAAATTAAATAGTTTTCACCTCCTTTCAAGAGGCTATTCTATGGCCAGGGCATTTTAAAGAAGTAGGAATCAGTAAAAAGTTGCTCTCTGAAAGGGACATCATCAATTTGAAATCTAATTAATGTAAACAGTTTAAAGCAGCTCCAGGTACGACACCTTCCCCATAGTCTCTGTCAGATTTTGTGGCTTTACAGTCACATTTTCCTGTTCTTTTAAATGTTTTTCCTTGCCCCTGTTGCTGTGTTGAATGAACCACATAAATGGGAAACAGTGAAGCTGATGAGATACAAGTGCAGTTAAATGCACAAAGTAGTAGGGCCCTTAGGTGTTACTTATAACAAATTGTTCAGGGTGGTGATATATATATATTTTTGAACTGTGCTCCTTCAAGCACAGAATCCAAATCTCATTCCCATGTGGTTATAACTCTCTCTCCTGATGGTTTGGTAGAGATAAGGCGCTTCCCTGGCATTCCCCTAAAAAGTCATTGTGCCAATGGAGGCTAAAACTCAGCCCACTGTTGTATAAGTCACTCTGTCTCTACGGGTTTTGTCCAGTTTGCTCTTCTCTAGTAGCGTGGTTGCCAGAGGAGGCGGCGGCTATTATTCAGACCCTCACCAGCAGCTACATTGGAAGCGTAGTTGGAAGTGGTCTTTGGATGACAGAGCAAACCCCTCCAGATTCTTAGTCAAGCCCCTTCCTTTGCAGCCCTGGTGTCCTCTTTGTGTTCCTTTTGCAGTAATCTTGGTCATCTGTTCTCTGAGCTGCTGCCATTTCCTCATCTGGCCTTCACTCTCCATCAGATCCAAAATCCTGTGGCTAATGTAATTTTCCACCTGCCCTGACCACATCACGCATCTCTCCAGCCCTGTCGCTGGCTTTCCTTCCTTCCACACCAACCTCATGCTTTCATTCCTTGGCTCGGATTTTAAGGTGCTCGTCTTTCATAGGTCGGTAAATTACCGAAGGTGCTGAATTAACAATTCCAAACCTCTGTTCAGCTCTGTTCTCAGGCCATCCTGTGGCCTGCACTTTCCAATCTCCATGCTGCCCATAAGCTCTAACCAGTTTCCCCTGTGTCAAGTATTTTTCGCTATCTTCTTCAATCTTTCCTCCAAATCCAGTTCTTTCAAGCAGGCTTCCTCTGTTTCTGTCCTACCAACCATCTCTTTCAGTGTACATTTTGATTTTTCCGAAGTACCTATCACTGTTGTATCTAATTGTATGTAAGCATAGGCTTCAAGGCATTCTTCATCATGTAGCGAACTCTTCACCTCTCCAAGGTTCTAGGAGTCTTCCCTCCTCTACTTACTAATGTTTTGGTGTCTCTGTAGCAAAGGCTTTAGTAAATATACGGGCCTCTAGTTTACTCTTATCTCTTCTGGGAGCTCATTCCACCCCTTATGTATTCACGTTACGCCTTGTTGGTTTGTGACCTTTCAAGGCAGGGACGGTGTCAAGTTCAACCCATGCTTGTAGGTGCTATTTAAATATAATTCCAAGACCTAAGGCGGCCAGAACCCTAAAGAGACCTCACTTTCCAAAAGTGCTGAGGAACTGCCATCTGGAAATCAGCCCCTTTAAGGTGGCTCAAGTTGGGGGTATCCAGACATTGAGGCCCAAGTATCTGTCATGGCTAGGACTTCCCAGTGGTAATAGGATTTTGACTAAACTAGTGTCTGTTTAGTATGTTAGCCCTTTTCTGAGTTGCTGGCAGGTTGTGTGCCATATTGCTCTTGTTGTTTTTCCTTTTCCCCTGGTTCTCAAACTCTTCCGTAAGATGGACCTTTGAGAGAGACACAGAGAGAGGGTCTCCAGGACTTCTCCTTTTCTATTCACGTTACATCCCAGTGGCAACTTCAGCACTGAACAGCTTATATGGAACAATAACAACAGGAAAGACCTGAGGGTATTTGTGGCTGTTGGATACAATTTAGAAGCTGAAAACAAGGAGGAGGCAGAGCCAGGACCATATGACCAGTGAGTGCTATTGGGAGGGGGGAAGAACCACTGTCCTAGTTGAGTTTGTGAGCATTTTTCTTCCTCCCTCTTTAATGGAAAGTCTTTTAGTCCCTCCTGATGATATTAGTGTCTTTCTCACGCTTCCTCCGATTTTAGACACTGGACTATAAAATCCCTCAGTCTTGTTTCTCTTGTCACACTGGTAACACCATCTGTTTTTGTCTCCCCGTTTTGGTTACCGGCTTGTGAGTGGTTCTCTCTTTGGGGAGGGTTGCATATCTCCTCCCACCCCCAAATGGTGCACTCTAAATAATTTCACATGGTGTGTTTCTGCTCGGCATAGGCCAAACCAAAACCCTGCATTGAAACAGTCCATAACTTTTACTGTGTTCTCAGTCCGAATCGGAACTGTGCAAATGCCTTCTCTCCAATGGACTGAACCAACTCCTCTCCTCCAGACTTCAGGGTGTTTTGCATATTTCAGTTTGGCCATCACTTAATGAACACAATACCCAAAGTATGCTCCCAATTTCAGATTCGTGGCAGGCTGCTTCCCCAAACAGCTGCCAGTCTAGGGGAGAGGAAAGAAATGGTGAAATCTAAAAACACGGTAATTGAGTGGTTCCGGCGGGGACGTTCCATTATTTTGTTGTCCTTTTTGCTTTGCTTTTCCCCTTTGTAACGGCCTTAATGTTCATAGTAATGTAGTGTTTACAGTTACTCCTTTCTTCATGTTTGTCTCTTCCCCTCCTGTTACCTCTTTGCATTCGCTGACACACACACGATGTCATTTTAAAAATAAATGACGAGGAGCGGCGAGGGGTCAGCAGGACTCCTGATCTTTTCTTTATCCACAGTGCCATTTGAAAAGGATTTGCGTCCCTAACAAACCTTTAGGGAGTGGGGAAGGGGTTGCTTAAAGGGAAGACAATGCTGGGGGGGACTCTGTGACCTCACTCTGTCCAGTCATCTGGTTCTTCGTTTGTCCCTGCTGTGAAACAGAACTTCTCTTTTGTCTGTAACACAAATACATCTTTTCCCCACTCCCCCTTTCCCTTCTATTATGGTTCAATCAATGATGTCATTATGTGTGCCATTCAGGGGCTGTTGAACCACTTGGCTGCAGGAATTTGGAGGAGCGACAGGGGGAGAATGGCAAACGGTGCTCTTGCTCTTAGCCTTCAAGGATCTAAGGAGAGAAATGAAGTCAGATTTCTCTTTAACCCCTGTTCACCTGGAAAGACAAAAGTTAAACCAAAAAACCCAACCCACATAAAATCAAGAGGAGTGAGTGTGAGAGGTGGTAGCATGAACTGCCAGGGCTTTCTTCAATAAAGGTCTTAAGCCTATAAAAGTTCTGTTTGCGGTACCACCCTCTGAAATTTTTAATAAAGATATTTAAGAAGCTTTCTCCATTGCTCTTAACCAAACTGTCAAACATCTCTGCTAGTGCTACTTGCTGTAATTTTACTCCCTTCCCTCATTCGTTGGATTACTTTTCTTCCCCAACATTTTTCTGAAAGTACTGACTACGGAGGGAGTACTGTGAGCTCGGAAACCTACCATGCAGTCAAATTAATACACTTTCAGTGAGTTGCTATGGCATTTGATTTGGAATTGGAATACCCCTTTTGCTTCAATGGGTTTACTTTTTAACACAGTCTTGCAGAACATTGTGGAGCCTCACTAAATGTAACTGATCCAAAATGCATTAAATCAATGGAAGACTCCCATGGGGCTTTGGATCAGGCTGTTAAGAGTATTATCATCCCAACTAATTCAGCTTATGGAAAATGCTTAGTCTCACTTCATTGGAAGCCTGCTTTGATTTAGTGATTTAATAAAGAGAAAAGGCTTTCCTAACTCTCATCCCAATTCAAGGGGATATCATACGAGTGCATTTAAAAAGTTCTGTGACTACTGGAGCTTGCTCAGAGCTGAAAAATGGATTGATCCAGATCAGAACGCCATCAAATGGATCTGGGTTTAGATTCAGGCCCATCTCAGAGTAATACCTTTGTTTATGTGTGTCAGCTTTCCTACAAAAGAGTCCCACAGGAAATGGCTGTGTAAAACCCTACTGCCCTAGGCATAAGATGGTTTTAAATGTAATATTTGTTTAGCTTTAAGGGGATTCTGATTGACCTGTCTTTTGCCAAAACATAATAGATTTATATTGTTGAGTATTGTAACTATTTAAAACAAAAAGCAGTAAGTCTTTTGGACTAAATGTATGAGTGGTTGGGCTCAGACTCCTAAGCTTGATGGTGTTGTTGGAAAAGTGATTTGCCTTAAGGTCTGGGATTTAACCTGACTTCTGTTACTAATAATTTGGAAATTCCTAACACGTCTATTCCTTGTTCTGGCTATCCCCACTAATAAAAAGGTATAATGTCTTCTGGCAAATGGAACACTTACTATTCCTTCATTTCTGTCTGGATCTTGTTTAGAGGTTAAACTGTCTTAAATGTGTTTTGGCCAGCAAATTTTTATCTGCGTGTGATCTGAAATCCTTGAGAAATGTTTGTGGAGATTTAAAAACTAACATCTTGATCTTGACAAAATATTTGCAAAAAATCTGCTCCTTCGTTGACCTTCCCATCTCCCTGAATTTGGGGCTGCTTTTGTTGGCATCACAGAAGCCTTAAGCCTTGAAGCAAATAGAAAAGGACAAATATGTATTACTTTTCTACTGAGTGTCCTTCTACTGCCTTTTTATTCCAAACCAGAGAGATGCTCCTGAGTATTTTGTAAGGCATTTGAAGTGGCTAACATCCAGACTGACTGGACTAATTCGATGGATGATGTCAGGTCTGCTTGATGATAGACAAGATTTTCAGTACTTGCATGCCTTTTAAATATGGCAACGGATAAACTTTGCATAATAAAATTCTTGCTTTCCAAGTTCAGAGCGACGATCTTGTGGCTGTGGCTCTAGACCGAGACTCAGGAGATCTGGGTTCAGTTCTCAGTTCTCCCACACACTTTCTGTGCTACCTTGAGCCTGTCGATTAATCTCTGCCTCTTCCTGAGCTGCAAAGTGTAATCCACCTAATGTACATCTCTGGCCATCATTATCCTAGCATCTGAGCACCTTATCATCTTTATTGTATTTACCCTTACCGCACCCCTGTGAGGTAGGGAAGTGCTGTTAGCACCGTTGTACAGATGAAATTGAGGCCCAGAGAAATGGGTCATTGGTGGCGGAGCAGGGAGTTGAGCCCCTGGGTCTCCGGCATGTCCCAGGCTGGTACCCTGGACACTAGAACGCCTTTCTCCCACCCCCTGTCTTCTCTATGAAGATTGTTAGCTCTTTGATGCAAGGCCAGTCTCTTGCTCTGTGTTTGGGCAGTGCCCGGCACAATCGGGGGGGGGGGGGGGGGGGCTTATCTTGGTTGGGACCTCTAAGCAGTACTGTCATACAAATAATAACTACATATTTCAATTCTCCGTTCACCTTTAATAATTAAACCTCAGTAATGCCTCTGCTAGCCAGACTACAGGGGAATTCAGCGAAGCAAAGTTGGTCGTGGACGGGAGTTAATCAACCCGCTCTTTGTCTCTGCCACTCTGCAAAAAGAGAAACCAAGTATAAAATGGTGAACGAAGGACTCTGAGAGCTATTACTAACTCTCTCGCTTGTGTGTGTTGGGAATCTTGCATTTAATCTGATTTATAGATTAGTTCAAAGCCTGTCCTAATGAATCTATATGTCGTGAAGTAACACTCTCAAGTACTATTGTGTATTGCCATTTGTTCTTTCTCCCATAGCCTTTTTAGTTTTTGACCATATATAGACTTTAAGTCTAATGGCCACTAATTACTCCCAATCTCTGCTCCCCGTGTACTGAGTTGGATCCAGTCGCTTTGATATTGATACTTTTTCATTTATTGTCTATTCTATAGAATGGATGTACTGAGTCACTGTGATCCCTAGGAGTGCTTAGCCCTGCATGAGCTCCCAGTGCTGCTATGGGAGAGTGAGGGGGATTCTCTTTGGCCTCTGTCCATATCTGTAGCTCAGTACTGATTGCGGAATCCCTTCCCGTTGGGGGTCACGGTTGGAAAGAGCACAGCTGCGTTTCCAGGTCCCAGGGGAAGTGTGTGAGACCTGCAGATAGAAGAACCCTCATTTGATTTGTAAACTGAGCCTGTTTGATCTGAAATCCTGGAGGGGGGATAAATCTGGGAACCCTACAGAGCCCCTTTTACACTCTCGTTTTCAGCACACTAGGACTGTGCTGTCCATTTCAATGAGCAAGGATGCACCCTGATGTTTTCCCTTGCACCCCAAATTCACTGGAGTTCCAGTGCCTTGTAATGTGGTTTGATTCCACATTTATCACCTCTTTAAGTAACATTGCTAGTTGGTAGAATGGCTAGTCATATTGGCCTCAGCTGATAAAATACAGTTGAAATATGATCCACTTCCCCCTCCCCCCATAAATAGGTGTGTGGATATAAACTGTCTCAGTGCACAGGAAGGGTTAACATTGCTGTGGTGTGTTGCTGTTTTTGCGCTTGTTGGTTTTGAATAGGATGGATTTTTTTTTTTTTTAATCTGGGGCTAATGTGCAATTCAAATAGTGTTTAGTAATCGCCCGATTGCTCCTTTTTAATAACAGCTGGACTCTTCAAGCGAAAACTTTCCCTGCGCCAAGTAGCTTTAACTTGGGGTAGCCTCTTGTTTACCATAAATACCGTAACTCCTAAATATGTTTTTGTAAAGCAAAGCCTCTGGTGTCTACAGATCAGTGGAGATTCTGTACATTGTGGACTTGTTAAAATCTATCTGTGCTGGTAAATGAAAAAACAGCTCGCTGAAATGCTTTGATGATGTTTAGGACGCTGTTCTTAAGGGACTGTGAAGATGCTTCCTAACCCCTTTGCCTTGCCCTGCACCTGAGATGTGTCTCTTTCACTCTGCCATGTGGCATTCCTTACGTGTGTCTTTCTTCCTCTGACGTCTAGGTCAAAGAATGCTTTTCAACTTCAGTATTCCGCTTCTGGGAGAGTTGCAGGTGTACTCTTAACACATGGCTGTGACTTTTTTGTCTTCCTCCCCTGCTGATTCCATTTGGAGTGAGCATAAACTTTTAACTGTTAAGGCCTCAGTATCTTGACACAGAAACCTCAGAACTGCCAGCTGTTGTAACTTTTGCCCTCTACCAAAACCAGCGTCCAAAAAATGTTAGCTAGATTCCTTCATCCTTCCTTTGCCTGATCTGTGTTTCCTGGATTTTTGCTTGAAGGGAGGTGGGGAAAGGCAGAGGAGCTAAAGGTAACACCGCTCTCACTTTTTCCCCTGACTAATGTATTATAGCAGAAATTTGCTTACTATGAACTACAAAGTTGCTGTCTCAGCATAGAGGCCTCCTACTGATCTTGCCTGTACTGCATTTACATTTCACTGATTTGAATGGGGATGCTCTCAGTTCACACCACTGTCAGATGAAAATCAGGCTCAATACGTTTAACAAGTTGGCCTCTGTTGTATTGGCACTCAGAAATGTGTACTAGGAGTTGCTGCCCTTAAAAGCGACTGGCTTAGATACATTTTGATTTGTCCCTAATGATTATAAATGTTTTAATAGAGCATGCAATACTGCATGCATCTGCCAAAGTGGGTATTCACCCACGAAAGCTTATGCTCCAATACATCTGTTAGTCTAGAAGGTGCCACAGGACTCTTTATCGCTTAATAGACCATGTTAGCTGGCAAATGAAGCATCACTCCAGACTTGCAAGAGATAGAGGCTGATTCTGTGAATGTCCTAGTCCTTAAAGATAGCAAAATGTGTGAGAACCTTCCAAGAGGTGAGATTGGTCAGTAAACTAACCACACCTAGAGAGGCCAGCTAAAGTTGCATCAGTGAAACACAGATGGTCAGTTCTTAGGGCTGGAACTTCTGTGTTCTGTCACTGATGTGCTGGGGGAATCTTGAGTGAGCCATTAGCAAACTGAGGATGATGCCCACTTCCCATGGGGATGCGACTGAATAATGCTCGTGAAGTGCTATGAGATCCTGCAGTGTACATCTCTTATGCTACTGTATATAAATAATAAATAATCCCGCCCCGCTCAGCCTGGGAGGAAAAGTGATACAAAAGAGCAGTGTCTTTTTATAAGTAGGCCGTGATACAAGCCTTTCATGAATAACCCTTTTGTAGGTAATGTAAATGGAGTTGAAAAGGTGAATATATTCCACACTAGGCTGAGGGAATATTCTCAAGGTTAGCATTATTTTTGAACAACACTTGGAGCTGCTGGAAAGAGAGAGCCTCAATCTCGCCATACGTCTCCCTGTAACCAGCTCCAAATGTTGAATGAAGACATGAAGTAAGGTGAACCTTACAATATTTTATTTACCTTTATTTCATGAGGTTGGAGATTAAAGAGCCATGTTGACTTGGGTTGAAAGGGACAGCTTGAAAACAACCAGGCGTTTGGAGGTCTTTTGGGGGCAGCAGAATGGGGGTGGGGAAATGGAGTCTATAAAACCAGCAGCTCCTTGGTTGTTCCTATAAGTTAGTTTATAGTGTACGTATAGAATGAAACTGAGCTCTTGCACAGTGATATCTCTGTAAAAAGTAATTCTGGGGATGCAAATTGAAAGGTAAGCCACATGAGGAATGCTTATGTAAAACCCCTGGGATTTCCAATTTTCACAGCCCCTACTAAATATTTGCTGATGTCCATTAGTTTATCAACTCCAAATGGACTCAAGCTCTTGAATGGCATTTGCAAGGCAAAAGAGCCAGGAGGTATAAATACGTTGAGATGAATTTCAAAAAGGTGGTGGGTGACAGCTGTGGATCCCAGGATTGGAGTGTTTCTGAGAATAAAACCATCAGTTGCTGTCATTCACCCTCTGGGTATGAAATTGGAAGCCCAGTTACCCTTGAGTGTTTCATAACCTTTACCTTTTGGAGGTCAAGGCCAGGGATCATTAATCTACCATCGCCTGAAAGCCTCAGGGCTCTGCTTTTCATCCTGCCATCCGTCATGCTGCAGCAAGATACAGGAGAGGAGATGACCAGAAGGGTCCATTTTTATACATACATGCGCGTGCACACCCTTCCATTCTCTCAGAATGAAAGCTCTAAGGACGAGATTATGGAGGTTTGTGTCTGTATCTCTCTACATTCGTGACTAGAATTCCTCTCCAGTGTTGATCTGGAAATTCAGACTCCTTTTCTCTAGGGGACTCTTAATCTATGGAGACGGCATCTTGCCCATACAATACTGTGAGGCTTGGCTTTCAGCAGTGTGAGGTATTGTCCCATGGTTTCTTGCCTGTAAGGTCTAGGATTAGTGGTGAATCTAGCATGACCCCAAAATGACACACAACTTTGATCATCTGTGATCTGATGCCCCCTGTCAGAGGTGAGATTAGAATATTGGCAGGTTCTTCAGAGTGTAACCCCTTCCCTGCCACTTCTGTTTCCTTCATTGAGCCTGAGCCCAATGCTCATCACCTGTCTGCTGCTACTAAAGAGAGAGGTGGTTCCTCCATTCATTTCCGTCTTATCTTCGTTATTGGTAACGAGCCCTGTGCTGTAGCCTTGAGGTGTCATTCCATAGCAGCTACACCCAGGCCACTGCTATGAAATCTAAACAGCTGAGGAGTAGGAGCTGCTGATGTGTCGCTTGTGCTTCCTGGGTATCTAGGGCTAACCATAGGGAGAAATGTGTGTTAATGGGTGTTCTCATCTCTTACTGTCCCTTCAGAAGCACCCCTTCTTTGTTTGCAGTGATTGACTCAGTGCAGAGTCCTCCCACCACTCGAGATGAGCTGTTCCTTAGAGCAGTGTTTCTCAACCCTTTTGGTACCAGGGACCAGCTTGCTGCCTTCCTAAACTGTGTCAGGGAGATCTCAGGAACCGGCGCTGGTCCACGGACCGGCTGTTGAGAAACACTGTATTAGAGCACGAAAGCCTGGGCCTGGTCTACGCCTTAAATCAGCCTTGCTGCGTTGCTCAGGGGTGTGGAAAATTCCACCCCGAGAGATGTCGTTAAACTGACCTAAGCCCAACAAAACTAGTTTGACGGAAGAATTCTTCCATTGACCTAGCTACCACCTCTTGGGGTGGATTTACCACAGTGACAGAACCCCCCCGACCATTGCTGTAGCAAGTGTCTCTACTACAAGGGTGTAGTTGCAGCATTTGTAGTATAGCCATAGCCTTAGTAATTGCTAGGGATATTGCAGCTGATCTGCCCCCCTTCCTCCCCCCCGGCCCATAACAGAGGACACCAAGAAGTTTCACTTGCACGGGGATCAGCTGGGAGCTGCCTCACTTCAGATGGGAGAAAGAACAGGGCTTCTGTTGGAGCAGAGCTGAGAGCCGCCATTGTTGCAGGGAGCTCTTGCGTGTCATTTAAAAAGGTAACCAGCTGCGCCCTCTCCTCCCAAGTTAAAATCCAATTCTGCTTGCAGGGATGAGGTTTGTACCAGAGCTGCTCCGTGCACCATGGAAACCAAGACTTAAAGCATTTTGGCATCCACCCTTCCAGCACTGAAACTGGCAACTTGCCCACCCTGTGGCGCGAGGGGAATGATCTGGTTTTTAAAAGGGTCCTTTTATCTTTTGGGAATAAACTAAGTACGAAATAAAGGCCAGATAAACTTGGGATTGATTAATTCTCACAGGTATTTTTAAAATCTGGAGCTGTGCTGGCGGCACCTCTTCAGCGGATGTACATGTTGGGTTTGCCCCCCTGCCCCCACTGTGTGTCAGTGTTGCTTCACAAAAAGGCTGCTCCTGGCCTATTTGCCTGCCTGCAGTAAACGGGCGTTTTAAAGCTGGTTTGGGGATGTGACCGTTCTAGAGTCGTGTTCAACTGTCGAGTACCACTTTTCAGGTGTTCCCCAGAGAGACTGAAGAGCTCAGTCCAGTTAATGTCATCGTCCTTTGTTTGATCAAGACCTTTCACTGAACACCACCCGCATGCTCAGTGAGTACGTTCCATAGGAGACATTTTGGTCCCTGTCCCAAGGTGCTTACAGTCTATAGAAGCAAGCCCGCCTTCACAATGAATGGCCTGATTCTGCCTGGAGCCCGGCTGAGCTCAAGCCGCTCCCATTGAAGTCATTTGGCATAGAGGATGTTCAACAGCTTACAGGCCTAAGGGCTGATTTGAAGGATCATTGACAGTTCAGTTGCTGGCTGTAGAAAGCTGCCACTTACAAAGAGAGAGCCAAAATCTTGACTGGGTTAGAAAAGAGCCTGAGGAAGATCCGTGTGGTGTGGTGACGTTATTATTGACGATAGCACTGAGGTGAGCTGTGTGATCGTGGCCCTGTGGAGGATGAGGTTAGCCACGTAGTTCATTCAAAATGACAGGACAGGGCTAGATTGAAACGAAAGTGCTGCAGCTAGGTACAGCCCAGTAGAAATGTGTAATGACACATGTCTGAAATCCCGCACGCTCCCCCATGCCCATTATGCTTTAAAAATTTTAACTCTCAGGCTCAGATCCTTCACAGAAAGCCCTCCCCCCCCTTTCTTTTTTAATATTAAAAAATCTCTCCTAGTGTGAGTGCAAAGGGAGCAAACCTAGTAACAGAAAGGTTAGAAAACTTGTCTGCTGCTGCTGGAAAGGTCCATTTGCACACTCAAGCATGGCCCCAGGGCTTGATAAATGCAGAGATAGCAGTGTTTTGATAGAGGTAATTTTCCTCAGATGGGTTTCAGCACCCCATGAATCAAAACCTGTCAGCGAGGAGCCAAAGATGGAGTGAAGTTTATTGTAAGCATGTTTGCATCTGACACTGTCATGCTAGGGGGTCAAGTGAGCAAGATCATTAGAACAGTGTTGATTTAGTGAGACTGTTATACTCTTTCCCTGCAGGGCCACAATCGGGGGTGGAGGGGTTACCGAAAAAAATAAATAAATAACCTGCCGCTCAGTGCAGTTCCCCAAGAGACACTCCCATGTGTCCTTTTAAAGACACAGTGCTGCTGTTTCTCCTGAAGTTGTATTTGGGCCATTCTCCCACCAGCAGGGTTCGAACAACACTTTGGTTACCCATAGCAATTGAAGAGCCTGGTTGTAGATAGTTAAATGAGCAGATTGGAGTGGATTTTCTCTACCAGTATCAGTGCTTGCAAAGATGTACTGGAATTGGAAAAGGTTCAGAAAAGGGCAACAGAAGTGATTAGGGGTATGGAATGGCTTCCGTATGAGGAGAGATTAATAAGACTGGGACTTTTCAGCTTGGAAAAAAGACGGCTAAGGGGAGATATGGTTGAGGTCTATGAAATCACGACTGGTGTAGAGAAAGTAGATAAGGAAGTGTTGTTTACTACTTCTCATAACACAAGAACTGGGGGTCACCAAATGAAATTAATAGGCAGCAGGTTTAAAACAAATAAAAGGAAGTATTTCTTCACACAATGCATAGTCAACCCATGGAACTCCTTGCCAGAGGATGTTGTGAAGGCCAAGACCATAACAGGGTTAAAAAAAGAACTAGATCAATTCATGGAGTCTAGGTCCATCAATGGCTATTAGCCAGGATGGGCAGGATTGGTGTCCCTAGCCTCTGTTTGCCAGAAGCTGGAAATGAGCAACAGGGAATGAACAGAACAGGTAATCATCAAGTGTTCATTCCCTCTGGGGCACTTGGTATTGGCCACTGTTGGCAGACAGGACACTGGGCTAGATGGACCTTTGGTCTGACCCAGTAGGGCCATTCTTATGTTCTTATAGATTACACTTCTCCAAACAGTGATTTTTGCAGCCCCATGATCCCAAATGATACATAATTCTGCCCAACATTGCTGGTTCAATAGACTCTAAGCTTCACAACCGCCTTTCTAGGGATGGAGGAAGTGATATGGCCACACTTAGCCTCCTTATTGAGAGACAGGAAAACTGGGTTCAGTTCCCTGCCCTACCACAGACTTCCTGTGTCTCTTGGGAAGGTCACTTCATTTGTCTACCCCTCTGTTCCCCAGCTGTAAAATGGGAGTAACACCATTTCTTTTCTCCAACCCTTTTTGTGCCTTGCCTAAACGTTCTTTGAGGACAGGGTGTGTGTGTGTTTGTGCGCGCGCACTCAGCTAGGGTCTCTAGATATTGTGATAATACAGATGGTGAACCAAAACCCAGAGTGCTAAAAAGCCATGCCCGGAGCGGTGCTGTGATGTTCCCGCGCTGGGGATCATATAAGAAACTAGGTAGTGGTAATGTTGAGAATAGAGTCCCAGTCCCTAGCAGGCAGATGGATGTCAGAGCTGCTACATTGCATTGCTTCCTTTAAATGACTGTTGTGTATAGTCAGGGTCTCGAGAGGCTTTCTGGGAAGGGAAGTTAAAGACTGAAAACATGGCAGATCTGTGGGTGTTCAAGGGCTAAGTGGGATCCTGGAACAAAAGAAAAAGTTAGCAGTTGTATTTAGCAATACTTACTCCAGTGAAATGTCATAAGTGCACAGAAAGAAATGAATGCGCTATTTGGGCCATGACTGCCTATGGAGCCAAAATTCATGAGAAATTGCTGAGTTTTCAATTAAAACTTTTCAGTCGCCCCTGTTGCCACAACCCATGGAGATGTCATAATTAATAATGCTGAGCCGGTTGCTATGGTGTCATTTATGTAAGGTATTGACATAACGAAGGCTGTCCAGCTGCTCGCTGAGGGGGTGTCAAGTGTCACTTTTGTCATGAAAATTGGCCACAGCACTGGTGATGTCATTAGGTCTGTTTTGCGAGTTTGCATTTAAATGGCTCTTTTTCTAAGTGTCCGGTTTGTTTCCTCTGCTTGGCTGGCTAACGTCAATTTATTAAAATGGAGCAATTGGGGTTAGAAGTTACTTGTTACTAATGTATGATTTCTGTTAGCTGTAGGCAGTGGGCCTCCTGGGTTCTTGCTCTGATGGGGGACAGGGGGGTGCCTTTTTAGTAAAGCAAAACGATGACCAAGTTCATAACCATTTACTTAGATGCCTAATGGACGTGGGAAGTTGTGCATCCAGTGAGGAGTTCCAGGCAACCACTGTATTGGTGATGGTTTCGATTTGTTTCATCTCTTATTTGTGTCATCACAAGGATGGCTCTGCTTGCTTCACCTGATTGCTAATAAATGCCTTTTAGTGCCTCTGTCAGCCCATGCTCTCCCGAGTCATGAAATATAACAAATGATGTTGGAGGAGAAGACATGAAATATACTTAGTGACAGGGGACAGAGGAGAAATTATAGGAGTGTAGCAAGGTAATTGGACAGCCTGAGTTGACGAAACGGGCTAAATGAGAACTGAAATAGCCAACGCTGGAAATAAATCCATTGAAAATGGATGCATTGAGGCTTTTAAAGGGTAATGATGGCCTGGTTATTACTGATAGTCAAGGCATCTGTGTGGGTAGTGGCAGTGGAGATAAAAGAATCTCAAGAAATGTAGGGATGTGACGGTTTTGCGAAATGTCAGTCAAATTGTGTCCATTCAGACTGCAAATCACTGAAATGGAATTGTGAAGGTAGGTTGAGTGAGTGCTGAGATGGTCATGTCAAAATGGAAATGCTTTTGAGAGGAATGGTAGCCAGTGCAGTGAATAGAAAAGGGGGGCAAGAGACCTATGATGAGTATAGGAGTAGTTGTCTGGTATATCAGACTGTCTCCGCTGCCTCTTGCAAGACTGAAAACCATTAGTTGACCAGATCTCTCATCCTGCAAGCGATAGCCAAATGTATTGTGTCCATAGCAAGAGAAGGACTTCTCTGAGCATGCATGCCCGCCCCGCTGCTCTCGCTGAAGGAGCAGGGAGTGAAGAAGTAAAGTATCCTAATCAGAAGCATCCCCCATGAAAACAGTTTGGAGTGCAAAGAGAATGTCAGCAAAAGAATGGAGTCAAGCTCCATGAGACATCCTTTCTGATGCTTGCAAAAATGAGACTGTAGCTTTGGATAGCAAGCCACATTCTACCCGTGCGGTTTATTGAACCATGTCTAACAAATCCAAGGGCACTGCCGCAAATAATTCAAAGGAAAGGTGCCTTCATATGTAATGGTGTAGAAAAATACCACTTGACAGGGCTGTGAGAAACATCTCTTGTGCAGATCCTGGAGGAGCAGCAGCTGTAGAATTTCACAGTGAATTACAGGCCTGGTCTTTTTCATCCAAGGCTGCCATCAACTTATTGGGAGTTCTGCTTGCTAACGATCCACAGGAAAGAGCCCTAAGCTTGTAAGTGTTAAGGGTGTAGAAACCCTTAACTGAGAATTAACCACAATCTAGTTAGGACATTCCCAGTTTTAAGGGATGTATGTTTTTTGTGAAGGCTTCAAACAGAAGGTACCTTTCAACAATCCCTAGTGACCCCATGTACATAGTTTACATTAACATCATTAGCACAATGGAACCACAGAGCCAAGCCTCATGGTCTGTTGAAAGTGTGAGAGTTTAGGGTACTTTGTGGGATGGATTATTTGTCACATCAGTCTGTAGGAGTTGAAATGTGCAAAACCAATATCTATGCTGTCTAATCTGCCTGCTCTACTGTGCAAATGTACATGGGATCTATATACTGAAATGTCCTCTTGAGGCTGAACCAAAGGTCTTTGGGGCCCATGCTAAGACTGGGTGTCTAGATTGACCTGCGAAGGGATTTTTAGGATTGTTCTATTGCCCTGGAATGCTGCCTTACACAAAAAGCTCTGCGTTGGCATATAAAGGATATGCTGATAGATAGCAGCATCCTCCTGGTCAGTGGGCACCTCTCTAAATAGGGGATTAGAAAATGCAAGAAATTGAGTGTTGGAAATAATAATAAAATAAATCCATATGGCCATAAAAATCCACCTTGGAAGCAACAAAGAGAGCTCATTAGCTAACTTGAGACTTTTCAGTAGCATCCGCGCGCCCTTATGAAGGGGCCAGAGGGTTCTCTTGATAAAAGTTGTGACCATCATTACGATCTAAAGCCTTCAAGGGCAAATGGGGAACTAGTGCAGCTAGTGCTTAAAGCTCAGGGTCTATCGCTGGCATGGGAACCTGTTTATACAGCATAAGCCCCTGGGGAGTAGTGTTCCCATGGTTTACGTTGGATGATTCACATCGTGCTGTGGCTGACATTAGTCTGTCTTGAGAGAGATGTGATGCTGCAAACGTGGCACTATAGTTTCACTGCGGGATCAAGTGCAAGATTAAAAAAACTGGGCCTGTTCAGCTTGGAGAAGAGATGACTCTGGGGGGGTGGGGGGGGATGATAGAGGTCCGTAAAATCATGGATGATTCATAGATTCATAGATTCTAGGGCTGGAAGGGACCTCGAGAGGTCATTGAGTCCAGCCCCCTGCCCTCATGGCAGGACCAAATACTGTCTAGACCATCCCTGATAGACATTTATCTAACCTACTCTTAAATATCTCCAGAGATGGAGATTCCACAACCTCCCTGGGCAGTTTATTCCAGTGTTTAACCACCCTGACAGGAACTTTTTCCTAATGTCCAACCTAAACCTCCCTTGCTGCAGTTTAAGCCCATTGCTTCTTGTTCTATCCTCAGAGGCTAAGATGAACAAGTTTTCTCCCTCCTCCTTATGACACCCTTTTAGATACCTGAAGACCGCTATCATGTCCCCTCTCAGTCTTCTCTTTTCCAAACTAAATGTGGAAAAAGTGAATCAAGAAGTGTTATTTAGTCCTTCATATAACACACAAACCAGGGGTCACCCAGTGACATGAATAGGCAGCAGGTTTAAAACAAACAAATTGAACTACTACTTTACCCAACGCACAGTCAGTCTGTGGAACTCATTGCCAGGGGATGTTGTGAATGCCAAAAGTATAATTAGGTTAAAAAAAGAATTAGAGAAGATTATGGAGGATAGATTCATCAATGGCTATTGGCCAAGATGGTCTGGGACGCAACCCTATGCCCTGGGTGTCCCTAAACCTCCAACTGCCAAAAGCTGGATTGGATGACAGGATAGATCACTCCAAATTGCCGTGTTCTGTTGATTCCTTTTGTAGCATCTGGCACTGGCCACTGTCAGAAGACAGGATACTGAGCTAGATGGACCACTGGTCTGACCCGATCTGTGCGTTCTTATAAGGGTGCATCCTCTTTATCATGTTGCTTGACCACACGCCTTAATTTCCAAATGAGGGAAAACATGCAGCAGGTGGATTGGTGTTAGTCAGTGGTGATGGTCCAGACAGTCCCTCATCAAAGTGAATTGGGTTCTTCCCTTTTTGCTGCTAGTTTCACCAGAGCTGCTGAAGGATGTTTATGCGTTTCTGTATTTTGCATTCATTCTGCAGGGAGTAGCCAGCTTCACTTTCTGCTTCTAGTGCAAATTCTCTTCGTGTTGCAAACTTTACGGGGCAGTTTTTAAAACCATTTCTATTGCAGCATTTCCTCAGGAAACATTTTGATTTCAATGTGAGATCTTGTGAATCCTCAGTGTTGGGCCTACACTTGGGTTGGTAATAGGGATACAGAGGCTTTCACCTTTAGGTTCCTAACTGAAATCCAACCCTGGTCTGCTGCTCGGTGGCCTATGTGAAATGAGTTTGGGTTACAATACTGAAGCCAAAGATTTAATGGGATCATTAAGGGAGAATTTAGGAATGGATGCTCCCTGTCAGGATTGGGACACATTGACAGGAAGCTTACACTGCCACTTCCCAGGTAATTGTACTGCTTTGGTCAAACAGAGACTCGCTCTCTAAGGCTGCCAATCCAGCGCTTTTCATATACTCGGTTGGAAATATAAAGGCTTCCCCTTTTCCTCCCTACCTCACTGCACCATACCTTACTAGCTATCATGGTCGGCTCTTCTTTGACGTGACCTGTTAAGGTGTGGACAGTTATAGGTTTAATGCATTTAAAATGGAGGGGATAGAGCAGTTGCAAAGTTAGGCAGGTGCAAAATCAAAGGTTAGTTAGCTTTAGCCATTAATCCCACAAACTCCATGAACTTCGCCACTGTACTCCAGAGAAATAGGGTTCACTTTTACTTGATTACCATGGAGGGAGAGCAGGTTTTGCATGGGGACCTACTTATCATAAATGCTCCTCGGGAGGTTCTTTTGAGCATCTAGTCAATAAATCCCCTCTGGATGGGGCACCTAACCATGCCAGCATGATGATGCCTGCTAACATGTATGTTCAGCTCTGTGCACTAATTCATGTGCACCCCAAAATCTTGCAACCACTCTCTTTTCTAGAAGCTGCTCTTGTAGCTAAAAGCAGGAAGATTTGGGGGGCAAGGAAAGGAACAATTGAAAAATCAACTGTTAAAATGATTCTTTTGGGCCGGTCTGGCAAACTAAATCTTCTACCTTCTTTCTGCACAGAGTGAAGATGATGAGAAGCTGAAGAAGAGGAAGGAGCGGTTTGGCATTGTAACAAGTTCGGCTGGGGCTGGAGCCACAGAGGACACAGAGGTAAAATGCCAAACCTGCAAGCAAAGGGACGCGTGATAAGAAGTTTGGGGGCGGGAGGGCAGCTAAGAACATTTTCCATGCTGAATTGCTAGGAGAGTTGAATATCCCAGAAGATGGCACTGTAACTCTTCGCACACATGAGATCTTGCTCCTCAAGTGGATCTAATCCTACTGGTCCGCAAGCAAGTACTTGTATTCAGTTCCTTCGGGTACCCCGATGATGATACCGCAAAGATAAATTCTCCTCTTTACCTTGATGATGAGCATCTGCCTCTTTGGGTTGCATGCATTCTAACCCCCAGTGGAGCTTGTCAGGCTGGTTTGGAGCAGCCCAAGCTACAAGATCTGGCCAGCACTGGCTGATGTGGCTGAGCTCTTAGTCTTGCAGACTAGTACAGAGACCTGCAGAAAATTGAGAGCAACCGTTCTCCTCCAGTTTCCTCCACCCTGCTCCCTGTATGCCTGGGGTGGCCTGCTATACCACCTCCCCGTCACATCCCTCCTTACGACTCCCTTTATCCAGGAGCTTTAAACTTGCTTCACTCCTTTCATCATAAAATCCATGTAAATTTCACAACATAAAAAGGAACAAGTAAGGATCAAGACATTGACCACACCCCTTGCTTTCCTCTCCTCCATCTTTTGTTTTGACACCGCTGTGCTGCTGTTGTGTTTGGTCTGATTTTTAATTTGTAAGCTCTGCCTATCCATTTTATTTGTGGGGTTTTATGCCTTGCTGTGTGGCACCTGGTACCAGAGACCAGGCTAGATGGTCCCGTGGGATTTCCTACGTTCCTGTTTGTTGAGTACCATGCACACCGGTAGTGCTGCATAAATAATACCTTCACATAAATCTGTGAGAGCTAAGCCCCCATCGCTGTCCACGGAGGTGCTGCTGCATGTGGATTTTAATTTTAACAATCAATTGGCAGAGGTTGCGGGAGGGAGAGCTGTTGAGGTCTCAGAAGCTACTTAACCAGATGGCTTCTGGATTTGACATACAAGAAGTGGTTTTTTGTTTGGCTCCGAAGAGTGATCTCAGCAATTCAGGTGGGGTTTGGGGGCTTTGTTTTGTTTTGTTTTTGTAGCTTTTTGATAAACGCTTCCCTTGAATGAAATGGTGCACGGCATTCCCAGCCTTCTGCAGGCAGCGCTGGAGAACGAGCCCCTGTTCCATCTGAGCGGAGGGGGTGGCCGGGGGTGAAGGATTCCATGTTTTTCCGCTAGGTCACTTATAGGTTGTGCCTGGAACAAAAAGGTCTTTTTACTAGTATTGTGTGCACTCAAATGCACCTTTCCCCTGGAGATTCTTGGTTCGGGCTTCTGTTGCCCCCTGGCTATTTATCCTGCTAAAAATTAAGATTTATACGCCCCTCGTGGATCAAGTTAAAGGCATATCTGAGAGACGCAATAGAATATGTAATGCAGTTTAGTGTGTCCCTCTCACCTTTTCCATGAATAGAAGAGTGTTAACCCTTTGCCCTTTTAAATTTCCCACCTCCCCATTGCCTGGAAGGGTTTCCAGGCCTCTCAAGTAGGCATTGTTCCCTTTTGTAGCACGTTGCCAGCGAGATGAAGTGACTTCAGCAGCACTGTATCTTGGGCACTGTATGCTTTTGCAACTTGATTTTGAGCTCCATTTGTTCAAATGCTGGACTAAAATCTTGTAGCTCCTTGCCAAACATTGATACCAAATACCCTCTTGAACTAACCTTGTGATCCCGTATTCAGACGGGCTGGGTCAATCATGTACTAGGGTCATTTTCTACCATCCAGTGTGGTTGGTTTGTTTGTTTTAGTCTTCATCCAAATGTGTGTGGGGTTTGAATTGAGAATGTTTTTCTTTTTGGTTTTGATTTTTCTTTCAATCCCTTTTGCAGGCAAAGAAGAGGAAAAGAGCAGAACGCTTTGGGATTGTCTGATGTCTGTCCATGTTAGGCTTTACCTGTTTGGGAGGAGCACGCTCTCGCTCTCTCTCTTTCCCTCCCTTCCCCCGCCACACACACACTAGCACTAGTAAGGCGTGTAGGCTCTCTTCCCCACACAGGACCTAATAGAGAATCCCTGATAGCTGTACAGTTGTGCTGCTTATTTTTTCAATTGTGAAGTTTAAAAAAAAAATATATCGAGCAAAAATGTTCTTCTTGTATGTGTGGTGGGTAGAAATCCCAGTGCCCAGTTCTCCATTCCCCTGCCACTTGTGTAGTTATTTACAGCAATGCAACGGAGGTGTGTAATGCCACCGCATCAACATTGGAAGCATTTTACCCCCCATTGTGCAGTGGTGTAAATGCCCACACAAGGTGCAGGGATGAAGCTAGGTAGTGAGGAAGAAGAACTGGAGTGGCCAAGCATCTGTCAGATGAGGAAAGGATAATGCCATTCAGGGATGAAATTGGAGAAGGGTTTGCTCTCCCTGCTATGTCTTGGGGAGTTGCACCCTTGGGTTGAGAGGCGGGTTATGCCACTTAAAGCAGGAACTACCTGGAGCCTTCCTTTTATTTAAACGTGGCTGTTTTTTATTGTCTCCATTTCTCTGGGCTGCCCTGGGCAAAGAAACCCTCCTCTCCCTCCTTCAGCCTGGGGAAATCACTCGTTAAGTTCAGCATGCACACCAATAGCCTGGCTAAAACCATTCTTCAGCTCAAGTGCACCTGCATCCTTAGGTTCTGCTGTGGATCATCTGCTTCTACTTGGGTTGCCCCTCCCAGCTTGTGACATTGTGTTTGCTGGCCAGGGAAGGGCCTTCCTAATATATTGTACGGTATTGCCAAAAAACATAGTAGTAATTCTTGGATCAGATAGACTTTAAGCTTCACAAACCACCCCGTATGTTAAAGGGTCTTTCTCAGCTACCTCTGCTCCCAGGGGTGATCTAGTGGGGAATGGGTTGGAGCAGCAGCTGGTGATTGGCAGAAGATCAAGGCCAAAGCCTTGGAATAAGGAGAGGGGAATACCAGAACATCTACAGATTAAACCCACTTGGGCTGCTGCACTTCACCTGCCTCTAGGGGCCGTTCTGGGGCTTGTGGCATTTAGTATAACTGTTCAGAGCTCCTTGAAGGTTAGTGAGATATTTCTTTTGCCTTTAAAAAAAATTCCTTTGCTCAGTTTTTATTCCCAGGTTGAATTTTGTGTTGTCCTCATCTAACATCCAGACTAGCTCAGTCAGGCTGGTTAACACTTCACACACTCTTAAACCAGTCTTCTCTGCCTCACTTCTTGCAAAAGGTAACAGCACCAACCTTGTCCTGGGAATACGTGGTTTGAAAAGGTGTGGCAGTGAACCTGTTCTACATCTGAACTGAAGCGAATTTCCCTCCTGTCACATTAAGGTCTCCATTTTCCCTGCAGTGTGCTTGGTACAGGAGCGAAACAACTTGTTAGGCTAACCAGACAAAAGGTGCATATCAAACGGCACCTTCTGTTTTCAGGGAGCTGTAGGAATCCGTTCTCCATGTTAAGTTGTGTAGATGGAGCAAGAGTGTTCGCTAATACCAGGGAGTTGTTGTCCCATGCTTTGCTCTAGGCCTCTGAAGCCAATAGCTACGTTATTAGCAGTGATTCAGTAGAGGGGGAAGACGTATGGTGCCTTTCTTTGTTTGCTTAATAGGTTCTTTTACACACAGGTATTCCTTGTGCGTCTAACATCTTATCTTTTCCCCTTAAACTTATGTCAAGGTCCCCAGAAAAATAGAACAGCTGGGCAGATTTCCCCTTGATTGATCTTGGCTTTTAAATGTCCATTTTGGTTGGAATGTGCCTGTGCTTCAGAAATTTGCATCCAGGGATTGTTGCTTCTGACCATGCCCTCTATTGGAAAGATGTGTTTGCACCAGTCTCTCACACTTCCTTCAGATGCTGGAGAATAGCAGCTCTATCTGTACAGTAGGCTGGGCAAAGGCGCCAGCCTGGCTCTTGAAAAGCAATATATTTTTCTTTAAATGTAGAGGTCTTCAAATTGCTTGTGTTCTGCACCACTGATGCGTGCAGGCTGATGTCTCAGCTGTATGCCCCAGGTGATTCTAAGCAATATCTGAGGTTGGTTTGCTTGCCCAGCAACTATAAGGATCCAGGTTGCAGTGTGTGTGTCTTGGGGTGTCAATGGTAGAATGAACCGAAGCCCCCCCGTCTCCTTCCAAACTTAATGGAATAACCTTATTCTGGGTTTTTGGGTTTTTTTTGTATGTAGGATTTTGTAATATGTATTTTCTATTCCGCTCATGACTTTTTGCTGGTTATTTGCTTGAAATGTTTTGAAGTGTGCCAGGACAAATACTGCATTTCACTCTTGGTTTCATAATAAAACTGCTTCTTCAAGGCAACACCTGTATCTGCCTATTTGGTGTGAGATGTAACCGTGCTTTTCCTGTGATGTCAGGGTTGGGCAGTGCTAGCATGGAGCCAGATATCCCTGGGGTCTGATTCTCTCTGGCTCTGCATCTTGTGTTATTCTTTACACCCATGCACAGTGAACGTCATTCCCATGGCCAAATGAAAATGCGATTTACGGCCATTCTGCCCTGGTTTAAATGGCTTCCCACGGTGTACTGTGCCCCGTGCCTTCGAATGAACACAGAGGTCCTGAGCACTTGTAGTCGGGAAAGATCCCATGATACTTTTTGTTAACCCCTCGCATCCTGGACAAACCCCAGTGCTTAGCCGATTCTGCATCCCTACATTCTTCCCTATCGTTTCAGTTGGATACAGAATTCCTCTTCGCTTCCTGTTGACCTCATTACATTTTGCAAGCCCTTTGGAGTAGTGACCCTGCTTTCAATTGTTCTGCAAAGCATCTTGCACATGCAGGGTGCTGGGTATATAGTTCCCAGGCCTCCTTTGTTTATTATTTGATGCTAAGAAGTCAGATGCTCTCAGTTCTAGGATTGCCCTTGGTCTGCTTGGCAAGTGCAAATATCCTTGTGTCCTTGGCTGCTTTATTTTTGATCACTTCCTGTACTTCTCTGTATACTACCCAAGTGGTGTTAATGATCGGCTGACAGTACTGCAGGGAGGGGTTCTGGTGGTACTCAAATCCCTAATCCCCCCTGGGTGGTAGGTAAGGGGGGTCCCCTTTGTACAGGCTGACATGGTAAAGGGACTCAAGCTTGTACAGCAGAGTTGGGCGTAGAACCCAGGAGTTCCAATTTCCATGCTTGTGCTCTGACCACTTGATTACACTCCCCTTCCTGAGGCAGGAACAGAACCCAAGAGTCCTGACTTCAGTCTCCTGTTCGAACTAGTCAACATTTTCTCTTCCCAGAGCTGGGAATAGAAGCCAGATATCCTGTCTTGCCTTCCTGTTGTCTGACCACGGGAACCTAGCCCCTATTGCCTCTAGAAACCACAGAAGCACAGCTTGTTCAGTTTCCCTTGGGCATATGGGATCACTACAGATATGGACAGTACCTCCGTTGCACATTCTCTCGGCCATTCCAAATCATTCCTCACGGTCTAGAGGCACTAATGCATATTCTGCCCCTTCCTCTCCCCAGGCAGTCTCTCCCCTCCACCCATCCTCAAATTGATCGCTCCCCTGTGCTCTGGTAAAACTACCTGAGTGTCTCTTGCTCCCCCATTTCACCTCCCTCTCCTTGTTCTGGATGAATTTCCTTTGGTCATGGGAGCAATATAATGATAAACCCAGGTCTACTCCCTCCCTTCTCCTTTATTGACCGCTCTCTCCCTTTGCCTGTATATAGGCACTTTCTGTATTCCCTGCCCTGGTCCAACAGCTGCCTCCAGCAGCCAGTGCTACCGGGGGCATCACTGCCTGTAGCAATCTCCCCTCCCCTTTCTCTCCCCCCTGCTTCTTTTTCCTGCTTGGTGGGAGTTTATTTTGTAGAGGACACTGCTTCTTTTAAATGCTGGGCTTTCGCCTCCGTGGTGTGGGGGGGAAATCATTCTAATCACACTGTGTTTAAAACACCACCTAATTTATTTTTTCTCTCCAAGCTGGGAGCCGCTCGTGACTAATTTGGGCTGAATAGGTGGAGAAAAAAAGCAGCGGGCACACAATGAGCGGGGGAAAGTGTGGGAAAGCGAGCGAAAGAAAAGGAGGGCCAGGGCTTGCAGCGTGAGAGCTGGTAACGCTGCGCAGCGCCCAAATTCAGCATGAAGTCACTGCACAGCAGACGCTTGGGCTGAAAACGCAAGTGGGACTATAGGTCAGGCCGGTGGGGGGCGGGAGAGGGAGAGATGGTTGGGCTCGCACAATGTGAAGGGAAGGAGGAGGTGGGGTGAGAGAAGGGAGGTGGGGTGAGAGAAGAGAGATGGGCACAGTGTGCGTGTGTGTGTGTGCGCGCATGCCCCTTCACAAAGAAACACAAACACATCATCTTCCCGCTCGCGCTGTCCCCTTCACCCCAATGGCCTCCTGCCCCTGAGTCGTCGTGGCTGGGTTGGAAACTTCTTGTGTTTAAATTCAGAAAAATAAGGAAACAAAAGCAGAGCCTGAGAGCATGTGAGAGAGAGGGGAGGGGGGTAATAAAGAGCAATTCGCTTTAAGATTTCTCCCGTCCCTCCCTTCCCCTCCCCACAGTTTTAAATAGCTTACAGGCCTGCACTGAAAACTCTTCTGGAGTCGCCTTGAAACTGGCTGTAGGTAAACCCCCTTGCTTGAAGCTGTTATGTTCAGATTGACTAGGTTACAGGTTATTTCCCCGCCCCCAGTTGTTATAAGGGCTGGCTGTTTTCACAGCAAGGGCCCTTCCTGTTCCGTACTGCTGTGTCTTGAGGTGCTGCCCCTTCTGTGCACCTGAACAATTCTAGTTCTGGCCACGCTCTTCCCCTCCTCCCTGCGTTTGGAGTTGACTGGACTGTTTAAAAAATAAATAGCTCTATATCCACCTTGCAACAACTGGGACTTGGTGAGCTGCTGCTGCGATTGGCTCAATACCTGGGGTCTCCGGCTAACCCAAGGGGTTCAGGACTAGTTAAAGTGTGATTTGCGCAGCTTGCTTGGGCCGTGAGTCAGCTGTGCTTTCCCCCTAGATATCGGAGCTCAGGAAGGCCTGTTGGGTGATCTAGTCCACAGTGCCTCCAGAATCCAAGGCCCGGGATGGATTTTCTATATAATGAATATAATTTCACTACCCTGAATATTTTTCAGGACAGAAGGAACGGTGCTGAGTAGTTAAAGCAGGAAGACTGGCATCTCTACACCAAGGCTTAGAGCAGGGGTTTTGGTGTCAGGACTCCTGGGTTCTATTCCTATCTTCAGAAGCGGTAATGGCTAGTGGGTGGGGGCAGGGGTTGGGAGTCTGGAGTCCTGGCTTCTGTTCCAAGCTCTGTTTCTGGATTGGCTGAGTGGCTGTTGTCAAGACATTTCAGGGAGCCTCTGGGCCCCTGTCTGTGGGGAAACTTGGGCTGTATGATGGTTTTGTGAAACATTTTGAAAGCGGGAGTTGGTGTTGGAGCTGGCAGTAGAACCCAGGCATCCTGGCTCCTCTCTCTTGCAAGAACGGGTCTGGACATTAACTCGGGTTCTCAAACTGGGGGTCGGGACCCTTCAGGGGGTCACAAGGTTCTTACATGGGGGGGTCATGAGCTGTCAGCCTCTACCCCAAACCCCGCTTTGCCTCCAGTGTTTATAATGGCGTTAAATATATAAAAAGTGTTTTTAGTTTATAAGAAGGGATCGCACCCAGGGGCTTTCTATGTGAAAGGGACTACCAGTACAAACGTTTAAGAACCACTGAACTAACTCCATGGTTGTTCCCCTCAGTCCTGCCCCTTTCTGAAGTACACATCTGTGTTACACCGCCTCCCTCCAGCAGCTCTGTTTGCTAGGTGCACTCAAGCTGGAAGCCGGAGGGAGGGGCGTGTGCCATAGTTGGCCATGTGATGACGTGCTTCGGGAGGCACATGGTCTGGCCAAGGCCTGAAGAGGAGTGAGTGAGCTGGGCTGTCCTCTCTTCCCCAGATCGCTCCTGCAGTCAACTCTTCCGCCCCAGATGACACTTCTCATTGCTGTCATACTGTATCTGCTCTTGGCACTACCACGCTGGAAGCACGGCGCCCGGAGCTCAGCCAGGCCAGAGCCCCATTGTGCTGGATGCTGCATGGATGTGCTATATATTCAGAGATTACAAGGCCAGAAGGAACCACTATGGTCCTCTAGTCTGACCTCCTTCATAGCACATGCCGGAGAATCCCATAGTCCCTGTGCTCAGGTATAAGGGTGGAGTGAGGGGACTCAACAGAACCTGTTGCTTCTCTTCTGCTGAGCCAGGAGCTCCCAGAGATGAGGGTCAGATGTTAGGTGTTCCCTGCTGCTCCTATGTAGTGTAATTGACTTGTCGGGGGGTCTCAGAAGGGAAGAGGTTTTCAATAACTGGGGGATTTTCCCCCTCCAATCTCATCCCAGGTGCCTTGGAAGAAAAAAGACTCCAGGGAAGCGGGGAATAGAGTGAGGACCTTTATTCTCTCTCCACAGTTGTGTGCGTCCCATTCTGCTCCCGCCACGCTCGCGGCAGCCCCAGGGTGACCTGCCCCTCTGCTTTGCTGCTCCCCAGCCTGCTTGGCCTTTCTCCATCAAGGACAGCTTATCCCAGGTGTGAAGCAAGGTTCAGAAGCACGTACGGCGGCAGGTGGAAGTGTCCATAAGCATGGATCCTTGGCTGCTCTCCAAAGCTTTGGTCCCAGCGCCCTGTGCAAAGCTGCAGCTTAGCCCTACAGGATGGTAGGCTGAGGTTTATAAAGACGTTGATGGGGGACGAATGGTCAGGACCGTTGGGTTTTGTTCTCCTAGCCTTCGGAAGACAGGGATGTCCCTGAGGAGGAGGTGGTGGTGTAGGGCTCTAGCCATCAGCTTGGAACTGCTCTGCAACAGGGTCAGCGCAGCCCTTTGTCCTTCCACGGTGGATACGCCGTGTTCCGCTGGGTCTACTGGCTGTGGACCGTGCCCATGAGACCTTGGAGAAACAAGGGACATCCCACGGCTGAGTTTAGGCTGGGTCCATTGGATGAAAATTGCCCCAAACCATTTGTTGTGCCACGGACTGGCTGCTGCCTGGTACAGCACTGTGGGACCCATGTGTGCTTTATCAGGGGCGGGGTGCATTGGCTTGTGCCCACCTCTCCAGGGTGTTCGCCCCGCTGCTAGCATTACAGTCCTCGCGTCCCAGGCAGCACTCGTGTGTCCTATGGAGTCAGCAGGATCGGTGGATCCCAGCCAAGCTCCCTGCTTGCTGGTATAATTACTGTGAACGTTGCATGCAAACAGTCTTATTAGGCAACGGAGGGGGGAGGTTAGGAGAGCCAGGTTTTGGCATAGCTGGCATGGGGTTGCACCCCCTCCCTCTGCCATGGCTGTGGGTGGTCACCAGGATGGAGGTAACTGGCTCTGTCCCTGTCCTAATTTGTCTGCCCTCCATGCCCCTGCGTGCCTGCACCCTCTGTCTCTGAATGAGGTCAGCCGAGGGCCGGGGGAAGCAGGTGATGCGGGGCGCAGCTCCCAGCAGCCTCGGGGGAGACGCCACCAGAACAAAAGCGACCGAGCGCTCATTAAACTTTTGACATCGTCCTTCGAAGCAAGCCAGCCAACCCACCAGGAATGTTACAAGTGGGCTGACCTACCCCAACCCTCAGCCCAGCCCCATGCACCACTCCGGCGGAACCACTGTCGCCCTGGAGGAGTGGAACCAAGAGGTCTAGATTCCATCTAGAGCTCCAGATGCTCTGTCAGCTGCTACCCTCCCTCTTTGCCTCTGGGTGTGTAGTAGGTGGCAGTTTGGAGATGGGGGTTCAGTACTATCATAGAGCCTTTAATAACAACATGGTGGTGGGAGTTACCAGCCGGTATGCGACAGAACCTGCAGCTGGGGCCCTCATGTTTGAGCAATCCAGGCTTATCTAGCTCAGGTACTGATCTGATGCTACTGTAATAGGGGACCAGGGAGGGCAGGGCCTGGCTGTTTTCCCAGGTGTCTGTACAGCACCTGGTCCCATGGGGTTATGGTCCATCAGTGGAGCTCTCAGGTGCTACCACAGCACAGCTAACAAGTATCTAAGGCTATATACCTCCCATCAGTGTATCTGTGTACCTCACAACGGTTATCCCCATTGTACAGGTGGGGAAACTGAGGCACAGAAACTAAGTGATTTGTCCTAGGTCACCCAGGAAGTCTGTGGCAGAGTCAGGAACTGAACCTAGGGCCTCACGACCCCTGTACCCTCCTATAGCTGGGAATGGGAGGAGGGGGAGCAGAGCTGGGGTGTGGGAAGTCACTTTTCTGACTCTCCATGCTCCAGGGACAACCCTATTTCCCTTTCACTTTCCCCTTTTCCTCTGAAAGCAACTGGTCTGCAAATGTACATCCGTGGGGTGAGTCTGTTGGGGGACCTGGGCCCCCTCCTGCCTTCTGGCGTCCCTGAGACCTTGGCCGGGCTCAGCACCTCGGAAAAGGAGCTGCACGCACCTTTCAAAAACTAGAGTGCAGCTGTGACTAGCGCTGCTGGGAAGGCCCCAGCTTGGTAGCTGTCAGACAAGGCTGGGAGAGTCCAGTCTCTGCTTCCCATTCAATCTGTGTTTTAGCTTCAGAGGCCAGATCGGAGGGGCAGCTAGCTAGGGGACTGATTGTGATATGGATGCACCTGTCTAGAACTCAATTGAGCCTATCCCAGTGTTTCACACCAGGGAACCGCAGGCTCTTGGATGGTCCCAGCTCAAAGAAACATCCCAGAGAGAGAATCGAATCCTGTCCAGGCAGAACGAGAATAGCAGCCAGGAAAGAATTATCCAGAGACAGCCAGAGCAAGGTACCGCATAGCCCAGGGCTGATAGTGACGTGCAGTCCCTGCAGATCCAGTTCGCCCCTTGGCTTTGTCTTGAAGAAGTGGCTGGTTACAGCAAGGTGGTTCCGTGGGGGGAAATTTTGTATTAACTGACCCAGAATTGTCCCAGAGGGCTGCATGGGACCGAAACGCAGGCACTGGGGCAAGGGAGAGTAGGGATGGAGAATGGAGAGAGTAACATCACAGGAGCAGGAAGGAGCCGGGGTAAGATGGTGCTTATGCCACGTAGGGCAAAGGTACAGAGGACCCCAGTGCTAGGTGGGTGAGGACTGGATCAACACCAAATCTGAACCGGACAATTAGCTAATGGGGCCGGTACCCACGCCAGCCCATGCAAGGAGCTCATGGGTTGGCATCAGGAAGTCCACGACTGGTCTGTCCTATGTTGTTTGCTCTGAGGTCCCTACGGGCTGGTCCATGCTTGAGCCAAGATGCTCACAGCCCCACAAATCTTCCTCTTTGGAGTCCTTCCCTCTTGTCCCACCAGTGATGCTCGCAAATCCCTCTGCTGCTCCATTCCTTCCCTCATCCTTGTATCCCCCAGCCTGCTGGCCCACGCCCTCTCTGGTCTGTAGGCCAAGGACCCAGCCAGCCTTGGGTTGGTTTAATGTTGGTGTGTGTGTGCCCCCTTTGTCCCCCACTCCCTCTGATCACAGATGTAATTAGCTGTGACATTCTCGGCATACCTGCCAGCTCCTAATGAGGGCTCCATAAAAGCTGCCGTGATCTGGTTTCCTCCGGCACTTTGGGCCAGTTGTAAATCTCAGCTTTACAATTTTGAGCTGCGTGAGGAGGAAGCAGCAGTCAGTGTGAAGCCGCGGGGTGGGGACAGGAGTATCACACTGTGTATGCGGGAAGATGTGTCTGTCATCCACCAGGGCATTTGGAGTCCTGGCAGATGTATTGAACCACACTGCTCTATGTACTGCATGTGTGCTGGCAGCCTGTTGTACTGTGGGGACCCTTCCAAGACCCTGACTCGGACCGTTACCGTCACTACAGCCCATCAACATCACTTGGATTTGCCAACGGGCATCTGCCTTGGCAACACCAACCGCCACACTGCCCCTCTTGTCGACAGCTTTGCTTTGGCTCTTTTGCCTGGTGCTAGTGCCGGTTCAGCTTAATAAAGCTCCCAGCACCACCCCCATGTTAAGTATACAAGAGGGCGGTTGTTAGCCCCGCTCTATGTATTGGGACTGAGACCTGGAGAGACCGGTTTGCCCAGAGTCACGGGGCAGAGCCGGGCCCTGATGCAGGATCTCCTGAGTTCTAAGCCTGCTGTTCTGTCCGCTGAACCATACTGCCTCCTGCAGGGAGAGCCGCCATGTCCTATGTTTTCACAAGTGGTTCTGGGGGCCCAACCTGCCCAGTTTTCACAGGGTGGGCGCCAGGCACCCCCTGGCAATCGGCTCCTGTGAAGCTTTCCTCAACTGGGATATCTAGAATGACTGTTGACTTCGGAAAAGTTAGGCCTATTGCAATACCTAAGGGGGACTGCCCAGTACCGAGTTAGACAAGCTGCTCTCCCTCCTAGCCCCACATGGAAGGCCAGAGCCCTACCCCCTAATTAGCATAACCCAGAGCCCTGCCTTAATGAGTATAACTCTGCCCATTTGTGGCCTGTCCTCCCTTTTGTTTTTCCTTCCTGCCCCCAGGAGAGCATGAGCGAGCAGCTGGCAGCCAGTGAGTTTTAGCCAAAAGATGGGGGACAGGGCACTGCCAAATAGGTGGGGCCAAGGCAAGGTGCCTGCTGGATAGCTGTGGACCTGGATGCCCTTTGGTTGCTGTAGCCCGGGGCCAGGGCGAGCGTCACACTCTCTCCTGCCAGCCTGCCTCCTTCTCTGGGGTCAGGTTTCATGACTCATTCAGCCCTTGGCCCCTCTGCTGAGGCGGCCCAGGGAGGAAGGGTGGTTTTCAGGAGGGCACCTGGAGCTAGGCTGAGACCCACCGAACTCATTTCAGCCAGAGGGCCACCTGCTGCCCTTTGGCTGGGAGCAGCAGACGTCCCCTGCTGAGCCAGTTGGCCAAAGGCTCTGGGTTGTGGTTCTGGGAGCTGCTTTTCGCCTGGGGTTAGTAGCCAGCAGGAGCCCCCGAAACATCACAAGCCTGTTCAGAACATGTGGGATTCCTTAACTGCCCCTGGGGGGTGGCCAGGATGCTCTAACCCTTTCTGCCCCGGCTGAGTGCGGCCTCCCACCCAGACCCAGCTGCGCGAGCTTTCTCCTCTCCGTTTCTCTGCTCCCCCCCCGCCCCCGCTTCCAAAGGAAAGGACTGGAGCTTTTTGCCTGACCGACCAGGCTGAGCGGGGCTGTGCAGGTTCCACTCCTCGCACAGGGGTTCCCGAAGTGTGGGCTGTGCTAGCGAGCACTAGCTGGAGGGGAGCATGGAAGGTGTGCAAGGGAAGACCCTTAACAACCCACAGCGTGAGCAGGGGGCATGGTTGGCTTCATGCCACCTCCTGCCCCTTTGTCTGCATTGGCCGGGGGGGTGGGGGGAGGATCCCCCTTGTCCATCCCTGGAGAGCTCTGTTGGAGCTGCGGCTCGCCTTCCTTGCCTGTGCTCAGGGAGAGCCGACGAACTGGCAAATCTACCCCAGGGGCCAATGTAGAGAGCAGTTTAACCAACATGCCAAGCCCCCTCCTGGTGTCATTTACACCCTACAGCATCAGCGCAGCCAGATCCCGTGTGGGCCCTGCTCTTCCACCCCAGCCTGGTGTCCGCGCACAGCTGGATTGCTGCTGGGCGGGTCTGAGAGTAATCCTGGGCAAAGCCAACTGAGTCCAGGATTACTGCACTTATCTGGCCCCCATAAGCACGGTGCCTGGGCACCTCCCGGCCCCTGGTGAGGGGAGGCAGTGCTCCCGTCTCTGGGACAGATGGATACTGAGGCACAGCAACGAAGGGCTTGTCTGCGTGCGAAAGTCGCGCTGGTTTAACTCCTGGCCTGTCAGGCAGAGGGCAATTTGCTGCCCACGTAGCAATACCAGGATAGCCCCTTGTGTGGATGCGGCTAGAGGGGGTTCTTAGGCGGGTGTGGCTGGCAGCCCTACCACTCTGAAGTACCTTTAGAACTGCAGCCATGCTAGGGACATTGCTGCCACTGTAACGAGAACAGCAGAGTGAAAGCTGTACAATTTTGCATGTGTAGAAAAGACCTTAAACGGGTGCGGAGCCCTGCAAGGATGCTCCTAGATCACTGTAAGCTTCTGATTTTGGTCTAGTGTAACCCAGCTCCTAATGAATTTAAGCTACACCGAAATCGGCAACTCCACCCAGGGGGGTTGCCGCAGTTTATATTCACACCTCAGAGTAACTTGGTGCCACTTGCTCCTCTTGGCTGGCCACGGTCACACAGGAAGGCTGTGGAGGTGCAAGAACCGGAGCCCCTGTCTGTTGAGTGCCAGGTGAGCCCTCTAACACCTGCCCTGATGGTCCTTGCTGAGACGGAGGCACCTTTCTTTTGCAACTGAAGGAGCGGCTTTGCCAACAGGCTGCCTTTTTGCAGAGCTGGGTGCGTTTCTGTCTTTGCATCGTTGTTAAAATGACAAAGAGAAACCGCTACAGAGGGTTTAAAAAAAGGAGAGAGAGCAAGAGGTCTGACTGGCATATGAAAGTAAGAATATCCTGCAGCTATGGAAAATTGTTCTGGGCATGGGCTTTAGGCTGGATTTTCTTCTCCCAGCAGCTCCTCCACCCACGTGGTGGACTGGTTTTATGGTTAGCATCAGGGAGTGTGGGAAAAAAGGAGAAATATTAGGAAACATATTTTTTGAGCCAGTCAAAACTCGGGTCATTGAATCCAGCCAAAAGCTCTCAAGGGAGGAGATGGCCAGGGGAGAACTGAAGGGATTGGGTTTGGAAGGCTCTGAGGATGTGTAGACTCAGCTGCAAACCTCAGAAGCTTTCCAGGATCCATCACGGAGGGAGGTGCAGGCCAAGGGCCCGATCCTGTAGGCTGCTCCCCACAGAGCCCTGGGGATCAGCTCACACAGACCAAGTCACTGGGCCGTGGCTGAATGCTTGTTTGGGCCAAGCTGATGCTGGATGCCCTTGTCTTGCCCCCAGGTTATTTAAGAGCCTGTTTCAGTTTTTGCTAAATCAGGAATGATTTATGATGTGCTGGCCCATCTAGTCTATAATACGTCTCGTTCCAAAGAATCCCACAGGCCTTTGCCAGCCAGGAATAACTTGCCCGTATCGAGCCTCCCAAGCAAAGATCTCAAAGCATGTTGCAAACAGGAATTAAACTCCCCAACGCCCCCAGAGAGTAAAGACAGATAGGGAAACTGAGACTTAAAAAGGGGAAGTGACTGACCAAGGTCATACGGAGAACAGAACCCAGGAGTCCTGATCCCTTGGCCCCGCCCCTCTCCTCCAATCCACTAGACCCAGCTTGCCTCCCAGAGCTGCCACTAAAACCCAGGTGTTAATGCCTAGGCAGCGAGAGAGAGACCATAAACCAAATGGGAAATCAATCTAGCTCTACTTAGAGTTTCTAAAATCAACCTGTTGCAATCTGGGGAGCAGAACCCTGAGTTCTATTCCTTGCATTAGGCTCTGTCATAATAAAGACAATCAAAGAAAAGTCACCAAAGGAAAATGCATTTGCCAGCAGATTTTTTTTCCTTTTTCCTTTTTTTTTTTCTCCTTTTTTTTTTTTGTTTTTGGTTTGGCTATATAATTTTTATTGTACAAAAGAAGTCTAAAAAAAAAAGAGAAATTGGGACAGAAGCAACGGTTATAATATATACAAATGACTAAAGCTTAGTTTATACAACATGGAAGAGAAATAACAAACAGTCATTTAATTTTTTCCCCTTTCCTGTAGCTTTTTCTAGAATGGTTTATGAAAGAGAATCTGTAAATCCCTTCTGTGCTGCCCCACATCATCATAAATGTGAGCTTCCTCCGGTTTTTTATTTCTTACATTTTCACGTACCAAAGTTTTTGGTGGTTGTTCTTTAGTTGATTGCGTCCGTGTTAAATTTGCCCCCTTGGTGAGAATTTTAAACAGGAATGTTTGCTAGGAACTTTGTGAGCTCGGGGGTGGGGTGGGGGGGGGGTGGGAGTGGCGTGAATAATTTGTTTCCTAGAGGGACATTTTAACATGGACCACATGATATATAAGAAACCATATTGATTTTTCCCAGAGGCTGTTAAATAGTGGATTCAGCTTGGATAGTAGTTCCCGTGTTGCCTTCAGCGGGGCAGTTTTTCTGTCTGGTGGAGAAGTGAAACACACTGAAGCTTTTTAAACTTCAAAGCCAACTGAACAGCAGCTGAGGCGGTGTCTGGTTTAAGACTAATTTCTGTTGGACATCTGGGAGGTGAGGGAGTGGTGGCATTTCCTTTTAAATATGTTATACAAAAAACCCGTCACCCAACATGCGTGTTCTTAGCTCTGTATGTGGCTGTAGCGTGCCTGCTGCCTGTGGATTTCAAAATGCCCGGTGCAGTCATGAAGCCTCACAAGACCCTTATGAGGTAGGTATTATCTTTGTTCTACCGAGGAGGAACACAAACCTTTGCTCATGGTCAGGAATCCTGATTCCCAGCTCTAACCACTAGACCCAACTCCCTTCCCACGCTGGCATCGTAAAAGTATTTCATTAATCAAGGTTGCTCCTTAACACACGGCAACTACTTCCCTGCCCTTTCTGGAAGGGCTGTGGAGTTCTTCATGAGCAGTGGGCAGCTGGGACCCTCTCTTATGGGCTGGAACACAGGTTATTCTCCAGCGAGACACCAATGCGCAGCCCAGTTTCTTCCCGTGCTCCTGAGCCACTTATCACATGGGCAGAGTCCTCTACTTGGCCCCAAGCGATACCTGGGGATTGCCGGGAATTCAGGGCTGGACTGTGTGCTGGGTAACCCAGAATTGTCCCAGTTTGTCAGAGAAGATCTGTAGAAGATGCAGTGCAACCGTTACAAGCCGTCATCTGGATTCAGTTGAGTATCCTGGCATGTGTGCCTAGCCTCTGACCACTGGGATTGCACGGACACAGAGCAGGGCAGAGGGAACCATCTCCTCTGGCAGCAAGGAAAAAACATCAAGATGCATACGCACTAATCCCCACGCACAGCAATTACAAGAAGAGAAAGCACAGACATAAAAGCATCTCCTGTCGAGACCTTGGTGTGTCACAAAGGGAAACCCCATACTAGTCTCTTACATTTTCTTTAACCTTCCATAGTGCAAATGGTACCTTAGCCCAAGTCTCTCAGTACAGAAATGTTTACAGTGAACATTCAGCGTTCTCGAGTCAGACGCTTTGCCTCGCTCCTGCAATTTGGGAAGACTCAAGTCTCCTGTTGCCACCACCTCTGAGCCTCCAGAGCATCCCCACAGCTCGCGCTGCTTGTCACCTCCTGGCTGGATTGAGTTTTTGCTTCGGTGGGAGGGAGCAGTGCAGGCGGATGAGACTCTCCAGTGGGGGTGGATGGATCCATCAGCCAAGTCAATAAATGTTCCATGGATTCTTGCAGGAAGCCTGTTGATGGTCACCTGCTGTGGCGGCCTCTGGACCTGGAAATCAGCTGATGAAACAAATCTAACCCCTTACTGGGAATGAAAGTTACTGCCCGGTGCAGCGGCAGCTCCACTGGCCAGTGTCTGAAAACCCAGTGCCGATCCCTGCCAGAAGAGTCCCTCTTGATGGGAGCACATGTGCCTCTAGCTGCACCGTCTGTAATGGTGGAGCCCCATCTGAATTGCTGGCTCAGGCCCAGGGCGAGTGAGTCGCAGGAGCAGGACTGGAGCGGAAAGCTCTGAACTCTTTGATTTTTTTTTATTATTACTTTTTAAAATATTTTTATTTATTTATTTATTTATTGATGTTCAAGTGCTGTGTTTGGTCATGTGATTAAAACAACAACAACAACAACAATGAAAAAACAACCCAACCAATGAATGGCCTTTTGGTCATGTGATTAAAATAAAATAAAAAACCCACCCCAACAAATGGCTTCTTTCCTGAGCCGCCATCCTCGTAAACTCTTCTCGCCATCTTCAGATACCCAATGAAAAAAACAAACACAAGCTAAGACATTACGCACAATAACATACACGAAGTAAATAATAATAAAATACTCGTAGGGCTGATCTGTACAAACACACATGAAACAACCCCTGCCTGCCCTCGGCCAGTCGGATTCCCCCGGACAATACACAGAACAGCCATGGGCGACATTCCCCATTGCCAGAGTTAGGTCTTTTCATCTCCGGTGTCATCTGGCTGGAAAAATTTCCCCAAATTTCTCCATGCCCCAGCCAACAGCCAGTGAGAGCTTCCATGTTTAAGAGGGAGAGACGGGGCCTGCCTGGCAGATGTGTGTATCTAGGAAGTGGTTGTGTGTTTGCAGGGAGATGGACTGCAGGGTCTACTACACAGTTCTCATTTCTAACTTCCCTGATTCAAACACCACCTTCTCACTGGTGGGTCTCCCATTGACTGGGAGAGCTTAAACCAGCCTGGTGAAAGCACTAGGAAATATGCTGTATGGAATGAAGGAGGCAGAACAGATGGGACCTAAGGGTTGTTTTTCATTTCTGATGTGTAGGATTCTTTAGGCCTCATCTCTCATGGGGACGATCTAGGCAGCTTGTCAGCTACTGTGGCCACAAATAAGTTCCTGGTCATGTTCTCTCTCTCCCAGCCCACCTCCCGAGCCTGTAGTTAGCATGAAGGACTGATCCCCGCTGGAGTTAGAAGCTTGCTTGAGAGCTCCCTTGGGGATAGCCCATTGCTCAAAGCCTTTCAAAACAGCCTTGCTGAAGCATTAGAAATGTCCTGTGGGGACCAATCCTTCCCCCAGGGATCTAACTGGTCTTTTCCATCTCTGAGCTCTGGAATAACATTTTCCCCCTCCGAGTCTGAGTGAGGCCACCAACAGGAAGCTGTACTTCGTCAGAAATAGCCTCGTCATCCCCCGTGGCGAAGGGGCACACGATGGCAAGGATGTAGCCCGGTTCCATAGCTCCGGTCACCTGAGAACGTCTCCATCTTAAAACTGGAGGGGATTCTAGTACGTAATGATCATCCAGTCCCAGGCTGATCTGTGCAGCTTTAGAGAGGGGTTCTGGGCAAAGGCATTGAACGGCTCAGCTGGGCTCGGGAAGCCGTGTTCGCCAGGCATGTTGGCAAGGAGCAGTTTGCCTCCTAGAACGCTGAACACTGTCCCTGGGCGAGCCAGCCCAGCTCCAGGGGAGTGAGGGGAGCAGCAGCAGTGGGATAACCCCCCGAGTCCTGATCGCCGAAGCGTCGTTCCCAGTGCCAACGCTGGAAGCAGCCAGCCCCGCTGTGTTCAGAGCCCGGGCGGTGGCGGCTAGAAAAGGAACCTCCCTCGTATGAGACGAGCAAACAGGAGCCAGGATCGTTGCGAGGGAATAAAACCAGGGACCTGCCAGGTTACTGCGAGAGCTGTTCCCTTGAGCATGACCACTCCCGAAACGCCGCCTTCGTGGCACTTGGGCGTTCCTAGAGCAGGGTGTTGTGGGAGAAGCGCAGAGCCGGCGATTCCTGACTCTGTCACTGAGTCCGCGTGACAGTGGGCCAGCCACTTCCCCTTTCTACTCCTCCATTTCCCCACAGGCTGCGAGGCAGGGGTGAGCCCCATTCCACAGGGGGAAACTGAGGCACAGCTGGGGAAGCAGCTCCCCAAAAGGACAACAGCAGGAAAGAAATCCAGGTGCCTTGATTCCCAGTCACCTGGTCTGACTGCTAGACCCATGTGGCCCAGCCCTTTCTATTCTGAATCCCTTGGTCCGTGCTCACTGGTGTAGTAATCTCTCTTGGGGCCTTCCAATTGACGGGTTAGGTACAAAGCTGCTCCGGTTCCCTTTTGCTCAAGCCGCGCTGTTCCGGATTGGCACCAGCCAGAGGGGCCCAGGGTAGCTCTGTGTTCATAAGAGGAAGAGTTGTGTCCGTAGACCCCCAAACGGGCTGCCCTCCAGGCCTGGACTGGGAAGCATGGTGCTAAGGCTGTGAAGAGAATAGAAGGTCCCCAGCAGCAGATCTGACAGAGGAGCAGGGGCTGTTTCCTTGTCCCTGCTTCAGATGCCAGATGGGGAAATGATTTCCAGGCAGAATAAAGCCGCGGTGGGCTGCAGGGAGCATGGGGATTGGCCAGTCAGCTCCTGGTTCAGTTGGCTGCTGCCCCCGGCACTCAGAAAGTTCTTTGCAGGTGTAGATTCCAGCGCTGCCTCTTCATGAGAACCAGTGATGCAGCCACCCAAGTGCCGCTGCGGGGCTCCCCGACCGCTCGCTGACCCTATGATCCTGTCGCCTCACTGTGTCCTTCCTGTCTCTGCTCCACGGTTGGAAGCTGGCGGTTGTGGCTGCAGTGATGTGCGAGGCAGGCTGTGAATCCTTCTCACTCCTTCACAGCTGGGCTTGGGCCTGTGTGGTTGTCACAGAAGAGAAAGGGGGCAGGGATGCCAAGGTAGAGGCTGCCACATCGGAGGGACAGGTTCTTCTACCGAGCCTCAAATCCAGGGCTCTCTGTTGCTCGGGACTTCAGCATGAAAACAGGATCCCTGGGTCCTCGGAGTTCATGGCATCCTGTTGCTTTAGTGACCCCTTCTTGAAACCAGACAATATTCCGATCTCCTTTCCGACCCTGCCCTGCCCAGGCCTCCCTTGGCAGTGAACAGAAAACACTTCCTTGTCCTGCCATGAGCGCAAACTGCAGACCTGAGTTGGCTGGTGTGCGCCAGAAAAGCCCAGCCTGCTCCGGCAGTGGGCGGCTAATGGGCAAGGAGAATGAGGGTCAGGCGGATGGAATACAGGAGGTACCTCAAAGTGGCAAAGGTTCGGCATTTCCTTCCTTTCTCTAGCAGGAGCTCAGCCCGATCCCTTGCATTGCCCATCTTTAGCCTAGGTTAGCAGCCTGGCTAGAACCAGAGCATGGGCTGAGCAAGTTAGTTAATCTATGAACAGTGCTTTGAAAACGTAAAGCGCTACAGTCTATAAGTGCTAAGGAGTGAGGCAGCAGGCCAAGGCCCTGGACTGGGAGCCATGAGATCTGGGGTCTGCGCCTAGCTCTGCCATTGGCTCTCTGGGCGACGCTGGGACGGTGACATCCTCTCTCTGCGCCTCAGTTCTCCCTCTGTCGAGCGGGGCCATCCCCTTTGTAAAGCGCTTTGAGATCCACGGACAAAAAGCATGAGACAAGTGCTAAGTATTGTGGGCCCATCCTGCTCCCCTAGAGTCAGTAGCTCAGCTGGAGCAGAGCTGAGCTCTCTAGCAGTGGCAGATAGCAGGATCAAAGGGATCTATTCCCAGAGCCTCTTTCATCCCACCCCACCCCTAAGTGCTTTGTAGGGTGTATACATAGAACCAGGGAGGCCCCAGCCACAGGGGAAAGGCGGGTATACCTAGTAACTGCACACGGTATCTCGGGAGAGGAAAGCGGGGGGGGCGTTGGCTCCAGCTGACCCCCGAGATGCTTACAGAGGCCCCCATTGGAATTTGGCCAGGACGCCAGATTTAACAGCCTGACTCTTAAGATAAGTGCTAGGGGCGGGGACTCTCCGGCCTTTTCCTTCCAGTGGGCCCCACTCGCACAGGGAGCGTCTCACTGACGGCTCCCTCCCAAGTCGCAGGCCCGCGCTCTGTGCCCACTACAGCGGATGCTGCCATGGCAAAGGAACGGGGCGAAAGGGCTGAGGTATTTTTAGCTTCACACAGTTTCGTAGCTGGCAGCAGGCTGAGGAGCCCGGTCTCTGCCGACCCAGCGTGGGAAGTGTTGTGCTCCAGGGGTTTTAATGACCACGAGGCATCGGGGACTTGGTCTGACGTCTGCAGTGGAACATCATCCAGCTCCCCTGCGGTCCGTCGGCTCGGCGCCGGGGACGCTGCCCCATGACAGCTCGGCGATGGCGACCCGTGGATTCGGTTTGCATCCTCCCGATGGCAGGGGTGGGGGGCAGCCCCAAGCAGCAGGAGCCAATGAACTCTTGAGAAACAAGGATCCTGTTTTTGTGCAAACGTTCTTAGTAATAATCCAAACAGCGAGGGCAGAGTGGGAAGCAAATGTGCTGCATCAGCAAAATTCTCCACGGCCAGGGTTTCTGGCCAAGTTTTCCTCCTTTAGAGAGAAACTGACCCATATGCGTCGCACCAGTAACAAACCCCAGCCCTCCGCTCAGGTCAGCGGGCTGAAGCTTCCTGTTGTCCTGAACAGTGATCCATTTTTCGACCCATGGAAGCGCCAGGCTGGCTGAACCCACAGGCCGGGAGCTTGCCCTATGCCACCCCACCAGCCATGTCTCCATGGTCTCTCTGGTGAGGCTGCCAACAAATAGGCTGGTGAATCCCGATTGCAATGATGGTTTTTCCACTAGGACTCCCGGACTCACTTCACACACGGGCCTCCAGTCAGGGGGGAACCATGTCTGGTCCCTGGGCTGAATGCAAACCAAGAGGCAGATCATTAGCAGCCTGATTACCTGAGCCAGCTAGCCCAGAGAATCTCTCCATAACCTCCCCTGCGCCAGGAGCCAGGTTGGGATCCACACAGTGACCGCACGGCCGGGCTCATTTCCTCCTCGCACACCCTCGGTCCAGAGCACTGAGCCGCCTACGCCGAGCACTGCTGCCTGCCTGGCTCCCGCGGCTTCTTGAGGCCGAGACCACCACAAAGATCGGGGCCGGGGCCGAACCCGGCAAATGGCAGGAACTGCAGCCCAGCTGCAGCAGCCCGGTGACCTCTCTCGCCAGGGCGTTGGGGCAGCAGAGGTGAGAGCCCGCGCTCCACAGCCCATTGGGGTTCATCATGGAAGCACATCGAGCCATGGTCGTCCCTGTAACTCTCTTCACAGATCTCAGTGATGGAAAAGCCCTGAGAGATCCTGCCTAGTCCATCCAAACAGCTCAATTGGATCCCACCTGGTCCACAGCCCATACGGCCAGGGCCACATTGTTCCCTCCAGTCTGTTCCTAATGCTTTGTCCACACAGCCTAGGGAACAGTGCTTCCACAACTACCCTTCGAGAGACTCTTCCGCAGTCAGGGAGACTGCTCCTGTTCTGGCCTCCACCCAGCTGGGAATGCAAATGGAGCCTCCGGGAGCCAGGATTCCCCATCCCTCAGCACCTGCTTGGGACAGATCGTCTGGCTTTCCTCTGCCTATGTTAGTGGGGTCTCAGTCTGTTGCTAACCCAGGCAGGCTGGGAAGCCCCATCCCCGGTGGGCTGTGGGGTCTAGGCTGGAATCTCAGACCTAGCGTGGGGCAGGGGGTTATTTGGTGATTCCGAAGACAGCAAGAAAAGGGTTTGTGTAAGTGCATTAAAAACCACAGCCATTCACACGGCTCTTTCTAGGTGAGGTGGGAGGCCACATGCTTTTCTAGTGCAGTAGCCAGGCGAATTGTGAGTTCTCACAAGGAGAATAATTAATAAATAAATAAGTTACGGCGGGAAGCCGTCTCCTCCCAGGCCGGGCCCCTGGGCGGCCAGCATTCTAGCACGAACGGCTTGCACTGCACCCTGTGGGAGTGGGGCTGCAGGGGACTTGCTGGACTCATTCACCCGCTCCTGCAGTCAAAAACTCCCAGGGTCCCGTCCCCCACACCCTGCCATCCATATTCGGATCAAAGCTGGGCCCAGACGGGCGCTGGAGCCCGTCGTCCCTACCAGCTCATCTCTAGCAGTACAATGGGATCAGGGAGTTTGGGGTGCCAAGATGGAAAGATGGGGTGGTGGGCTGGGATGCCGGGATGGGCAGATTCAGGGTGCACAAGGGGTTGGGGGATGCAGGGGTTATGGGGGGTTGGGATGCACAGGGGGTGTCAGGGGTTGGGGTGCGCAAGGGGTGATGGGATTGGGGTGAGTGCTCTGAAGCAGATTGACAAGGAACAATGAGATCAGGGAGCCTGACCATAATCTGGGCCAGGGCGGTGGGGTCAGATCAGGGAGTTTAACCTGTGCTGGGCCAGCAGGATCAGATGTTCCAACATCAGCAATGCAGCCCCCGGCCCGTCCCCTCCTAGCTCTCCGCAGCACGTGCTGGCTGGGTCCGGGGAGCCAAGTGATCCTTTCTTTGGAGCCCTGCCAGGGGAATTCTCTCTCTCAAAGGGCAGGCAGCTGAAATCCCCCCTCCCGTCCCCCCCAGAAACAAAACCGCTGGGAAGAAAAGGCCAGTGATCCAGGGTATCTTTCCTTTTTCCCAGGCCGCTTTGTTCTTCGGTTCTTCTCTTGCCCCGTACAAAATATCCTGTTTCTGTGAGCGCTGCCACTCCAGACAATTGTCTTGATTTGTTGTTTTTTAACTTAAACGCATAGAAAGCTTCCACTGCTTGTAAACGGTTGAAGAGTCGCTGCCCTGCCGTCTCGGCGTTAACCAGGGACCAAGAACCAAACCCCGGTAAGAGACACCTCTCTGAGCTGCAGCTGGTTGCTGCTGCCGATGACAGGGTGGGGTTGTGGGGGGAGATGTGCCTTGGGAGGAAAGTGGTACCCAGCTGGCCTGCCCCAGGTGGGGGCATTTGCTTATTGCACAGTGCATGGTGAAGCGCGGGAGAGTTTGGGTTCTGTTCGGTTTTCTTGGGGGGGTTCTGTCTCTCCCCCCCCGCCCCCCCGTCCCCCGACATTCACAAAAGAATTTTAACGTTCGTTCTTTTTCTCTCTCTAAAAAAGGGGGGGAAGCAACGATGACGCTTGCTGGTTGGCCGGGCGCATGGGAGCGGGGCTGGGGGAGCACCGGCTGGGTTTTAAGAGCAGCCGCATCTGTCAACCACCATGCCTGGGATCTTGCCGTAGATAATCTGCTGTTTGTCATTGAAGTAAAGCATGTTGATGGGGGACATCTTGGTGGGGGTGCAGCAGGGCCCGGCCGAGCCCCGGGGGTTCGCCTGCTGCACCAGGTGGGTGTGCGGGTACTTCTGCATGAACATGTACTCACACTGGCCCGAGCAGTAGTTGGCTTTGTACCGCTTGGGGGCAATAATCCAGTCCCAGCCGAAGGCCTCAAAGTCAACAGTCAGCGGGTAGCGGCAGCAGCGGGACTCAGTGGAGTGCTCGTCGCAGTCCAGGCCCAGGTTGCGCCGTGAGCGCTTGTTGTTCTCCAGCACGCGGAGCTCCATGAAGGGATGCTGGGGGGAGAGAGCAGCCAGCTGAGCCTTGGCCCCGGGGCCAGCCTTCGGGGGGGGGGGCCTGCTGCAGGAGCCATCTCATCAGCTCCTCGAACCTCCCACCCCTCTGCTACCCATCCTTCCCTAGCCACCCCTCCACCCAGCCACCCCTTTCCACCCCATCCACCTAGCCACCCTTCTGCATCCATCATCCTTCCCTAGCTACCTCTCCACCCAGCCACCCCTTTCCACCCCATCCACCTAGCCACCCTTCTCCATCCATCATCCTTCCCTAGCTACCTCTCCACCCAGCCACCCCTTTCCACCCCATCCACCTAGCCACCCTTCTGCATCCATCATCCTTCCCTAGCTACCTCTGCACCCAGCAACCCCTTTCCACCCCATCCACCTAGCCACCCTTCTGCATCCATCATCCTTCCCTAGCTACCTCTCCACCCAGCCACCCCTTTCCACCCCATCCACCTAGCCACCCTTCTGCATCCATCATCCTTCCCTAGCTACCTCTGCACCCAGCCACCCCTTTCCACCCCATCCACCTAGCCACCCTTCTCCATCCATCATCCTTCCCTAGCTACCTCTGCACCCAGCCACCCCTTTCCACCCCATCCACCTAGCCACCCTTCTCCATCCATCATCCTTCCCTAGCTACCTCTCCACCCAGCCACCCCTTTCCACCCCATCCACCTAGCCACCCTTCTCCATCCATCATCCTTCCCTAGCTACCTCTGCACCCAGCCACCCCTTTCCACCCCATGCACCTAGCCACCCTTCTGCATCCATCATCCTTCCCTAGCTACCTCTCCACCCAGCCACCCCTTTCCACCCCATCCACCTAGCCACCCTTCTCCATCCATCATCCTTCCCTAGCTACCTCTCCACCCAGCCAGCCATCTCTAGCCAATCCATTGATTTTTGTCTACTAAGCCAGCCTCACCTGCCCTGTACCGGCCCCTGATGAAGTGTGGGGAGAGGTTCACCCTGGAGCTGGGTGCCAGGCAATGCAGGCCGTGGTCTGGGCTCAGCTCTGCATCACTAGGCTGAGTGGGTCCCTCCCTCCTCCCCGTGTTCAGCCTGGCCCTGCATTGGGCTCCAGCATGATTTGAAGCCGGGGAGCCATAAATCTTGTCGGCAGGGCAGCTAGAAGACTAGGAAAGGGAGCTGACCCATCGGCTACTGCTGGCCCAGGGACTTGGCGACAGGACGGGTTTGGGCAGGAGCCAGCCATCTCCTCACTTGGTGCACAGACAGGTCGTCTGAGAGGTGAGACGATGCGTCTCCCGCCGTGGGCCTGGGCAGAAGGAGACCACCACTCCCCCTTCTGCCCAGGCCCAGGCAGAGACAGGTTGGCGGGTCGAACTGATGGGAAGAGGCCTCATGGGCATGCAGCACAGTGGCCTCCATTCCAGGCCTGCTGCTGGGGAGCCCGATGGCGAGGAAAGAGGCTCTGGGTGGCTGGGAGTCAGAAGGGACTAGGCCACCCCCTCCGCGCCAGCCTGGCTCGCCAGGGCTCAGGCAGAAATCCCCCTTCGTGGGGAGAGCATGGTGACACCAGAGGTAATAGGTGTGTGCCCTCCCTGAGCCATCGGGCTTCAGCCATTCTGGGGTACACAGTACTAAACTGGACCCGCAGCCCCTGCTAGCCCAGCCCTGGGCTCCCCCGCCCCCCGCTCTGCTAGTGCCCCTCACTCCCGACCCGTAGCCCCCTGCTAGCCCAACCCTGGGCTCCCCCGCCCCCCACTCTGCTAGTGCCCCTCGCTCCCAACCTGCAGCCCCCTGCTAGCCCAGCCCTGGGCTCCCCTGCCCCCGCTCTGCTAGTGCCCCTCAATCCCGACCCACAGCCCCCTGCTAGCCGAGCCCTGGGCTCCCCCACCCCCCACTCTGCTAGTGCCCCTCGCTCCTGACCTGCAGTCCCCATTGCCACCCTGGTGCCAGTATTCTGGGTCTCTCCTAAGCAGAGTTCGCCCATTAAGTGAAAATTGAGCAGAATTTTGTGCTGTGTTAGGATCTGTGCTGAGGAGATCCCAAGGGTGGGGTGCACTGTGGTCAGCACTGACTTTGAAAGGAGAGCGCCCCCTACCGAGCCCCCCGCCCCGCCGTCTGCAGCGCGGCGCCCCCTACCGAGCCCCCCGCCCCGCCGTCTGCAGCGCGGCGCCTCCTACCGAGCCCCCCGCCCTGCAGCACGGCCCCCTTACCGAGCCCCCCGCCCTGCCCCCTGCAGCACGGCGCCCCCCTACCGAGCCCCCCGCCCCGCTCCCTGCACCGCGGCGCCCCCTACCGAGCCCTGCAGCGCGGCGCCCCCTACCAAGCTCCACGCCCCGCCGTCTGCAGCGCGGCACCCCCTACCGAGCCCCCCGCCCCGCCGTCTGCAGCGCGGCGCCCCCTACCGAGCTCCCCGCCCCGCCGTCTGCAGCGCGGCGCCCCCTACCGAGCCCCCAGCCCTGCTTCCTGCAGCGCGGTGCCCCCTACCGAGCCCCCCGCCCTGCTCCCCGCAGTGCGGCACCCCCTACCGAGCCCCCTGCCCCGCCGTCTGCAGCGCGGCACCCCCTACCGAGCCCCCCGCCCTGCCGTCTGCAGCGCAGCGCCCCCTACCGAGCCCCCCGCCCTGCTTCCCGCAGCACGGCACCCCCTACCGAGCCCCCCGCCCCGCCGTCTGCAGCACAGCGCCCCCTACCGAGCCCCCCGCCCTGCTTCCCGCAGCGCGGCGCCCCCTACCGAGCCCCCCGCCCCGCCGTCTGCAGCGCGGCGCCCCCTACCGAGCCCCCCGCCCTGCTTCCCGCAGTGCGGCGCCCCCTACCGAGGCCCCCGCCCCGCCGTCTGCAGCACAGCGCCCCCTACCGAGCCCCCCGCCCTGCACCCTGCAGCACGGCCCCCTTACCGAGCCCCCCACCCTGCTCCCTGCAGCACGGTGCCCCCCTACCGAGCCCCCCGCCCCACTCCCTGCACCGCGGTGCTCCCTACCGAGCCCTGCAGCGCGGCACCCCCTACCGAGCTCCCCACCCCACCGTCTGCAGTGCGGCACCCCCTACCGAGCCCCCCGCCCCGCCGTCTGCAGCGCGGCGCCCCCTACCGAGCCCCCTTCCCTGCTTCCCGCAGCGCAGCACCCCCCTACTGAGCCCTATGCCCTGCAGCGCGGCGCCCCCTACCGAGCCCCCCACCCTGCTCCCCGCAGCACGGCCCCCTTACCGAGCCCCCCACCCCGCTCCCTGCACCGCGGCGCCCCCCTACCGAGCCCCCCGCCCTGCTCCCTGCAGCACGGCACCCCCTGGCCCTGCACTGGGACATTGGGCTCAGCACTGACTCAGTGGAGAGCTCCCCAGTCACCCATATCGGGGCTGGGGAGGGGGCTGGGGCCCGGGTCCCACCCCTGCGTGTTTACCTACCAGCCCTTCTGCCCCGGGGCCGAGGGAGGTGACGGCCAGGTCGTTGCCGTTGGGGTCGAAGGCGTTGATCTCGATGCCCCAGTTGTTCTGCGGCTGCTTGAACCAGTTCTGCAGCACGTGCTTGAAGTCGATGCTCTGCCAGTGGCCGAGGCGGGAGTGGAGGTCGATCTTGAGGGAGCGGATGCGGATGTGGCGGCTGCCCTCCTCGGTGACGGGCTTGAGGCGCAGGATCTGCAAGTAGACGGTGGAGGTGTGCTGCACGGGCCGCAGGTACACCCACAGCTGGGCCTTCACCACCTTGGTGAACATGATCTTGGGGCTGAAGTTGAAGTAGCAGCAGTGGGGGTTCCCCTCTATCTGCACCACCGGGTCCGCTGCGGGGTGGGGGGGAAAGCACACGTGAGCGGAGCTGCCTCCCGGCTCTGGACACCCGCTGCCCAGCCCCCAGGAGCTACAGCCAGGGCTGAATGTGAACTCCTCCTAGATCATTAGGAGGTGAAGGTCGGGTCATAGGTCATTAGGTCATTTCCCCTATATCTGAACTAAGGTCTTGCATCTGGCCTCTGACCCCCACTGCCGTGAGGTATTAACAACTCCCCTGCAGGTATTACACAGGCAGGGAGCGAAGTGGGGCTGCAGGTCGGGATTGAGGGGCAGTGGCCGAGTTGGGGGGGGAGTTGCCAAGGCACTGAAAGAGCTCTGGGTAGCAGTGGGCGGGGCTATGGGTCAGGATTGGGGAGCGCATGCTGAGCCGGGAGGGTGGAACCTTGCCAGGACCAGCCCATGGTGCATTTCTTCCAAGCTGCCTGGCACTGATCTGCTTTCCACCTGTGTCAGAAAAGCAGCCCCAGAGCAAACCCTGCTCGGGGGGAGCAGGAATCCTGAGCCCCCTCACCCCCCACAATGCACAGCCAGGGAACTGACGGCCCCTCTGTCAGGAGCAACCGGAGCTAGCATTTCCTGTGTCTGATCTCAGGGGGTCTCAGCTGCACCCCCAAAGGGAGCAATTCCCCCACAGAACTGGGCAAACCCCCAAACCGGTGACTCACTGGGTCGTCCCTGGATTCCGGTTTCCAACACTCAGCGCTGAGTCCACAGGAACTCCTGTGGAACCCAGGAGCCCTGCACTTTGGGGCTGAGCCCTCAAACGCGGGCAGAGTTTCGGGTGAATCCAGGCCTGGGTGCAGATCAATAGCACAGAGGGCAGAACGCGGCTGGCTCAAAGCAGATGGGAAGCAGCCATCCAGGGTGGATTTGGGGATCCCAGACTCTGTGTTTCTATCCCCAGCTTTGTGCTGAGGCTCATATTATGCAATCCCTCCTCCCCTTTGTTACCAGATCTAATAACCCCCTGCCCTGATCTAGCTTCCTCCACCTGACAAGGCCTGGATCATCCCACCCGGCCCTGAAATGCTGCCACCTCTGGGGTGGAACATGCCAGCTGTGTAACAGCTCCAGCAAAGCTACACAAGGAGTTAGGATGCTGCAACCACAGGAGGAATTTAGAAGGGCAGCAGGGTGAAAGGTCCAGGGCTGGGGTTTGGCCACGATTAACACCCTGCTCCCTGCGAAAACTCTTAGGGACCCTGTGAAGACCATGGCCTCTCCCTGGAGCCTCACTTGCCAGATATCACCACCAGCAGCACAGCGCCCCCTAGTGCCATGCTGGGACAAGGGGACCAGCCCTGCCTGCCAGTGGAGAGCGCCCCCTGCTGAGCCCCCCCACCCTGCTGCCTGCAGCACAGCGCCCCCTAGTGCCATGCTGGGACAAGGGGACCAGCCCTGCCTGCCAGTGGAGAGCGCCCCCTGCTGAGCGCCCCCCTGCTGCCTGCAGCACAGCGCCCCCTAGTGACACACTGGGGCCAGCCCTGACTTCCAGGGGAGAGCGCCCCCTGCTGAGCCCCCCCCCCCTTGCTGCCTGCAGCACAGCGCCCCCTAGTGACACACTGGGGCCAGCCCTGACTTCCAGGGGAGAGCGCCCCCTGCTGAGCCCCCCCCTCTGCAGCCTGCAGCACAGCGCCCCCTAGTGCCATGCTGGGACAAGGGGACCAGCCCTGCCTGCCAGGGGAGAGCGCCCCCTGCTGAGCCCCCCCCCCCCGCTGCCTGCAGCACAGCGCCCCCTAGTGACACACTGGGGCCAGCCCTGCCTGCCAGTGGAGAGCGCCCCCTGCTGAGCCCCCCCACCCCGCTGCCTGCAGCACAGCGCCCCCTAGCGCCACACTGGGGCCAGCCCTGACTTCCAGGGGAGAGCGCCCCCTGTTGAGCCCCACCCCCCCTGCTGCCTGCAGCACAGCGCCCCCTAGTGACACACTGGGGCATCGGGGCCAGCCCTGACTTCCAGTGGAGAGCGCCCCCTGCTGAGCTCTCCTCCCTCTCCGCAGCATCTGCAGGAATGGTGGTGTGTTTCAAATCTATAGTGATGGTCAGGTTTCTACTGCCCGGGTGACCCAGGAAGGGGCAGGGGGGCAGGCCATGGGAGCTGGGAGCGGGCAAGGGGCGTATTTGGTCCAGTCAAGTGGTCTTTGTGAAAGGACGATGGGGGTGCCAGCAGGGGAGCATCTGTGTACTGTTTGCCCACTTACAATGGGACTAGCAGGGGTGCTGAGTCCTAACAAACTCGTGCCGCCGGTGCCATGAACCAGCAAGGCTCCTGGCCAGGATGTCTGGCTCTGGGTGAACTCCCTGAACTCAGCCCTGCCCCAAAGCTGGGAGCCAGGGTGCCTGCGCTCACCACGTCTCCCATAACTTGTTTGTGTCCGAGGGCAAGTGTGCAGCTTCCCTGGAGATTGGTGGGGAATGCTGCCAGGAACACGCTGGCATCTGCCAAGGGAAACATTTATCCAGGCCGAACCGGCACAGCAGACAGAGTGGGGAGTGGCAAACACACGTCTGGGCCTCGGCATCCCAGGAACTCGGCAATTCTGCAGCACTTCACTGCAAGCAGAGCAGAACAATGAGCCCAGGGAGACAGGCAGGCCCCTGCCCGTGCCACGGCCGATGGCACAGAGCCACCAGGCTTTGCGTCCCCAGGGCTGTGCGGGACCTTGTGCGCCTGGCAGCTTGAGCAGTGTCGAGGCTGGGTCTGCGCTGGGGCATAGGGACGTGCTGCCCTCTGCACCAGGAGGAATTGAGGGCCCGGTGGGGAGGGGCGGTGCTGGACGAGGTGTAAAACCCAGGTCCTGCCCGTGACTGCACCCAGCTCTGGGCTACAGGCAGTGAAGGCCCAGGTTCTCCCAAGGAGACCAGCTCTGTCCCTCGCAGATATCCGTGCGAGAGCCCTGTGCAAAGAATCCCATCTGCTCGCTGGCTTTGTTTGTTCTCTCCTTGGCAGCCCTTAGCTGGGGCACTCAGGGCATTCTCTGGGGTTAGGAGGGCACCAAAAACTCCCGAGCCCCAGTCCTGGCTCTGCTCCAGGGTCACATGCAGGCCCAGGCCTGCCAAGCCCTTGCTAACAGAACCTCTTCTTTCCCCTTGGAGCTGGGAAATAAAATGACGACTGTGCTCATCCAGAGCCCAGAGAAAAGGGGGGGGGGAACGGGGAGCCCGGACTCCTGGGTTCTATTCCCAGTTCTGACGCTGATCTGTCATGTGACCTTAGGGCAAGTCATGCCTCGTCTCTGTGCCCCTTCTGTGAGGTGACCTCTGCTGAGCAGCACCCGCTGTGGGCGCTGTCGGAGGGGGGCCCGGAGCCCCCTGCCGTGGGCGCTGTCGGAGGGGGGCCCGGAGCCCCCTGCCGTGGGCGCTGCCGGAGCAGGGCCCGGAGCCCCCTGCCGTGGGCGCTGCCGGAGGGGGGCCCGGAGCCCCCTGCCGTGGGCGCTGCCGGAGCGGGGCCCGGAGCCCCCTGCCGTGGGCGCTGCAGGAGGGGGGCCCGGAGCCCCCTGCCGTGGGCGCTGTCAGAGGGTGGCCCGGAGCCTCGCGGTCGGAGCGGGGCGGGAGCCCCCTGCCGTGGGCGCGGTCGGAGGGGGGCCGGGAGCCCCCCGCCGTGGGCTCTGTCGGAGGGGGGCCGGGAGCCCCCCGCCGTGGGCGCGGCCGGAGCGGGGCCGGGAGCCCCCTGCCGTGGGCGTGGCCGGAGGGGGGCCCGGAGCCCCCCACCGTGGGCGCGGCCGGAGGGGGGCCGGGAGCCCCCCGCCGTGGGCGCTGCCGGAGCGGGGCCCGGAGCCCCCCGCCGTGGGCGCTGCCGGAGGGGGGCCCGGAGCCCCCCGCCGTGGGTGCTGTCGGAGCGGGGCCGGAGCCCCCCGCCGTGGGTGCTGTCGGAGGGGGGCCCGGAGCCTCGCAGTCGGAGCGGGGCCGGAGCCCCCTGCCGTGGGCGCGATCGGAGGGGGGCCGGGAGCCCCCTGCCGTGGGCTCTGTCGGAGGGGGTCTGGGAGCCCCCTGCCGTGGGCGCGATCGGAGGGGGGCCGGGAGCCCCCTGCCGTGGGCTCTGTCGGAGGGGGTCTGGGAGCCCCCTGCCGTGGGCGCGGTCGGAGGGGGGCCGGGAGCCCCCGGTCGTGGACGCTGTCGGAGGGGGGCCCGGAGCCCCCGGTCGTGGGCGCGGTCGGAGGGGGGCCCGGAGCTGGCTTTGGGGCGGGAATAGGGGGAGGTGGTTACGGGGTGGGAACGGGGTACTGGTTGGGAGATGGGAATGGGGGGAGCTAGGTTGGCTGGGATGATGACCCCCAACTCTTTCTCCTGACACACACGCAACACCCTGTGCACACCCATCCCCCGAAAGCGCTGCTGGCTCCGATCCGCACTTGTGGGGGAACATCTGGGTTGAATTGAGTGGGGAATTTCTCCCGTCCTCGCCGGGTGCCCCCCTGCGCACGCACCGGTCAGGTTTAATAGCACCCAGCTGCAGTGCTGGGCCATTTGCTGTGAACCGAGGCCTCCACTAACAGATAGGGGTCATGACACCAACCGGGGGCCAGGAATGTCACCGCACGGCCCCCCGCGCCCGCAAGGGGCTCCCATAAACCAAAGTGACAGGGGCCGGGGGGCCTGGCGGCGCTTTGCTAACAAACCCCTCCCAGCAATTTGCTGAGCGCAAGCCCCCTATTAAACCCACTCCCCTGGGAGCAGCCCATAAAAGTACTTTCCTCTCTCTGCCCCCTTCCCCTTCCCCTTCCCCTTCCCCTCCCTGGCGGCTCTTAAAGCCATAGCACGGCTCACTGCCTTCCAGTCCCCCGGCCTGCCGCAGCGCCTCCCTCTGGCTGGTGTGGGGAGGCCGCGATGCGGGGCTGGAGGGAGACAAAGGGGATCCTCGCGACCCTGCGGCACATGGGGAGGGTCTCCCGCTTGCCCCGCTGTGTGCTGGGCTCAGGCAGGGGTGCCAGGTGTGTGGCTCTCAGCACCCCACGCCAGCCCAGGTGCAGGTCTCGGAGCCTGGGGCAGTAGGGGGGAAAGGCAGGACAGACGGGCGCCAGTGCCCATCCCCGGCCCGGGCAGGGGCTGAGCCCTGGGACTCTGCAGCGCCCCCAGGGCCTGGCGAGCGATGGCTGCAGTGATCATTGTGGGGCACCAGTACCCAGAGCTGGGCCAGGCCCCACCAGGCCCTCAGCCAGTGGGCAGCCCCCCCTTCACCAGGGACCGACACAGAGCAAAGGTGGGGGTGGGCGGGGAGGTGACAATCTGGGAGAGGAGGGAGCCAGGCCAAGCATGGCAGATGCAGGCAAGTTTAGCTCTGCCGGTGCCCTCACTCCCGACCCGCAGCCCCCTGGGCTCCCCCCTTCCCCAGCTCGGCCGGTGCCCCTCACTCCCGACCCGCAGCCCCCTGGGCTCCCCCCTTCCCCAGCTCGGCCGGTGCCCCTCACTCCCGACCCGCAGCCCCCTGGGCTCCCCCCCTTCCCCAGCTCGGCCGGTGCCCCTCACTCCCGACCCGCAGCCCCCTGGGCTCCCCCCTTCCCCAGCTCGGCCGGTGCCCCTCACTCCCGACCCGCAGCCCCCTGGGCTCCCCCCTTCCCCAGCTTGGCCGGTGCCCCTCACTCCCGACCCACAGCCCCCTGGGCTCCCCCCTTCCCCAGCTCGGCCGGTGCCCCTCACTCCCGACCCGCAGCCCTGGGTGAGACCATGAAGCTCCTGTCACTTGTGGCCTGAGGCAGGCAGGAGTCCTGGCCTCCAGAGGCAGGTTTGTGCTGGAGCTGCCTCCCCTCTAACCCTTTTCAGGACTCCTGCATCATCAGCCCCTCAGGTCGGGGGCAGGGATCTCCCTCGGGGGCGGCTCCCGCCCCTGCTGCCCACCACGTGCAGCTGGCTGCAGAGGAGGGCACGGCGCCCGCTAACGCTGCTCTTGGCACGCTGGCTGCCCTCGGTGCCAAGATGCTATGCCTGTCACCCTGGCAACCAGGGGCAGCAAGGTTCCCGGGACACTGGCTGCAGCTGCTGGAGTGTGCGCGGGCGGGGGGGGCTCTTTGTTCCCAGCTCTGACTCCTCCAGGCCGGGGCTGGCACGGAGCTGGGCAGTGGGGCTCTGTGCTTCGCCCAAGCCTCACCTGGGGTTCCAGGCTGAACCGGGCCCAGGCCCCGCAGATTCCTGGCCCAGGGGGCTCAGGAGCCTTTGGCGGGCGCTGCCTGCCCCCCAGCCTGCCTACTTGGGGGTTCCCAGGCCTGCAGCTGTGTTCACCCTTTGGGTTCTCATCCGAGCCCGCTAGCCCCGGCTCCCAGACTAGGAGCCAAGCCTCCCACGTCAAGGCCCGGCACTGCCCCGCTTGGCTCCAGCCCAGGAGCCTGTGAGGCCGAATCCTCGGGTGCCAACCCCCCCAGCAGAGGGACCGCGTGGGCCTGCTCGCAGGGCACTGAGCCCTTGCCAGCTGGCCCGGGTCGCTAGGGCCAGCAGCTGGTGCTGAAGCTTCGGGCAGCCTGTGTGAAGTGCATTGGGAGGGGCCCAGTCCTGGCCTGGAGGTGCCAGCAGGCCAGAACTCCCCTCAGCCCAAGAGACGGGTCCCAGGGTGGGGGCTGCCAGCGCTGGGGAGCTGCTGATACAATTGATGCTCTTCATCTTTCTGGTCTAGCAGCAGCCAGTGTGGTGTAAACACCCATCCCAGAGACTCACACTCCATCCTGCCTCCCTCTCTCCCACTGCTAGGATCCCCCAGCTCTGCCGGTGCCTCTCACTCCCGACCCGCGGCCCCTGCTTCCCAGCCCTGGGCTCTCCCCAGCTCTGCCGGTGCCCCTCACTCCCGACCCGCAGCCCCTGCTTCCCAGCCCTGGGCTCTCCCCAGCTCTGCCGGTGCCCCTCAGTCCCGACCCGCAGCCCCTGCTTCCCAGCCCTGGGCTCTCCCCAGCTCTGCCGGTGCCCCTCACTCCCGACCCGCAGCCCCTGCTTCCCAGCCCTGGGCTCTCCCCAGCTCTGCCGGTGCCCCTCAGTCCCGACCCGCAGCCCCTGCTTCCCAGCCCTGGGCTCTCCCCAGCTCTGCCGGTGCCCCTCACTCCCGACCCGCAGCCCCTGCTTCCCAGCCCTGGGCTCTCCCCAGCTCTGCCGGTGCCCCTCACTCCTGACCCGCAGCCCCTGCTATCCCAGCCCTGAGATCCCCACTCCCCAGCTCTGCCGGTGCCCCTCACTCCTGACCCACAGACCCCCTCCCCCCCCAGCTCTTTTAATTTGCTCTGGGCTCCATGGCACCCTTATGATGGGATTTGAGAGTGAGATTTGTTGGGTTTCACATTGTGCCCCCCCTTAATCTCCCTTCATTAACTTCCCCTCCCCCCACCCCAAAGGTCAGCAGGGTCACGGGTAGCCAATAAATGGTTTTAGGACCCAATTAACCTTCCCTAGTTTCTTGTGCAGTTAAAAAAAAGGGGGGGGGCTGTGCTGAGGGGTGGGGTGGGGAGGGTGAGGAGAACCTGAGAGGTTTATGGGCCCTACAGCCTATAAAACCTTCCTTTCCTTCTGTTCAGGAACCATAAAAACCCACCCGCAATTGCCAAGCCAAATTCATAATAATAACGCGGGAAGACAGCGCCGGGGGGGCACCTGCCCTAGGATCCCACAAGCCAGTCCTTCCCCTCCTCTGATGGCCCCTCCTAATGGGGCTTGCGGCCCCACTGAGACGGATGAGGGGTTTGGGGGTGGACTGCGGTTAGTTTCGCTCCCCCCTCAGCAGTCAAGTGGGGTGGGCTGTGGTATTTATTTGGGGGGGGCAAGTGAAGGGAATGGGGGGACGGGTGGGCAGCAGCAAACGTTCACACGGGTGAGGAGCAAAGCCCCCGGCGTGTTCTCAATTTTATGGGTAATAAAATTTCAAAGCCGCTCAAGTCTATTAATGCTCGAGAAGGAAATTTGTCCATGAGCTGCTGGAGGGAAGCGCCTGGCCCTACCATTCCTCACCCCCCCGTTCCGCTTGGCCTTTGCACACCCCTCCACCCTGGCCAGACGCCCCGGCCACCCTCACTGCCAGCCGACACTCCGGCACCAAAGCCGGCCCTGAGGCTGGGTAACCGGGCATTTCGCCATGCGCCGCGCCGGCCTGTGCTCTCGTCCCAGTGCCAGGGCTGCAGGGGGCAACACGCATTCCGGGGGCACCTGTGTATTGCCTCCTGGGCATGCTGGGATCAGGATGGAACAAGTCAAGGGCCCCGGACCCTGGATCAGCCCCAGCAGAAGGCACCAGAGTCCAGTAGTACCCCCTCTGGGAGAGAGGAAAGACAGGCAGTGTTTCCTAGTGAGTTAGAGCAGGGGCCTGGGAGCCAGGACTCCTGGGTTCTATCCCCGGCTCTGGGCGGGGAGTGGGGTCTAGTGGGTTAGAGCAGGGGCCTGGGAGCCAGGACTCCTGGGTTCTATCCCCGGCTCTGGGCAGGGAGTGGGGTCTAGTGGGTTAGAGCAGGGGGCTGGGAGCCAGGACTCCTGGGTTCTATCCCCGGCTCTGGGCAGGGAGTGGGGTCTAGTGGGTTAGAGCAGGGGGCTGGGAGCCAGGACTCCTGGGTTCTATCCCCGGCTCTGGGCAGGGAGTGGGGTCTAGTGGGTTAGAGCAGGGGGCTGGGAGCCAGGACTCCTGGGTTCTATCCCCGGCTCTGGGAGGGGAGTGGGGTCTAGTGGGTTAGAGCAGGGGGCTGGGAGCCAGGACTCCTGGGTTCTATCCCCGGCTCTGGGCAGGGAGTGGGGTCTAGTGGGTTAGAGCAGGGGGCTGGGAGCCAGGACTCCTGGGTTCTATCCCCGGCTCTGGGCAGGGAGTGGGGTCTAGTGGGTTAGAGCAGGGGGCTGGGAGCCAGGACTCCTGGGTTCTATCCCCGGCTCTGGGAGGGGAGTGGGGTCTAGTGAGTTAGAGCAGGGGCCTGGGAGCCAGGACTCCTGGGTTCTATCCCCGGCTCTGGGAGGGGAGTGGGGTCTAGTGAGTTAGAGCAGGGGGCTGGGAGCCAGGACTCCTGGGTTCTATCCCTGGCTCTGGGAGGGGAGTGGTGTCAAGTGGGTTAGAGCCCCACCAGTTACCACCTCCCTGCGGTTTGCAGAGTCCAGGGAGCTCTGGGAATAGGAGACTCATTATTTGTTAATTAGCCCAGCTGGGGCCAAGGTCAGTCTCATGCCTCGATTGCAAGCTTCTTTGGGCAGCAGCTGTCTGGGTCGTGCCCAGCACAGTGGGACCTGGGCCCCGGATGGGTGACAGGATACTGCAGGGATATGCTGTCCCCTTTCCCATTGCTGGGGAAACTGAGGCGCGGATTGGGATGTGACTTGCCCACGTTCCCACAGTGAGCCAGTGGCAAAGCAGGGAGCTCCCCTGGCTCCCACCTCCACCTCCCTCTAAGCACTAGGGAATGGCTGAGGACCCGGAGGCGTCCCTGCTGTGCCGTCTCCCCTTGCTGCCCCCAGGGGGCGCTGCTCCAGGATCGGGCCCGGTTCGGGCAGACGGGCTGCACGTTCCTGCCATTCCCCTGCCCACGTCCTGCTGAAGAGGGGGGAGACTCGGTGCCACCCGCCCCGGTGTCCGGCGTGGTGGTTTGCCTGGGTTTCCCTCACCCCCGCCCCAGGGCTGGATCCGAGCTGAAGAGGTTCCTACCGCGAATGCTGCCCCCACCCAGAGCCCCACTTCTCTCTGCAACGTGACCGAGGCTCGGGACTGATGGTCTCTCTGCTCTGTGGCACTTGCTTCCTCAGCTGACTCCAAGCACCTCAACAACCTGCTCCTGAGGAGCCAGACGTGCAAAGGGGTTCGGGACCCAGCCCAGCGGGACGGAGACCCCTCCCCACGTGGCCCCAGAGGCTGAGAGCTCCAGGCACAGTGAGTCCCAGAGCCGATGGTCCCCTGTTCCCAGGACTACTGGTAAGTGTCCCAGATGATCACATCCAGGGAGGTACAAGAGGCCTCCCAGGCACCCAAGGGCATCACCACGCAGAGCCAGGGGCACGGGGACTGGCCGCCAGGGCCTATCCCGGGCCAGGAGAAAGCAGGACGCAGGGACAGTACGTCTGGGAGCAGCGCTGTGGCCGGGGGTGCTCAAAGGGAGCAAAGACCTGCTTCCAATGTGTGTGTTGAGAGAGGGAGGGAAGGGGATGGGTGGAGAGAGAGGGAGTTGTGGATGGACAGATGGAGGGGCTGTCTGGAGGTAGCTAGCTATGATAATTAGACACTGAATTGGGGGACGTCCCTCGTGCTATATAACTAAGCCAGGACACGGCAGTGATCTGGAAAAGCCCAGCTGTAGCCTCCGTTCAGTTTGGCGGGTTTGGCTCCCAATGAGTCAGTGTCTGTTGCACCTGCTGTCTCGCGGAGTGGGATAAAGCGGAATGTGTTTGCCATCGGTTTATTGCCGAGGGAGATCCCCGTGTCAGGGAATTCAGGGCCGTTCTGTATGAGCTTCACCTGTTTGCCGCGATAGTCCCAGGAGTGACACAGTAACCATTCTGCCTGCAATGTAGCCCCCTCTGGGGTGGGACTCACAGTTTAACAGCCCACAGCAACCCAGCACAACAGATCAGTGCAAGGGGTCATTGGTGGTCTGCAGGGTGCACACAAGAGCTGATGTTGGAAGTGTCCACCATCTTGTTATTGGAACAATCGACCTAGAACTAACGAAGGTGATGCAGCACAAGACAGAGGGTCTCTGTGGTACTAGGAAGTTAGTAGATCTAGCAGTGAAGGCGTTTCAATCTGCCACTTAGCCGTTGATTTGAAGAGTTAGAGACATTGATGGAGGGAGAACAGTGGCGGTTTTTAAGCAGCCAGGGTTACAGTGGAGGGGAGATCTCAGAAACCAGAACGGCTCCATCCAGACACATGGAGGCTTGCTGGAGAGAGGAAGGAATGAAAGGAGATCATTCAACACGACGACAGCTGTTCTACCACAAGAACCTGCGGTCAAAGAGAAGGAAGTGAAGAGATACAAGAGAATGGCTGGTGCACGAGAGAAGGGATGCTAAAACCTAAACGGCTGGCAGCACGGCTCGAAGCTTTGAAGGCCCGAGCTGGTACAATTGTAACCCCAGAGGAAGGCCAGAGAGTCCGTTGGGTGGAACCTTTCTAGGCTGTGCTCAACCAGCCAGAACCGAGAGATGTGAAGAGCTAGCAGACTTACCTATGTCACTAGAAGCAATCACCTTTGAGGAAGTAACTAAGGCCGTAAACCAATTGAGGAGTGGTAAAGCACCGGGCTCTGCGGAGGAGGTGATAGGGAACGGCAGGTGCAGGACGGTTTGGGATAAGGAGCTCTGTCCCATGGACTGGAGAAGAGGTGTCAGCGGGGGCCCAGCTTCTTTGTGACAGCTGGAGAGGGGGAGCCTCCTGTCTGCACCTGGAGAAGGCCATTTTTAACAGGATGAAAACTGCTGCTGGTGGAGAACAGGCTGGATTTTGTGTTCAGAGCAGATTTTCCCCTTGAGGAGACACCGAGAGGCTTAGAATCTCCGCAGAAGATGGGTTTGAACTTCCTCGATAAACACAGATAAACCCTCCGGAAGATCCTGAGGGCTTGTCTACACACAGCGCCAGTACCGCTTGGTGCAGATGCTGGCTGGGCTGAGAGGGTCAATTCTCCTGTCAGCAGAACTACTCCACCTCCCCGAGAGATGGTAGCAGCGCTGGGAGAGGCCCTCCTGTGGACACAGTGCGGTCTGCCCCCGGACTGCGTCACTCAGGGCTGTGGATTGTCAGGGGTGACTGACGTACTTATGCCGACATAAGGCTGCAGTGTAGAGCAAGCGGGAGACGCTGTGAAATCCCAGCTAATTTGATCAGAGCTTTGACGAGCCTGCATCGGGACAGAGCGGAGACACAGAATGGTTAAAGATTGTTCCTGCTGCGAGTCTGCACGGTCACAGACTGTGACGAGAAGAGTGAGGGCCGCTGGCCAGGCCACCGGTATCATTCAGGCCGGAGATACGCTGCGTGGCTCGGATTTTGCAGATGACACACTCATCCTGGGTACCAGCTTGGATGGAATGAGAAGATTCTTTCTGAGCAAAAAAGCAGAAGCTGCCCCAGTGGGACTTCATATCGGTACGTGGAAGACCAAGACCATGGAGCCAGACCATGCTGTCCGTGCTGGCTGATGTGTGGGCGATGGAGAGGAGTACGGAAGAGCTGATGACTTTGTCTATCTTGGAAGTACGTCTGCTAACAGCAGCTCACTAGAGCGAAGGCCAGAATCAGCAAAGCCTGTGGATCCTTCTCGCGTTTGTCAAACATCTGGAAGAGGAAGAAGATCCACCTACATGCTCAAATGAGATCATACAAGGCTACTGTTCTCCCAGCCCTACTGTACGCCTCCAAACGGTGGCTGAGGGTCGAAGTACACAGCAGGACGCTGGGTGCACTCCACCAGTGTTGTCTAAGAAGCATCTTGGGAATGAACTGGAGAGATTGTGTAGCCAACGTAGAAGACCCGCCTCCCAGTACTTAGACAGAGGTGGTGACGGTGCTTTGCCCATGTCATCCGGCTACCCTGTGGCACAGTCCCAAGGTCCGTCTTAGATTGGATCCCACCTGGAGAGAAGAGAAGGTGTGGAGGACACGGAATGGCCGATCGCAGTAAGATGGGAAAGGAGACAGCTCACAATGGAGTCAGCCATCAGGCACAGAGCCAGCCAGGGGGAACCAGGTTGCCTTGTGCGCCTAGGCACAGGAGGTGACGTCTCAGAGGGGCTGAGTGAGTAAAGGAGACCCCAGAATACGCTCGGCTGGAGGGAGAATGTAATTTCCTGAGCTGGGATTTCGCCTTGGTGCCCTCAATCTCGGAGGCAATGTGCCAGGGGAAGTTTAGAGACCACAGGTGGCTAGGAGCTTGGTGGTAAGTCTCATCCGGAAGAGAGTGGCCCGTATCCAAGCACCCCTTCCCGCTATGCTGCATTATCCAGACCCCCCCCAGACTGCCCCGTGGGTGACCCCCACCCCACTGGTACTCACTGGGCGTGGAGAAGAGGGGGTGTGGCCGACCGAGAGACGAGCAGCCACCGCGTACCAGAGCTAGCAAGGAGGATCACTGGGCAAAGCCAGAACGCCAGTCCCTGGTTCCCCAAGCACTGGGACTGGCACTCGGTGCTCAGTGAAATTCCCTGGAGAGCGGAGACCCGGGAGGGCAGCGACGTGTCAGGGCGTTTGGACATGGAGAGGGTGGACACACGGACCTTTCGAGGGCTGAACTCCCACGGCCACTAACCCTGCAGCCCCACAGATTATCCCAACCCCTCAGCATGCCTAGATCCTCCAGCCCCCTTTGCTCCCCATGGCAGAGACGTGATCTGGCCTTTGTGCCATCACAGGGCAACCCCCTCCACCTGCTCCATGTTTGAGACGGCCCCTCCTTGCAGCCCCTACCCTCGGGGCCCCACTCCCTGCACCCACCTGCCCCCTGCTTGCCCTGCTCACTGCCCTGTCCCAGGCTGGCTGGCAGGGTTGGTGGTGGCAACACTCACAGCCCATCCGTCAGCCCCCGCAGGGAAGGAGGTTCCATTTATGGCCTTGCCCTGGAGGCAGCCCAGCCCCTGGGATCAGGCCGTGGGTCTCTGCTGCTGGGGAGGGGCTGGGTGACACTGGAGCCCCTGGGCACCCCCAGGGCAAGGCCAGCCCAGCCCAGCCCAGCCAGCAGCAGCCTCACCCCTGCCCTAGCAGGCCCTGCCCCAAGGGCAGCTGCAGGCTGGGGAGCTGAACCCTGTGGCCTGTTCACACCCCGGGCTCTGGGGAGGCCGCAGCAAAGGGCCCAGCGGGTGCCGAGAGCGGTGGGATCTCAGAAAGCGGCTGCTCTCCAGTGACCCCCGGGTGACTCGCCTGCGCTGGGCCCCAGCCAGCCAGCTGAGCGCGGAGGCCAAGGAGCCAGAGCCCCAGGGCAGGGCTTGCTCGGGCACACGGGCATCACCCAGCGGCTCTCAACCTCCACCTGCTCCTAGGACAGGCCGGGGCTCTCAGCCTGGCTCCTTTCACCCCCCTGGGCTCAGAGCTATTCGACTGCAATTCACACGCATTCCCCACATTCACCCAGCCTGGCCAGTGCCCCTCACTCCTGAACCGCCGATGGGGAAACTGAGGCACGGGCGGCGCTGTGACTTGCACAAGCTCACACCATAAATCAGTGACAGAAGCAGGATTAGACCCTACGAGTCCCGGCTTGCAGCCCCCTGTGCTAACCCTAGATGACCCTGCTCGGAGCCGGGATCGGCACCTCACTGCCACGGCTGAGCCTTGCTTCTGCAGGGGCAGCATCTTACGGGCTGGGCCAGTGAGCCCAGGAGCTCAGTGGCCGCACCACCTGCCCCCATGAGCCCCAGGTGTGCAGCTCCAGGGTGCCCGGCCAGTCTGGGAGGCCCATGGACCAGCCAACGCTGGGTCTGGGGCACCCTGGAGCGGCCTTGCCTGGGGGCCGAGTTCCCCTGATGGGGAGACCCGAAGTGCCACCTTCAGAGCCTGGCTCCAGCTGCCGGCTCTGGGCTCCTGCCCCCAACCCCCAGCAGAAGGAGGGAGAGAGCCGGGGCCTGCAGTCCTGGGGGGCAGAGCCCCCAACTCCTCCTGCCAGGCGCCCGGCTCTGAAGCTTTCAAACTAACTTTCTCCCTTGGGCAACTGGAGCACACCCCCGCCCCCCCGGCTGTGCCCAGAGCCCCGGGCCGAGCTGCCCCACCCCCGGCTGGGCCGAGGGGAGCCCCTGGCCAATGGCGGGGGGCAGCGCTCCCGGGCCTGGCTCACTTTGGGCCAGTGGCGGAACCGGACCAAACTTTCGCAGCTCGCCCTAGCGGCAGCCGCGTTCGCGGAGCCCGGCCGCAGACAATGACCCGCAGCCCCGCGGGGCGCCCCGGGCGGCCTCCGCTCGCTGCCCGCGGGGTGCGGGGCTGAGGTTCCTCCGGCCGGGAGCCAATAGCCCCCCCAGCCCCCCATGCGCTGGGGCCAGGGGCGCCCGGCCCCCGGGCAGGGACCCCCGCAGCGTGGCAAGGGCGCAGAGTAGCCGGGGCCCTGGGCCGGCCGCGGGGCGGGGGGGTCCCCCTGAAGTTCGCCCCTCGCTCCCCCCGCCCCGGCTGGGTAACAAAGAAGCCACCTACTCGGCTGGGCCATGCTGATGACGGTCTCGGTGGTGGCGTGGTACTCGTCCTCCTCCAGGTACTCGTCCTGCGGGAAGGCGTCGCCCTGGAAGTCGTGCAAGTCCAGGATCTGCTGCAGCGGCGGCGCCTTGGGCAGCAGCTGGTTCACCACCTCGCGGGTGATGTTGGGCGCCTCCTTGAGCCGCAGCTTGCTCAGGATCTGCGACTTGATGCTCTCCAGCCTCATCTCCTTGCTGTGCCTTCGCCACAGGCACACGGGGCAGCCCGGCTCCTCCGCCTCGGGCCCCTTCTCCGCCACCTCCCCCGGGGCCCGCGCCACGGCCAGCGCCAGGGCGCACAGGAAGAGCGGGGACCTGCGCACCGACATGGCTGGACGGACGGTTCCCCTCCTGCCTCCCCCCGCCTCCGGACTTGGGACTCGGCTGGCTGCCCTGGGGGGGGCGAAGTTGTGCGGGGCCGGCTGGGTGGGAGCCGGTAACTAGTGATGCTGGCCGGGGGGGGGAGCGAGCCAGACTCGGGGTTTTATATCCCAACTGAACTGTGTCGTCAAAAGCCTTGATTGGCTGGGGACGCAACAAAAGGTCCTCTGGCGAAAGGGCTGTCACCGGAGGGGAACGAGCCGCGAGCGAGGGGGGCACCGGCCCGGCGGCCCCTTAAAGCAACACGCAGCGGCCGGGGTGAAATGGGGGGGGTCTGTCTCCCCCGGGTCCAGAGCCAGCGGACCCAGCTGCGGACACCCCCCGGCCGTGTCCCCGCACATCGCCAAAGGGGGGGGGGGGGGCTCCGTGCCAAGCTTCCTGCCGGCTCGTGTCCCCCCCCCGCCCCAGGCGCCTCGGCTGCCCTGCGCCCAGTGCCCCGCAGCGTCTCGCTTGGGCTGCTCCCTGCCCGGGTCCCACCGCTCCGGAGGGGCCGGACCGGACCTGGCCCGCCCGTCCCCTGCCTTTGCACCGGTGCCCAAAGCACGAGACGCGAGCGAGCGGGGAAGGGACCCCCCCCCCCCGCCAGCCCTTCTCCGCCCTGCGAGACAAGTCCCGCGAATCTCCCCCCGCCTTGCTCCGCTGCCCGCGGGCAGAGCCGGCCAGGTGAGACGGGGCGCTGGAGCCGCGGTCCCGGGTGACAGGCCCGGGGCGCGGAGAGGCGGAGGGGCGCAAAGTGCAACTGGCGAATCATCCAGTGAAAATCCCCAAGTCTCCCTGTCCTGCTCTAGATAGATAGAGAGAGAGAGATTGTATGGGGATGGATAGATAGATACAAGGAGTGTATGGGGATGGATAGATAGGTGGATAGATAGAGGGGGTATATGGGGATGGATAGATGGATAGAGGGAGTGTATGGGGATGGATAGATTAGATAGATGGAGTATATGGGGATGGATAGATAGATAGAATGTATGGGGATGGATAGATAGATAGATAGATAGATAGATAGAATGTATGGGGATGGATAGATAGGTGGATAGATAGAGGGGCTGTATGGGGACGGATAGATGGAGTGTATGGGGATGGATGGATAGAGGGGGTGTCGGGATGGATAGATGAATAGAGGGGGTGTATGGGGATGGATGGATGGACACAGGGAGTGTATGGGGATGGATAGATGGATAGAGGGGGATGAATAGATGGATAGATGGATAGAGGGGGTGTATGGGGATGGATAGATGGACACAGGGAGTGTATGGGGTTGGATAGATGGACACAGGGAGTGTATGGGGATGGATAGAGGGGGTGTATGGGGCTGGATAGATGGATAGAGGGGGTGTATGGGGGTGGATAGATGGATAGAGGGGGTGTATGGGGATGGATAGATGGACACGGGGTTTATGGGGGTGGATAGATGGACACAGGGAGTGTCTGGGGGTGGATAGATGGACACAGGGGGTGTATGGGGGTGGATAGATGACACAGGGGGTGTATGGGGGTGGATAGATGGACACGGGGAGTGTCTGGGGGTGGATAGATGGATAGAGGGGTGTATGGGGATGGATAGATGGATAGAGGGGGATGGATAGATGGATAGAGGGGGTGTATGGGGATGGATAGATGGACACAGGGAGTGTCTGGGGATGGATAGATGGACACAAGGAGTGTGTGGGGATGGATAGATGGATAGAGGGGGTGTCTGGGGTGGATAGATGGACACAGGGAGTGTCTGGGGTGGATAGATGGATAGAGGGGGTGTCTGGGGATGGATAGATGGATAGAGGGTGTGTATGGGGATGGATAGATGGATACAGGGAGTGTATGGGGATGGATAGATGGATAGAGGGGGTGTATGGGGATGGATAGATGGACACAGGGAGTGTCTGGGGGTGGATAGATGGATAGAGGGGGTGTATGGGGATGGATAGATGGATACAGGGAGTGTATGGGGATGGATAGATGGATAGAGGGGGTGTATGGGGATGGATAGATGGACACAGGGAGTGTCTGGGGGTGGATAGATGGATAGAGGGGGTGTATGGGGATGGATAGATGGATGCAGGGAGTGTATGGGAGTGGATAGATGGACACGGGGTGTATGGGGATGGATAGATGGATAGAGGGGGTGTATAGGGATGGATAGATGGAGATGGATGGGGATGGATAGATGGATAGAGGGAGTGGATGGGGATATATAGATTAGATGACATCCACTGACATGCTGAGCTATATTCTATCTCTTGAGACATTTCCAACTAGCCTGGAGACGGGCACACACACCACCACTGGCCAAGGACGGATGATTTGATCCCAAAAGCTCTTGTCCAGCTCTAACCTCTGGGAATCTCGTCTAACACCCCCCAGCTCCCCTTTGCCCCCGTCCCAGGTGCTGCACCCGCGGCCTCGCCTTGGCAAGGAACCTGCAGGCTGGGGCAGATGCAGAGACTTAGTCACGCTCAGGGTTTGGGAAATGAGTCCCCCACATGAGCCCGCCCCCTCCCTGGGGGTCTTTGGAAGCCAGGGATGTGCCTAGCAGGGCGGGTCCTCGGTGCAGCATTAGGAGACTCGGCTATAGCAAGGCAGCTGCTGGCTGGCCACCAGGAGCCACGTGCGGTGGCCAGACGGACAGAGGCTGCCGCAGCTGGAGGCCACGAGTGGGACTGTGGTGCAGGAGAGGGCAGCCGCAGACGGGAAGGGCTGGGATCAGCGGCCGCAGGCAGGGGCCTGAGACCTGGGCGTGGCGAGAGCGGGAACAGACTCCGCACGGACCAGCCAGGCCCTTCGTGCAAGGCAGGGTCCAGTGTCTCCACGGGAGGCCACGTGGGCTCCAAGGCAAAGCCAGGCTCGACGTAAGGAGCCGGGGCTGGGCGGGTTCGGAGACGGTCCCTTGAGACACGCGGCGGCTCGGCCAGGGCCACGGGGATGCAGGAATCACTGGGGGCGGGTCTCTAGCCTGTGCTGTGCAGGAGGGCGACAGATGGTCCCGTGGCAGGGGTTTCCCTAGTCCACCCCCCTGAATTTCCCCAACACCCCCGCCCCCCAGGTACATGCAGTGTTGCCAATTTAGTCATGGGTTGGCCATTTGAACTGAAATTGAAACATGAATCCACACTTTAAAAGCATGTACAGTGCACGAGAAAATACTTGTACCCGAGAGAGCATGAAAAGTCTGAACAAAGACCAGCTTCCTCGCGCAGCTGTTATTCCTGACAACGTCGGCACTTTGGGTTCGCTCTATTGGCCAATGATTATTTCACACGATGCTTTATAAGCAAGGTCTGAGTGAGCTCTCCCCCGACAGCTAGTGGTGAGCCGGGGGGCCTGGAAAGGCTTCAGGACCAGACTGTATTTACATGAACTCCCCTCCGCTGCAGACAGAGCTGTGCTGCCCAAGTGATCCACTCTGGCTGGGGCTGGGTTACAGGCCACTGACGTATGACATGTGGGGGTCATGAAACCCTTGGTCTCCTCACTGTACCAGTAAAGGGCAGCAGAACTGTTCGTAGCCTGACGGAACGAGGGGGCCTCCCTCATGGCTTCGTTTGTGCCAGGGCTGAGTCGTGGGCAGTTCACAGCCCTGGCACCTCTGGGCTTGTCACAGGAGTTATGAAAGTAACAAACTTGCTTGAGGCCCGGCACCACTTTCACTGCAAAGCCCTGGCCCCCCTCAATGAACTGCGCCCCCGGAGCAGGAGGCTTGGATGCCATAGCCCAGTGAAGAGGGGGGGGGGGGGGCCACGGGTGTCGTGTCTTGCCTGGCTCTGTCCTGTGACTTTGGGCCTAGGCTGGAGCTCCAGAGGCCGGGCTCCTTTCCTCAGTGATCTTGGCCAGGACCCTGCACCTCGGCCTGCCTCAGTTTCCCACCAGTAGGACGGAGATAGAGCTACTTCCTCCCTCGCAGGGGAGCGGTGAGGCTAAAGGAGGCCACGGCTGTGAGCAGGGGCTGGAGGTTGAGCCGTGAGCACGACTGCCCCTGGGGGAATTAGCTGAAGCCTCCGGAAGGGGAAAGAGAAGAGGCAGGTTTCGAGCTAGGTCTGGACTTGCAGGTGCCCTAAAATATTCCTGGTGGCCCCAGCCAATCCTGGAGCGACACGGGCTGCTGGGGCCATTTATTAGCCAACCGCGTGGACTCCTGGGCCAGATTTTCACTCGCTCAGCGCCCCCTTTGGTTCGGTTCTTCTCTCCAGCCGGCCGGAAGCTTCGCTTTAGGCCTGGAGTTTTTCCCTGTTTGAAGCCACCCGTGAACATGGTCCGAGAGCAGCCTGGAGGCGGGCATGCCTCCGGCCCGGTCTCTGCCATCCCAACTCTCCGTGGGATTCTCCGTCGGGAGAAACGTGAACCCCGTGCCATGAGCGGGGACCCTAGACGGGGGAGAGAGAGTGGGAAAGCAGAGATGCAGGGCCGGGGCCACTGGCTTCTCTGCAGAGATGCACAGCAAGGCGTGTGACTGTCCGCTCCTCCCCAGGCGCAAGGAGAAAGTCATTTTAAAAATCCTTGACTGGTTTGGAACTTGTGTGTAAGTTTGTGCATGCGCAGGAGGTGGTGGCGTGGGAATGGCTGAGCCATCAGGGGCTGGGGGGTCCGGACTCCTGGGTTCTCTTCCTAGTGCTGGGGGGTGTGAACTAATGGGAAGTTCAGAGGAGGAGGACTGGGAATTTTCTCTACGCCCAGCTCTGGGAGAGCGTGTGCTCTAGGGCTGAGAGCAGGGTCTTGGGAGCCAGGACTCCTGGGTTCTCGTCTGTGCTTTACCGCTGACGTTCATGGAATTATCACTCACAGAGGGGGACAGTCTGCACAGCACTGTGCAGACAACTAAGAGGGACCATCCTGCCCTAAGGCAGGTGCCGTTTCAGTGAGATGGGGCCACGGGGGAGGAAGGGAGACACCCTTATTCGGTACTTGGCTGTGAAAGGCCGGGTTTCAGTTCTGTTCCTCAGCTCAGTTTCTTTATCCGTTAGCAACGTCCCAGCCGGACTCTTGTTGGATGGGTTGGTTTTCGTCTGGGGCTTGGGGCTGAGTTTCTGTTTGAAAAGACGTTTCTTTGGGCGCTGTGTCCTGCGGGCTGCGTCTCGCCGCGCCGGGGTCTCCGGGAGGCCAGCCTGGGGCTTGTGCTGCAGAGACGGGGAAATAGCAGTCAGCGGTTGGACAGGGTTTGTTCTAATGCCTGCCTCATTGGGGGGGAGCCCCCCCGGGGAACATGGCCGCTCTAACCATTGCTCCATAGAGAGAGCTCACCTGCATGCCCTGCAGCCGTCTCTGGGTGGACCCTTGGGGCTGTATCGTTAAACCCACTGGCTGCTCCTGGGCGTGAAAGAGCCCCTCCCTGGCACGTTTCCTCAGCGTAAAGGCTTGTCCCTCGTGCCCGGGCCAAACACATTTACTTTTTGCCCTTCCCCCTGCCGCAGTTACAGCTGGGCATGGAATCTCCTGGCCCAGGGTGTCGGGCCTGGGAGGTGCTGTGCTTACGGCTGGCGTGCTCTGCACCAGAGGTGGCTGCATTTCAGCAGTGGGGGGAAGAGCTGTTGTGGATTTAGGCCGCAGTCCTGCCAGCTACGCAGGGGCTGCAGCGTTCGTAGGGCACATCCTTTGCTGACGTGCTCTGCCCCGCGCCGCTCACCAAGCAGCTGAGTCGGAGCCAAAAAGGCCGGAGAACCTGACCCACTGGGCAGGGCGTCTTAGGAGCCTCTCACTGCCTCGCAAGGCAGGCCGGGCATTGGAAAGAGCCGGGAATTGGTGCTGCCCGCCCAGCCCGCTGCAGCCACCGATGCAAACCCTGTGCCAATCGCGTGACACGCAGGGAGACAGCTGAAGGAAATCAGTCGTACCCCGGGCCCAGTCCTGCATCCACCAGGGGGAGGCGCTGCAGGGCTCATCTCACCCCACCCAGCTCCGCACACTCCGCTTAGAATCGGTCCTGGGGAGGGAGTTCAGTCATGCCAGCTCCGGGGGGAAGGGTGCATGGCAGCTGGAGTGGGATCGGTCTCACTAAAGTGGGGGAGTTTGCAATTGGATTTAGTGCAAACTCTGTGTGTGTGTGTGTGTGGGGGGGGGGCAATAGTCCAACCCAGCTGTTCCAGGCCTATGGCCGGCCCCTTGAAGATCACAAGAGTGGCATCAAATTGATGATTTAAAAAAAAAATGAATTAATGTGGGTTTCTCTCTATCCCCCCTTTGGATTTCTGAGCTTTGAGGTTTCTACTCAGGTCCCGGGTCCAGTTTTTCTCTGCACCCAAGAGAGCTGGTGGCTGGTTTTGTTTGCTAAAAATGGAAACTCTCCTGGGAGCTGGGCCTGGACGTAATAATCACCTAGTGACCCCCAGCGCTTACCCAGCACTTTTCATAGTGTCACAAAGTGCTTTACAGAGCAGGGCAGGATCCACGGCCCCATTTTACAGACGGAGACACTGAGGCACAGAGCAGCACAGTGACTTGTCCAAGGGCATTCAGCAGGCCAGAGCGTGTTCTGAGTGTCGGTTAACAGCTGGACGGGCAGGGGCCATGGTGCCTGGTAATGTCGTAGCTCACACCGGTTTGGGTTTTGAATGTAGATGCTAGTTCTGGGGGGGAACGGGGGGCTGCGCACCTGTGTCTGTCTGTGTGCGCGTTGGGGAAAGCCCCTGCTCCGGGGGGGAGGAATTTGTTACTATCTTTTCCATGACTGGGATTTGCCACGTGGGCAGCGAGGCCACTGTGGAATTCCAGCGACGTATCAGGCACCTGTTCGACTTCGTTTTGCTGCATAAACGTTTGTGTTAAAATATCATCTCGTGAGCTCAAATGCAGGCGCTTGCCCCCGGCGTTACAAACTGTCCGTCCAACGTCCGCAGCTGAGTGACTGGGACTTCTCATTCCCCTTGCACTGCGGTGCGGCCTAGGAGCTCCAGGCCTGGCCCGGGCGCCCAGTGTGTCAGGCGCTGCCCAGTGTGTCAGGCGCTGCACAAACACAGAGCTGGCCCAAACAGCTCCCAAGCCAAGCCCCGAGGTTCGGCTGGCCCTGCGCCGTGTGCAGGAGAATCAGAACCCAGTAGCACAATCTAGATTTTCCAACGCATCCCCAGGAGTTTTCGGTGCCTGGGTGTTTCAGCGGGACCTGGGCCCCCGGGTGAGTACTCCGGCCCATCGCTCTGTCACGCGGGGGCGGGGGGGGGCTGTCTTTAACACCTGCTGTGGCCTGGGTGGACTCAGGGTTGGTTCAACCTGGGCTGTTGGGTGCCCGAATAGCTCCCCAGTTCTTAGCCAATCAGAACATTCCCCCGCCGGCTGCTTCTCGGACTCTAGATCAGGGTTCAGAGCACCACCTAGTGGGGGCGGAGTGAGCAGCATCCCTGGTGTCCTGCGCTGGACTGAGCAGAACCTGGCCTAGGGGGGCTGTGTGAAGCCATTTCCCCACAGGACACGAAGAGACAGTGACAGGCCTTACAGAGCTGGGGGTGCAGGGAGCCTAGCAGGGGGCTGCGGGTCGGGAGTGAGGGCGTCAGCGGTGCTGGGCGGGGGGAGCCCAGGAATAGCAGGGGGCTGCGGGTCGGGAGTGAGGGCGTCAGCGGTGCTGGGCGGGGGGAGCCCAGGAATAGCAGGGGGCTGCGGGTCGGGAGTGAGGGGCATCGGCGGTGCTGGGCGGGGGGAGCCCAGGAATAGCAGGGGGCTGCGGGTCGGGAGTGAGGGCGTCAGCGGTGCTGGGCGGGGGGAGCCCAGGAATAGCAGGGGGCTGCGGGTCGGGAGTGAGGGGCATCGGCGGTGCTGGGCGGGGGGAGCCCAGGAATAGCAGGGGGCTGCGGGTCGGGAGTGAGGGCGTCAGCGGTGCTGGGCGGGGGGAGCCCAGGAATAGCAGGGGGCTGCGGGTCGGGAGTGAGGGGCGTTGGAGGCGCTGGGCGGGGGGAGCCCAGGAATAGCAGGGGGCTGCGGGTCGGGAGTGAGGGGCGTCGGCAGCCAGTGTCAATTTTTAGAATCCTTGCAGGCCCCCACCTTCTGCACTCGAAGTGCCAGAGTGGGGAATCAGCCTTAACGGGGGCTGGGAGCCAGGACTCCTGGGTTCTGTCCCAGCTCTGGGAGGGGAGTGGGGTCTAGTGGTTAGAGCAGGGGGGCTGGGGGCCAGGACTCCTGGGTTCTGTCCCAGCTCTGGGAGAGGAGTGGGGTCTAGCGGTTAGAGCAGGGGGCTGGGAGCCAGGACTCCTGGGTTCTGTCCCAGCTCTGGGAGGGGAGTGGGGTCTAGTGGTTAGAGCAGGGGGCTGGGAGCCAGGACTCCTGGGTTCTGTCCCAGCTCTGGGAGAGGAGTGGGGTCTAGCGGTTAGAGCAGGGGGCTGGGAGCCAGGACTCCTGGGTTCTGTCCCAGCTCTGGGAGAGGAGTGGGGTCTAGCGGTTAGAGCAGGGGGCTGGGAGCCAGGACTCCTGGGTTCTCGCCCTAGCTGTGCCAACCTTGCTGTGTGGCCAGGCTGAAGTCTCCCCTTCCCTGCCTCAGTTTCCCCTGCTGAGCGGGGGGGTGGCGGTCCCAGGGTCTCGTTCGGGAACGTGTGTGAAGTGCCAGGCGAGGGGGGAAATCAGTTCCTCTTTTACTGACCTGTCAGGACCTGAGTTCAGAGCTCGCTGTTTCACCATGGCAACGGCTGATGACATCACCAAGGCCTGAGAGTTGGCCCGGTCCTTCCGTGCTGATGTCACCAGCTGTTGCCTGGGAAACCCAGAACCCGAAATTCGGGTCTTGGCAGGTTAGAAACAGGGACTTACCGGACTGGCCCGATCCGGGCCCAACTCTGCCCCGCTCCCGGCTCCGACCCGGCAGGGGCCCGGGGAGGGTCCGGACCCCCCAGAATGGGGCGGTGGGGGGAGGAGCCAGGACTCCTGGGTTCTATACCCGGCGAGGGGGGGCCGGACTCCTGGGTTCTGGCCCTGGCCGGGGGTGGGGCCCTGGGGGGAGGCTGGACTCAGGACTCCTGGGTTCTGTCCCTGGCTCTGCGCTGACTGCCCGGACCCCACCCCCCCTCCGTGCCTCGATTTCCCCAGCGAGAACCCCCGGGACTAGCGGGGGGGTCACAGCCAGGAGCGGCTCCGGTCCAAAGCTGGGAGCTACCGGCCTCGGCGCCCAAGCACCTGGCGGGGGGCGGAGGGATGGGGGGAGCGCGGCGCCGAAGGGGTTAACCCCGCGGCGTCACATGGCCGGGCGGGGACCCGCGGGGACCCGCCCCTCGCGGGGGTGTCGGGACGATCGATCCCACCCGTGAGCCGCGACTGTCCGCGCCCGCGAGCGGCCGCAGCATCCCTGAGCCCGGCGGGTACGGGGGGGCCGGGGCTCGGGGGGCCCTGCCTGGGGGTGGGGTGTGGAGGGAGAAGGGGGGCCGGGTGGGAGTGGGCCGGCTAGGGGCTGCACGATGCTGCACTCGAGGGGGGCCTGGCTTGGTATGGGGGGCAGGACCCAGGCTGGGGGGGGGGTCACAGGCTGGGAGGGAGCTGACAGGCTGGGGGTCAGGTCACAGGCTCTGGGGGGGAGCAGGTCACAGGCTGGGGGGAGATCATAGAATCATAGAATCTCAGGGTTGGGAGGGACCTCAGGAGGTCATCTAGTCCAACCCCCAATGAGCTGACAGGCTGGGGGGAGCAGGTCACAGGTTGGGGGGAGCTGACAGGCTGGGGGGAGCAGGTCACAGGTTGGGGGGAGCAGGTCACAGGCTGGGGGGAGCTGACAGGTTGGGGGGGAGCAGGTCACAGGTTGGGGGGAGCTGACAGGCTGGGGGGAGCAGGTTACAGGTTGGGGGGAGCTGACAGGCTGGGGGGAGCAGGTCAGAGGCTGGGGGGAGCTGACAGGCTGGGGGGAGCAGGTCAGAGGCTGCGGGGAGCAGGTCAGAGGCTGGGGGGAGCTGACAGGTTGGGGAGAGCAGGTCAGAGGCTGGGGGGAGCTGACGGGTTGGGGGGAGCAGGTCACAGGTTGGGGGGAGCAGGTCACAGGTTGGGGGGAGCTGACAGGCTGTGGGGAGCAGGTCACAGGTTGGGGGGAGCAGGTCAGAGGCTGCGGGGAGCAGGTCAGAGGCTGGGGGGAGCTGACGGGTTGGGGGGAGCAGGTCAGAGGCTGGGGGGAGCTGACGGGTTGGGGGGAGCTGGTCACAGGCTGGGGGGAGCAGGTCACAGGCTGTGGGGGGAGCTGATAGGTTTGGGGGAGCAGGTCAGAGGCTGGGGGGAGCAGGTCACAGGTTGCGGGGAGCAGGTCACAGGCTGGGGAAAGCTGCTACTGCTACCATTTGGCTTGGCTCCGGCCTGGGATGCTGTTCGGCGCTGAAGGGGTTAATTTGGGGCCTCCCCATTCGGGGGGGCGCCTGACTCAGGCAGGGTGGGGTCCCACTGGAGGGGAGGGGTCACTGTGGGGCCCCGGGCCAGGGCGCTGTACGTGCTGCTGGCCCTGTACGGCCCAGGGGGAGGGGCTGGCCCATGGCACCGGTGGGTGGGGGGTCTCCCAAGGCCTGGCAGGCTGCACCCCGCCAATGCTGTTCCCCACCAGCCGGCCTCACCCCTCCAAGCCAGCGGGGGGGGGGGGGGGCCTGGCAGCAGGAGGGGCCGGGGAAATTGCCCCAGTCTCCTTCCCCTCCCCCAGCGCTCTGGGGTCGGACCAAAGGCAGCATCCCCCAGAAGGAACCTTTGCCTGGGGGAGTGAGCCAGGCCAGACCCTCCATGGCTCGATCCACGTCCCCTGCCCCGGGCCAGGCCAGACCCTCCGTGGCTCGATCCACGTCCCCTGCCCCGGGCCAGGCCAGACCCTCTGTGGCTCGATCCACGTCCCCTGCCCCGGGCCAGGCCGGAGCCCCCGTGGCTCGATCCAGGGCCCCGTGGCGTGTCCCCTGCCCTCTGGCACTTGGCCTGGCCTCTGTCACATCTGATAGCAGTTTGGGTTAATTTTGGCATGTGCCATTCTCCCAGAAACCTTTGGAGCTGGGGGAGCCCTGCCCTGCCTGGCAGGTGGCTCCCCCCTCTCAGGGCACCTCCCCGGCCCCGGGGCCTGCAATTAGCGGCTGCTACTTTAGCTCCAGCTATTTTGAGACGGGTTTTGTTAACCCCTTCGGCGCCGCGATGCCGGGTGGTGGTCCTGGCCCCTCTCCAGCCTGCCCTGCAGCTGGGGGCTGCTCTGAACCCCAGCCCCATGAGAGGGGGAGACAAGTCTCATCTCTCCCCATTTCAGAGGGGAAACTGAGGCCTGCAGACAGGACTTGTCCAAAGTCGTACAGCGGGTCAGCCACAGAACTGGGAATAGAACCCAGGAGTCCGGCTCCTAAGCCCCTTGCTCTCCTGCGTCCCTTCCCCATGAACCTGGGAGCCCCGCTCCCCCAGTCCTGCCTCCTAACCACCGGACCTTCCTTTTCCCCGGCTGGTGGGCTCTGGTCTCTCTTGGCCTGGGGGAAGATGTAGGGGGATCCGCGGTGCCAGCTAACCCTGCCTCCCCCCCAGACCCCGCTCCCCCATGGCGGCCCTGCTGAAGAGCCTGGTGGGGGCGTCGGAGAAGTCGGCCCGCATTGCCCAGCTGTGCCGCCAGGAGGAGACGCTCTTCCAGCTGCTCATCGAGGAGAAGACAGGCGCCGACAAGAACAAGAAGTTTGTGCAGGATTTCAAGACGCTGGCGGACGTGCTCATCCAGGAGGTCATAAAACACGACGTGGGCAAGGAGGTACCCGTGGGCGCTTCCCTCCAACGGCCTCCAAACAGCACCGCCCGGGGGGTGAGGGGGTGCCCCTTGGGGGCATGGGGAGGGCATCGTAGCCCTGAGGCAAGGAGCTGTCTAGGTGCCCATCAATGGACACCCCCCTCCAGGATCCCCTCACCCCTAGATGAAGGGAGATGGCGTCTCAGGGGCCTGAGACCAGGGGTTCGTGCTGCCCTGACCCCCTCTGACCCCCCCGTCTCTTTCAGTTCCCGGAGCTGCACGGCCACATCTGCGGGGAGGAGTCCAACAAGTTTGAGAACAGCCTGGGTGAGTGACTCGGCGGCGTGGGGCCGGGCTGAGCTACCAGCGGGGGGCGCTGCACCCGGCCGAGTGGGGTCCCTGGTGGCCGGGGCTGAGAGTTCTTTCCCGTCGCAGCATGGGGTGGGGAGGGCTAGTGTTGGTCCTGTACTGGGGTGGGGGGGTCCCTGGTCTGGGGAGCCCCCTGACTCCAGCCCCCTTGCACTGGGGGCCCCCGAGCCTGCCCCGTCTGGCTAAGCCCGTCCACCCGCAGGAGAGACCCTGGTGGTGCAGGTGTGCGCGACCCAGCGGGACACGGCCTCGCTGCTCTTCAGAATCCTGGACCAGAACCAGCCCGCAGCCGAGCTGCTGGCCGCCGCCATCCACCAGGAGGTGGCGCTGCAGGACCCGGCGCTGGACACCCTGGCGCTGGCAATCCCCCCGGAGAGACTGGCCATCTGGATCGACCCCATCGGTAAGGGGGGGCCCTCGCTGCCATCCCACAGCACCCCAAGGTGGCTCCTCCCTGCCCTGGAGGGACCCCACAGCCCCAGCTCTAGGGCTGAGACCCCCAGTTAGCGCCAGTCGTGCTGAGGCCTGGAGAACGTGTTGCCCGGTGGCCAGCAAGGCGAGGACAGAAGGAGCCGGGGGGCTTCGCGCTCTGCCCCGGGCGGGGCTCGGAGCCGGGTTCTGACCCCGCCCTCTCTCCGGCAGACTCCACCAATCAGTACATCCGTGGCCAGGCCAGCGTGGCGCCCATCGGCGGCATCTGCCCGTCCGGGCTGCGCTCGGCCCTGGTGCTCATCGGGGCCTACGACCGCGGCTCGGGAGAACCGGTCCTGGGGGTCATCAACGAGCCGTTCTTCCGGGAGGACCCCCTTACCCACAGGTACCTGCCCCTCGCCCCCGGACCTGCCCCTGGGCTGGGGGGTTCTGCAGGTGCCCCAGCAGCTGGACCTTGCTGGGGAACCCCACATGGGTCAGGCCACTAGGTGGAGCCCTTGGCCTGCACCAACCCCACCCTTCCTCCAGGGACTGGGGCAAAGAGAAGGGGGTCGGGGGGGCTGCTTTGCCAGTGGCTCCTGGCTCTGAGGCGCCTGGTTACTTCTGATCAGCTTCAGTTCATGGCAGGGACCCCCCCAGGGTGTGTGTGACCCTCTCCCGCACACGCTCAGTCCGGAAAGGCAGCCCCCTCTGAGCCCAGCCCTGGGTTCTGCACCCCACAGCTCGGCTAGTGCCCCTCACTCCTGACCCGCAGCCCCCTGCGAGTCCAGCCCTGGGTCACCCCAAGCTGTGACTGCAGCCCCCTGCTAGTCCAGCCCTGGGTCACCCCAAGCTGTGACTGCAGCCCCCTGCTAGTCCAGCCCGGGGTCACCCCCAGCTGTGACGGTGCCCCTCACTCCTGACACGCAGCCCCCTGCTAGTCCAGCCCGGGGTCACCCCAGCTGTGACGGTGCCCCTCACTCCCGACACGCAGCCCCCTGCGAGCCCAGCCCGGGGTCACCCCCAGCTGTGACCGGAGCCCCTCACTCCCGACCTGCAGCCCCCTGCGAGCCCAGCCCTGGGTCACCCCCAGCTGTGACCGGAGCCCCTCACTCCCGACCCGCAGCCCCCTGCGAGCCCAGCCCGGAGTCACCCCCAGCTGTGACGGTGCCCCTCACTCCCGACCCGCAGCCCCCTGCGAGCCCAGCCCGGGGTCACCCCCAGCTGTGACCGGAGCCCCTCACTCCCGACCCGCAGCCCCCTGCTAGTCCAGCCCGGGGTCACCCCAGCTGTGACGGTGCCCCTCACTCCCGACACGCAGCCCCCTGCGAGCCCAGCCCTGGGTCACCCCCAGCTGTGACCGGAGCCCCTCACTCCTGACCCGCAGCCCCCTGCTAGTCCAGCCCGGGGTCAGCCCCAGCTGTGACGGTGCCCCTCACTCGCGACATGCAGCCCCCTGCTCTCCCAGCCCTGGGTCACCCCCAGCTGTGACCGGAGCCCCTCACTCCCGACCCGCAGCCCCCTGCGAGCCCAGCCCGGGGTCACCCCCAGCTGTGACGGTGCCCCTCACTCCCGACCCGCAGCCCCCTGCGAGCCCAGCCCTGGGTCACCCCCAGCTGTGACCGGAGCCCCTCACTCCCGACCCGCAGCCCCCTGCGAGCCCAGCCCGGGGTCACCCCCAGCTGTGACCGGAGCCCCTCACTCCCGACCCGCAGCCCCCTGCGAGCCCAGCCCGGGGTCACCCCCAGCTGTGACGGTGCCCCTCACTCCCGACCCGCAGCCCCCTGCGAGCCCAGCCCGGGGCCACCCCCAGCTGTGACCGGTGCCCCTCACTCCCGACCCGCAGCCCCCTGCGAGCCCAGCCCGGGGTCACCCCCAGCTGTGACCGGAGCCCCTCACTCCCGACCCGCAGCCCCCTGCGAGCCCAGCCCGGGGTCACCCCCAGCTGTGACGGTGCCCCTCACTCCCGACACGCAGCCCCCTGCGAGCCCAGCCCTGGGTCACCCCCAGCTGTGACAGTGCCCCTCACTCCCGACCCGCAGCCCCCTGCTCTCCCAGCCCTGGGTCACCCCCAGCTGTGACCGGAGCCCCTCACTCCCGACCCGCAGCCCCCTGCGAGCCCAGCCCTGGGTCACCCCCAGCTGTGACCGGAGCCCCTCACTCCCGACCCGCAGCCCCCTGCGAGCCCAGCCCTGGGTCACCCCCAGCTGTGACCGGAGCCCCTCACTCCCGACCCGCAGCCCCCTGCGAGCCCAGCCCGGGGTCACCCCCAGCTGTGACGGTGCCCCTCACTCCCGACCCGCAGCCCCCTGCGAGCCCAGCCCGGGGTCACCCCCAGCTGTGACCGGAGCCCCTCACTCCCGACCCGCAGCCCCCTGCGAGCCCAGCCCGGGGTCACCCCCAGCTGTGACAGTGGCCCTCACTCCCGACCCGCAGCCCCCTGCGAGCCCAGCCCGGGGTCACCCCCAGCTGTGACGGTGCCCCTCACTCCCGACCCGCAGCCCCCTGCGAGCCCAGCCCAGGGTCACCCCCAGCTGTGACCGGAGCCCCTCACTCCCGACCCGCAGCCCCCTGCGAGCCCAGCCCTGGGTCACCCCCAGCTGTGACCGGAGCCCCTCACTCCCGACCCGCAGCCCCCTGCGAGCCCAGCCCTGGGTCACCCCCAGCTGTGACCGGAGCCCCTCACTCCCGACCCGCAGCCCCCTGCGAGCCCAGCCCGGGGTCACCCCCAGCTGTGACGGTGCCCCTCACTCCCGACCCGCAGCCCCCTGCGAGCCCAGCCCGGGGTCACCCCCAGCTGTGACCGGAGCCCCTCACTCCCGACCCGCAGCCCCCTGCGAGCCCAGCCCGGGGTCACCCCCAGCTGTGACGGTGCCCCTCACTCCCGACCCGCAGCCCCCTGCGAGCCCAGCCCGGGGTCACCCCCAGCTGTGACGGTGCCCCTCACTCCTGACCCGCAGCCCCCTGCGAGCCCAGCCCAGGGTCACCCCCAGCTGTGACCGGAGCCCCTCACTCCCGACCCGCAGCCCCCTGCGAGCCCAGCCCTGGGTCACCCCCAGCTGTGACCGGAGCCCCTCACTCCCGACCCGCAGCCCCCTGCGAGCCCAGCCCTGGGTCACCTCCAGCTGTGACCGGAGCCCCTCACTCACGACCCGCAGCCCCCTGCTCTCCCAGCCCCGAGCTCCTCTCCTGAGCAGCTGCCGCTCCCCGTCGCCGCGGGTGCTGTGCCCATTGTGTTCTCCTGTCCGCAGGTGGCAGGGGGCGTATCACTGGGGCGTCTCGTACCAGGGCACCAGCCTGTCCTCGCTGAGCCGGCCCCCGCTGCGGCCCGAGCCCTGCGCCGTGCTAAGCAGCAGCGAGACGCCGGCCATGCAGCGGGCCCTGAGGCCGCTGTTCGGGGACCGGCTGCGCTTCGCCTCGGGCGCCGGCTACAAGATGCTGTGCGTGATCCTGGGGCTGGCCGAGGCCTACGTCCTCTCGGAGGGCAGCACCTACAAGTGGGACTCGTGCGCCCCCCATGCCATCCTGCGGGCCCTGGGCGGAGGGATGGTGGACCTGGAGGCTGCCCTGCGGGCCTGGCGCGCTGGCCAGCGGGGGGCGCTGCCGGAGCTGACCTACCACCGGCCTGCGGGGGGCGCCGCGGGGGCCGAGCGCTGGGCCAACCGGGGCGGCCTGGTGGCCTTCATGCACCAGGAGCACCTGGAGGGGGTGATGGCCACGCTGGCCACTGCTGCCCTGTGACCCTCGGTGGGGGGGGGGGGGCAGCCCCCACCCGGCTCGGTGTATGGGCGAGGGGTGGGGGCACTCGGGCACCAAGGGGCAGGATGGGCGGGGGGGGCAGGGGCTGCAGGCGGCCACTGCTCCCCTGTAGGGTGCCGCAGACCTGGGCGTCTGACGCCCCCCCCCGCCCCCCTCCGCTAGTGCTCCGGCCCTGCTTGTGCTGAGCTTGCCCAGCTGCGCCAGCCTCCGCGGGGGGCACTGCCTGGCCCCCATTAAACAAATGCCTCTTCTCCTGCCCTCCCGCCTTTCCTTCCGTCTCCCTCCTTCCCCGCCTCCCAGGCCCCCGGGCACAGCTCAGGGGGGTCGGTGCGGTGCCGCCTGCAAGCCCCCTGCCCCGCCCCAGCCGCGGAGACGCCGGACCCCTGCCCTGCTGCCCAGACTTTCCTGCCCGCTGTCCCGGTGCACGCGAGGCCTGCAGAGCCGGGCCCAGGGGGCTGGGGCTCCGATCCTGCCAAGGGCGCTGGGAGCTCCTGGAGGGGACCTGTCGGGGGGGTGCAGGGAGCTTGCCGGGGCCGCTGGCTCTTCCCTGGAATGCGGGGTCCAGCCCCCAGCATCCTCCGGGCACCCCACTGCCCCCAAGCTCCCCTGGGACCTGCCCCCTGGCTCAGGCCCGAGGGGGGTGCCGGGAGCTGGACACAGAGGAGGGCAGGCTGTGAGCACAGAGGCAGGAACAGAACCCAGGAGTCCTGGCTCCAGGCGTCCTCGCTAACCCTGGGGCTCCCCTCCCTGGGCAGGGCAGGAGGGAGGAGTTTCCGTGCACCTCACCCTGCTGCTATCGAATCTGGAGCGATGGGCAGCCCCACGGCAGGGCCTGGCTGGCGCAGGGGGCTGGGAATGGGGCATGGGGCCTTTCCCCTCTAGGGGGCGCTGTTCCAGGTCTGTCTCCTCCCCTGGGGTCATTTCTGAGCGCTGCCCCCACCGTGAGCAAGTCACCAAATCTCTCCGGGTCTCAGGGCCCTGATCACCTGGCCTCACCCTGGCCCCGTCTGGTTAGGGGTCCGGCTCTCGGGGCAGGGGCTGGCTCCCTCTGTGTCTGTGCAGGGCCTGGTCCAGGGGGGCCTGGTCTCATTCGGGGGGGTCTGTGCAGGGCCTGGTACGGGGGGGGCCCTGGTCTCATTCGGGGGGGTCTGTGCAGGGCCTGGTCCGGGGGGGGGCCTGGTCTCATTCGGGGGGGTCTGTGCAGGGCCTGGTCCGGGGGGGCCTGGTCTCATTCGGGGGGGTCTGTGCAGGGCCTGGTACAGGGGGGGCCTGGTCTCATTCGGGGGGGTCTGTGCAGGGCCTGGTACAGGGGGGGCCTGGTCTCATCTGGGGGGGTCTGTGCAGGGCCTGGTGGGGGGGGCCCTGGTCTCATTCGGGGGGGTCTGTGCAGGGCCTGGTCCGGGGGGGGGCCTGGTCTCATTCGGGGGGGTCTGTGCAGGGCCTGGTCCGGGGGGGCCCTGGTCTCATTTGGGGGGGTCTGTGCAGGGCCTGGTCTCATTTGGGGGGGTCTGTGCAGGGCCTGGTACGGGGGGGGGCCTGGTCTCATTCGGGGGGGTCTGTGCAGGGCCTGGTCCGGGGGGCCCTGGTCTCATCTGGGGGGGTCTGTGCAGGGCCTGGTCCGGGGGGGCCTGGTCTCAGTTGGCACCACTAGGCACTGCACACTACAAGTACTAAAGTGACGCTCGGGCTCCTGGTGCCGGGTGGGACGGTCTCTGTGTCTAATGCCCCTGACGGAGGCTGTAAAACACAAGGTATTAGGGGGACATTTAAAACCAAGGTCCTGCCCCTAACTGACAGCCCCCCCCGCCCCGCCCCGCCCAGCCATTGCAGTGTGGACATAGAGGAAGGTTTGTCCTGCCCAGGGACTTTCCTGGGTACAATGAAGTCACTTTACAAGGCAGTTCAGCAACAGACAGGCATTGTCTGCGTTCCCCAGAGGGGGAAACTGAGGCACTGAGCAAGCAAGTGACCTGCCCACCTGGCTCCCAGCCCCCTACACCCATCATTGGCGCACGAGCCCTCCAGGAACTAGGAGGGGCTGGATGTGATCCTCCGGGGCAGGGGGCCATCGGTGGGGAAAGGCCTCACGCCAGGGCCTGGGTTAACTGTCGCTTTGCGGGGGGGGGGGGGGGGGGGGGGGGATTTTGGGTGGGTGCTTTTCTGCCCCCGTGCAAGAGCCGGAGAGACCCCAGGTTCTCCTCTCGGCTGCCCTGGGCGCAGCTGGGCACTGCTAGCGATGGAGGATCCCCCTGCCCTGGGGAGGTGGGGCCAGGGGTTAAACCCCCATCCCCCGTCCCCGTTAACAATCTGGGCCTAATTTCTAACTGGAATTTGGTTCGGCTTCCAGCCAGCAGCCGCTTCAGCCCCAGCATTCAGCGGCTTAGGTCCCGTCCCCTCACTGCACAGAGCAGCAGGATGATCCAGGGCCGGGACAGCTTCGAAGTCAGACCGGGCCCGTTCGACCGAGGGGGGACAGGAGAGAGGGCGAGAATCGGGCCTGGGAGGGAGACAGTGACCGGGGGAGGGTTCTCTGCCCCTTCCCACACTACAAAAGCCTCGGGGGCGCCGGATGAAACGAACAGGCGGCAGGTTTCCGACGAGAGGCGGCCTGGTTACATGCAGTGCTTGGTTAACCTGTGGAACTCCTCGCCAGGGGATGTTGTGACGGCCCAAAGTATAACTGGGTTCAGAAGAGACCTGGGTCGGTTCAGGGTCAGGGCCGCAGCCCGGCTCAGGTCGCCCAAACCCCCTGACTGCCGGGAGGGGAGCCGGGGGGCTCGTCCGGCAGTGGGGCTGGAGGAAGTTTCTGTTAATTCCCTGAGGGGGGGAGACCCAGACCCGTAGGGCCCATCCGCCCCCAGAGCCGCCAGCAAGAGCGAGCTGCCCCCCCCCTCCCGTGGGGACGCGCGTGGGGGGCAGATCCCGCCTGCCCGGGGCTGGCCCAGCCGGGGGGGTCACCAGGGGCCAGGCGGGTTTGGGTCTCGCCCGGCGGGGGGGGGGGGGGGGGGGCGGTTAACCGGGGCCGGAAACCACGCGGGGGCGGGGGCGGGGCCGGGGCGGCCCCACGCGGGTTTCCTGTTGACTCGGGGGGGTCACATGGTGCCGGGCCCCCGCCCGCTCCCTGCGTGGATCCGAGCGAGTCAAGTGACCCGGAGCGAGAGGCAGGAGAGCGCCGGGCTGCGGGGCGGGGAGCGAGGCGAGGTGCGGGCCGGGGGGGGGCTCCGGAGGGGCGGCTGGGGGGGGCTCCGGAGGGGCGGGGCTTTCCCCGGGAGAAGGGGCTGGGGGCCGGCCGGGGGGGGCCCTGCTCCGCACCCCCCCCGGCCCCGCGGCTCTGAGCGCTTTGTCCCCCCCAGGCAACCGGGACGCGATGGCGGTGGAAGGCGGCATGAAATGCGTCAAGTTCCTGGTTTTCTTCTTCAACTTCTTGTTCTGGGTGAGTCGGGCCGGGCCCCCCCGGGGCCCCCCCCCTGCTCTGCCCCCCCCCGCCCCTTGTTCTGGGTGAGTCGGGCCGGGGCCCCCCCCCCGCCCCCTTGTTCTGGGCCCCCCCTTGTTCTGGGTGAGTCGGGCCCCCCCCCGCCCCCTTGTTCTGCCCCCCCGCCCCTTGTTCTGGGCCCCCCCTTGTTCTGGTGAGTCGGGCCCCCCCCCCCGCACCCCCCTTGTTCTGGCTGAGTTGGGGCCGGGCCACCCCCCCCCCCTTGTTCTGCCCCCCCCCCGCCCCTTGTTCTGGGTGAGTCGGGCCCCCCCCCGCACCCCCTTGTTCTGGCTGAGTTGGGGCCGGGCCACCCCCCCCCCCTTGTTCTGCCCCCCCCCGCCCCTTGTTCTGGGTGAGTCGGGCCGCCCCCCCCCGACCCCCGTTCCCTCGGGGGGACCCGAGCTGGCTCCCCATTGTGTCATCCTCACCCCCAAGTCTCCCCCTGGCCTGGGGGCGTCTCCCTGCCCCCAGCGCTGGGGGCGGGTCTGGCTGCTGACCCACGGCTGGGGGTTCCCCGGGTCCTGCCCAGCTCTGCGGGCCGGGGAGCGGGTGGAGCAGGCCGGAGACTCCCCAGCGTCGGCTGCAAACGGCAGCCCGAGTGGGGCTCGGGGCTCTCCCCATGGACAGGGGCTGGGCGGGTCCCTCGGGACGTGGGGGGCCCCTGACCCCCTCTGTGGCAGGGCCTGGGCTGGGCGGAAGGTCTCGGGGGCCGGTTGTCCCTGCCCCAGTGGCAGGCCGGAGGCCGGGCTAGATGGGCCCGGGCTGGTGTGTGGGGCTGAGGGGCCGGTTTGGCTCCTTAGGGAGATTCCGAGTCTCAGCCCCGCGCCCCTCTGACGTTCGGAAGCCGGGTTCCTGGTTCTGGCCCAGCCCCAAAGAGGCTCCTTTTCCCTGCTGTGGGCTCGCGACCCAGCTCTGGTGGCGAAGGCCGGGCTCTAAGGGCCCTAAAAACGCTGGGGGCCCGGGGAGGCGAGGAAGTTGGCTCGCTGGCCGCGAACCCAGTGCCACTTAGACCTTCGTGGCCACAGTGGGGCTTGACCCCAGGTCGCCCAGGACCAGACGCCCTGCTGTTCCGGCACACCGGGACTCTCCCCCGCCTGTTTTGCAGTACTGGGTCTATGACAACAGGCGTGGGGTTCTGACTGCCTGGCTGAGAGCATAGTGCCGCCACCGCATACAGGCCTCGGCTAGGCGACTTCCCAGGAACAGGCACGCCCGGCTCCCGCCCACGGCTTCCAGGAGTTTCCATTTACTGTGTCTGGAGGGTGCAAACTGATCCCGAACGGCGGCTGAGGAGCCGGGGCCTTCCCTGGCTGCACCCAGCTCTCCGCTGGGTGGGGCGCAAGGGATGGCTGACTGGGCCATGAGGCCTTTTCTGTCGCTTCTGGGCAGGGAATGTGGAGGGTGTCAGCTTGGGAGCGACTGACTTATTTGAGGTGTGTGGATAGGGGCGGGGGAGCTAATCCTCAACAGGAGTCAGCCAGGGAAGACGTGGTACCTCCCCCCCGCCGCCATCCCTGAGTAGCTGGTGGTTTGTTGCTAATCGCCCAGCAGCTGCACTGTTGACATAACCAGCCAGCATTAGGTTTCAGGGGTAACGCCCCGAGGCAGCGAGTGAGTCCGAGCCAAGAGCGGCTGGAGCCCTTATGCCTGGCCACCGGGGCCGCTCGGCAGCATATTCAGCGTCGCTTGAATCGCCCGGCTGGCTAATCCCAGAGCAGGGGTGGGTGGGCGGTGCCCGGGCTGGCTTCCCCTCCCCCTGGGCCACGGGGTCTGGCTTGCCCTGGCCCGATGCCCCCTCCACCTGGGTCCCTGGGCCTCCCTGGCCCATTCGCCCCTTGACATCTCTGCGGACGCTGCCGTGGCCTGTCCATGACTCGGGGGCCGTCGTCCCTGGAGCCCCGGGCCCCTGCTGGCCTGCGGCGGGCTGGGCGCTGAGGGGGACGGTCGCGGCGCTGGGCCCCCCACCCTGAGGGAGATGCTATCGCCACCCGTGTCATGTGCCATCCGAGTGGCCCAGGGAAGTGGCTGGTGGGGAAAGACCCGGACAGCGCCTAACGGCCCCGGGCTTCGATCGTAATCGGGCTGTGATTGCCCAACGGAACTGGCCGGAGGGGGAGGGCGCGTCCTGCCGGGAAGGGGGGGCTGACTCACCCCTCAGAGGCGGGAGGAGCGGCTCGCGCGGGGGTCTCACTGGCGGGAAGGAGCCAGGGCCTCGTCTCAGCCCCGCCCAGCCAGGGAGGTCACAGATCAGCTGTGAGGAGGGGGCTTGTGCCCAGCCCTGGCCACTGGCCCACGGAGGTTGGCAAGGGGACCCATCGGCACCGGGGAATCCCTGGGCAGTGCTGGGGGGCCCGGCCGTCGTGGGCTGGAGCCGTGGGAATGAGGAGTGCCTGGCACAGCCGTGGCACTTGTGACCCCAGTAGCGGGGTCCGTAACTTCCCCTCTGCCCGGCATGGACGGGGGCGTTTCTCCGCCCACGTGAACCGGCCCTGCCCTCGGTGAGTAGCTCAGGGGAGCGTCCCTGGTGTTTGCACGCTCTGTTTACCTCCCGCTCACGCTCCCCAGCAGGTAAACACACCTGGGCCAGGACACGGGCTTTCCCGGGGTGGGGATCCCGGCGGATGGAACGTCACTGGAAGGGCTCCGGCTCGGGGTCTCTGACTGGCGCCCTGGGCGCGCCCCCCCCCCCCCGCCCCCGCTTCACAAACCCCGGGCAATAAAGCTCCAGAAGGTGGAGCGGCCTTATTCGGCAGATGGGGAAACTGAGGCACGGGTGCAGGGACTTGACTGTGGCAGCGTTGGGACGGGCACCCCGGGGGCCTGAGTCCCCCCTGCTCTACCCGTTGACTCCAGCCAGGGCGGGGACGGGACCCCGGAAGCCTGGCTCCTCGCCCCTGCCCCCTGTAGCCCACCCCGGGAGGTGCAGGGGAGGGGCCCAGGCCCGGCGGCAGTGGGAGGCAGTTTGTCGTCCTGCTGATGGGGGCGGGGCTGGGGTAACGTGGCAGCCGCCCGGCCCCATTCCGGGGGGGGGGGGGGGCAGTGTCCCCCCCGGTTCCCAGCGGGGGCGGCGGGGGTCGTGCTTGGCATCGGGCCCTGTAGCGGCAGATCCGGTACCAGGATCCTCTGCCCCCTGCGAGGCCTCACAACGCACGGGAACACACTCACACAAAGGCACACCCGCCTGCGAGCAGGCCAGGCCGGAAACCGAGCTCTGCTGTCATAACCGGCCCCCCCACCCCACCCCCCCGGCCGCCATGTAGCTGGACTGGAGGAGGAGAAAGGCGGCTGGGCTCTTGGGGGGGGGGGGGCGTTATTCCCTCATTGGGGACCCCCAGGCCCTGTTCTCCCATGTGGCTTCTTCCCGTGCCCCTCCCCCCCCCTCGTTCCAGCCAATCCTGACCCCCATGTACACGAGGAACACCCCCCCCCCCGGGGGGGGCTGAGCAGGGAGAAAGGGGAAGTCCCGAGTCACAGGACACATGCCCCCCCCCCCCCCCCGGCGGGGGCTCCCACGGGTTACAGTACTCGGACCTGGGGGGTGTTGGTGGTAACAGCTGAGTCCCCAGCTGCACGGGGTCTGGTGCCCCCCAGCTCTGTCCTGCTGGCACCAAATCCCCCCCCCACTGAGGGGGGGGACAGAGCTCCCACTCTGCCAGCGCTGGGGGGGGGTAGGGCACTGCCGCCCTTGACCAGCAGAGGGCAGTGGGGGGCACGCACCCCGTCTGCCCCCGCTGAGTGGGACCAGGGCGTCTTGGTCCCTGCCGGCCTCTGCCCAGGGCAACCCCCCCCCCCCGCTCCCCGCCCCAATGCGTCCAGGGAACAACCCTGCCCGGTCTCCCCAGGGGCTGGCATCTCTCCCTCCCTGGTTGGCCCTCTCTGCCCCTTGATCCCCGGCGAGTGGGTGGAGTCCCTGCACCCGGGTCTGTGTTCCTTGGGCAGGGAAAGGTAAATAGGCCGGGTGGGGCTGTTTGGGAAGGGGGTGGAGGCTGGGGGGGGGGGCAGTGTACACGGGAGTGTGGAGGAGGCGGAGTGCAATGGAGTTTGTGCTTGGAGATCCTCAGCTGGGGTGGGCAGATAAGGAGGCCGCAGGGCCTGGATCTGCCTGTGGGTCGCTCTCGGGGGCCAGGTGGGACTTACCTGGCCCATCTCCCCCTTGTCGGGGGGGTCTCACCCCTCCCCTTGCTCCAGGTTGTCTTTAGGGTGGGGGGGCCTGTCTGCCCCCCTCCAGTCTGGCGTCTGAGATGCTGCCAGGGTGGCTGGTGTCTCCTGTCCGCGTGTCATTGCCCCGGCACTGCTCAGGGGCTTGGGGTGCAAACCCTGGTGTCCTGGCTGCATTCGGACGGGGGAGGGGGTATCCCTAACTCTCCAAACCCCTCCCCCAGGAGGGGATACCAGGTGGAGGGGGAGACTGGGCAGGATCCGGCGGGAGGGGGGCGGGGACACCTTTCTCCAGCACTTGCTGTGAGGCTGCCATGCCCTGCCCCAGAGGTGGCTGCATTTCAGGCCTGGCGTGTGCTTCGGAGCTCCCTGAGGCTGGCAGATCTGGCACTCGCGTCCCCCCCTCCTCGTTCCAAAAGCCACCCGGGCTACAGGCGAATCCCCACCAGCTGCCAGCAGTACGGGGCTGTGACACACAGCCGAGCAGGCGAGGGGACGCGGGCAGCACGTTCTTGGCTCTGGTGGGGCCTGGGGCCCAGGAGGGGCGAGTCTGGGGGAGGGGCGCTGCCCAGGCGAAGCGCGGGGTTGACCTGCCCCCGTCTCCCCCCCCCAGCTCTGCGGCATCGCCCTCATCGTCATCGGGATCCTCGTGCAGATCGAGCTCAACAAGACGCTGATCATGAGCAGCCCTTCGGCCTCGGGCGCCCCCATCGTCATCATCGTCGTGGGCGTCGTCATCTTCTTCGTCTCCTTCTTCGGCTGCTGCGGGGCCTCGAAGGAGAATTACTGCATGGTCACCACGGTGAGGGGGGGCTGCGGGGGCACCACAAGGGTTTGGGGTGTGAGGGCAGGGAGCCTGGGCAGGGCCTGTGGGGGGCTGCGGGGCAGGACTGAGGGGCATCACAAGGGGTTGGGGGGGCAGGGTGCCCGGGGCTGGGGTCTATGGGGCAGGACTGAGGGGGCATCACAAGGATTTAGGATGCGGGGCAGGGGGGCCGGCGGGGGGCTGCTGGTCAGGACTGAGGGGCATCACAAGGGTTTGGGGTCGGTGGGGGGGGCAGGGAGCCTGGGCGGGGCCGGCTGGGGTATATGGGGCAGGACTGAGGGGCATCACAAGGGTTTGGGCTGTGGGGGCAGGGAGCCTGTGGGGGGCTGCGGGGCAGGACTGAGGGGCATCACAAGGGGTTGGGGGGGCAGGGTGCCTGGGGCTGGGGTCTATGGGGCAGGACTGAGGGGGCATCACAAGGATTTAGGATGCGGGGGCAAGGGGGCCGGTGGGGGGCTGCGGGTCAGGACTGAGGGGGCATCACAAGGGTTTGGGGTTGGGGGGGGGCAGGGAGCCTGGGCAGGGCCGGCTGGGGTCTATGGGGCAGGACTGAGGGGGCATCACAAGGGTTTGGGCTGTGGGGGCAGGGAGCCCGGGTGGGGCCAGCTGGGGTATATGGGGCAGGACTGAGGGGGCATCACAAGGATTTAGGATGCGGGGGCAGGGGGCCTGGCGGGGGGCTGCTGGTCAGGACTGAGGGGCACCGCTCACCCCGCTCTCCCCCACAGTTCGCCGTCCTGCTGACCTGTATCTTCCTGGTGGAGATCGCGGCTGCCATCGCCGGGTACATCTTCAAGGACAAGGTGGGCACCTGGCTGCCGCGTGGATCCCGCGATGGGGTGGGGGGGTGGGGATCTTGCTCCCCCGGCCCAGGCGTCTCTTGGGGATCGCCAGTGGGGTCAGCCTGGGTCCGGGGTGAGGCTGTGGGTGCCGCGGGAGCCCACCAGGGGGTGCTCGGTCCCGGCAGCCCCGTCCCTCAGGCTCTGCCTCTGACCCCCCTGCTCCCCCCAGGTCCGCGCCGCGCTCCAGGTCGGCCTGGAGGACGCCGTGAAGAGATACAACAACGACTCGCTGGTGGCGCACACCATGGACGACCTTCAGGAGAAAGTGAGTGGGGTGCTGCGACCTCTGACCTCTTTGGGGGGACTGGGTGGGGTGGTTCCCAGCTGGGGAGGGGCCCCGGGAGTCCTGACTCCCAGCCGCCTGCTCTAACCACTAGACCTCGCTCCTGCTTGCTCTGACACCCGGTTCTCTCCTCGTTGGCAGTATTCCTGCTGCGGGGCCAATAACTACACGGACTGGTTCGCCGTCGAACCCTTCAAAAGCAACCACAGCGTCCCCAAATCCTGCTGCTGGGCGAACGCCACCATGGCCACCTGCAACGTCAATCCCACCGCTGCCACCATCAACATCCAAGTGAGTTCCAGCCTGGGGCCGGGGGGGGGTGGTGGTGGTGGTGTGTGGGCGGGGAGGGGGGGGTTCACACTGTCCCAGCTGGGGACGGGGTGGTGGGGGGTTCACACTGTTCCGGCCCAGGGGCAGAGCGTGTGGGTAGGGCAGGGTGGAGGGGAAAGAGGGTGGGGGTGGGCTGGGGGTGGGGGGGGTTTCACACTGTTCCAGCCATGGGGGGAAGGTGTGGGCAGGACGGGGGGGGGAAAGGGGGGTTCACTCTCCCAGCTGGGGGCGGGGGGGCGAAAGGGGGGTTCACACTGTCCCAGCCAGGCAGGGAGGGGGTGGGCAGGACGGGGAGGAAAGGGGGGTTCACACTGTCCCGGGTGGGGGGTGGGCAGGACGGGGCGGAAGGGGGGTTCACACTGTCCCAGGCAGGGAGGGGGTGGGCAGGACGGGGAGGAAAGGGGGGTTCACACTGTCCCGGGTGGGGGGTGGGCAGGACGGGGCGGAAGGGGGGTTCACACTGTCCCAGCCAGGCAGGGAGGGGGTGGGCAGGACGGGGAGGAAAGGGGGGTTCACACTGTCCCGGCCGGGCCCCTGAACTGCCTCGCCGGCTCCCCCTGCAGGGCTGCGCTCAGAGCATCGAGACCTGGCTGAAGAAACACATCGTGATCGTGGCGGCCGTGGCGCTGGGCATCGCCTTCTTCGAGGTACGGAGCGCCTGGCCCCGCCCCACCCTGTGGCATGCCCTGCCCCCGATCCTGGCCCCACCCCCGCCCTGTGGCATGCTCCGCCCCCGCTCCTGGCCCCGCCCCACCCCTGAGTCCGGAGACGGGCAGCCTGGGGTGGGGCGGGGGAATCCAGGGGTGCTGGACAGTTCCCCCGCCCTAGATCCTCCGGCTGTGCCTGGGCGCAGAGCGGGGAGCGTTGGGGGGTGAGCTGGGGGTGCCCCTCCCTCTAATGGGCTGGAGGGCAAAGGTCGCCGGGCCAGGCAGGGCCCGGCCGGGGGGGGCCGTTGGCATCGCGGTCGCCTGATGCCTCATCTCCTCTTGCAGCTCCTGGGCATCATCTTCGCCTGCTGCCTCATGAAGGGGATCCGCAGCGGCTACGAGGTCATGTAGCCGCCGGGCCGGCCCCCCGCAGCCAGGACGCGGGGGGGGGGGGGCTCCCCGGGGGTGTCTCTGCCCCTTTAAGTCGCCGGACCCGCCTTCTCTCCACAGCGCCCCCTGGTGGGCAGCTCCTGTCCTGCAGCTCTTACCGTATTTCCTCTAATGGACGGGCAGCAGGTGCCTTAAACGTTTGCCAAAACCTCTCCCCCTTTTCTTACTTTAGCTGCCCCTCCCTCCCTTGCCTGTCCAGTGTCGGTGGGGAGGGGAGCTTGGGGGGTTCTCTGTCTTTGGGGGGGGGGGGGAATGTCGATTCGTTTGAAGATGTTGGGGGGGGGGCCACAATATTTTGAAAATAAAAAGCTTCCCCGGATTGCTCCGTTCTGCTCCCGTCGGGTTCTTTGGGCCCCGGCTCAGGGGGCAAGGGAGAGATTTGACCTCGTCCCATCTGGTGTCTGATGGGGGGGGGGGAATTCCCCCACACATGGCTTGGGGTGTCTGTGCTGGGGGTCCCAGGGGAGCTAACCCCCTACCCCATCAGTGGTGAGTGGGGGGCAGGGTCTGTCCACAAGTGTATTTTTCAGCCCCTGAAGGTCACTGGCAACTGTTGTCATGGAAACTCGTCCTGGCCGCTCCCCTCCGGAAGGGTCACGCTTCCTGCAGCAGGAACTGGGGGGGGGGGGGGGGCGCAGTGGGGCCCCTAGGGGCTGGGTGGAGACGGGGGCCCTGCTGTGCTGAGCAGCTGAGAGCCTGGCCTCTTCCAGTACCTTCCCTGGGCTGTGGGGGCTCCTTGGGGCATGGCTGGGGGGGGGGGGGCGGGGTCAGCTAGTTAGGGGGTGAGGCTGCTGGGGCCCCCTGCTGACCAGACGTGGGGCTCGGCACTGGCGCCCTATGACCCCCTCCCTTCCCAGCAGCGGGGCTGAGAACCCCGGAGTCCTGACCCCCCTACCCCCCCGGCCCCTCCCTTCCCAGCAGCGGGGCTGAGAACCCCGGAGTCCTGACCCCCCTACCCCCCCGGCCCCTCCCTTCCCAGCAGCGGGGCTGAGAACCCCGGAGTCCTGACCCCCACCCCCCCCGGCCCCTCCCTTCCCAGCAGCGGGGCTGAGAACCCCGGACTCCTGACCCCACTGGCCCCTCCCTTCCCAGCAGTGGGGCTAGAGCCAGGAGTCCTGCCCCCAGGCTGTGGTGCTGAGCAGGGGGCAGGCAGGAAGGGGAAGGGCCTAGTCCCGGCCCAGGGGAACGTGAACAGAGCCGAGCGGGCCAGGCCTGGCGTCCTTGTGGGGCCGGTTTATTTCCAACAGGCTTTGGGGCGCCGGGGCCCGATCACAATCCTTGGGCTAACCCCCCCCCCGGGCTAGCGGCCGCGGTGGGCCGGCTTGGGCAGGATCGTGGCCAGCGCAGCGTCCACCAGGCAGGCCGGCAGGTAGGAGGCGGGCAGCCAGAGCAGCTTGGCGTCCCAGCCGGCGCTGTACCGCGTCCGCGGGTGCTTGGCCTGCAGCGCATGCTCCATGCAGCCCGTCACCTTGCTCAGGTCGGGGTCGCAGATGAAGTTCATGATGAGCCGCTGCACCTTCAGGTCTGGGGGGTGCAGAGGGGGGGGGCGTGAGGAGCATTGCCTGGGGGGGGCGGCAGGGCCGGGCACAGCCCCCCCACGCCCGGCTCCCGTTCCTACCTCCTGGGCCACTGGTGATGCTGCCCTCCCTCCTCCCCCCCCCGCCATGGGCACACACCAGTGAGATGCAGCCACCTCTGGGGTGGGGCACGGCAGCTGTTTACTGAGGGATCCCTTGCCTGGTGCTGAGATTCAACCACCCGGGGGTGGGGGCAGCATTTATCCAGCCAGGCAGCACCTGGGAGTTTAGGACAGGAAGTGAAGGCGGCTCCTGCGTCCAGCACTTCCTGTTTCCTCAGGGCCACGATTCTTTACTCGTGCCCCCCGCCCCCCCATCTCTGCTTCTGCAGCCCCCGGGTCAGGCAGCCCCCACCCCAGCATCTGGGAGGGGTTCCCCCTTCGGTGATACACTGGGGGTGGGGGGGACACAGAGCAGCCCCACATGGGGCATGCAGGGGCTCAGCTGACTCGGTCCCGTCCCCCCGGTAGCTGGGTGGCACCAGCCCTGTTCTGCAGGTGGGGAAACTGAGGCAGGGTAGCAGGCGAGTGACTCAACTGGGGGTCACACAGGGCAAAGGGGCCTCCCCTTCAGCCTGTGACCTGAGCACCCCAGTGCCAGAGGCCCCTGGACTCGAGGGGGGCGGGCTAGCCCCGGGGGGGCCCTGGACTCGAGGGGGGGTGGGCTAGCCGCGGGGGGCCCCTGGCCCTCACACTGCTGGAAGAAGTCCTCCCCGTAGCTCTGCCTGGCCTCGGGCGCCAGCTGGCTCCACAGCTGCTGCAGCGAGGCCTCGATGGCGTCCAGGCTGGTCACGGCCGTCTTGAAGAACCCGGGTTCGACGATGGACACGCGCACCCCGAAGTGGTGCATGTCCCGCCTGCAAGGCAGCGAGTGAGCGGCTCGGCGGGGGGGGGGACAGGCCTGAGCCTGAACGGAGCTGAGCCCCCACCGGCCGGGGCCCAGCGTTAACTCCGTGTCCAGAGCACGGAGCCGACCCTCCTGAGGTGCCACATTAACACGGGTGCAGGGCAAGAACCCAGGAGTCCTGGCTCCCAGCCCCCTGCTCTAACCGCTAGCCCCCCACGCTCCTCCCAGCCCCAAGGAGAGAACCCAGGAGTCCTGGCTCCCAGCCCGTCCCCCAGCAAAGAGTGGCGGGAGCGGGGGTAACCCTGGCCTGCGCTGAGTGGAGGCCCTGGAAGGGCTGCTACCTCCCAGTGGGCACCTCAGCATGCCGGGGGGCCAGGGAAGGGGGCCGGATGGGGGACCGTGGGGGGCTGGGTGGGGGCCATGGCAGGCGTCAGGCACAGTGATGTGTGATGGGGAAGGGGGCCGGGGAAGGGGTCCGCGGGGGCTCACCGCAGGCTGTCGGAGAAGGCCTCCACGGTGTACTTGGAGACGCAGTAGCCGCCCCCGTTGGCCGAGAGCCGCCCCAGGACGCTGGACGTGTTGACCACGCGGCCTCGCGCCCGCTTGAGCAGCGGCAGGAAGGCCAGAGTCACCTCGATGAGGCCGAAGGTGTTCACGGCCAGAACCTGCCGGAAATCCTGGATCCGCATCCACTCGGTGGGGCCGATGGGGTTCGCCACCCCCGCGTTGTTCACCAGCCCGAAGAGACCTGGGGGGAGCCGGGGCAGGTGGGCCGGGGGAGCCGGGATCTCCCCAGCCAGTGCCTCTGCCGCCCATGGAGCCCCCTGCTGGAAGCCCCCCTGTGCTCCTGCCCCCCCATAGCACCCCTGCCCTGCCCCCCATCGCACCCCCTGCTGGGAGACCCCCCCCAGCGCTCCTGCCCTGCCCCCCCACCCCAGTGTCCCTGGCTGGGCGCTCCCCCCCCCCCCCCACAGCACCTCCACCCTGCCCCCTACAGCGCCCCCTGCTGGGAGAGGCCGGGGCGGGAGTCCCCAGGAGCTCCCCCTGCCCCCGCTCACCTTTCTCCCCCACCTCGGTCCGCACCCACTGCAGGGCGCGCTGGATGCTCTCGGGGCTGGTGACGTCGAGCAGGGTGGCGCGCAGGGAGGCCGAGCTGGCGCGCCGCAGGGTGTCGGCCCCCTTCTGGGTCAGGCAGCCGGCCAGCACCCGGAAGCCCTTCCTGTCTAGCCGCTTGGCCAACAGCTGCCCGAAGCCCGAGTCGCAGCCCGTGATGAAGACGTGCTTGTCCTGGACGCTGGCCAGCGTCTGCCGGTCCCGCAGGTACCAGCCCAGCGCCCAGGCCAGGGCCGCCAGCCCCAGGTACAGCCACATGCCTGGCGCCTGCGGCCAAACACACCGCAACGCTGGAGGGAAGGGGGTAGAGCGAGGAACCCAGGCGTCCTGGGCCCTCGCCCTCCTCCCTGCTGTGACCACTAGTCCCCACTTCCCCCGGGAACCCAGGCGTCCTGGGCCCTCGCCCTCCTCCCTGCTCTGACCACTAGACCCCCACTTCCCCCAGGAACCCAGGCGTCCTGGGCCCTTGCCCTCCTCCCTGCTGTGACCACTAGACCCCACTTCCCCAGGGAACCCAGGCGTCCTGGGCCCTCGCCCTCCGCCCTGCTCTGACCACTAGTCCCCACTTCCCCCGGGAACCCAGGCGTCCTGGGCCCCGCCCTCTGCCCTGTTCTGACCACTAGGCCCCACTTCCCCCGGGAACCCAGGCGTCCTGGGCCCCGCCCTCCTCCCTGCTCTGACCACTAGACCCCACTTCCCCCGGGAACCCAGGCGTCCTGGGCCCTCGCCCTCCTCCCTGCTCTGACCACTAGACCCCACTCCCCCCGGGAACCCAGGCATCCTGGGCCCTCGCCCTCCTCCCTGCTCTGACCACTAGGCCCCACTGCCCCTAGGAACCCAGGCGTCCTGGGCCCTCGCCCTCCTCCCTGCTGTGACCACTAGACCCCACTTCCCCCGGGAACCCAGGCGTCCTGGGCCCTCGCCCTCCTCCCTGCTCTGACCACTAGGCCCCACTTCCCCTAGGAACCCAGGCGTCCTGGGCCCTCGCCCTCCTCCCTGCTGTGACCACTAGACCCCACTTCCCCCGGGAACCCGGGCGTCCTGGGCCCTCGCCCTCCTCCCTGCTGTGACCACTAGACCCCACTTCCCCCGGGAACCCAGGCGTCCTGGGCCCTCGCCCTCCTCCCTGCTGTGACCACTAGACCCCACTTCCCCCGGGAACCCGGGCGTCCTGGGCCCTCGCCCTCCTCCCTGCTGTGACCACTAGACCCCACTTCCCCCGGGAACCCAGGCGTCCTGGGCCCTCGCCCGCCTCCCTGCTCTGACCACTAGTCCCCACTTCCCCCGGGAACCCAGGCATCCTGGGCCCCGCCCTCCTCCCTGCTCTGACCACTAGGCCCCACATCCCCTGGGAACCCAGGCATCCTGGGCCCCGCCCTCCTCCCTGCTCTGACCACTAGTTCCCACTTCCCCTGGGAACCCAGGTGTCCTCGGCCCCGCCCTCCTCCCCGCTCTGACCACTGGGGCCCACTTACCCCGGGGAACCCAGGTGTCCTGGGCCCCCGCCCGCCTCCCCGCTCTGACCACTAGTCCCCCACTGCCCCCAGGAACCCAGGCGTCCAAGTGCCCTGCCTGTGCTAATGACGAGCCGCCCCAGGGACCAGCGTAGGCCGGAGCCCCTGTGCCAGGTGAGGTTCGGGGTGCCCCGGGGAGCGGCGGGTTTGCTGTTGTGTTGGTGGCAGGGGGTTGGGTCTCCAGGCGCCAGCCCCTGGCACCAGCCTGCTGGCTTCGGGCCGGTGGGGGGGGCACTTACCACCTGGCAACTCCATGGTGCAGAAACCCCCCACCCCCACCCGCCCGCTGCATGGCCCAGCAACCCCCCCTCTGTGCAGCCCCCCGCAGCCACGGCTCCCCCTTACCCCGCACGGGCCAGGCTCCGGCCATGGGCCTCGGCTGGGTGTGATGGGGATTAGCCGGGATCAGTGCGGCAGAGGCTGGCTGGCTCCCACGCCCGTGGGGAGGGGCCGGGGGCACTGGGGATGGGGACATGGCCTCTTCCCTGACACAGAGATGGAGAAACTGAGGCACAGAGCGGGGACGGGATGGGCCACGGCGGCAAAGTCTGAAATGGAACCCAGGCGTCCGGGCTCCCAACCCCTTCTCCCCCCCCCCTCCCCTGAGCGAGGGGGCTGCCCCCCGGGTGGTTATTGTAGGATTGTGTCCGGCAGAGTGGACCTGGCCGCTGGCTGCTGCAGTCACGAGGCGAGAGCTCAGCACCCCCCCCCCGGCCCCCTCCAGGCACTCTAAGCCCCCTGGGGCTTGGGGGGCGGAGCTTCCTGTCCTACCGGCTAATCCCCCCCGGCTGGGGGTGTTGACGCCTGGCCCCACGAGTGACCTGCTCCCCCCCCCCGCCCGCGTTGCCCATGTGGGGGGCTGGGGCCAGCGAAGCCGTGTGGGTCGCCCACTCTCGCCCCCGAGGACCCTGCCTAGAGGTCGGGGTCTTGGAAGGGGTCATGGGGGCAGGGCGCTATCCGGGCTCTGCACCTGGAGGTGCCGGGGTGGGGGAGCGTTGATCCACAGAGTGGGGGACCCCCCCCCCCAAGAAGCAAGGTTCTACTTTTCTCTGCAGGACGTGGGAGGCTCCCGGCAGTGGCTGGCAGCTGAGGGGCAAAGGTGGGTCCCATTCCCTGGGCCGGCTGCCCAGTCCCCCGGGGCTGGGTGAGGTGGGGGGGGCATTACAAGGGGGATTAGACCCCTGAATCCCCTGAACAGTGAGAGGCCCGGCCGGGGAGGCGGTTTCATAACCTCGAGGGAGCTGGCACAGGCTGCACCCCGAGTCAGTGCCCCCCCATTCCCGTTCTCCCCGGGGGGGGGGGCAGGGCACCCAGCAATCCCTGCTGGGCTATTCTCCTGCCCCCCCCACCCCCCAGGGGCTGCCCTGGGAGTCCAGTCTGGCCAGGCCCGGTCCTGTCCCTCCACCGAAGGGGCCGGGGGTCAGGTTAATGGAGGGGCAGGCAGCCCCCACCCAGGGGCCCAGCTGAGACCCCCCAAACGCGCCTCCCGCGGGCAAAGGGCTGACAAGGTCAGGGCCCCGCGGGCACCCTGGCTCCATGCCAGCCCCCGGTAGCAGGATGCTCCATCCATGGCACAGGGCATGCACAGAGCCGGCTGCCCTTCCTCAGCCGCTGCCAAAGGTGGGTTTGTGTTTCAGGTGGGTAAACCGAGGCACACAGCGGGGGAGGGGCCGGCAGGGCTGGCTACGGAACCCAGGCGTCCTGACGCCCCATCTGGGCTTCCAGCCCACGTGCCCTGAGTGTCCGCGAGCAGCCCTGCTAGTGCCCCCCACAAGCCTGGCCCCACTCAGCCTCGCCCCCCCAGGGCTGCTGGGCATGGGGGCAGGGATGGGGCTCACCTGGGCCCACACGGGGAATCCGTGGTTGAGCCACTCGCCCTGTCCGTGACCCCCCAAGCACCAGCCACCAGCTCTGTCCCCTATGCCCATCACCCCCGCAGCTGGGCCCCAGGCCCGGATCCAGCTGCCAGCCTGGCCAGGGGAGGGTGCTGCCCCCCGCCCCACATACCTCCCTGCTGTCCACACCGGCCCTGTGCTGGGTCCTGCTGCCCAGGGCTGAGACACACGTTCTGCTCCAGCCAAAGTCCAGAGAAGAGCCGATTTCCCGCCCCACACGGGGCGGGCCCTGCCAGCCGGCGTTAACCCCTGCCAGCTCCAGCCAGAGGCCCCACAGCACCACCCCAGGAGGAGTGGGGCCCAGCGGGCAGGGCCAGGACCCTCAGGACCCAGGGAGGGGGGCAGGGCCAGAGGCAGCAACGGGGCCCCGCGCGCGCCCCCGGGAGCCCCAAGCCCCCAGCAACGGCCGGGGGCACACGCCCCCCAGGCAGGCTCTGGAGGGAACCAGGGTGGCCGGGCCAAGCCGAGGGAGCGTGACCGAAGGGGGGAGGGCTGGGAGGGGGCCGGGCGTGGCCAGGAGACACCGGGAGCCTGCCATGTTGGACCCCCTGAGCTGCACAATGTCAGGGGGGGGCCTGTAAAGTCACCCCACTTGCTGCTGCTGGTGCACGACTGCTCTGTGCCTCAGTTTCCCCAGCTGTACAATGGGTGCCCCAGGCTGAATTCCCCCCTGGCATGGGGGGGGGGAGAGAGGAGCAGGCTCCCTACCCCCTCCCCCCCCCATGCATGGTGGCAGCAAAGAGAAGCCAGAGCAGGGCCCAGGTGAGTTCCTTTCAAAGGGGGCCCAGGGGGCAGGCTGGGGCAGGGGAGGGGGTAGAGGAGATCCCCAGTGGCTGGGCACAGAGCAGGAACCCCCCACCCTGGGCCCCAGGCCTGGCCCAGCTCAGGGGAGGGGGGAAGATCAGATGCCGAGCATGGGGCCGGGGCGGGATTAGCGGGGGCCGGGTCACACAGCGCCTTTGTCCGGGACTCAGAGAGCCTGGGGGGGATTTAAGTGTGAAAGAGGATTTGGCCGCAGGGAGGGGGGAGCCCTGATCCAGTACTAACTCCCCCTCCCCCACAGGGCAAGCGCTGGTACAGCCAATGCCCCCTGCTGGGAGCCCCCGCCCAGCCACAGCACCTGCCCCACCCTCTCAGCGCCCCCTGCTGGGAGAGGCTGGGTTCCCCGCCCGGCCCAGCTCCCCCCCGTACAGAGGCTCTGACACGCGGCCTGCTCTGGTTTAACTGATGCATTTTATTCCATTCCCCAGCCAGGCCCCCACAGTGCCGCACCGGGGTGGGACGATGGGATCTGCCCCCCAGGTTGGAAGCCCCCCGCAAAAGCTAGCCGCCCTCTGCCCAAGCCCCCTGCTGCCAGCCGCTCAGCCCACGGGCAGGCGACCTGCAGGCCGGTGACAGGCTCCCGTGGCACCAGGGCCTACACCCAACGGCTCTCCCCTGTGCCAGGGCACCAGACAGCCCGGCAGCCCCCAGGGCCAGAGCCAAGCGCCTACGGCCAGGGCTCCCGGTGCCCCCCGCCCGGGGGTGACGCTCAGAGACATGGGGGCCAGAGCAGGATGGGGTGTTTCTTCCTGGCTCCCCCCGGCCAGGATGGATGCCAGGTGAGAGGCGGCACCGGGGACCCCCAGGATCTCAGCCGGCTCCGGGCAGCAGGGAGAGGGGCGGCACTGGGGATCCCCGTGATCTCAGCCGGCTCCGGGCAGCAGGGGGGGTGGCACCGGGGACCCCCGAGATCTCAGCCGGCTCTGGGCAGCAGGGAGAGGGGCAGCACCGGGGGACCCCTGAGATCTCAGCCGGCTCCGGGCAGCAGGGGGGGTGGCACCGGGGATCCCCATGATCTCAGCCGGCTCCGGGCAGCAGGGAGAGGGGCAGCACCGGGGAACCCCTGAGATCTCAGCCGGCTCCGGGCAGCAGGGAGAGGGGCAGCACCGGGGAACCCCGTGATCTCAGCCGACTCTGGGCCGCAGGGGATGGGCAGCACTGGGGATCCCCGAGATCTCAGCCAGATCCGGGCGGCAGGGAGAGGGGCAGTCCCGGAGGCGGCTGGGCGAGCAACAAGGCGGACATGCGGCCCCGCTCCGGGCGGGGGGCCCGGGGGGGGCTCAGGAGGCGGAGGGCTGCAGCTGCCCCTTGTAGACGTACTCCAGGGCGGTGGCGATGGTCCGCATGTCCATCTCGATGCTGCGCGCCCAGTTCTCCACGTCGCCAATCTCCTGTCGGGCGGAGGAGACCTCAGGGCCCTGCCTGCGTGGGCAGCCGGCTCCTCGGGGGGTTGGGCATCCCCTCGGGCCCCCTACACCGCCCTGCCTGGGCCCCCAGCCCTCAGCCCCTGGGGCCCCCACCCGCTGGGCTGGGCTGGATGTGCCCAGGCGCGTTTCTCCCTCTGGCCAGCAGATGGCGCGCGTTCCCCGGTCAGCACCGTGCACAGGGGCGCAGTGACCAGCAGGGGGCGCCACTCCACCGCGGGGTCCCCCCCCAGCCCTGCCGGTGCCCCTCACTCCCGACCCGCAGCCCCTGCTAGCCCAGCCCTGGGCTCCCCCCTAGCCCTGCCAGTGCCCCTCACTCCCGACCCACAGCCCCTGCTAGCTCGGCCCTGGGCTCCCCCCCAGCCCTGCCAGTGCCCCTCACTCCCGACCCGCAGCCCCTGCTAGCCCGGCCCTGGGCTCCCCCAAGCCCTGCCAGTGCCCCTCACTCCCAACCTGCAGCCCCTGCTAGCCCAGCCCTGGGCTCCCCCAAGCTCTGCCGGTGCCCCTCACTCCCGACCTGCAGCCCCCTGCTATCCCAGCCGAGTGCCTCCTGAGCACACAATGAACCATCCATTCCTTGCACCCGGGCAGCTGAGGCTGCTCGACTCATTGCACGAGTGCCCTACAGCGCAGCCCCCGGCAGCAGGAAGCGGCACAGCCTCTCCGCGGAGGCAGGGAACACTCCCGGCGTCGGCAGCACCACCACGGTCTGTCCGGCGCCGAGGGTGCAGGTGGGCAAGGCCGGGGGGAGGTGGCGCTGGGCACAGGGCCACGCCAGCCCTGCTGAGTGGGCAAAAAGGAGGAGCCGGGTTGGGGGGTGCGCCGAGGAGCCCCGTCCCGCCGCCCCCCACGCCCGCCGGGCATAAAGCCGGCTTTGAGGGCTCAGGCCAAGCCAGGCTCAATGGGCCGATTCTCTGCCCTGGCGCTATGGGTGTGGGGAGGCCGGAGGGAGAATAAACCCTTAACAAAGGGCTCTGATCCCACAGCGTCGGGAAAGGGCGGGGGCTGGGCCGCGGCTCCGGCAGCCCATGGGGGAATGCCAATGTCAGCATGGTGGGGGCACAGGCAGAGGGGCGAGGCCCTGGGGGCCCAGGCTGGGCAGGAGATCCAGCGTCCCGAGGCGGACTGACCTTGAGAGCCTGGTTGAAGTTCTCCACCATGTTGATCCACTGGCCGGTCTGCTTGGCGAACTGGGCTGCTTGGATCTGCAGCGTCTTCACCTCGTGGTCCAGCTTCCTCTGGTTCACGTAGGCCTGGGCCACCCTGGGCAGGGCAGGAGGGTGATCAGCCAGCTCCCGGGAAGGGCCCACGCCCCCTACGCCCTGCACCCTGTATCACCCCCGGGAGCCCTGGCAGCGGCTGGCCGGGAGCCAGAGGCCCAGGACGGGGCAGGCCTCGGGGGAGCAGGCCCCGGAGTGGGGGTGGAGGCAAGCGCTGGGAGTCTGTGGCCAGGGAAGTTCCCAAGCCGGGGTGGCTTAACAGCTCAGCAGCATCTGGGAAGCATTACCAGGCCCGGGGAGCGTCTGGTTCTCATCAGGCCAGGCCGCAGGCGGGGCACCAGGTGTGCCCAGAACGCAGCAGGGCTCCTGGAGGGGGACGGGATCCGGCCCGACAGCTGGAGAGGGGGGTGCCAGGCACCGAGATCCAGGGCGTGGGGCACGGGCCTGGGGGGGTTCACCGAGTGCAGTATGGGCGGCAGGGCCGTCACCCTCGCAGCCTGGCAGGGCCCCGGCCCTTTGCCACGCAGGAAACGCAGGCACAGGAGAGGGACTCGCACAGTGGAGCAGTGGTGGGGGCTGGGAATGGGACCCAGGAGTCCTGCCTCGTAGCCACTAGCTCCACCGCGCCTCTGCAGCTCCCATCCCCTCCCAGGGGTGCTTTGGCCTCTCGGCTGGGACCGCCACCGGGGGCGCCTGGCAGGGCGGGCCCCTTCCCATCGAGAGCAGGGCTGAGACCGGAGCTTCCTTTCCCCAGGGTCCGGCCCAGCGTGGCCCGCGGCTGCCGGCGGGGGGCTGCTCTCCCATCACGGGCACAGTGGCTGGCGTGCCCGACCCGGCACAGACCCGGGGGCGAAGAACTGACCTGGCTCTGCTGGGGAGCCGGAACTGAGAGACGCGCCTGGGGAGAAGCCCACCTTAGGCGAGTGTGTGTCGCAGGAGGCTCCCGGGGCCAGGTAACGCCCAGAGCCCAAGGGGCATGGAGTGCTGGCAGCAGCCCCCCGGCTCCTCATCCCTGCACTGCAGTCAGCAAGCTACAGCCCGCCCCCGGAGAAGGGGCAGCCTGCCCGGCCGCAAAGGGGGAGAGCCCTGCCGCCACTCGGAGCCCGTCCCGGAACCCGCAACATGACGCTGACCAAACCCTTCCAGGCCTTGGCCGGGAGGGAACCGGGGCCGTTTCCCAGCCGTAATCAGCCCGGTGGGAGAGGCCCCTGGGCGGGTGGCCAGCATCCAGATCCCTTCCTGACGCAGCCCGCGTCACGCTGCTGGATGAGCAGAGTCGCATCATTGTCAATGCAGCCCGGGCTCAGAACACGGCCGCAAAGTCCCCTCGGCAGGCATGGGAGCGGGGATCTCGGCCAGGGACTGCCAGGGACCGGCCCCGTTCAGGGGTCGCCGGCCCAGCTGGGACGCTGAGGAGTCTTTGGGGGCTACGGTTTTCAGAGGATTAAGCAGGCTTTTAGCCACACAGCCCCAGCTACAGCCAAGCGGGGGCTGGGCAGAGCCCAGGGCGATAGGCCCCTGAGCCACACACAAAGCAGGACCCCTGCCACTCGCCTGGGCCGGAAACTCTGAGCATGAATATCAGTGTTGCTCAGAGATGCAGGATTCAGAGCCCTGGAGATCACAGGCCCACGACCCCCAGGGCTGTACCCCACCCCCAGCCAACCAGCTTCCCGCCCTGGGTGGGAGAAGGGGACTGGACCCCAGTCAGTCCTCGGGCTCTGTGACATGAAGGGGCATCGCTGTCCCCACTTAGCTGTGGTCTGAGGCCTGCGAACTCGTGACACTCAGGCCACTAAACAGCCATCAAACAGTAACTACTTGTGGTTGCTGCCAGCCTGGCTGGGACAGAAGGTTTCGTACCCCATTACCAGGGTGCGAGGGGCAGCGCCTCCTGCCGGAACGGGGCTCTCCCCTTAAAAAGAGCAGGGACGCTCCTGACTCGAGGTGGGGACATTCCGTGGCCCCGGGTGTTTCTCCTTTAACCAGGCAGCGTTGCGGCCACAGCGGGACAATGGGCTGCTCACCGCGCCCGCTCTGCTCTCTCGCCCCGATCCCCTGACCGCCGAGAACCCCCCCGCCAGCCTCCAGGGACGCAGAGGGGCGACCAGCAGGGATGATTTCCTGCCAGTTCTACAGCCAGCCGCAGAACCAGCTGGCGCCGAAAGCGGGGCAGGGCACGGTGTGATTTAAAGAGCTATAAAACCCAGGCTTCCTCCAGCCCCGGCAGAACCAAGGCCCGGGGGAGAAGGTGAGAGAAAACGACCCCCGTCCCTTTCATTTATGACGAGGGCAGTGGAAGGTGCTGGGCTGACACTGGAGTCCCCTCGACTTCCACAGAACCAGGCTGCCTCCTGCCCCCACAGGGACCAAGCCCAGGGGTCGCGGGCAATGCAGTTGCCAGGCCCCAGCCAGATCCTCGGCCTCGCTGCTGAGACTGCCCATGTAGTGCCACTCGCGGCTTCCCTGGAGGCGACTGGCTCTGGAAATCCCAGCCCAGCCCTGGGGAAGCCCCTCACCGTGCGCCGGGCAGGCCACGCTTTGGCCTACGCGCCCCCCAACGCTGCTGAGCTGCCGGGCGGCTTTGCCACTCACCCTACGTTCAGGTGGTCCGTCAGGGCCTCCGTCAGGGCCGTGGCTGCAGCAATGGCCTCTCGCCGTCTCCGCTCTGCAAGGGAAAGGCCCGAGAGCCTCAGCGTTTGTACCGGGGTGGGGGGGCCCCTGTACAGCCGTCGCCCTGCCAGAGTCACCACCGCGCAGACCAGCCCGTGCAATGGCAGGAGTTGCCGGAGAAAAGCCGGAACACGAGGCTGGGCTGGACCCGGCCGTGACACGTCCCCACCCCACGCGCTCAGCAGAAACAGGGAGGTCTGGGATGACAAGGGCCAACCTCGTCCTTCGAGGTGTCTGGGGCGCCGGGGAAATGCTATCAAAGCTCAAGCACTAATAAGGTTTTTGTGTAGTGCTAGAGGGCAAGGGATCTGCTGGTTAGTCCGGGGGGGTCTCCTAGGTTCTATCAGAGAGAAGGGTTTGGATTCTTTGACCATGGGATGGTGTTCCAAGAAGAAGGAGTGCTAGGCAGAGACGGGCTCCACCTGATGACGAGAGGGAAGGGCATCTTTGGAAGCAGGCTGGCTAACCTAGTGAGGAGGGCTTTAAACTAGGTTCACCAGGGGAAGGAGACCAAAGCCCCGAGGTACGTGGGGAAGTGGGATACTGGGAGGAAGCACAAGTAGGTGAGTGCAAGAGGGGAGGGCTCCTGCCCCATACTGGGACAGCAGGACGATCAGTGAGTTACCTTAAATGCCTGTACACAAATGCAAGAAGCCTGGGGAACAAGCAGGGAGAACTGGAAGTCCTGGCACAGTCAAGGAATTATGATATAATTGGAGTAACAGAGACTTGGTGGGATAACTCACATGACTGGAGTACTGTCATGGATGGATATAAACTGTTCCCTGTCTGGGATGATTTAGTTGGGGTTGGTCCTGCTTTGAGCAGGGGGTGGGACTAGAACCTCCTGAGGTCCCTTCCCGCCCTGAGATTCTGTGATTCTATCCCCGGCTCTGGGAGGCCAGCAGAGTCTAGGGGGTTACAGCAGGTGGCCAGGAGCCAGTGTGACCCACACGCCTCCTGGGTGTAGTGTTCTGTTCCAGCTAGCAGCACCGACACCATGAGAGAGCGAGACTGAATCTGCTCTGCAGCCTTAGCCAACAGCCATATGGCTTTTTAGATCATGCACCAGAGGTCCCAGGTTCGATCCTACCCGCCAACGACCGGCGTTACACCAGGACTCCTTGGAGTCACCACAGGCTGGGGACTGACCGACTAAGCAGCAGTTCTGCAGAAAGGGACCTGGGGATTACAGTGGACGAGAAGCTGGATAGGAGTCAGCAGTGTGCCTCTGTTGCCAAGAAGGCCAACGGCATATTGGGCTGCGTTAGTAGGAGCTTTGCCAGCAGATCGAGGGAAATGATTATTCCCCTCTGTTTGGCACTGGCGAGGCCACATCTGGAGCATTGCATCCAGTTTTGGTCCCCCCCACTACAGAAACGATGTGGACAAATTGGAGAGAGTTCAGCAGAGAGCAACGAAAATGATCAGGGGGCCGGAGCACATGACTTACGAGGAGAGGCTGAGGGAACTGGGGTTATTTAGTCTGCAGAAGAGAAGAATGAGGGGGGATTTGATAGCTGCTTTCAACTACCTGAAGGGGGGTTCCAAAGAGGATGGATCTAGACTGTTCTCAGTGGTGGCAGATGACAGAACAAGGAGTAATGGTCTCAAGTTGCAGTGGGGGAGGTCTAGGTTGGATATTCATAGATTCTAGGGCTGGAAGGGACCTCGAGAGGTCATCAAGTCCAGCCCCCTGCCTTCATGGCAGGACCAATTACTGTCTAGACCATATCTGATAGACATTTATCTAACCTACTCTTAAATATCTCCAGAGATGGAGATTCCACAACCGCCTGGGCAGTTTATTCCAGTGTTTAACCACCCTGACAGTTAGGAACTTTTTCCTAATGTCCAACCTAAACCTCCCGCGCTGCAGTTTAAGCCCATTGCTTCTTGTTCTATCCTCAGATGCTAAGATGAACAAGTTTTCTCCCTCCTCCTTATGACACCCTTTTAGATACCTGAAGACCGCTATCATGTCCCCTCTCAGTCTTCTCTTTTCCAAACTAAACAAACCCAATTCCTTCAGCCTTCCTTCATAGGTCATGTTCTCTAGATCCTTAATCATTCTTGTTGCTCTTCTCTGGACCCTCTCCAATTTCTCCACATCTTTCTTGAAATGCGGTGCCCAGAACTGGACACAATACTCCAGTTGAGGCCTAACCAGCGCAGAGTAGAGCGGAAGAATGACTTCTCATGTCTTGCTCACCACACACCTGTTAATGCAGCCCAGAATCATGTTTGCGTTTTTTGCAACAGCATCACACTGTTGACTCATATTTAGCTTGTGGTCCACTATAACCCCTAGATCCCTTTCTGCCGTACTCCTTCCTAGACAGTCTCCTCCCATTCTGTATGTGTGAAACTGATTGTTCCTACCTAAGTGAAGCACTTCGCATTTGTCCTTATTAAACTTCATCCTGTTTACCTCTGACCATTTCTCCAATTTGTCCAGATCATTTGGAATTATGACCCTATCCTCCAAAGCAGTTGCAATCCCTCCCAGTTTGGTATCATCTGCAAACTTAATAAGCGTACTTTCTATGCCAATATCCAAGTCGTTGATGAAGATATTGAACAGAGCTGGTCCCAAAACAGACCCTTGCGGAACCCCACTCGTTATACCTTTCCAGCAGGATTGGGAACCATTAATAACTACTCTCTGAGTACGGTTATCCAGCCGGTTGTGCACCCACCTTATAGTAGCCCCATCTAAGTTGTATTTCCCTAGTTTATTGATAAGAATATCATGCGAGACCGTATCAAATGCCTTACTAAAATCTAGGTATACCACATCCACTGCTTCTCCCTTATCCACAAGACTCGTTATCCTATCAAAGAAAGCTATCAGATTGGTTTGACATGATTTGTTCTTTACAAATCCATGCTGGTTATTCCCTATCACCTTACCACCTTCCAAGTGTTTGCAGATGATTTCCTTAATTACTTGCTCCATTATTTTCCCTGGCACAGAAGTTAAACTAACTGGTCTGTAGTTTCCTGGGTTGTTTTTATTTCCCTTTTTGTAGATGGGCACTAGATTTGCCCTTTTCCAGTCTTCTGGAATCTCTCCTGTCTCCCATGATTGACCAAAGATAATAGCTAGAGGCTCAGATACCTCCTCTATTAGCTCCTTGAGTATTCTAGGATGCATTTCATCGGGTCCGGTGACTTGCAGGCATCTCACTTATCTGAGTGATTTTTAACTTGTTCTTTTTTTATTTCATCTTCCAAACCTTCCCCCTTCCCATTAGCATTCACGATGTTAGCCATTCCCTCAGACTTCTCGGTGAAGACCGAAACAAAGAAGTCCTTAAGCATCTCTGCCGTTTCCAAGTTTCCTGTTACTGTTTCTCCCTCCTCACTGAGTAGTGGGCCTACCCTGGCCTTGGTCTTCCTCTCGCTTCTAACGTATCGATATTCAGAAACACTATTTCAGGAGGAGGGTGGTGGAGCCCTGGGATGGGTTACCCAGGGAGGTGGTGGAATCTCCTTCCAGAGGTGTTTAAGGCCCGGCTGGACAAAGCCCTGGCTGGGGTGATCTAGTTGGGGTTGGTCCTGCTTTGAGCAGGGGGGTGGGACTAGACGCTCCCGAGGTCCCTTCCCGCCCTGAGATTCTGAGTCTCTGTCCCTGGCTCGGGGGGGGGGGGGGGGCGGAGGGGGGCGGGGCCGCCCGGCCTCCGATTCCGGCTCTGCCACTGACCCACTGCGCGACTTGGCTCCGTGCCTCAGTTTCCCCACCCGCAAAGCAGGGCCCCCCCCCCGGGGCCATGGCTGCCCTCGCGAAGCGACGTCGCGAGATGACGTCACGAGCAGAGTAACGGTGCCACCGAGTCCGGGAGCAGGCAGGCCACCCCGGTGACGTCATCACGCGGCGCCATGACGACCCCGATGCCCGGCGCGACGCGGACAGCAGGCCCAGGCCCAGCCCCCCCTAGAGTGACGGCCCGGGGGGGGGGGGAGTTGCCATGGAGACGCCGGAAGCCCCCCGACGGCGGGCTCTCACCTTGCTGCTCCCTGCGCTCGCTCTGTTTGGCCTGGTGCTCGCGCAGCAGCCGCGACAGCATCGCCGGGCCGGGCCGCGCCGCTCCGCGCGGGGTCATGTGACCGCGCCGCCACGTGACCGGCCCCCGGCCCCGCCCCTCAGCGGAGGGCGGGGCCTACACGGCCAGAGCGGGGGCGCGGGAGGGGGAGATGCGGTGGGGTTGGCACTGGGGGGGGTTGGCATTGGGGGGTGATGCGGGGGGGTTGGCATGGGGGGAGATGGGGGGTTTGGCAGTGGTGGGGGGTTGGCACTGGGGGGGTGATGCGGTGGGGGGTTGGCACTGGGGGGAGATGGGGGGTTTGGCAGTGGTGGGGGGTTGGCACTGGGGGGGTTGGCATTGGGGGGAGATGGGGGGGTTGGCATTGGGGGAGATGGGGGGTTTGGCAGTGGTGGGGGGTTGGCACTGGGGGTGTGTGATGCAGGGGGGTTGGCACTGGGGGGGTGATGCGGGGGGGGTTGGCACTGGGGGGAGATGTGGGGGGTTGGCACTGGGGGGAGATGGGGGGTTTGGCAGTGGTGGGGGGTTGGCACTGGGGGTGTGTGATGCAGGGGGGTTGGCACTGGGGTTGTGATGCGGTGGGGGGTTGGCACTGGGGGGGTGATGCGGTGGGGGGTTGGCACTGGGGGGGTGATGCGGGGGGGGTTGGCACTGGGGGGAGATGTGGGGGGTTGGCACTGGGGGGAGATGGGGGGTTTGGCAGTGGTGGGGGGTTGGCACTGGGGGTGTGTGATGCAGGGGGGTTGGCACTGGGGTTGTGATGCGGTGGGGGGTTGGCACTGGGGGGGTGATGCGGTGGGGGGTTGGCATTGGGGGGTGATGCGGGGGGGGTTGGCACTGGGGGGAGATGTGGGGGGTTGGCACTGGTGGGGGGGCGCATTTGGTCCCCTGGGAGAGGCGATGTGGCCGGAGTAAGTGCTCTCTGAAGAACATTAATGGCTCTGGTTAGTCAACACAGTCAGAGCAAACCCTGAAATCACTACAGTGTTTCCCAGTCTGGCTGGGGCCAGAGCTCACTGCAATCATTTGGCCTTACAAAGAGCTCGATGTAAACACAGCTCCTATCGATGCGGGAAGGTCTTTAAGGTGTATCCAGGAGCTCTAATTTCACCAGTCTCACACTGGGGGTGTGAGGCATGGCTAGAAAGGGTTAAACATCCTGCAAAATGAATAACCCTCAAAAGACGTGGGGAGATAATGTTTGTGTTTTTCTGTATTTACATCTGTAGGAGTAGGGTCCACAATGTAATCAGCAGTCCCTGTCTATGCTGTATTCTGATAATTCAGAGGTCAAAAGATCCTATCCTCTACATCAATTGTAGACATGGGCTATCTTGGTATTTATCTCTCTTTGAAATGTACTGTGAATGGTGAAGGAAAAAGCAAATGGGCTTATGGTAATTCGTATAGCTAAGTACCGCTGATGGACGTCCTCCTGAGTCATCCTAATGACCTTGTGTTCCAGAGGAAATCCCAGCTTGTCAAAGAGGACATGAAATTGCATAGAAGATCCTTGGGTCCTGATTCTGTCGTCTCCGATCTGCTTAGACTTCATCCTGGGGTAGGGGACTGACCCAGCAGGGGGGTGTTTGGCCCCGGGGCTGGCACAGTGCCGGGGTGTGTTGGAGGTGTCGCTGAGGCACTTCACACACGGCGCCACGCGAGACCCTGTGGCCAGAGCGGTGACGTTATTGACACCCCCACTAGCGCGTTGGGATGGGACAGTGACAGAATCTGACGGGTCTGGTGGCGTTTCGTTCCAGGGCAGCTTTGCCCTGCCACGGGAGGGTGGTGACATGCTGACACAGTGCGGTGTTGCTTTGTCACAGCACGTTTGTGATTTGAGTCGGCAGGACAATGTGTGGATGCAGCGTCCTCACTTTGCGCTGAAACACGACTGTCGTGTGACCGCCGGGGCTGCTGGCGGCAGCTGTTAGTGAGCCGGGACAAGCTTGTGATTAGCGTTAGTTACACGCCACAGGGAAAGGACCCAGAATAAGTGTCAAGAAAATAGATCCTAGACAAAAGAGACGCGTTCATACTAACTCTGTGGTCTGTTTTCGTTTAGATCCTATCAGAATGAGAGCCAGGTGGCCAAGCAGCAGCACTGAAATGCAGCCACCTCTGGGGCAGGATGCATCAGCCGTTTAACAGCGCACAGCAAGTTTAGGACAGGAAGTGGAGGAGAATCCTGTATCCGATTGACACTTCAGGAGGATGTTAGGAAGGCAGAATGGAATTAGCCAGGTTGGAATTAGGTCAAGACAAAAAAGGCCAAGATTAAGGCACCGAACTGGGACTCCGGAGATCTGGATTCAGTTCCTAGCTCTGCCACCGGCTGCCTGGGAGGACTTGGGCCAGTCCCTTTGTCTCTCTGGCGATAGTACTGTACTCCCTCCTTGGCCCTACCTGTAATGTAAACTCTGAGAATGACCTGGATCTTCTGGAGGAGGGCTGTCCCCAAGGGTGCAGCTACCTCTTAGGGGGAGGCATGGAGGGTCCCCACCTCTCTGGAATTTCACAGGCTTGTCCCAATCTTAATACAGTCGGCTGCACATTTCCCTCCCTAGGATGAGCCGGGGGCTGCACAAGGCCGGCCCCTTCATCCCGTCAGCCTCTTCTGCAACCAGGGATGGGCAGCGGGGTCTTGACTTCTCTCTCGTTCCTTCCCCCTCCTTCGCTGCGTCCGGCTTTGATCCCTGCAAGTCCCAGCTCTGGGGCTGCATTTCCTGGCGTGTCCTGGGCCGTAAGCCTGGGCGGTTCTCGAGCTGGGGCGAGGGGGCGGTTCTCGAGCTGGGGTGAGGGGGCGGTTCTCGAGCTGTCCATAGCGATTCGGGCCAAGTGGCAGGACGCTGCGCCCCACTCTCCTCTCTGAGGGGGCTTCGCACTGCTGACTTGGGTGGAGTTACTCCTGCTTTATGCCGGTGTAAGCGACAGGAGAATCAGCTCCGTTGTGACTGCCAGTGCTTTGGGAGCCCCTTTGTCTGTAGAGAGCCTAGTGCAGAGGGGATCCTGGTCCCTGACTGATCATATCGCCTGGCCCCTTCAGCGTCGCGCCTGGGCCCCTCTCGGTCTCTGATTTGGGGGGGGGGGGGGCTCTTAGCTGCCTGGCTGCTCGGCTCCACCTCAAGGCCTGATGGATCAGGGAGGTGGCGGGTACGTGAGCCAGCAGCAGAGCAGGAAAGTGCTGGCTGGGCTCCAAAGCCGGGGGAACCTGAGCCTTAGCGCTCGAGAGCCAGGAGCTCGCCGGAGATGAAATTAGCCCTGTAGTGGACTCCGGACGCAGCCCCAGCCCCCGAAGGGTGAGTCGGCAAAACAGCCTGCGGTGTCTGACCTCACCGCGCTCGGCTGGCGTCACAGCTGGGTTTAGAGCTGGCGTAAGGCAGGATCTGTTGGAGTAGAGCCTGGTGATCTCAATAGCCCAGCACTGAGCCCCCAGGACAGCATGGCAGTGGGGCTGCTCCGGGAAGGTCGTGGGGTCCCTTGGACATGGGAGGGGGGCTGTTGGGGAGCCCAGGGAAGGAAGAGGTCTGGAAAAGCTTGAGAGGAGAGACCGAAGGCTGGGATGCATGTCTCAGTCCAGCCCCGTCTGCTCTAGTCCCTCCTTCCCTCCGGGGGCTGACAGCCTCCTGCTTTGGTTATCCAGCCCAGCGCCAGGAAGAGAAAGACGTGACTAGGAGCCCCAGGGCTGGAGTTTTGGGTGCAGAATGTGCAAAGATGGGCCCTACGGTGACCTCGTGTGAGGCAGTGGGGATTAGTCATGTGGAATGAATACTGTGCGTGCCTCAGTTTCCCCGGTGTGGTGCCTGGTTAACTAGGTGGTGGGTAAAAGGTGGTCTATTCTTGGCAAAGTCCCAGGGATCCAGGTCTGACTGAGGCCTGGCTGTCTGGGGCCTAGGGCCCCATGCCCATGGACAGTCCCAGGAGACAATGGCCCCGTCCGTTGCCCAGACATTTGGATCCTAGCAACTAAGGACAATGGATGCCCCCCACCCCCCCACCCCCGCAGGAAGGCAGCAGGTTGTGGAGCACTGAGGACTGAGGAGGAGGTTGTTAAGTGTGGGCTGTTAGAGGGAGAAAACAGAGGCTCCTGGCCTGGGACTAGAGAGGCCTCAGGGCTCTGGGCGCTGGACTGACCCAGCTGGACTTTGCTGTAACTTTGTTCTCTGGGTTAGCTAAGGACTTTCTGCGCCGTGTCCAGACAGCTAATGACCCTCTGGCGGAGAGTCGCCAAGCGGGGGTGCATTGCTCTCCCTCGGGCGCTCAGTCCAGGTGGACTCGCCGCAGGGAGCTCACGGTGACCCAGGGGTCTGACGGCTCCGAGGTTTGGTCCCAGCAGGCGGTGAAGCGGAGGGGCTGACCCCAGTGAGAGTGTGACCCTGAGGGGGCTGACGTGCCAGAGGGGCCCTCCCAGGACTGCACCGGGCCTGTGGCTCTGGCCCCTTGGTACTGAGTATTGTCTCTTTAGCAGGATCCCAGAGCCCTTTAAAGAGGGTGTTCGCAGGGATCGTTCACTCACGGCTGCCATGCAGCCATTTCTGGGGTGGAACGTGGCAGCTGTTTAGCAGCATGCAGCCACCCCATGCCACAGCCCGGGGCAGGAATGGAAGAAATACCAGGCCCCTGGGATCTTTATTGCCCGGGAGGGGTGTGGACAGCTGTGTTCATGCCTGACCGGCAAGATGGCACCTCTAGCAGCATAGACCACAGCGGGTCCCTCCTAGGGAGAAGGGCAGCCGCTGCTCAGACGTGTCGCTCGGACTCTGTCTAACGCGGCTCCAGGGGTGAATTGAGCCGCTCGGACCAGGAGACACTGGCTGGAGCTACAGCCGCTTGGCCCAAAGTTAGCACAGTGACCGTGTAAATATAGCCCCGGCTGCCTCCCCATGCACCGATCTGCCTCCAGCGACACAACACGTCCTCCCAGCCACCGGCCCGTGGGGGCCCATCCAGCCGGGCGGGGGCAGGAGGGGATCCGGCGGAGTGAACAGCTGAACGCTCTTGGAGGCAGAGAGCCGGGCCGGATGTGCTGGGCGCTCGGCACCTTCTGAAAACCAGGCCGGAGGTGGCTCACGTGGGGTCCCCCGAGTCAGCGCCCGCGTGTGAGGGTTTGGAGTTGCCCACAGCCGGTGGCAGCGCCGGGAACGGGGCCCGGGAGCCCTGGACTGCAGCCGCTCAGCAGGGTCGGGCTGGGAAAGTAAAGGGGGGGGGGGGAATGTTCTGCCAAGTGCCACCCGCAGATGGGTGCCGACCTCCTGACGCCCAGTGGGGCCTGGCTCGCTTCGGCTGTGCAGCTGTTCATCGTGGGCTCACCAAGCCCTGCTGGGCTCTTCTGCAGCGGGGGGCATCTCCCAACCGCCCCCTGCCGGGGCCCCCACAGGGACCCTGCTCACAGGCACTGTGCAGCGCTGGGACCCTGCCCCCCTCTCCACATGAGGAAGGGGGCGGTTCGCACGTCTCTGAGCTGTTGGCTCAGGCTCTGTGCAGACTCCGGCAGATGCAGCCGGGTCACATCTCGGAGCTTGTCTTTGCCCCTCTAACTGCTAGACATGAAAACAGATTCTGGAGGCTGAGCCGGGCGCTGCAGAGAGGTGCCAGGCTGGTATATGGGCACGGACCAGCTGATTCTGTGCCCTGTCACGTTGCCATCTGCCCTCTCTAGCTTCTTCCCCTTTGTCTTCCCTCTGCTGGAGGATGCTCCCTGGAGGGGCTGAAGGACAGAGTTAATAGAGCAGGCTCGGGGCTGCCGCTTTCAGGAACTGGAGGGGTTCTCGGGAGCGGCTCCGTGTGTGTGTCCAGCGGTGGAGGCCGCTGCCGGTAACCCTCTGTTCTCAGTGCTCCGCTCCCAGCCCCTGGATGCTCTTGGACTCCAGCTATTTCCACACCCACCGAGGTTTTTCCCTTCTCCGGCCTAGTTTTCTTTTGACAGCCCCACCCACCGCCCCCGAGGCACTCAGGAGACTCCAGCTGGCTCCAATCCTCGGGGAGCCGGGGCCGTCCCAGCCCCTCACGCTGAACGGGGCTCTCAGAAGCCAGGGGGGGCTGAGGGTTCAAATCCAAGCAAATCCTCTACCTCCGGGATTCCGAAGGTGGACGTCGGCGCTTGTGTGAAACCAGAAACGCTCCCGCTGCTGCTAATGGGGGAACGCAGGCGGAGCGCTTCCAAGGGGGGACATGCACACCCCGGCCGGAGGTAATCAGCCAACTGCCGTTTACAGAACACCGCCCATTGCGAAGGCAGCGGGGGGTCAGCCCACCAGGCCCGAGGGGAGAGCAGCCAGCGGGCGGCACCTGTCCCAGGGCCCCGTGAGGCCAGGCTGCAGTTTTAGGACAGGAAGTGAGGCAGAATCTCGGATGCAGTTGGAAATGCTGACAGGCCCCATGGCGTCCTCCCAGCAGGCCGGTCCTTCCACCCTACAGGCCAGGGTTTTGGCCGGGGCAGATCTTCCAGACCATGGGGTCTTCGCAGCCAGGCCAGAGGCCTCTTTGGAAGATGGTTTAGCCAGGCACACTGAGGGCAGTGCAGGGAAAATGGAGACTAGTCTCAGGCAGGTGATCTGTGAAGCGGCCGTTTGCTGGTCAATGTCGTGTGGTTTCCGTCCAGCTCCACTCGGCAATGCAGGTGCGGATCCCACCGGGTGCTGCCGACGACGGTCAGGATTGTTCTCAAAGCCCCAGCTCCTCGAATCCTGCCATGGTGCCAGACTTTTAGCCCTTGCTACAAAAGCAAAGGACGTTTCCGGCCTGTGTGGTCGCAGAGAAAAGCAACACCCCTGGCCCGGGTGGGATCCAAAGGTGGGGAGCCCCAGGTCATTGTGTTAAACAATCTAGTGGTTTTGAAAGTAACCTGCGGCTCTTGGGGGGCGCGACGCGGCCGTTGGAAGCCTGGGGTCGGCAGGGGGGCGAAAGCAGCCGGCCAGGGCAGTTTTACAAACCCTACAGAAGAGCAGCAGGAGCGAGAGACGCAGAGAGCGTCTTGCTTCGCGAACCAGGCTCCAGGACCTGGCTGCTGGGTGCGGCCTTGGGGCCGAGTTTGAGCAGACAGATTGCTGAGAGCCCCCCCGCCCCCGTGCCGAGAGAGCTCGGTTTCATTTACACCGGCTCTTCTCGTTTCCCGGCTACAACGACCTCCGAGTCTATACACCCACCAGCCTTCTCCTGCCGGATGGGCCGTGTAAAGATGCCAAGCAGGTGGGGGGGATTTTGGGGTCTCGGGTGTGGCACAGAACGTTTTGTGGGGGGGGGTGCCGGTGGAGGGAATTAATAGAGGTAAAAGCCATTTGCTTCCTGGGGACGGTGGCTTGAATTGGGGCCCCTCCCAGGTTCCACTGCGAAGGAATCGCTCCTGGGGCCCGTCTGCCGTCAGGTCACAGAGACGGGGGTCTGCAAAGGGGCGGGGTCCCCCCATCTGTCCCAGCGCTGCCTCGGCCCTGGAGAGCAGAAGTGAACCGGCTGGGGGAGGAAGGTCGAGGGTCGCCTGGTTCCTGTGCTGCAGGGGCCCTGCCAACTCGCAAATATCTTGTAAAGCCCGCGGGGAGCGGGAGCGGTTTAAAAATAGCTGGTGTGCTGGAAAAATGTGACGCCCACCGTGCTCCCGTTTGGGGTCAGGCCTGCACTCCAGGGCCCGGCCCTGTTTGCAGCTGTCCTGCCGTGGGAGCGGCACTGCACCCCTGGGAAGGGAGAGCCCCTGGGGTTCACTCTCACCCACTTTTGCAAACTCCCTGCAGCCCACGGTGCGTAAGGAAGCACAGGCCGGGGTGTAGGCAGGCCTGCTGCTGGGGAGCGCTGCTCCCAGGGGCTCAACCCCTTTTCCCAGCCTCTCCCAGCGGGGGGTGCTGGAGGGAGTGGGGCAGAAGGTCACGACTTCCCCAGTTCCAGCCTCTCGCAGCAGGGGGTGCTGGAGGGAGTGGGGCAGAAGGTCACGACTGCCCCAGTCCCAGCCTCTCGCAGCAGGGGGTGCTATTGCGGATGGGGGGGCACCTCAGGGGCCGGGCGCTGGAGAGAAAGATGCAGGGAGCTCCCTGGCAGGGGCTTGCAGCCAGAGGGGGCACCCCAAGGTGCTTTACAGACTGACACAGAATCCGCCACTTCCCTCCCTGCCGACATGCAGCCGCCTCTGGGGTGGGACATGGCAGCTGGGTAACAGCGAGGAGGAACAGGGCAGTGGCAAGGCCACCGGGTCCTGCTGTGGGGCTGGGCTCTCTGGGGGCTGCCAGGGCGGGCACTGGGCCGTGGCGAGTTAGCGGGTGACTCGGTTCCTTGTCCTGAGCCCATCACCCGCTCTGGTGTGCGCAGCTTCCCCCGGCCACGGGGCTCCTCCTTCGCCGCCTCCCCGCGCGGCTGGCTCCCCCCAGAGGTGGCTGCATTTCAGCGCCGGGCTGCGGCTCTTTCCCCCGGCAAAGCACGTGCGGTCGGGGGGCGGCGCTGGTCAGCCGCGGCCAGGCGGGGGCTTCTCACGCACCTGCCGCGGGGCCGAGGAGGGGAGCCGGAGCCGGAGCCGGGGAAGGGCCGGGGGTCGCGGGCCGGCAGCATGCGGGGGGCGCCGGGGGCCTGGCTCTGCTGCTTCGCTCTGCGGCTCCTGGCGGGCGCCGCCTTCAACCTGGACCGGGCCGAGCCGCTGCTCAAGGACGGGGCCGGCGGCAGCTTGTTCGGCTTCTCCGTGGCCCTGCACCGGCAGCTCCGGCCCGAGCCCGCCAGCTGGTGAGTGCGGGGGGGGGGTCGCCTTATCCCCCCACCCCCGGAGCCTTCCCGTTGGGGGGGGGGGCGGAGTCGGGGGGTTCCCGGGCTGGCGGCTCCGGGGCGCGGGTTTTGCTCCCTTTGCGGGGGGGGCGGTGTTTGTAAACACCCCCCCCCGCGCGGCTCCTAGCAAGTTTCGGGGGGGGGATCTCAGCCCCCCCCCGTCCCTTGGCTCTAAATAGTAACTTCCCCGATGGGGGGGGGTCTCCGCTCGCCGCATCCCGGAACTTCACCGACCCGCGGGGGGCGGGGGTCGCTCCCTGGATTCTCTGATCCGCTCTGGGGGTCTCCGGGGCCAGATCCAGCTTCCAGTGGGGAACCCAGACTGACCCCGGGCTTCAGGGGTGTCGGGGACAGAGTCAATCCGGAGTCACCGCCCGCCCAGGGCAATGGGGTCAGGGCCGGATTCGGATCTCCGCTCCCCCGGGGTCAATCCGGAGTCACACCCCCCCCCCCCCCCCCCCGGCAATGGGGTCAGGGCCGGATTCGGATCTCCGCTCCCCCGGGGTCAATCCGGAGTCACCCCCCCCCCCCCCCCCGACAATGGGGTCAGGGCCGGATTCGGATCTCCGCTCCCCCGGGGTCAATCCGGAGCCACCGCCGCCCCCCCCGCCCCCCGGCAATGGGGTCAGGGCCGGATTCGGATCTCCGCTCCCCCGGGGTCAATCCGGAGCCACCCCCCCCGCCCCCCGACAATGGGGTCAGGGCCGGATTCGGATCTCCGCTCCGCCGGGGTCAATCCGGAGTCACCCCCCCCGCCCCCCGACAATGGGGTCAGGGCCGGATTCGGATCTCCGCTCCCCCGGGGTCAATCCGGAGTCACACCCCCCCCCCCGGCAATGGGGTCAGGGCCGGATTCGGATCTCCGCTCCCCCGGGGTCAATCCGGAGCCACCGCCGGCCCCCCCCCCCCCCGGCAATGGGGTCAGGGCCGGATTCGGATCTCCGCTCCCCCGGGGTCAATCCGGAGTCACACCCCCCCCCCCGGCAATGGGGTCAGGGCCGGATTCGGATCTCCGCTCCCCCGGGGTCAATCCGGAGCCACCGCCGGCCCCCCCCCCCCCCCGGCAATGGGGTCAGGGCCGGATTCGGATCTCCGCTCCCCCGGGGTCAATCCGGAGTCACACCCCCCCCCCCGGCAATGGGGTCAGGGCCGGATTCGGATCTCCGCTCCCCCGGGGTCAATCCGGAGCCACCGCCGGCCCCCCCCCCCCCCGGCAATGGGGTCAGGGCCGGATTCGGATCTCCGCTCCCCCGGGGTCAATCCGGAGCCACCGCCGCCCCCCCCGCCCCCCGACAATGGGGTCAGGGCCGGATTCGGATCTCCGCTCCCCCGGGGTCAATCCGGAGCCACCGCCGGCCCCCCCCCCCCCCCCCCCGGCAATGGGGTCAGGGCCGGATTCGGATCTCCGCTCCCCCGGGGTCAATCCGGAGCGAAGTGTTGTTAGTGGTGAGCGGGACCATGGACTCCTGGGCGGCCCCTGTCAGGCCAGGTGCTCCCAGGGTCTCTGGGACCCCAAAGGGGGCAGCTCTCTCCCCTCCAGGGCGGTGGGGGCTGCCCAGGCCGGTGGCTCCCCTGAAGGCGTCTCTGACTAGGACAGGGACCCCAGGGGTTGGGCCAGGGTGCGGATCTGCCCAGCCTGCTGTGCCCAGGGCTTCTGCCAGGGCAGGATCCTCTGCGCCTGGACACAGGGGCCCTCTGGGCTGGGGCTACTCCCTGCCAGGCATCCTGCCCTGCTGGTGCCCCAGGGTGCAGAGGAGGGGGCTGTCTGGAACAGCCCGGGTGCCCCCCACGCAGGAGCAGATCCCCAGGGGCTGTGGGAGGGGGCACTGGCTGGGGAGCTTGTACCACAGCGGATCCTTCCTCTTCCCCCCACCCCTCCATTCAGGGGGGCGTAGATCTGCTGGTGGGAGAATGTGTCCGGGGGGGGGGGGGCAGAGCTGAGCTGTGTAATAATACACCCCCCCCCGCACTTTACAGTGTCATTATCCCCATTGTGCAGATGGGGAAACTGAGGCACAGGGCAGGGCAAGGCCTTGGCAACGGTCACCCTGTGGCCGAGGTGGGAGTAGAACCCAGGGCTCCCTGGCCCCAGTGCTGTGCTCTGTCCGCTGGGCCCCCCCCCCGAGGTCTGTCCATGTAACGACGTCGGCAGCCAGGGCTGGCAATGCAGCGTGTGGGGCGACCGGGCCGTGGTGTCGCTGAGGGGGGGGGTTTCGGTGATGCAGGAGCGATGGATGGCAGCCATGTCAGCACTTTGCGACCCTTGGCCTGGCAGTGCCCCGCTCTGGCCCTCTCTGCCCGGCCCCGTGGGCTCTCCCTGGGGCAAGGGACGCGGGCGGCTCCCGGCTGGGCCAGTGTGTCTCCTGCTGCCGACGGAGCCTGCGAAGGGTTAAATGAAGCCCTGATGAATATTAATGGAGCCGGGGGCCCTGCTCAGAATCATTAATGGGCCATTCGAGCTGCCCTGGGCCCAAATCCCTGGTTCCCCCCACCACCACCCCGCACTGGTAAATTATTCAGCAGGGGTTGGAGCCTGAGCCAGGAGAGGAAATCGATAGCCCTGACCCCGGGCCAGCTGGATCCCTGGGGGTGGGAGGCTGAGATTCCCCCTGGGCCTGTCCCGCTGCTTCTCTAGCCCCTTTGCAAACTCACCCTGCGCGCCGTCCCTGGGACGGTGCCACCTCTGGGGTGGGGCGCATCAAGTGCACACAGCAACAGCAAAAGGTGGGGCGAGAAATGAGGGTGAGGCCTGTGGTCTTATAACACCCCCCAGAGGCTCTTCAGTGGCCCCCCCATTTGAGACACCCGGGGGGGGGGGTGAACTGGGGGCTCCTGGCAGCGGCTGGAAGTCGGGTGAGTCATGGCTGGTGGTGCAGTGCCCGCTGCTGGTGGTGATGCAGGGCTGGCGTGGGCGCAGCGGCAGCCAGGCGAATGTCCCTTATCACACCCCTGGCGTGATCCGTGTTGGCTCCCAGCCTGGCGTGGGTCCTGCCAACTCTCACTCGGATTCAGGGGCAGCGGCTGGCTTCTCTGCAGAGCTGCCAGTGGGCTCTGGCAGCGGGAGCCCCACTCGGGGCCCTGGCTGCTGTGAGCGTCCTCAGAGCAGTGCCCTCGCTGGGCCCACATGCTTAGATCTGAGCCGATCCGTCCCTGGGTGTCTCTGGAGGGGAGGTCACTGCCCGGAGAAGATAAAAACTCTCGTAAAACCAAATTGCTGTGGGCCGATCTAGTCCAATGCCAGCCGCTCCCCCGGCAGGGCGGGTCGCAGGCCGGTCAGGCGGGGCAATGAACAGGTGCTGGGGGAGCTCGGATCTCACGCCCTGGCTGGCGCAGGAAGGGTTCCAATGTGCGTCCGTCTGTTTATTGCGGGGCTTTGGTCGTGTTCCTCATTCTCCGTGGGGAAGGCCCGTCCGACGTTCCCGGAATTCCTCCCCGCGGGGGGATCACCCAGGCGTTTGCAGTGAGATGCCATGGACAAAGCGCAGGATTAGTGTCGCACGCTGCCGGGGGGGGGGGCTTGGCACCGAGGGGTTTGGACGGGGAGTCGGGTCCGTCCCGTCCCAGGCACTGGGGTATTTCTGGGGTCCACCCGGCTCGTTCCTTAGCCCTTTGGGAACGCTCAGCGTCAGTTCTGTGTCCGGCCCATTCCCCGAGCCCTGCGCCTCCCACAGCGCAAAGGGAGCACGAACCGCTGCGCGCTGGTCTGGGAGCAAGGTGCAAACACAGGGGTAAGGCTTATATGGCCGCGGTGCCCAGGGGCCCCACCTGGGATCGGGGCCCCGTTGTGCCAGGCGCGGCACCAGCAGAGTTGGAGACCATCAGTCTCTGAGGAGCTCAGTCTAACTAGATAAGACAGCCAAGAGGCAGGAGGGGAAACTGAGTCACGCAGAGGGGCTGGGGCTCACCCAAGGTCACTCAGGGGCAGAACTGGGAATAGAACCCAGGTGTCTTGCCGCCCAGGCCAGGGGGAGAAGGAAAGATCCTGCCCAGTCCTGGGCCCCGATTCTGCTGCCTGCGGGCGTTAGCCGGGTGTGACTCGGGTTCTTTATCTTGACTGATGCGGCGCAGAGCTGGCCTGTGGCTCCCGTGAGACACCAGTCCCGGGGCTGCGCCTGGCCTGCCTCACGTTGGGACCAGCAGCGATGCCAAGGGACACGAAATCTCCAGGAGACGCAGGGGCCCTGGTTCCGGCTGCCCTGGGCCACGGATCGATGGGGCGTGGGGCGCGGGGAGGTTCTCCTTTCTCTTCCCTTCCCTTCTACAACAGAATTGCCAAGCAGGGGCAGCCCGTCTGAGCCTTGGGATCCCTTGGGGGGCTTAGCTTGGGAGCGGAGTGGGGATGGCAGCCGGGTGGGGCACTGGGGAAACCGAGGCAGCATTGGTGCGTTCCCATTGGGGAGTTGGGGGTGGCGTAGGGAAGGTACAGGGTGACTCCGTGCCAGGCCCCTGGGACCCCCGGGGTGGCTGCCATGGTGCCCTGGGCCGGCACAGGCGCTCATGGGATCTCTCCGGCCCCGTCCTTTTTTGGGCATGTTGCTGCCGAGTTATTTGGAGTGAATTCCAGTTTATTTTTACCGGCTCCATCTCTATCTCCTCTCGGGAGCTGCCCTGACTCTCTGGCTTCTCTTTCCCTGCGGGAGCAGGCAGGAGCATTGGCTGGGGGGGCTCCCAGCAGGGGGCGCTGTGGGGGGTAGGAGCATTGGCTGGGGGGGCTCCCAGCAGGGGGCACTGTGGGGGGTAGGGCAGGAGCATTGGCTGGGGGGGGCTCCCAGCAGGGGGCGCTGTGGGGGGCAGGGCAGGAGCACTGGCCGGGGGGCTCCCAGCAGGGGGCGCTGTGGGGGGTAGGACAGGAGCATTGGCTGGGGGGGCTCCCAGCAGGGGGCGCTGTGGGGGGCAGGGCAGGAGCACTGGCCGGAGGGGGCTCCCAGCAGGGGGCACTGTGGGGGATAGGGCAGGAGCATTGGCTGGGGGGGCTCCCAGCAGGGGGTGCTGTGGGGGGCAGGGCAGGAGCACTGGCCGGGGGGCTCCCAGCAGGGGGTGCTGTGGGGGGTAGGAGCATTGGCGGGGGGGGGGCTCCCAGTAGGGGGTGCTGTGGGGGGCAGGAGCGCTGGCCGGAGGGGGCTCCCAGCAGGGGGCGCTGTGGGGGGTAGGAGCATTGGCTGGGGGGGCTCCCAGCAGGGGGCGCTGTGGGGGGCAGGGCAGGAGCACTGGCCGGGGGGGCTCCCAGCAGGGGGCGCTGTGGGGGGCAGGAGCATTGGCCGGGGGGGGGCTCCCAGCAGGGGGCGCTGTGGGGGGCAGGGCAGGAGCACTGGCCGGGGGGGCTCCCAGCAGGGGGCGCTGTGGGGGGTAGGAGCACTGGCCGGGGGGGCTCCCAGCAGGGGGCGCTGTGGGGTGGGGGCAGGAGCGCTGGCCGGGGCGGAGGCGCTGAGGGAGCGCAGCAGAAACACCGGCTCTGGAGGCTCCATAGGGCTCCTCTGTTGCTGGCCTGGGGCTAGTCAGCGAATGGCCCAGGGGACTAAGCCAAGCCCCCCTTTCCCAGGGCTGCAGGGCCCCTGGCCCCACTCGCCACCGGGTCTGGGCTGGGCCAGCAGCTGTGGGGCGCTGCGGACTCGGCCCAGGCCTGGCTGGGGTTCTCCGCCCCCTGGAGCTCCCAGGCAGAGCTGGGTCCGGCTGCGGCCTTGGGGCAGGATTCTCTGCCTCCCTCCCCTTTGGGGCTGCGGGGGACCCCTCACCGCTGCTGCTGGGACCTGGGCTCCTTGGCCTCTCCTGGGCGCCCTGGCCCCGGTCCTGCCCCCCCGGGGTCCCTGTGCGTGGCAGGGTCCGGGCCGTGCAGCCTGGGGCGAGTTGCTGGCTGCAGGAAGCCGCCCGCTCTGAAGCTGTGGCCAGTCCCTGCTGCTTGGCCCGTCCCTGGGGCCCGGCGGCCCGGCCAGCCGTGGGCGAGCGTCAGTCCATGCGCCAGGGCACGGAGCTGGGAGCATGCCCAGCTGCCAGCGTGTCCGGGGGTGGCCCGGGCACGTGCAGGGCCGAGGGGAGGCGGCCTTGGGGAGAGCAAGCGTGGCCAGGGCCGCCAGGAAACGGGAGCTCACCCACGTGTGTGCCAGGGCCCGTGCGTGCACGGGACGGGCAGGCTGCCGTGCTCGTGTGAGCGTGTGCTGGTGCACGAGGGCGCAGCGTGCGAGTGTGCCCAGGATCCGACGCTGCCGTCGCCCCAGGCTCGGCCAAACCCTACCCATGGGGGGCAGGCGGCTCCTCCCCCAGTGCTGGGCCCGATCCCCTCCCTGGCTCTGGGTCAGGCCGGTGGGGCGGCCCTGAGGCTGGGGTGTGACCCTCGCGGCTGAGCAGAGACCCGCCTGCTCCGTCTCCCCCTCCCCCAATCCCTGCCCGGGTATTAATTACCTGGTGATTGGTCTTGGTTATTTATCAGATGTGGTGATTGGCTCCTGGCCTCGCTCCAGGCGGTTCCCATCAGAATCTGCCCCCCGCCCCCCCCAGGATCCAGCCCCCCCATCCCCATTGCCCCCCCCCCCCAGTCTGCAGGGGTGGGGCTGGCCTTGCCCATTTCTGTGCTCAGTTTCACCTTGTCTGTCTCCCTGCTTTGGGGCAGCCTGGGGTGGGGGGGGTCACAGCTCCCCCCCGTCCCACCAGCCAGCTCTGTGGGTGTGAGGGTCCCCTCTTCTCCCGGCCCTGGCTGCACCCCCCCCCCCATCGCCCGGGTTCCTGCAGGGGAGGGGAGCAGGGGGGGCCTTGCTTGCATCGGGGCTGGATCTTGAATGGGGCCGTGCTGGGTCCATGGGGACTGGTGGGGCTGAGGCTGGGGGCAGCTGCTGGGCCTGGAATGCGGACTGGGCCCCCCCCCCAGCCCCCCCCAGGTGTTCGATCAGACCTTGGGCTTGCGCCTGTCAAGGGCAAACTCAGTGATTCGCTCTGGGGGGCGGGGCGGAGGGCAGTGTGTGTGTGTGTGTGTGTGAGAGCACCAGGGGAACATGACCCATTCCGTTGTGCAGGGCTCTGGGTGTGTGTGTATCTCGGTGGGTGGTTGTGTGAGGCTGTGTGTGTGGTTGTGCAGGGTGTTGCATGGGGCTCTGGGTGTTTGTGTGTCTCAGTGGGTGGTTGCGCGGGGCGGTGTGGGTGTGGTTGTGCAGGGTGGTTGTGCGAGGCTGTGTGTGTGGTTGTGCAGAGTGTTGTGTGGGGCTCTGTGTGTGTGTGTGTGTCGGTGGGTGGTTGTGCGAGGCTGTGTGTGTGTGGTTGTGCAGGGTGTTGCGTGGGGCTCTGGGTGTGGGTGGGTGGTTGCACGGGGCTCTGTGTGTGTGTGGTTGTGCAGAGTGTTGTGTGGGGCTCTGTGTGTGTGTGTGTGTCAGTGGGTGGTTGCGCGGGGCTCTGTGTGTGTGGGTGTGGTTGTGCAGGGTGTTGTGTGGGGCTCTGGGTGTGGGTGGGTGGTTGTGCAGGGTGTTGTGTGGGGCTGTGTGTGGGTGGGTGTGGTTGTGCAGGGTGGTTGCGCGAGGCTGTGTGTGTGTGTCGGTGGGTGGTTGTGCGGGGCTGTGTGTGTGGGTGTGCAGAGTGTTGTGTGGGGCTCTGTGTGTGTGTGTGTGTCGGTGGGTGGTTGCGCGGGGCTGTGTGTGTGGTTGTGCAGGGTGTTGTGTGGGGCTGTGTGTGTGGTTGTGCAGGGTGGTTGTGCGAGGCTGTGTGTGTGGGTGTGCAGAGTGTTGTGTGGGGCTGTGTGTGTGTGTGTGTGTCGGTTGGTGGTTGCGCGGGGCTGTGTGTGTGTGTGGTTGTGCAGGGTGTTGTGTGGGGCTGTGTGTGGGTGGGTGTGGTTGTGCAGGGTGGTTGCGCGAGGCTGTGTGTGTTTGTCGGTGGGTGGTTGCGCGGGGCTGTGTGTGTGGGTGTGCAGAGTGTTGTGTGGGGCTCTGGGTGTGTGTGTGTGTGTGTGTGTCGGTGGGTGGTTGCGCGGGGCTGTGTGTGTCGGTGGGTGGTTGCGCGGGGCTGTGTGTGTGGTTGTGCAGAGTGTTGTGTGGGGCTCTGTGTGTGTGTGTGGGTGTGCAGGGTGTTGTGTGGGGCTCTGGGTGTGTGTGTGTGTCGGTGGGTGGTTGCGCGGGGCTGTGTGTTGTGCACACACCCATCATGGCCTGGGCTCTGCCCATCACCTGCCGTCTCAGGGTCCCGCTATTCCCGGCTCGGCCCCACTGGGCTGGCGCCAGCCCCCTCGCCCGTCTGTCTCCGTCTCAGGCCGACAGCGGCAGCTGGCGCTGGGCGAGGGCCCCTCCCCCCGACCCCTTGGCCGCGGCCCTGCAGCGGGTACCGGGGGGCGTGAGGCCGGTGTGCTGGGCACAGGCTGCCATCTGGGGGCGGGGGGGGGGATCCCGCTGGGGCTTGCGAGTGGCCAGCGCGGCTGAGAACAGCTGGCACCGGGTGACTCTCGGGCGGGAGCGGGGCCCCTCCGAGGCGGCAGCTGTTGGACACGGCTGATCAGTGCCCCCCCCGCCCCCGCGTGGGCTCAGCCCCCTGCCCCCCCGGAAACCCCCCCGTCCTGAGCCACGGGTCCCCTCCCCACTGCTCAGCGGGGGCCGCCAGGTGCCAGCCACCACCCCAGCCCCATCCTGCCCACTCCCCGCTACAGCAGGGCCCCCCCTGCCCGGTTCCTGGCTGCTGCTGGCCACCCCGATCCCAGAGCCCCCGGGGGAGCCCCCTGTTCCCAGCCCAGCCCAGACTGCTGCCTTGGCCACCACCATGGAAAAATCCCCAGCCAGATTCCGGGATTGCCCTGGGAGGGGGACAGGGATGGGGCGGGGCCTCACCAAGCCCCTCCCCCTTGGCTATTACATCCAGGCCTTTGACTCATTAGCTTTTTGGTTTTCGAAGGAGGGAATGGGTCGCGGGGTCGTTCCCAGCACCCAAATCCCCCAGCACATCTGGCCCCTCTGTCACCAGACTCCTGGGGGTCACGGCAGCGCGGCTGGCCCGGGGCTGGCAGCTCCTTTCGGCCACGCGGTGACTCTCCCCCCGCAGCGGGCAGGGACCTGGGGGGCAGGGGGATGTCACCTGACAATTGTACATGGGCCTCTTGTGCCCCCCAGCCTGGGAGCCCGGCATCGCTGCAGCCCCGGACCCCGCCCCGAGGGGCGTCCGGCTGCTCCCGCCTCCCACTGACGCTCGCCGGTCTCCCCCAGGATGCTGGTGGGTGCCCCGCAGGCGCCGGCCCTCCCGGGCCAGAGGGCGAACCGGACTGGCGGCCTCTACGCCTGCCCCCTGACCCAGGAGAGCAACGACTGCTGGCGCGTGCCCATCGACGAGGGAGGTACGGGCACTCCGGGGCGGGGGCGGGACCTGCCCTCGGTGACACCAGGGTAAATCCGCAGCGGGGGGTGGGGGAGGCGACCCTTTACACTGGGGTAAATCCAGAGTGGCCCCATTGAAATGGGTGGGGGGGAGTTACTCCCGATTTACATGGCTGCACCAGAAGCAGGATCCGGCCCCGTTTCCTGGCGCTGGCCATGGGGGAGTGGGTGGGAATCCTGGGCCAAGGATCCGCTGCAAGGGGAGGGGCTGGGGGGGCTGGCAGTGAGGCGGGGCACACCGGGGGGGCTGTCTGCGGGGTGGCTGATTGTGCCTCCCCCCACAGTGGACCTGCACAAGGAGAGCAAGGAGAATCAGTGGCTGGGTGTCAGTGTGAAGAGCCAAGGTGCCGGGGGCAAGATCGTGGTGAGTGGCGTTGCTGGGGGTGGGGGTGGGGGGGCGATATCGGGCGGGGGCAACGCCCTCTGCTCCGTTAGTTCCTTCAGGGCTGCAGAGCCATGGGCCCTAGCCCCCACGCCGCTGGGGGTGCTGGGAGCCCGGACTCCTGGGTTCTGTTCTCAGCTGTGGGTGGGGATGGGGGTCTAGTGGGTTAGAGCCAGAGGGGGCGGGGAGGCTGGGCCCGGACACCTGGGTTCGCTCCCTGGCTGTGAAGGGAGTGGAGGGCCAGCGGTTAGATCAGGGAGGCTGGGCCAGGACACCTGGGTTCCTTTCCCATCTCTGCTGCTGACTCGCTACGTGTCCTGGGGCGAGTCGCTCCCCAGAGCCAGCAGCCGAGGAGCCGGGACCCCTGCGTCCTGCCTCCCCCGAGCAGCGGGGCCCTCGTGTTTCACGAGCGATAGTGTGAGCCTTGGGGGCGGAGGGCGGGACCCTCTCTAACCCACCCGGTGCGATCCCAGACCTGCGCCCACCTCTACGAGTCGCGGAACCGGGTGGAGCAGCCGCTAGAGACGCGGTACGTCATCGGGCGCTGCTACGTGCTGAGCCAGGACCTGACGGTGAGCGAGGAGCTGGACGGGGGCGAGTGGAAGTTCTGTGAGGGGCGTGCCCAGGGCCACGACCACTTCGGCTTCTGCCAGCAGGGGGTGTCGGTCGGCTTCACCGCGGACAACCACTACATCCTCTTCGGGGCGCCTGGCACCTACAACTGGAAGGGTGAGCCGCCGCAGGGCACGCGGGCCGGGGACGGCGTGGTGGGGTGGGGAAACGGGGGTGGTGGTGGGGCGAGGTGGGGGGGGTGGCGGGGGAACGGGGGGGAGAATGGGGGCATTCCCTCCTCTCACTCCATGCCCACAGACAATGGGGACCGGGCACCCCTCAGATCAGAGCATGGTAACTCGTGGGGGTGGGGAACAGTGCATGGCTGAGGTGGGGGGGGGGAATGGATCAGGGCAGGGGAAGGGGCCTGTAGTGGGGGCAGGGTGTAACGATGCTGGTTCTGGCGGGACCCAACTGAGAGTGCCAATTCAGGACAAATTGCTTCAAGCAGGGCAATTACAGCCCAAGGCTGGGGTTTCTGTGCACACCAAGGCAAACCAAACCAGCCAGACAGAGAGGACTTTGGTTTTACCCCACTGGCTAACCACAAGTCATCCCAAGCAATCCCCTAAGACACTCCAGTTTCCCAGTATCACCACCAGTGCCACTCGTTGTGGGGACGAATGGTCATGAAAACCAATGCCCCAGTAAAAGAAAAAAGGTTCTCCCGATCCCAAAGGACCAAGCCCCTGAACCAGGTCAATATACAAATCGGATCTTACCCACAAATCACGCTGTTGCCAATCCTTTAGTGTCTAAAATCGAAAGGTTTATTCATAAAGGGAAAAGGTCTAGGTGCGAGCTAGAACTGGTTAAATGGAATCAATTACACACAGCGATGGCAAAGTTCTTGGAATAAGCTGCAGGTTCAAATCCAGTCTCTGGAACATCCCCAGCTGGGATGGGTCCTTCAGTCCTTTGTTCAGAGCTTCAGTTTGTAGCAAAGTCCCTCCAGAGGTCAGAAGCAGGATTGAAGACAAGATGGAGATGAGGCAGCTGCCTTTTATCGTCTCTTCCAGGTGTAAGGACACAGCAAAATGGAGTCGGGAGTCACATGGGCAGGTCCCTGCATAATTTGCTGAGTCACAGGCGTATCTGCCTTCTCTCAATGGGGCCATTGTATCGCTGATGGTCCTTAATGGGCCATCCAGCAGGCCTGGCCGAGCTGACCACTTGTCCGGGGTCCCAGAAGCACGGCCCCAGTTGGAAATACAGACAGTACAGAGCCAATATTCATAACTTCAACTACAAACTGCTACACACATAGAAATGACACAATCCGAACCTGCTCTGAGACACCTCATTCGACCCCCTTTATACAAGATTTGGTGCCACTGCAGGCCCTTGGTTGCAACAATGATCTATACGGTCCCCACTTATGTCAGTAACGTCGCTCGGGGGAAGGGGCCCGTGGCTGGGGGTGGGGGGGACAGGGCGGGGGAAGGGTTGCACCATTTCTCTCCGTAGGGAGTGCAGCCACCTTGTGTTCAGACCCAACGCTGGAAGCTTCTGCCCTCTGTGCCAGGCAGAGGAGGAACCAGGACTGTCCTGCCCCCCCACCGTGCCATCCTGCCCCCACTAACCCCTCTCTGCTTTGGCAGGGGACCTGCGCGTGGAGCTCGTGAACCAGAGCTCCCTGGAGCTGGTTACCTACGACGACGGGCCCTACGAAGCCGGGGGGGAGAAGGACCTGGACCCCTCCCTCATCCCCGTGCCCGCCCACAGCTACTTCGGTAGGGAGCCCCGCCAGGCAGCGGGCAGGGCCACGGGCAGAGCCGGGCACCGGGGCTAAACCCGCCCCCTGGCCGCGGCCATTCGAGTCCGTCGCCCCCAGGGAACCGATCGGAGAGTCTGACAAGCCGCTGCCCCTCGGTGCCCTCGCCAGGGCTCCCCACTGCCTGGGTGGGGAGGGGTCTCCATCCTTTAACTCTCTCTCTCTCTCTCTCTCTCCCCCTCCCCCGCTCCCCCCCCCGGCCTGGCGCGGCCCCACAGGTCTGTTGTTTATGACAAACGTTCATAGCGCAGACCCCGATCAGCTGGTGTATAAAACGGCAGAGCCCGGCGAGCGGCTGCCCGGCACCGTCGGCGACGTGGCCCAGAATAGCAACCTAGGTTTGTAACCGCGGCGGCGTGCGAGGTGCCCGCCTGCCAGCTGGCTCCGTGCCGCCCCCGGGGACGCCGGCTGCCTCCCCCCAGCCCCCTCCGAGCCGAGGGGCATGAAAACCCCTTTCTGCTCCGGGACCAGCGGTGGGCACCTCTCCCGGGTCCTGCAGCCCCATAGCGGGTGGGGGAGGGGGGAATGTAGGGTATGGGGGCAGAGGGGTGACTGATGCCCCTCCCCGAACACAGCCCCGCACGCCCGTTCACACTTCCCCCTGCCCCTCCCTAGGCACGTCCCCGTGTGCGTGCACAAACCGTCCTTGCACAGACACATCTGTCCCTGGGCGTGCACAGACACAAGCACACACCACGCACAACCCTCCCTCCCACACGCCACCTCCCCTCTCCCCATTTCAGCTCCATCTCTGCACAGTTTCCCCCACCCCCACCCCGCTGGCGCGCTGACCACCCCCCACCACCCCCGCGGCTGCTCAGGCCAGGCTGGATGCTAGTGCCCAGGTATTTACCCATCCTGGTGCTCGTTGCCCGGGGAACACGGATTCTGCCGGCCGTGCAAGTTCGTGAGCCCTTCCCCGCTCAGAGGGCGTCCCGCTGGCCCCAGGCCCCGAGCGGGGGGTGGAGGGGAGGATTCCTGGGGACACCTGCTCAGGGCAGCCCCTGCCCCTCATGTCTCCAGGCACTTGCTCCGTCCCTTGCCCCCCTGGGTGCCCGGGGGGAGGCTGTGAGCGGGGGATGCCGGCTCCGCTGCTGGGCGTGAGTGTCTGGTGCCATCGGGGAGCGTTCCAGGCTCCGGGGACGGGCACCTGGCCCCATCCGGGCTGGGGTGTCCTGGGTGGGGGGGTGTCCTGGGGGGCTGCAGATGGGAGGGGGGTCAGCACCGCTCTGTCAGCAGCCGTGGGGGGCTGGGAGAGGGGCGCGGAGCCTGGAAGGGTCCTCGAGGTGCTCCCTGGGCTGTGTGCTGCATGCGGTGTGTCCTGTGTGGGGGGGTGTCGCTCTGCTGGGGGGTGCATGGCTCTCCCCAGTGCATGCCAGGAGGACGTGCCCCCCTTTGCTGAGCCCCGGCTGCTGCCCCCCCATCGCCTCCATTCCTGCCTGCAGGGAGCTCCCACGCGCTGACCCGCTGCCGGCCCAGGCCCCGGAGACGGACGCCATGGAGCAGCGCCAGGGCCCGGCCTGGCATCATCCCGGGGGGTGGGGGGGGACTCAGCAACCAGCCGGGGGAGCTGCGGGCTTGGCAGCATCCCTGGAGATGCTGGAATAGAACCCAGGAGTCCTGACTCCTCCTTCAGCTCTAACCCCCGGACACCCCCCCACCCTCCTGGAGATTCCTGGGTGGGCCAATGTGCTATTAGAGAGCACCGCAGGGAAACTGAGGCGTGGCGAGGGGCAGAGCCGAGCCATGTTGAGGGGGGCCTCACCCAGCTGCTGGTTTTGTGCAATCCCCCCTCCGCCGGGTGTTTGCTAGCTGGGCCTTGCCCCCCTCCCCTCCCCCATGCTGGGACCTGGGGACCGGGCAGGGACTCTGGTATCTGAAATATGAGGCGTGTCCAGCTTCCTGGTTGCTCCCCGTGGCCCCCCCCATCCTCCCGCCCCCGCGGCTGCGTCCTGGCTGGCCGGGTCCTCAGGCCAAATGTCTGGGGGGGCCGAGCAGAGAGAGACGGACAGACAGACACACGGAGCAGCAGAGGGGCCGGGCGCTGGGGATCGCTGTGATCTGGGGGCCCCCACCCCAATATGGAGGAGGGGGCAGGGGGGAGTCCTGGCTTTAGGCCACCCTGTGGGGTTGAGGATGAGTGGGTGGAGTCCACATCTGGTGCCCCATAGCCAGCCGCCCCCAACTCTGTCCAGCCCCCAGGACCTGTGGGTTGGTGTGTGTTAGCCAAACCTGTCCTCTCCCCAGGGGGTGAGGGAAGCCGGGGGGCGGGGAAGCCGGGCGGGGGTTCAGTGACCAGAGGAGACTCTCTCCAGCCTCAAAGAGCCCCAGGTGTGGCCACGTGGGGTCCTGCCCCGGCCACGTGCGGGCTCAGCGGGGGGACAGGCTAGGGGCCAGGCCCTTCCAGCCTAGGCCATGCCGCCGCAGCTCCCCGGGAATCCCCACTAGCTCTGTGCAGTAGAGAGCCTCTGCCACACGCAGGAGCCAGGCTGATTCCATCCAGCAGGGGGCAGCGGTCTCGGCGTGTCCGGCTGGTGTGGGGCCCACGGACCCCCCGGGGCTGCGCTGGCCGACGGTGCGGCGTGGGACAGAACCTGGGGACCCCCCCACCACCCGTCAGCAGCACCAACCCCGCCTGTCTCTCTGCCCCCCTCTCCAGGCTTCTCCGTGGACTCGGGGAAGGGCCTGACCCGGCAGGACCAACTCAGCTTCGTCACGGGGGCGCCGCGGGCCAACCACACGGGGGCCGTGGTGATCCTGCGCCGGGACAACGTCAACCGCCTGGTGCCCGAGGCGGTGCTGCCCGGGGAGCAGCTCACCTCCTCCTTCGGCTACGCCGTGGCTGTGCTGGATCTGAACAGCGACGGGTGAGCCGGCGGGCGCGGCTGGTGGGTCGGGCGCTGGGTGGGGGGCTGGCGGGGGCCGGCCTGACCCTGCCCCCCCCCCTCTGCCCCGCCCAGCTGGATGGACCTGGTGGTGGGGGCGCCCCACTTCTTCGACCGGCAGGAGGAGATCGGCGGGGCGGCCTACGTCTACATCAACCAGGCTGGGCGCTGGGCCGGCGCCCGCCCCGTCCGCCTCAACGGCCCCTCCCGCTCCATGTTCGGCATCGGCCTCACCGCCCTCGGGGACCTCAACCAGGACGGCTTCCAGGGTGAGGGGCCGCGGCCGGGGGCGGGGGGAGGAGCCGCGTGCCAGCCTGGCCGGGTCTGACCTGGGGAGTCAGTGCCGGCCCTTGGGGGGCTCCCCCTGCGGGTATGGGATGGGGGGTACGGTCAGCCTGGCTGCTCAGCTGGGTTACGGGGTCCGGAGCTGCCCCTGCAGGGAGGGAGGGACCCCACGGGAGGGACCCCCCCATGTGGCAAGTATCCAGCTCTCGGCAGGGGAACTGCCCTGGCTCTGGCCCTAGTGCTTGGGGGCCCCAGACCCCCCATTTTGGCTTGCTCCAGCCATAACCCGCGGGCCCCCCCCCAGATATCGCCGTGGGAGCCCCGTTCGACGGAGCCGGCAAGGTCTATATCTACCACGGCAGCAGCCTGGGCATCGTCACCAAACCGGCCCAGGTGAGAGGGCGCGAGCGGGGCACCAGGGGGGGCGTCACTGAACTGCGGGGTCCATGGGCTCCTCCCCTAAGCCCCTCCCCCGCCGGCCCCCTTCACTTCCTGTCCTAAACGCTGGCGGCTCCGTCCCCACGAGGCAGCTGCTGCTTCCCCGGCTCCCTGTCCGTCCGTCCGTCTGTCCCCTGCAGGTCCTGGACGGGGAAGGCGTCGGGGTGACAACTTTCGGCTACTCCCTGTCCGGGGGCCTGGACGTCGACGGGAATCTCTACCCGGACCTGCTCATCGGCTCGCTCTCGGACAGCGTGGTGCTGTACAGGTGGGCACTGCCCGTCCCGAGGGAGGGGGCCGTGTGCCGGGCAGGGCCCCGGGCGTCGCGCTGCGTCCGGCTGGATCCGCCCCCTGGGCGACGCGGGAGGGGCTGGGCCGCCTGGCGCATCGTCCAGAGCGGGGGGCCTGGGCCGGCCGGGCACCTTTGCCAGCGGTTTCCCCTCTTGCTTTGCAGAGCCCGGCCCGTCATCCACGTCTCCAAGAATGTCTCCCTCTCCCCCCAGAACATCGACCTGGAGAGCAGGAACTGCCCCCGCCACCTGGGCATCTGGTGAGAGCGGCCCTGGGGAGGGGGCTGCCCATCCTCGCCCCCACCCCCAGGCTCCCTGGGGTCCAGAGCTGGTCCTAGAAACCCCCCGACCCCCGCCAGCCACGCAGGAGGAGCCAGGACTCCTGGGTTCTATCCCCAGCTTTGGAAGGGCAGTGGGGTCTGGTGGTTAGAGCAGGGGGGACTGGGAGCCGGGACTCCTGGGTTCTGTGCTCAGCTCTGCCACTGACCTGTTGTTGGGCATTGGGCCATTCCCTGCCTCAGTTTCCCCAGGGGATACAATGGGATTAGCGCCGCTCATCTCGAGGGCAGCGGCGCAGTCTGCCCCCGACAAAAGGGGCAAATTCCTGTTCCCAGCTGCTGCTCAGAGCCGGGTTATGTGGGGAACAAGCTGGCCCTGCTCTTCCTCCTCCTCCCCGGAGGGTGGGGTGCTGAGCCCCCCTAGCTGGGGGCGGGGGGAATGGTTTGACACCGGCCCCGTCTCAGGCCGAGCTTTCCTGTGTCTTCCCCGTGCAGCGTGGAAGTACGAGCCTGCTTCAGCTACACAGCCAGTCCTGCTAGCTACAGCCCCCGTGTCAGTGAGTACTGCCGGGCCGGGCCCCACGCTCCCCCGGGCCTGGACGTGCCGCACTGGGGGGGGGGGGGGGGGGAGGGAAATACCGCCTGAGAATAGCCCCCCTCTGCTTCGGCCCTGCTCCCGGACCCGGCACTGGGAGCTGTCCAGAGCACGCTGCCCCGCGGCTGTTCTCTGTGTCCCAGGGGATGCTAAGGGAAGCAGGACGTAACCCAGAGCAACCCTGAGGGTGCTCTAACCTACCTGGGGAGCCCTACCCCAGGGCTGGCTCCATCTCAGCACTGGGTGACAGATCCCTGTGTAAACAGCTACTGTGCCCACCCCAGAGGTGGCTGCATTTCGCCGACGGGTGAGAAACACCCCCCACCCCCGCCGGAATGCAAAGCCTCCCTCCCTCCCTCCCTCAGCGCTCGCGTACACCTTTGAGGCTGATGTGGACCGGCGGGAGCTGGGCCAGGCCCCCAGAGTTGCCTTCCTGGACCGGCAGCCCACGGACCCCGAACACCAGTTCTCCGACACGGTGGATCTGCCCCACCAGCGCGCCCCCGCCTGCGTCAGGGCCACGTTCCAGCTCCAGGTGGGTCCTGCTGCCCCAGCCCCGCCCCTCCCTGCCCCCGCCCCGCCCCCGCCCCCCCCGGCGTGCCACGGGCTCAGCCCCCGGCTCCCTCTCCTTGCAGGACAGCGTCCGGGACAAGCTCCGCCCCATCGTCGTGGTGCTGACGTACAGCGTCGAGCGCGCCCGGAGCAAGCGCCAGGTCCGGGGTGCCGCCCTGCCCCCGCTGACTCCCGTGCTGAACGCCCAGCTGCCCAGCAGCCAGAGGGCAGAGGTGAGGCGGGTTCCTGGGGGTCGGCCCCCCCTGCTCCGCACACGGACGGGAGACCCGCAAGGAACAGGCTCCAGCAGGAGGCGCTCTCCCCCCTCCCCCAGCGCTGCCCCGGCCCGTTGCCCTGCCAGCCGCTTGTCCGGTGGGAGGCACTGGTGAGGCCTCATTTGGAGTACTGTGTCCAGTTTTGGGCCCCACGCTACAAGAAGGATGTGGATAAATTGGAAAGAGTCCAACGGAGGGCAACAAAAATGATTAGGGGGCTGGAGCACATGACTTATGAGGAGAGGCTGAGGGAACTGGGATTGTTTAGCCTGCAGAAGAGAAGAATGAGGGGGGATTTGATAGCTGCTTTCAACTACCTGAAAGGGGGTTCCAAAGAGGATGGATCTAGACTGTTCTCAGTGGTAGAAGATGACAGAACAAGGAGTAATGGTCTCAAGTTGCAGAGGGGGAGGTTTAGGTTGGATATTAGGAAAAACTTTTTCACTAGGAGGGTGGTGAAGCACTGGAATGGGTTACCTAGGGAGGTGGTGGAATCTCCTTCCTTAGAGGTTTTTAAGGTCAGGCTTGACAAAGCCCTGGCTGGGATGATCTAGTTGGGGTTGGTCCTGCTTTGAGCAGGGGGTTGGACTAGATGACCTCCTGAGGTCCCTTCCAACCCTGAGATTCTATGATTCTATGATCAGAGCTGCTGGTGGCGCCAGTCCCCTGGCGCCTTCCGTCGGGGTGCCCTGGCCAGCGCCCGGCACCGACTCCCCTGGGTGCTCTGGGGCTGGAGCACCCGCTGGCAGCCCAGCGCCCCGCCCCAGCTCAGCTCCGCCTCCGTCTCCTCCCGGGCGTGCCCCCGTAACAAGCTGTGGGAGGGAGGGGGAGGAGCGGGAACCGGGTGGGGGCTGCATGTCAGTGCTGTGGGCAGAGCCGGGTGGCGGGTGCAATGCAGCTGTCCGCAGGGATATTCGGGGGCTGGGGGGGCGCTGTGCAGCGGGGGAAGCCGTGGAGGGGGCGGAGCTGCCTGGGGGCCGTCACAGCTGACCCCCCCGTCCCCCAGGTGAATTTTTTGAAGCAGGGCTGCGGGGTTGACAAGATCTGCCGGAGCAACCTGCAGCTGCGTTACCAGTTCTGCTCCCGCGTGGGTGACGCCGACTTCCTGCCCCTGCCCAGGTGAGGGGGGGTCCCGGGATGGGGGGAGGGGTACATGCCGCTGCCCTCTCCCGCCCCGGGTGGGGCCGGTCACTCCCAGCATGGGTCGGGCTCTATCCAAGGGGAGGGTCTGGGGGCAGATCCCACTCTCTGGGGCAGCGGCTCCCTGCATGGTGCCCCCCTGCTGTCTCCAGGGTGGGGTGGGGCCTGGGGTCTGCCCCCTCTGGGGGAGTGTCTCTGTGCTGATGCCCGCGGGGGCCCCTCACCGCGGCGCCGGGCCTGCTCTCTCCGCCGCAGGGGCGCCGATGGCACGGCCGTCTTCGCCATGAGCGACCAGAAGGACGTGGCCTTGGAGATCCAGGTCACCAACCTGCCCTCGGACCCGGCGGCGCCGCAGCAGGACGGGGACGATGCCCACGAGGCCCTGCTCATGGCCACCTTCCCCGAGGCCCTGCCCTACTCCGGGATCCGGGCCCACGACGCGTGGGCCGGGCCCGGCCTGGTACGGGAGAGAGGTGGGGCAGGAGGGGGAGGGGTTGTAGACCCCGGTCTCTGATTCTTCGTCCTTTCCAGGAGAAGCAGCCCTGCCTGCCCAACCTGAACGCCTCGCAAGTGCACTGTGAGCTGGGGAACCCCATGAAGCGCGGAGCTCAGGTGGGGATCAGCCCCACAAAGTCCTGCCCCCCAGTGCCCCCTGCACCGCGCCCAGACCTCGCTCCCCCTCCAGTGCCCCCCCGCACCGCGCCCAGACCTCGCCGCCCCCCCTCCGGTGGCCCCCGCACCGCGCCCAGACCTCGCTCCCCCTCCAGTGCCCCCCCGCACCGCGCCCAGACCTCGCCGCCCCCGCACCGCGCCCAGACCTCGCCGCCCCCGCACCGCGCCCAGACCTCGCCGCCCCCCCTCCGGTGCCCCCCGCACCGCGCCCAGACCTCGCCCCCCCTCCGGTGCCCCCCGCACCGCGCCCAGACCTCGCCCCCCCTCCAGTGCCCCCCGCACCGCGCCCAGACCTCGCCCCCCCTCCGGTGCCCCCCGCACCGCGCCCAGACCTCACCACCTCCCTCTTGCTCCCCCTGACCCGCCCCAGCCCTGATCTCTCTGCCCGCCCCACCCAGGTGCGGTTCTATCTCATCGTCAGCACCTCGGGCATCACCATCGAGACCCGGGAGCTGGAGCTGGAGCTGGCGCTGAGCACGTGAGCGCCCCCTGCAGGGCTGGGTGGGGGCAGGCGACGCCCTGGGGGGAATCTGGGGGGGGGGGCAGCAGTTGGGCCGGGTGGGGGCTGGGTGATGAGCGGGGCCGGGGGGGGGGGCGGAGGAATTGCAGCTGGTCAGTGGGGGGAGCCCCCACGACGCCCCCACCCCCCCGTCTCTCTCCCCCAGGATCAGCGAGCAGCCGGGGCTGCAGCCTGTGACGGCCCGGGCACGTGTGGTCATTGAGCTGCCCCTGTCGGTCACAGGGTGAGTGCCCCCCACGGGGCGGCGGGGGCAGGGGGGAGCCATCGGGTGGGGGCGGGGGCTGGCAGGGTCGAGGCAGCTCGGAGGCGGGCGAGCTGTCTGGGGGGCGGAGGGAGCTGTCTGGGGGAGGGGATGGGGGCGGGGCGAGCCGTCTGGAGAAGTTGGGGCGGGGCGAGCCGTCTGGGGGTGGGGATGGGGGCGGGGCGGGAGTGGGGCGAGCCGTCTGGGGGTGGGGATGGGGGCGGGGCGAGCCGTCTGTGGGAGGGGCTCTACATGGCTCCCAGCCGCCCCCCCTTACTCCACCCCCCACCCCCCAGCGTGTCCGTCCCGCGGCGGCTGTTCTTCGGCGGCCGGGTGCTGGGCGAAAGCGCCGTGCGCCACGAGGAGCAGGTGGGCAGCGCCGTGCGCTACGAGGTGACGGTGAGTACCCTGCTTGGGGGAGGGGCAGCCCCCAGGGCAGTAACTCCCCTCTCCTCCCCACAGCCCCTCCCAGCCTGCACACGGAGCCTCCCCTGCGACCCCCCCGAGCACGGATGGGGGAGGGTTGGGGTCCAGTGCTGAGGATCATGGGGGGGCTGGGATCAGGACGCCGGGGTCCATTCCCAGCTGGGGCAGGGGAGCTGGGTCTAGTGGTTAGAGTGGGGGGAGGGGGGGCTGGGCATCAGGACGTCCACCTCAGTCTCGTTCCCCTTCGGTGCCTCAGTTTCCCCATCTGGGCAGGGGTGTGTGTGGCATTTGACCCTGCCCCCGAGACTCACGCCGGTGAGCGGCTGGAGGGCACTCGGGGCAGAGGGGTCCTGGCCCCGGGGTATCCCCTGGCGGCGCCTGGCTCAGGGTCCCTGCCCCCCCCGCAGGTCTCCAACCGGGGCCAGTCGCTCAAGACCCTGGGCTCGGCCTTCCTCAACCTCAGGTGGCCCCACGAGATTGCCAACGGCAAGTGGCTGCTCTACCCGCTGCGGCTGGAGCTGGCGGCCCGGCCTGGGCAGCGCGTGGCCTGCAGCCCGGCAGCCAACCCCCTACGGCTGGCCCTGGTACGTGGGGTGGGGGGCGGCTCCTCTCGGGGTGTGTCTGGCTCTGAGGCCATGGGGAGGAGGGGACTGGGGTCCCCCGGGGGGAGGGGGATGAGGCGCTGGGGCCCCCGGCTGCAGGGAGGGAGCTATGGGGATTGGGGCCCTGACACACATTTGGGCTGCCCCTGCCCGACGCTGTGCCCAGCTGTGTGCCCCCGTGGGCAGTGCAGGGGCATAGGGCCATGGGGGGAGGGCGGGAGAGCCCAGCCTCCCCGAGGGGCCTGGCATGGGGGGGGGCATGGGTGGCAGAGCCGCCCCGTGACCTCTCCCGCTGTCCCCAGGAGGGCCACGGCCAGGGCAGGAGCAGGAGGGAGGCTGAGCGCCCGGAGGTGCCCAGCACGGGGCCCTGGTGGCACCGTGCCCACGCTGAGCGGAGGAACATCACGTTGGTGAGAGCGGCTCCGCGGGGTGGGGGTGATCCTGGCTGGGGCTGGTGGGGGGGTGGGCCTGGGGTGACACCGGCAGGGGCTGGTGGGGGGCCCTGGGGTGACCCTGGCTGGGGTGGGGGTTTGGGGGTCACTCAGATGTGTGTGTGTGTGTGTGGGGGGAATCTCTCCCCCCACACACACACCAGTCCGGATACCCCTGGCTCGCCCCTGCAGCCCCTCTGGGGTGGAGCACACTGGCCCCTGAACCCTGCTCCGCAGGGCAGCCCCGGAGGGTCTCGTTCCCCCCCCCCCGCTCACTGCCTGGAGCCCGCTGACCCGCTGCCTCCCCCCTCCAGGACTGCGACCGGGGCACCGCCCGCTGCCTTGTCTTCCAGTGCCCGCTCCAGAGCTTCGACCGCTCGGCCGTGCTCACCGCCTGGGGGCGCCTGTGGAACGGCACCTTCCTGGAGGTGAGCCAATGCAGCCAGCTCTGGGGTGGGGCGCAGGGGCCGAGTCGACGCTGCACCGCACGTTGGGACAGGAAGTGGGGCAGGATTCTGCACCCGCCTGGGACAGCTTGGGGAGGGGGTCGGGGGGGGGGGGCGGTGCCAGGCTGAGCCATGTCCCTGCCCCCAGGAGTACCCGGCCGTGACCTCCGTGGAACTGCTCGTCCGCGCCAACATCACCGTCAAATCCACCGTCCAGAACCTGGTGCTGAAGGACGCCGCCACGCAGGTACCTGATTGGCCGCCTCCCCCCCCGCCCCGCCCCGCTCCCTGCCCCGCCTCCCGGTCCTGATCCTGCTGATCCCTTCCCCGCCCCAGATCCCCGTCACCATCTACCTGGACCCGAGCGCGGTGGTGGCCCGCGGCGTCCCCTGGTGGATCATCCTGATCGCGGTGCTGGCCGGACTGCTGGTGCTGGGGCTGCTGGTCTCCATCCTGTGGAAGGTGAGAGCGGGGGGGTGGGGGGGCCCGGCTACCCTGGCCCCTGCATGGGGGTCTCTGCTCCAGGGCAGTTGTGCCCCCAGGGATTGGGCCCCTGCCCCATCAACACCCCCTCCCCGTGCACCCCCCTCCTGGCACCCAGCCCCACCCCGAGGAGTTCCTGTCCCGGCGTCCCCTGGCCCGGGCCTGACGCTCTCACCTCGGCCTCGCTTCCTCCGCAGTGCGGCTTCTTCCAGCGGAGCAGCCGAGCGGCGCCGTACGCTGCCAACTATTACCGGGCCCGGCTGGCCCTGCAGCCCTCCGAGGTGGAGAAACAAGCCGGGGAGGCCTAGCGGTAACAGCCGGCCCCGCTGGGGGAGACGGGCGTGCACGGGTGTGCAAGAGCATCTGACGCAACAGTGCATGAGTGTGCAGGCGTGCCAGGCCCGTTGGGGGCCCTGCAGCACAGTGTCTGCCAGGCCAGCGCCTGGGTGTGCCGGGGGCTAGTGCCGATAGTGAGTGTGCCTGCGTGTGCCAGGCCGGCGCCTGGGTGTGCCGGGGGCTAGTGCCGATAGTGAGTGTGCCTGCGTGTGCCAGGCCGGTGCCTGGGTGTGCCGGGGGCTAGTGCCGATAGTGAGTGTGCCTGCGTGTGCCAGGCCGGTGCCTGGGTGTGGCAGGTGCTGGTGCCGATAGTGAGTGTGCCTGTGTGTGCGAGGCCGGCGCCAGGTGTGCCGGGGGCAGGTGCCGATGGTGAGTGTGCCTGCGTGTGCGAGGCCAGTGCCGATAGTGAGTGTGCCTGCGTGTGGCAGGCCGGCGCCGGGTGTGCGTGCCTGGGTGTGGCAGGCTGGCGCCGGGTGTGCGTGCCTGCGTGTGCCAGGCCGGCGCCGGGTGTGCGTGCCTGGGTGTGGCAGGCTGCATGCCCGTGTGCCCAGGGCCGTGGGGCTGGGGCGTTGCCAGGGGCGTTGAATGAGCCGGATCCGTCCCCAGTCTCCTGCCTTGGCTTCCCGTCGCTGCCTTTGATGCACGCAGCAGCCACGTGGGGGCGCCCCGGCTCCAGCCACATGCAGCCTCCGTCTGCCGGGGCCCAGCCCTGCCCCAGGACCCCCCCGCCCCCCGTGGGGCATCCGGGCCTCTGCCGGGGGGGCCGGGCGCTGACTCCCCTTCTCTGGCTTCTTTCCAGGTGGGCTTCTTCCAGCGCAGCCGGTACCCACCGGCCGCAGTGCCACAGTACCACGCCGTCAAGATCCCCCGGGAGGAGCGGCAGCTGTTCCGCGAGGAGAAGACGGGCACCATCCAGAAGAAGGAGTGGGTGACGAACTGGAGCGAGGGCGGCGACAGCCACGTGCCCGTCTCGGGCTAGGGCCCCCCCCGCCCCGGGCAGCGACCCACGCGGGAGCCACTGGCCGGCACCAGTTCAGACCTCGGGGCGGCTCCCGGGCCCCAGGGCTCGGGGGGGCCTGGTGGGGAGGGGGGGAGCGCACAGAGCTGGGGGTGACTCTGCCTCGTTAGCTGGGGGCTGCTCGTCCAGCCGGAGTCCAGACGTGGGACCTTGTCTCCAGCCAGCGCACGAAGCCCATAGGACAAGGGTGGGTGAGGACGGGTGCGGCGCTGCCCCCTGCTGGATGGGGCCGGAGCTGCTCACGTCTTTCAAACCCCACTGCTCCCGGGGGGATCCCGGCTCCGCGGGGCCCCAGACTGGTTCAGGTGCTAAACCAAAGTACAGGGGAGCGACTCCACCCCTTTCTGCAGTGACTCCACCCCTTTCTAAAGAGACTCCGCCCCTTTCTGCAGTGACCCCGCTTTTCTCCAAGCAGACCCCGCCCCCCTGCTCCAGGCTTCCCTGTGTGACTGACGCCATGGTCCGGCTGTGGGGCTGCTGGTCCCTCTGGCTGGGGGTCTCTGATGTTTGAAAAAGGCTTTATTGTTATTAAAGGGACACTGTCGGGAGAACAATCGCTTACCGCCTGTGCCTACACCCCCCCTCCACCGCGCTTTGCCTCCCGAGGGCCCCGCCCCCAACAGGGCCCAACAGACCTGAGACACTAACCAGAAACCCAAGAAGAATTTGTCAGCGTCTGTGTCCAACCCCTGCCCCAGGAGCCGAGCTCTGCAGAGAAGAGGTGGATTTACCACCACCCCCTCGTTCCCCCCCACACACATACCTGAGCTGAGTCCAGCAAAGGATTCCCCGGCCCGGCACCCCGTTTATTCCACCGCACCGCCTTGGGCCCAGAAGAGAGGAGATTTCACATAGTAGAGTTGGGGGCATGGGGAGCTGGGAGCCAGGACTCCTGGGTTCTCTCCCTGGCTCTGGGAGGGAAGTGGGGTCTGGTGGGTAGAGCGGGGGGGGCTGGGAGCCAGGACTCCTGCATTCTGTTCTAGGCGCTGCCACTGGCTTGCTATGTGACCTGAGGGCATTGCAGCCCCTCCCTGTGCCTCAGTTTCCCCAGCAGTGGAATGGCTCTGTCTGGGCTCACCCACCTCCTGGGGAGGGGGGCCCTGGTTAATTGGGGTCTACAAAGCGCAGTGTGTCTGGGCTAAGGGGGGGGTGTTCTCTAGGCCCCAGGGCTGACCCTGTGATGGGCTGGATCACAGAAACCCCCTTGGGACTGCCAGCTGATGTGCTGAGACTACCTCTGAGCCCGTTTTCCCTGGCAGCTTGGGACTTCAGAACCCAGCCTGGTTGTGCCAGACACGCTAGCCTGCTACAAACCCAGCCCCAGTCTGAACCACGTCCCCCAGAAGCTGCAGACTTAACTGAAAACAGCTTCCGAAGTGCTCCTGTCTCCAGCACTCAGATACCCAGCTCCCAGTGGGGTCCAAACCCCAAATAAAGCCGTTTTACCCTGTATAAAGCTTATACAGGGTAAACTCATCAATTGTTTGCCTACTGCTAGAGCGATATGCACAGCTGTTTGTCCCCACCCCCTGCCAGGTATTAATACATACTCTGGGTTAATTAATAAGTAACAAGTGATTTTATTAAATACAAACAGTAGGATTGAAGTGGTTCCAAGTAATAACAGACAGAACAAAGTGAATTACCAAGCAAAATAAAACAAAACACAGTAAGAAAACTGAATACAGATAAAATCTCACCCTCAGAGACGTTTCAATCAGCTTCTTTCACAGACTGGACACCTTCCTCGTCTGGGCACAATCCTTTCCCCTGGTACAGCCCTTGTTCCAGCTCAGGTGGGAGCTAGGGGATTTCTCATGTCTGCCCCCCCCCCCCCTTTGTTCTGTTCCACCCCCTTCTATATCTTTGGCACCTTTGTCCCTCTCTGGGTTCCCACCCCTCCTTCTCAACGGAAAAGCACCAGGTTAAAGATGGATTCCAGTTCAGGTGACATGATCCCATGGCACTGTGAGACTTCATCACCCACTTGCCCGGACACAGGAAGACTTACAAGCAACCAGCCACCTACAGTCAATTGTCCTGGTTAATGGGAGCCATCAAAATTCCAAACCACCATTAATGACCCCCACTTTGCACAATGACAATAGGCCCTCAGAGTTCAATTTCACATGTCTCGTGTCCCAGACGAGTGATATCTACATACACACAGGATGATCACACTCAGTGGATTACAAGCTTTGTAATGATACCTTACAAGAGACCTTTTGCATGAAGCATACTCCAGCTACATTCAATTCATGCTCATTAGCATCTGTTCATAAAATCATAACGAGCGCAGCGTCGCAGACCCGCCCCCTACTCGGCCTTCTGGACCAAGAATGTGCCGCGGGCCGAGGTCACCATGGCGACCAGCGTGGCGTACTCCTGGAAGTCGATCCGGAGGTCGCCGTTGGTGTCCAGGTCCCGGAAGAGCCGCTCCAAGGTCTCGGGGTCGCGGATCTCCTGCAGCCCAGGGAGAGGGAGTTTATCGGGGTGCTGGCCCAGGGGCCTGGCTGGCTTGGGGGGCAGGGAATGGGGCACACTTCCCTAGCGGAAAGGCCAGTGTGGCTGTTCGGCTGCCTCTGGGACAGTCTCAGCCCAGGGTCGGTCCCAGCCAGGCAGCTCCATCAGCTGCCCCCAATCCCCCCCCACCCCTTCCTGCACCGTGAGCACCTGCGCCAGGCTGGGTGCCCCTCGGCGCCGCCCCCTGCCGCCGGCGCTCACCTGCACGAACTGCCGCAGCTCCCGGTTGATCAGCGTTTTGAGATCCACTTTCCGCAGCGAGCCCCGGCAGCCGGAGTAGGTGTGGAAAACCGCCATGGTGGAGAGCAGCGCCCGCTCCAGGGCCGTCAGGGCCGGCCTGGGGGATGGGCACAGGGGGTAAGGCCTGGGCGGGGGTTCCCTGCCCCCCTGTACCTGGGGGTGCAATGGCGTGACCGGGGAGGGGGCACCAGGGCTTGGTATCAAGGACACAGCAGGTTCCCTGGGCCCTGCACACAGGGCTGGGCCCTTACCTGCCCGAGAGCACTGCCCCCGAGGTCACTCTCAGTGCAACTGCCCCACCCCACGGGCATTATTAACCCTTTATGGCCCGGGTGGGGGAGCTCCGCCTGATGCTGCTCATCCCATGGCCCGAGGAGCCTGCAGGGCGGCCGTGCCAGCCCCCCACCATGAGAGCCTCGCCTGCAGGCGACAGTGGGGTAATTCCACGGTGGGGGTGGGATTGCAGTGGGGCTGGAGAGCGGCAGCTTCTATCTGCCCCCCAGGGTGTCCTTTGGCCTGCCCTGGGGGCCCGGGCTGGGTCTCTATGTCACTCAGCGCTGCCCCCCCGCTCGTCTCACCCAGGGGCTCTCGGTCCCCAATGACCCAGGCTGCACCCAAATCTGGGGCTCTGATCACTCGGCTAAAGGAACCCCTCCCCCCGCCCTGCTCCCCGGCACCCGCACGGCCTAACCTGCCTGCCCCAAGCCCCACTCCCAGCTCTCCCCAGGGGCTGGGCTCACTGGGGTCTTGATCCCCACCCGGTGCCCCAGGCAAGAGCCAGCCTTGGGGTCAGCCGCAGCCCCACTAAAGATCAGGCGCTGGGAGGGGAGGGGAGGACTGGGGCAGGCTCCCTGGGCAAGCCAGGCTGTGACACCCAGCTGTGCCCATGGGGGGGGAGCGAGAAATGAAGGGCCCCCCCCCACTTTTGGCAGAGGCTGGAAGGAGGGTTCCTGGATGTCGACTCCCCCCAGCTCCATGGGGCCGGTTCAGACCCCAGCAGGTCACTCAGGCCACAGGGCCCCTCCCAGCCCCTGGGGATCCTGCCTGCCCCTTCCTGTCTCTCCAGCATGCGCCCTACTCCCCAGAAGTAGCTGCATTTTGGCGGGGCCGGGCGTATAGGGTTCTTTGCAATGAAAGGGGGGCGTATTATGGGATGCACAGAGCCCTTGGTTCCATGCAGTTCCAATGGGCTGTCCCTCTCGCATGGGGGTGGACACGGCTCCCCAGCCCCACACGCACGCCTGGTGCCCCTCTTACCCTTCGCGGAGGCTGGCAGCCATGTCCACCAGGCGGCAGGAGCGCTGCATAGAGACTCCCGGCGCTGCCTGTGCTCCGCAGCTCGGCTCCATCGGCGTGTCCGAGACGCCGCGGAGGAGGAATCGCGGCTGCTCCGCAGTCTCCCTGCGCAGTAACAACCGGCTGTGCCGCTGCTGGGGCCGCGCCTCAATTATTCAGCATCCGCCCAGACATTAAAAAGCTCTTAAACGCTCTAATGGAGCCCGGGCCACGGCTGAGCCCATTAGCGGCCGGGAGAGGGGCTAGGTCCGGCCCGGTTTCACTTAGCGCTGCGCCCTGGCTCTCGTGTTTCACACTGGGTGCTCAGCGGCAGCTCAGACGGTGGGGAGGAAAGAGGTGGGAGACTCTGGGCCGGCAAGGAGATTCGTCATCCTAATCGGGGGGTCAGATCATAGACGTGTAGGGCCAGGCAGGTCCTCGAGAGGTTCTCGTCCGTCCCCCGAGGTCACCAGGACCTCCTGGCTAGCAGCCAAAGGCCCCAGAGCTGCCCCCGGGGCTAAGGTGCCCCAGGAGCGTGGCCGGAGGGGTGGGAATTGGGCGCAGGCCCGGAAGAGGCCATGCTGCCGCAGAGAGGACGCTGGGCCTCAGGACTCCCGGGTTCTCCGGGGACCTTGGGCGCGGGTGACTGTCGGGTCTCACAGCAAGGCCAGGGCAGGGCCTGTCCGTCCGTCCGTCCGTCCGTGCAGCGGCTGGGCCGCGGGCGCGTCGGCGACACGCCGGGTACCACGGCCGGGGCTGGTGCCCGTCGACGGACGGGCGGGGGCTCGGGGCAGGCCCCCGGGGGGCAGGGCCGGCTGACGGCTGCCGCGCTGGGGTGGGCAGGGGGATGCTGAGGCTGCCATGGCAACGGGAGCGAGGCTGACAGGATTGGGTGCCCCGTTGCCATGGCGACAGGGCGCCCCACTGCCATGGTGCCCCATGTTGCGGCCTGTCCGCTGAGCTGGTGCCTGGGGTGGAGGTGGGGGGGTGGCCCCATTTTCTGGTCCAGCCCCGCCCCCCGGTAGCCAGGTAGTGGGTGCAGGACAGGCCATGGTCAGACCCTTCACCAAGATGGCGCCGCCCATTCAGCCGCCAGAGCGCGATGGCGGCGCCCACAGGCAGGCTCCCGCCGTTTGAACCGGAAGCAATCTCTCGCTTCCGCTTAGGCACCCGGAAGTTACCGGACTCTTCCGGAAGTGAGTCGCCTCTGTGGATGGAGGCTCCTGCTGGACGGACGCCCCCGCGGAGCAGACGGAGCCGCCGCACCGGGGAATGGTGAGGCCGCCGCGTCCCGCCTGGGGGGTGGGGAAACCTCCGCGCCTGGGCGAGAGAGCGCCTGGCCGGCCGGGTGATTGCGCATGCGCGGCCGGGGGAGGGCGGGAGCGGGGAGACAGACTGAGCGGCCCAGCGCGCATGCGCCTCATCAATGGCAGGGAGAGGATGGGGTTGCTATGGAGACTCCCCCAAGGGATTGATCCCTCCCCCCCGGCCGAGTCAGGACGCCTGGGTCCCCCCCCCCCCCCCCCCCCCAGCTGTGCTGCTGACTCCATGCGCGATCGGGCTGAGCGCCTTGTCTGGTCGTGCCTCAGTTTCCCTACCTGTGACGGGGGTGATGGGGGGAGGGGTCTATCCTTTGGGGGGTCTCCATAGCAGCCCCTGCAGCCCAGCCCTGCCTGGAGCTACAGAGCCGGCCCCACACTGGGGGGTCTCTGCGCCCCGCAGGCTCCGTGGGGGCAGCTGGTGCCACGGGTGAGCCGGGCTCAGGGTAAAGCAGCCCCTTGCCTGGTCCTGTCTCTGCCCTCCCCTCCCTGTTCCCCCCGCTCCTACGCGCCCGCCTGGGCCCCCCTGGGTACTTCCACCCCTCTGGGCCGGGGGGGTCTCCTCACGGCGCTCAGTTCAGGCGGGGCTGGACGCGCTGCGTTGTCATTCAGAGGAGCCGCAAACCCAGGTTCCCCCGGCCCAGCTCCAGTCTGTCCGTTGCCTTCTGCTTTGCCCACAATGTCCCCTGGGGTTTGGGCGTCTCTGTCGCTTCCTGTCCTGGGTCGTTTTTGCTCCGTGTGTCCAGGGCCCAGTCCGGCAGGGCCCTGATTGAAGTCTCTGGGTGCTACCACAGTGCAGATAACAAATCGCTGTGCAGTGTTGCTGTGAGCTGTTATCCAGCACCATGTTCCTCCCCAGAGTTGGCTGCATTTGAGTGGAATGTGGCGTGATCTCTGTATCAGATCCATGCGCCGCAGTCCTGATGTGGGGGTCTCCCTCTCTGGAGTTGTGGGGACGTTTGCATTATGGGGTCTCTAATTTCTAGGGCTTTCTGCCATATAACATGTAAGGTTTGCCCACAGCCACCTGCTCCCTGGCATTGGGCAGGCTGGTGCAAGGGAGCGCAGGTTCTCTGTGGCTGAGCCCAGTCTGATCCCTTTGACGTGGAGGGGTGAGGCTCTGTCTCCTCTGTCCCCGCGCAGACGTGCTGGACTCCGGACTGATGGCGTCAGGCACGGCGAGCCGCTCTGAAGACGAGGAGTCGCTGGCGGGACAGAAAAGGAGCTCATCACAGGTCTCGGGCGCCATCCCCAAACGGCGGAGCTCCTCCAGGTACCCAGGAAGGGTCCAGGGCAATGAGGAGGGGGTGGGGTTCCCTGCATCGTGGGGGGACCCTCTCTGGCGGTAAGGATGGATCAGTCCCGTGCAGTCCCAGAGAGGGGACATGGGGCTTCCTGGTGTCCTGTGATGAACCAGGTGCCGCTAACTCATCACCATTCCTGTAGAGCCCGGCTCATCGGCTGCAACCAGGGAAACTCGGTTGGACTCGGAGCCACCAGAGGGCGCCCCACACCCATCTTGCAGGTGTTTGCAGGGTGGGGAGCGGGCTCCAGGTAGCCAGGTGTGCCGCGGGGGCCGGCCTGCAGGTGGAGGGGCCTCACCTGGGGCCTGCCTTTCTCCCACTAGGTTCATCAAGAGGAAGAAGTTTGATGATGAGCTGGTAGAGAGCAGCCTCGCCAAGTCGTCCAGCCGGGCCAAGGGGCCCAGTGGGGTGGAGCCAGGCCGCTGCTCGGGCAGCGAGCCCTCCTCCAGCGAGAAGAAGAAGGTATGGGGGGAAAGAAGGTGGGCAGCGCCCTGCGGGGTGTGGTGCCCTGTCTGGTCCGGAGCAGGCCCCTAGTCCCGCTGTCTCTGACGGTGCCTAAGGCTGGGTGTGTCGGGGAGGAAACACTATGCTGTGGGGAGGGGGGTTCTTCCTGACCTGCGGCTGGAGATCAGCCCTGAAGCCTGAGCATGGAGAGCTTGGGTGGCTTTTTCCCTGAGCGGGAGGGGAACAGGGAGCCGCCGGCCAGTAGATCCTGCAGCTCCCTGGAGGGAAGACACACAAGCCTGGCTCAGCAGAGACACCTCCCCCTGCCAGGACTTGAACGGGCAGAGGGGGGAGGCTCCCGCAGCCAGCTTGGGACAGAACTCGGGAGCCACAGAGCCCCTCCGCGACCAGGCCAAAGGGACACCATCACCATGGCGGCAGCAGCCTTTCCTGCCGTGCTGTGCCTCACCGGGCAGAGCCTCGGTTAGCCCCTGTTCTGCCCTGTGGTACCTCTGGCTGGTGGGCGCGGAGCCAGGCCCGGGCAGTTTCATTCGCTGCCTGGCTCCGGCCCTGCTGGCTGGCCTTTGGATGGGGAAGCGTGAAGTGTCGTCGTCGCTCAGACGCCCGCGATCCCTGGGTGCCTCCCGCTGAGGAGCCGGGGCTCCGTGCTGCCCCCCGGACGAGGGCTGGCTGGGTTGGGTGGGGGGCTGTGAAGTGCAGCCCCCATCTGCCCGTCATGGCCTCCAGCAGTGTGCCCCGCTGGCCAGACACAGGGGCGCTCTGAGCTCCTTTCCTGGCCTGTGCAGGTCTCCAAATCCGTCTCTGCGCCCGTCACCCCGAGCCCAGTCCCGAAGCCCGGCCTCCCCAAGCGGATGAAGAAAAGCAAACAGCCCGTGCAGGTGACAAAGGACTTGGGCCGCTGGAAGCCGGCGGATGACCTGCTGCTCATCAATGCTGTGCTGCAGGTAACGCTGCCACGCGGGGCCCGGCCAGGCCGGCGCATGCCTGGGAGACGTCCCAGCAGGGCGTGGGGAGTGAGCGGGGCCCGGCCCGGCCGGCGCATGCCTGGGAGACGTCCCAGCAGGGCGTGGGGAGTCAGCGGGGCCCAGCCAGGCCGGCGCATGCCTGGGAGACGTCCCAGCAGGGCGTGGGGAGTCAGCGGGGCGCTGCGGGGACTGTTCTGTCAAGGTCTGGCCACCTGCCGCGGCACCTTGTGCCAAGACCTGGGAGTGCTAGTCCCAGTGTCCTAAACTCCAGCCCTGGCTGGTTACACGCTGCCTCCCAGACACCTCAGCTCAGTCCTGGCTCCGGTTCAGCCACCTGAGGCTGGGAAGCGTTGCCAGCAATGGCTGCTTCGGTGACACCGGGCATCCCCGTGGCGTGGCCGTCAGGGCCCCTCTGGCTGCGCTGTGGGCAGGGGGACACAGCCCTAAGTCTGGCCTCTCTTTGGGCCCCTGCAGACCAACGACCTGACCTCGGTCCACCTGGGCGTGAAGTTCAGCTGCCGCTTTACCCTGCGAGAGATCCAGGAGAGGTGGTACGCGCTGCTCTACGACCCGGTCATCTCCAAGTGAGTGCCAGGCCCCCGGGCCGCCTCCTTCGCCGGGGAGCGGAGCTCTGCCGGGGCAGGCCAAACGAGGAGCGGGGCCTGCTGCCTCCCTGCTGCATGAAATGAGGCGGGTCACGCGCCCAGAGGGGCGGCTGGGGGGTGGTGTGAGGAGTCCCCCGTCCCCACTGCTGTGGCTCTGGGGAGCAGAGAGTCCGAGGGGAAGAGCCCCGCCCCGCGCTTGGCGTCAGAGACGTGAAATCTGAGTCGGTAGCTGCCGTGGTCTGTCCCCTCCCCAGGCTGGCCTGCCAGGCCATGCGACAGCTGCACCCCGAAGCCATCACCGCCATCCAGAGCAAGGTGCTCTTCAGCAAAGCCGAGGAGCAGCTGCTGAGCAAGGTGGGATCGGTAAGTCTTGCTCAGTCCCCCTCTGTGTGCAGGGCGCGGTGACACCGGGACGCTGAGCCGGGTGGGATTGGTACAGCCCTGGCAGCCGGTGCCCGCTCAGTCCCCCTCTGTGCGCAGGGCGCGGTGACACCGGGACGCTGAGCCAGGTGGGATTGGTACAGCCCGGGCAGCCGGTGCCCGCTCAGCCTCTCTGTGCGCAGGGCGCGGTGACACCGGGACGCTGAGCCGGGTGGGATTGGTACAGCCCGGGCAGCCGGTGCCCGCTCAGCCTCTCTGTGCGCAGGGCGCGGTGACACCGGGACGCTGAGCCGGGTGGGATTGGTACAGCCCTGGCAGCCGGTGCCCGCTCAGTCCCCCTCTGTGCGCAGGGCGCGGTGACACCGGGACGCTGAGCCGGGTGGGATTGGTACAGCCCGGGCAGCCGGTGCCCGCTCAGCCTCTCTGTGCGCAGGGCGCGGTGACACCGGGACGCTGAGCCGGGTGGGATTGGTACAGCCCTGGCAGCCGGTGCCCGCTCAGCCTCTCTGTGCGCAGGGCGCGGTGACACCGGGACGCTGAGCCGGGTGGGATTGGTACAGCCCGGGCAGCCGGTGCCCGCTCAGCCTCTCTGTGCGCAGGGCGCGGTGACACCGGGACGCTGAGCCGGGTGGGATTGGTACAGCCCTGGCAGCCGGTGCCTGCTCTGTCCCCCTCTGTGCGCAGGGCGCGGTGACACTGGGACGCTGAGCCGGGTGGGATTGGTACAGCCCTGGCAGCCGGTGCCTGCTCTGTCCCCCTCTGTGCGCAGGGCGCGGTGACACTGGGACGCTGAGCCAGGTGGGATTGGTACAGCCCGGGCAGCCGGTGCCTGCTCAGCCTCTCTGTGCGCAGGGCGCGGTGACACCGGGATGCTGAGCCAGCTGGGATTGGTACAGCCCTGGCAGCCGGTGCCCGCTCAGCCTCTCTGTGCGCAGGGCGCGGTGACACCGGGACGCTGAGCCGGGTGGGATTGGTACAGCCCGGGCAGCCGGTGCCCGCTCAGCCTCTCTGTGCGCAGGGCGCGGTGACACCGGGACGCTGAGCCAGGTGGGATTGGTACAGCCCTGGCAGCCGGTGCCCGCTCAGTCCCCCTCTGTGCGCAGGGCGCGGTGACACCGGGACGCTGAGCCAGGTGGGATTGGTACAGCCCGGGCAGCCGGTGCCCGCTCAGCCTCTCTGTGCGCAGGGCGCGGTGACACCGGGACGCTGAGCCAGCTGGGATTGGTACAGCCCTGGCAGCCAGTGCCCGCTCAGTCCCCCTCTGTGCGCAGGGCGCGGTGACACCGGGACGCTGAGCCGGGTGGGATTGGTACAGCCCGGGCAGCCGGTGCCCGCTCAGCCTCTCTGTGCGCAGGGCGCGGTGACACCAGGACGCTGAGCCGGGTGGGATTGGTACAGCCCTGGCAGCCGGTGCCCGCTCAGCCTCTCTGTGCGCAGGGCGCGGTGACACCGGGACGCTGAGCCGGGTGGGATTGGTACAGCCCGGGCAGCCGGTGCCCGCTCAGCCTCTCTGTGCGCAGGGCGCGGTGACACCGGGACGCTGAGCCGGGTGGGATTGGTACAGCCCGGGCAGCCGGTGCCCGCTCAGCCTCTCTGTGCGCAGGGCGCGGTGACACCGGGACGCTGAGCCAGGTGGGATTGGTACAGCCCTGGCAGCCGGTGCCCGCTCAGTCTCCCTCTGTGCGCAGGGCGCGGTGACACCGGGACGCTGAGCCAGGTGGGATTGATACAGCCCGGGCAGCCGGTGCCCGCTCAGCCTCTCTTTGCCCAGTGCGCGGTGACACTGGGACGCTGAGCCGGGTGGGATTGGTACAGCCCGGGCAGCCGGTGCCCGCTCAGCCTCTCTGTGCGCAGGGCGCGGTGACACCGGGACGCTGAGCCGGGTGGGATTGGTACAGCCCTGGCAGCCGGTGCCCGCTCAGCCTCTCTGTGCACAGGGCGCGGTGACACCGGGACGCTGAGCCGGGTGGGATTGGTACAGCCCGGGCAGCCGGTGCCCGCTCAGCCTCTCTGTGCGCAGGGCGCGGTGACACCGGGACGCTGAGCCGGGTGGGATTGGTACAGCCCGGGCAGCCGGTGCCCGCTCAGTCCCCCTCTGTGCGCAGGGCGTGGTGACACCGGGACGCTGAGCCGGGTGGGATTGGTACAGCCCGGGCAGCCGGTGCCCGCTCAGCCTCTGTGCGCAGGGCGCGGTGACACCCGGACGCTGAGCCGGGTGGGATTGGTACAGCCCGGGCAGCCGGTGCCCGCTCAGCCTCTCTGTGCGCAGGGCGCGGTGACACCGGGACGCTGAGCCGGGTGGGATTGGTACAGCCCGGGCAGCCGGTGCCCGCTCAGCCTCTCTGTGCGCAGGGCGCGGTGACACCGGGACGCTGAGCCGGGTGGGATTGGTACAGCCCGGGCAGCCGGTGCCCGCTCAGCCCCCCTCTGCGCGCAGAGCGCGGTGACACCCGGACTTGTGCTCCCGGGGAAACGGAATTAACAAGGGCCCCCGGAGTCCCCTCCCTGCCAGCTGGGGGCAAGTCTGGACGTGGCAGGCGCTCGGCTCCCTCTGCCCAGGGGAGGAAGGGCCGGCTCCGCAGAGCGTCCTGCTGGGTGTCCTCGGTTCCAGTGCCCCCTGGGGAGCCCTGTCACGTAAGAGCTGCACTGGCCTGGCCGGGGGCCCCCGGCACATGTGCTGTGGGTCCTGGCTCCTTCCCCGCGGCACAGACACGCCGATTGCCCCATGGTGTTGAAATCCCAGGGGGCCGATGCCATAGGGAAGCCTGGGAGAGTCGCCAGGCCCTGCCCCATGGCCCCTCGCGGACTCTGGCCCAGGGGAGCCCCCCCAAGGGGTAGCCCCGGGCCGAGCCATGGTAGTGGCATTGTGATCCATGCAGACGCTAGTCCCCAGGTCTTGGCCTCGAACCCCCAGGCTCCCACTGCCGGCTTGGGGTCCGTCCGGGGTCCCGGAGCCCGGGGCTGCCCTGCCCCCTAGTGGTGGTTTCTGGAAGATGCAGGGACCCGTCTGTCCATCCGCAGACTAGCCAGCCCACGCTGGACACCTTCCAGGACCTGCTGGACAAGCACCCCGAGGCGTTTTACCCTTCGCGCACCGCCAAGGCCCTGCAGGTTCACTGGCAGCTGATGAAGCAATACTATCTCCTGGACGACCAGACAGGTACGGCCCGGCCCCCCACTCCCCATGGCTGGGCACGGGAGCCCAGAGCCGGCCCCCAGTCAGCAGGACGTGCGGCTGCCCAGGCCGGTCCCAGAGCATGTGGGCTTGTGCCGATGGGACTGTGCTAACCCCGCTCCCCGCCCTGTGCTTCCGTTCAGTGCAGCCGCTGCCCAAGGGGGACCAGGTGCTGAACTTCTCCGACGCGGAGGACATGATTGACGACAGCAAGCTGAAGTGAGTGCCCGGGGAGCGGGGGGGTGCTTCCTGCCAGGGCACGGCCCAGCTGCACAGGGGCTGGCATCGCACTCTGGGCATATCCCCTGGGCAGCCTGGAGCCCCTCGCTCCGATTGCCACCTGGCTGCTCCCCAGCCCGAGCGGCTGCAGCCGCCCCCTGGAGCCCAGCTCCGTGCCCCGGTGCCGAGCATGCCCGGCTGCGGGGCTGGGTCCAAGGGCTGGCGACCTGCGTCAGGCTCTCCCCTGAGAGCACGGCTTAGGGATCCGGCCCGCGGGCAGCTCCCTGACCCCTCCCCTGTCCCTTCCCCGCAGGGACGTGCGGGACGAAGTGCTGGAGCACGGTGAGTCTGACGGGGCCTTCGCTCCGCTCCCTGCCCCTGGGGCACTGGGTGGGGGAGCTGAGGGGCTCGTGGGGGAGGGCGCCCGGCCCCTTGCAGGTTTGGTTAACGCTGTGCCTCGGACCCTAGAGGGGAAAGGCCCCATGCCCCATTCCCCACCCCCCTGAACCAGCCAGTCCCCACCCTGGGGCCAGATCAGAGCCGGTGCCCCCCAGTGGGGACAGGCCCCGTGCCCCATTCCCCGCCCCCCTGAACCAGCCAGACCCCCGCCCTCGGGCTGGATGGGAGCCGGCGCCCCCTAGAGGGGACAGGCCCCGTGCCCCATTCCCCGGCCCCCTGAGCCAGCCAGACCCCCACCTTCAGGCCATATGGGAGCCGGCGCCCCCTGGAGGGGAAGAGGCTGCATATCCCCTCCCCCGAGCCAGCCCGTTCTCCCCAGGGCCCCGTCTCCCCTGTACTGGCCTGTGTCAGGCGCCTGGGCCGGCCCGAGCTGCCCCCAGCACTTCCCTCCTTGCAGAACTGACCGTGGCCGACAGGCGGCAGAAGCGGGAGATCCGGCAGCTGGAGCAGGAGCTCCACAAGTGGCAGGTGCTGGTGGACAGTATCACGGGTGAGAGCCGCGGGGGGCTTTGCTGGGCGGGCTCAGAGCCGGGGCCGCGGGGGGCTCAGAGCCGGGGCCTGGGGGTAGGACCCAGCCACCTCTAGGGCAGAGAGCTGGCATCCAGGCTGCCTGGCTGAGACCTGGGGGAGAGTCTGTCTGTGCCCCGGGGTGGGGGGTTCTGTCCAGCCAAGGCCCGTGAGGGGACGGGGGGGCGGTTCTCGGTGTGACCCGTGGGGGGAGGGGAGGTGGTTCTCGGTGTGACCCGTGGGGGGAGGGGAGGCGGTTCTCGGTGTGACCCGTGGGGGGAGGCGAGTCTGTCTGATCTCTCCCCTCCCTCGCCCAGGAATGAGCTCCCCGGACTTTGACAACCAGACGCTGGCCGTGCTCCGGGGGCGGATGGTGCGTTACCTCATGCGCTCCCGAGAGGTGAGTTTCGCAGGGCGGAGGCCTCGGCGCCCAGCTCCCCGGATCAGCCGGGGCAGGGGGTTCCCCCCGAGACGGGAGTCACCGCAGAGGGCAGCGTGGCCCCAGGGTGGCCGTGGCACAGGCTCAGGGTCTGCTCCCGGGCACACCCTGTGCTTGTCGGGCAGGGCCTGCACCCTAGGGGACTTGCTGTGGGGCAGGGCTGTTTGGTGCTTAGAGCCACCCGGTCCCTTCTCACCCTTGGGGGGTGGGGGGGCACCTCGCTAACAGCTCTCCCCCCCCCGCCCCCAGATCACGCTGGGCAGAGCCACGAAGGACAATCAGATCGACGTGGACTTGGCACTTGAGGGCCCGGCCTGGAAAATCTCCCGCAAACAAGGTACTGGGGGTGGGCCCGACCTGCCCATCGGGGGCGGAGCTGTCAGATCCAGGGGGCAGGGCTGACATCCATCAGGGTGGGGCTGTCACACCCATTGGGGCGGAGCTATCAGGTCCAGGGGTGGGGCTGACACACCCATTGGGGCGGAGCTATCAGCTCCAGGGGTGGGGCTGACACACCCATCGGGGCGGAGCTATCAGCTCCAGGGGTGGGGGCTGACACCCATCAGGGTGGGGCTGACATCCATTGGGGCAGGGCTGACACACCCATCGAGGGCGGAGCTTTTGTCGGCTAGGGCGGGTCTGGCCTGACAGATCTGTCCATGGAGGGGTGGGACTGTGAACATTGGGCGAGGCTAACACATGGGTCCCCGCAGGCCGTGGGCTCCAGGACGGCGCTGCTGGGGTGTGGGGCGAGGGGGGCACCGGGTGCCTGCAGTGGGGCACTGCCCAGTGCTCCAGTCTCTGGGTGTGGGGCTCCACCCTGTGCTCTCCCCGACACTGGCGACGCCCTGCCTGGTAGCTGGGCCGTGGGGGGGTCCCCGGGGTGGGCGGCAGGTCTCTGCGCCGCCCCTCACTGCCCCCCTGTGCTGCCCCTTGCAGGCGTCATCAAGCTGAAGAACAATGGGGATTTCTTCATCGCCAACGAGGGCCGGCGCCCCGTCTACGTGGACGGGCGCCCCGTGCTGGGGGGCAGCAAGTGGAAGCTGAGCAACAACTCGGTGGTGGAGGTGAGCGCCCGGGCCCACTGTGTGTGTTGGGGGGCGGGACAGATCCTGCTGTCCCGGGCTGGGAGCCCCAGGGGAGCCCCCGGGGGTGGTGCTGCGGCCCCCCCCGGCCGTGCCCGGGCTGACCTGCCTTTCCCCTGCAGATCGCCAGCCTGCGCTTCGTCTTCCTCATCAACCAGGACCTGATCGCCCTCATCAAAGCCGAAGCGGCCAAGATCCCTCAGCCGTGAGGCGCTGGTGCCAGCTGGGCCTGGCTTCGCCCACGGCAGGCTCCTGGCCCCGGGGCCTTCCCCTCCGCCGCCCGCTCCCCTGGGGGCACCGCACCTCCTGTGTGTGCCCAGTGTCCCCTTCCAAATAAATGTGTCCAACTTGCTGCCGGTGTCGGGGGCCTGCTGGCGTCCGGGAGGGGCTGGCAGCGAGTCCAGCCCCTTGCCCCCGGGCGCAGAGAAAGGGCACCAGCTCTGCCCTGTCGCAGTGAGTTCCCCCCGTTAACAGGGCAGCCGTCGCAGGGGCCGTGAGTGCATGTGGGGCAGGGGCCTACATAGACACAAGACCAGAGATCAAAACACAGCTTTTAATGTAAAAAGGGAGGGGAAGCCCTATGGACTGGAAGCCCTGCTGGCCCCACTGCTCCCTCCCCCCAGTTCCAGAGGCCAGGCGGGGCCCTGCCCCTTCTCCGCCGGCTGGGGCCGGCTGTGCCCTCGGGGCCGGGTGGAACCAGGCTCCTGCCCTGGACCCCTTGTTCCCTGGACCCCTTGTGGTCTGTCCCCCCACAGTGCTCCTGGGGGGCGGCCCCCAGCGACGGGTGTGTTGGGAACAAGGCCTGAGCACCGTGGCCGGTGGGGGCTCCCTAGGGGGGCTATGCGGCCCGGCCCGGCCCCCTGGCTCTCCAGGGGGGCAGAAAAGCCCCAGTGCGCGTGTGCAGGGTGCAGCCGTCACATGCCCGTGCCCTCCTCGCGGGGCCAGCAGGGGGCGCCCACGCTTCCGTGGCAGCCCATCAGCACCATCTCCAGGCCGGGCGGGTCCCAGGGCGGAGCTCCTGTCTCGGCAGCGGGTGGGGGCGTGGCCCCGGGGTGTCCACGGGGGGCTGGTGCCGCCGTGGGAGCAGTGAGGTCCCTGGGGCCGGCCGCTGGCCACGGGCTGCCGGGCTCCGCCGGGGCGGGGGCCGCATTAGCCCCGAGCTCCGGGTCCGTGGCCCCCGCCGAGGTCCATGGGGAGCTGTGGGGGCCCCAGGCCCAGGGGGGTGCAGGCCAGGCGCGGGCGCAGGCTGCGTTGAGGCAGGGGCCGGGCGCGGAGCTGTGCAGGAAGAAGGCCGGGATGCCCGTCTCCACGCACAGCGGCTGCAGCAGGGTGGCGCCGGGGAAGGCCGCGGCGGTGCCCTCGGGGCGGCCTAGCGGAACCGGCGGCTGGGTCAGCAGGAAGAGCTGCAGGGCCTGGCGCAGTGACTGCAGCCCCTCGCGCATCTGCAGGACCTGCCCCGACAGCTCGGCCACCTGGGGCAGGGAGAGGGGGTGAGTGCCGGGGGCGGGGCAGCACCCCCTTCCTGCCCCCCTTCCCCCCCTGCTGATGGGGCCCACGAAGCGGGAGAGAGAACCACGCCCAGGCAGGGCCCTGCGCCCCCTCCCCTAGGCTGGGGCTCCCTGGATCCAGAGATCCCAGTACCAGGCTCTCCCCCACCCCCTGGGCCCCACACAGGCAGGATGCCAGGGGTGCTGGCTACCCGGGTGCTGAGCCCGCCCCCGCCCCACCACGCACTTACCGCCTGCCGCAGCTTCTCGATGGCGTTGGCCCCGGTTAACTCCGCGGCGCCCAGGTGGATGGTGTGCAACCTGCTCTCTGGGGCAAGGGGAGACGGCAGGTTAGTGCCCAGCCCCACCCGGAGCAGGGGAGAGAACCCAGGAGTCCTAGCCCCCAGCCCCACCCGGAGCGGGGGAGAGAACCCAGGAGTCCTAGCCCCCAGCCCCACCTGGAATGGGGGAGAGAACCCAGGAGGACAGGCATGCCCCCTACTCCCAGGGAGAGAACGCAGGAGTCCTAGTGCCCAGCCCCCTCCCAGAGCCACCCCCACCGGGGCGCTGACAGTACCTGGCTCGGGGGAGGGGCTGCTGCAGTCGGGGCCCGAGGGGCCGACCTGGAAGCTGAACATGGACTTATCCAAGCCGCAGGCGTCTTCCTCGATGCCGTCCACCACCCTGCAGGGGAGAGCGGCACCATCGGGGGGGGGGGGGGTTTACAGGGGCTCCATCCCCCTCCCTGGCCATCAGCCCCAGGGCTGCCTGGCACTGGGCAGGGGGAGCAGGCTGGGATCCATCCCCCCTCCCCGGCATCAGCCCCGGGACCCCAGAGCTACCCAGCAGGGGGGCTCCATCCCCCACCCCTCCCATTAGCCCAGGGGTTCCTGCTGGGAGTCGCCCAAGGGCTCAGGCCCATGGCCCCCTTGCCCCCACCCCTGCTGAGCCGTGTGCCCAGCCCCCGGGGGAACCCCCAGGAAACACCCCGGCCCTGGGCAGCTGGGCTGAAGCCCGTGTTTGCCTCACTCCAGGCCCTGGCTCAGCAGGGGCCCCTCCCACCCCCTGGCACCCCCTTACCTGGGGCTGAGGTCGGGGGGCCCCATCCAGGGCAGGCCGTGGAGTTGCAGGGCCTGGGGGCCGGCAGCGGGGGGCAGGACGCCCCTCCTGGGTGACAGCAGCTTGGCTCCCACGGCCGAGGGGGGGCAGGCGGGGGGCAGCTGGGGGCTGGCCGAGGGCTCCAGGGCTGGGCCGGCTGGCGAGCGTGGCGGGGGCACCGGGACGTCCTGTGTGGCCTCGGCCCCCTTGTCCTCCAGCGGGGTGTTGTCACTGCTCAGCGAGCTGGTGTCGGCCTGGGGGGCAGGAGGGGTCAGCGCGGGAGAGGGGCCTCGCTGCCCCACCTCCCTCAGCTTGTGTGGCTCCCTGGCCCTGCATCTGCCCCACACACCCGGAGCCAGGTCACTGCCCCCTGCCCCTGGGGTTCTTGAGTGACGCCTGGGCCCAGCCTGAGGGGCCTTTGCTCACGGACAAAGATCCACCTAGCCCAGTGTCCTGTCTGCCGACAGCGGCCAGGTCCGGGGCCCCCAAGGGAATGAACAGGGGCAAAGCGAGTGATCCGGCCCCCGTCGCCCATTCCCAGCTGCTGCAAACGGGCTAGGGACCCTCCTGCCGTTGCTGGCCCTGTCCTCCAGGAACTGGGCGAGCTCCCTTTTGAACCCTGTTCGAGTTCTGTTGCCCTTTTCTGAACATATTCCAGTTCCAGGGTCTGTTTTGAGCTGGGGCGACCACATCTGCACGCAGTAGTCAAGATGTGGGGGTACCATGGAGTTCTATAGAGGCAATATGATATTTTCTGTCTTATCGAGCCCTTTCATAATGAGTCCCAACATTCTGGTCACTTTTTTGACGGCTGCTGCACATTGAGCGGATGATTTCAGAGAACTCTCCACAGTGACTCCAAGATCTTTCTTGAGTGGTACCAGCTCATTTAGACCCCATCATTGTATATGTGTAGTTGGGATGATGTTTTCCAATGTGCATTACTTTGCATTTATCACCATTGAATTTCATCTGCCGTTTTGTTGCCCAGTCACCCAGTTCTGAGAGATCCTTTTGTAGCTCTTCGCAGTCTGCCTGGGACTGAACTCTCTTGAGTAGTTTTGTATCAGCTGCAGATTTTGCCACCTCCCCATTTACCCCTTTTTCCAGATAGTTTATGAATATGCTCAACAGTTCTGGGCCCAGTACAGAGCCCTGGGGGACACCACTATCTACCTCTCTCTATTCTGAAAATTGGCCATTTATTCCTACCCTTTGTTTCCTATCTTTTAGCCAGTCACTGATCCATGAAAGGACCTTCCCGCTTATCCCATGACAGCTTCCTTTGCCTAAGAGCCTTGGGTGAGGGATCTTGTCAAAGGCTTTCTGAAAATCTAAGTACACTAGATCCACTGGATCCCCCTTGTCCACATGCTTGTTGACCCCCTCAAAGAATTCGAGTAGGTTGGTGAGGCGTGATTTCCCTTTACAGAAACCATGTTGACTCTTCCCCATTCCCAGCGGGCACGGTCTCCGTATGGACCCGGGGCCAGTCCCTCCAGCTCTCTGCCCAGTGTCTGTCCAGGGGCCAGCACCGTGGGGTCTCTGGGCGCTCTGTCTGTCCGGGCGGTGTCTGTACAGTTACAGAGCAGCGGCCCCGGCTGATCGCGTAGGGGGGTGGCTCTCTGTAGCCCCGGGAGGTTAATACTCTTCGGGATCTGCTGTTAACCGTCCCAAGCGGTCGGTCTCCTGGCACTTGGCAAGTTCCCCGGCTTCCCTTATGACACCTTGAGCTCCTTAGTGGGGCCTTTATGTCTCAGCCCCTCCAGTCTCCCCTTTCAGCTTCGAGGCGGAGTTCAGAAGCTCAGCCACGCATGGAGACCCTGCAGCTCGGCCTGTCTCACCAGCCCTGGGAGCATCTCCAAGAACGCTGCCATGGAGGTCCTGGACTTCAACCTCTTACCTGGCAGCCTAAATGTGGCCTCCAGGACCTCTAGCCTATCCATCCCTATGTCATTGGTGCCTACATGTACCACGACCACCGGCTCCTCCCCAGCACGACACGTACATCTGTCTAGATGCCTTGAGAGAGTCGCAACCTTCGCACCTGGCAGGCAAGTCACCATGCGGTTCTCCCGGTCATCGCAAACCCAGCTCGCTGTGTTTCTAATGATCGAATCGCCCATTACTAACATCCGTCTCTTCCCAATAACTGGAGTTCCCTCCCTGGAGCGGTGTCCTCCGTGCGAGAGGACACCACAGCATCACCTGGAAGGAGGGTCCCGACTATGGGATCGTTTCCCTCGGCGCCGGTTCGCTGTTCTCCTTCCCCGAGACTTTCATCCTCCTCCCCAGCACCGAGGCTCTCAGACCGGGGGTGGGACCGTTCTACTGTGTCCGGAAAGTCTCCTCTCTGTCTCCCTTCGCTCTCCCCAGCTCAGCCGCCCTGGTCTCCAGAGCCCGGACACGGCCTCTGAGGGCCGGGAGCTCCTTGCACTGAACACACACTCGGCCCTGCTGCGTTGGGTGCAAGCGAGTGGGTGGCCCCCGCTCTGTCTCTGGACTCTGCCTGCGCTCCCGTTTCGCTCCTGCCTTTGTTGAGTTAGTGGGGGTTTGACTAAGTTTGAGGGATGTTAAGGGCCTGCTGGGCCCCGCCCCTCACCTGGGCCCCGGCGCTGCCCAGGTTGTAGGTGAGCTCGGCGCGGATCTCCTGGCGGAACGTGCGGGCGAACTCGGGGTACAGCGCCAGGCTCTCGCCCAGCCCCCGTAGGCTCAGGCACTGCAGGTCGCAGTAGGTCAGGCCCTTGACGTCCGCGTTGGCCTTGATCACGCGCTCCTGGCCCGAGAGGTCGCAGCCCAGCAGGTCGCCCTTCCCTAGGAGCAAAGGGCAGGTCGCTGACGCCCAGCGGATGCAGCAGGCCCAGCGCCCTCCTCCCCGCCCCCCCCGCTGGGTGTTACAGCACACCTGGGGCCCTGGGGTGGGGGAACAGCTCCATCCCTATACTACAAAACCAGCAGAGACCCCCAGGACTGGGCTAGCAGGGGCTGCGGGTCGGGAGTGAGGGGCACCGGCACAGCTGGGGGACAGGTCTGGGCTAGCAGGGGGCTGCGGGTCGGGAGTGAAGGGCACCGGCAGAGTTGGGGGGCAGGTCTGGGCTAGCAGGGGGCTGTGGGTCAGGAGTGAGGGGCACTGGCAGAGTTGGGGGGCAGGTCTGGGCTAGCAGGGGGCTGCGGGTCGGGAGTGAGGGGTACTGGCAGAGTTTGGGGGGGCAGGTCTGGGCTAGCAGGGGGCTGCGGGTCGGGAGTGAGGGGTACTGGCAGAGTTCGGGGGGGCAGGTCTGGGCTAGCAGGGGGCTGCGGGTTGGGAGTGAGGGGCACTGGCAGAGTTGGGGGGCAGGTCTGGGCTAGCAGGGGGCTGCGGGTCGGGAGTGAGGGGCACAGCCTTGGTGCAGCGTTTGGCTCAGCCGGCGCCGTGACCAAGCAGCATGTGTGTGGGGGGAGGGGGGGGCCCTGCCTGTCGTCCCCCCGCCCCGCCCCGGCAGGGCTCAGACCTAGGATGGCCAGCACGGTGTCGTCCCGCAGCACCTCCATGGAGCCGGAGCCCACGAAGTAGAGGGCCTGCAGGGCGTCGCCCCGGCGGATGAGGAACTCGCCGGGGGTGCAGAACGCCGGCTTGATGCAGAGAGAGAGGCCCCGCAGGCAGCCCCGGCTCGCCGCCTCGAACGCCGGCAGCTGCAGCAGCTCCTTGTTGAGGTGCATGGCGATGTCAGCCCGCAGCTCGTCCGGCAGGCTCCGCAGCAGCTGGGCGGGGGCGGGGGGAGGGGAATTAACGACCCAGCCCCCGCCTGGGCGGCCCAGCCCCTCCCCCGCACCCGGCTTGGGCCCCTCCGCCCGGGAGGGGCGCCCAAAGCGAAAACACGCACACCCGGACCCAACCCCAGTAGAGACAAAACAGGCTGCTCCCTGGGGGCCCGACTGCCCCTCTCGCTCTAGGCCAGCCCCCTGTGGAGCCCCCACAAGCCCCACCCCCACTCTTAGAGTGACAGCTTGTCATGTTAACACAGTTTTCAATGCACCAAGGCCCCCCTCCCCCCCCCGCCAAGTCCATGAGCCCCCACGAACTCGCTCCCCCAGGAGTCCGGCCAAGGATGGGACGGCCGGGGGACTGCACCATGGAAGGGCTTGTGGGGGTGGGGGCGGGGAGGCTGCAGCCTGGCGGGGGAGGGATGGGACGGTTGGGGGGTTGGGGGTGCTGGGGGAGTACCAGGGGGGCGCCGGGGCGGGCTCACCTCGTGGGTGTCGATGCCGTTGTGCAGGGCCCAGCTGGTCTGGAAATACTCCAGCATTCGCTGCTTGAGGGCGCCGGGGATGCGGTGGATGCGGATAAAGTCCCGCAGGTCGCGGGTGCGGCTGTGGTAGAGGAAGCGCCGGGCGTACATGCGCTGGATTATGGCCGTCACGTTCCCGAACACCACGGCGTGCATCAGCGCTGCGGGGAGAGGGGAGCGGGGTCGGGCCTGGCCGGGGCAGGGGAGCCCAGACGCCTGGGGGTGCGCGGGAAGGACGGGGCCCAGGCCGGCTCCGAGTAACCGAGCACTCCCACCCAAGTGCTTAGAGACCCACGCAGGGGGCTGCGGGTCAGGAGTGAGGGGCACCAGCAGACCTGGGGTACGGGGGGATCCCAGGGCTGGGCTAGCAGGGGGCTGCGGGTCGGGAGTGAGGGGCATTAGCCATGCATGGGGGCAGAGCAGGGGGCCCCTGGGGGCCCGGCAGGGGAGGGGGCCGCCTCCTGCGGCTAGTGATCCCCCTTGGCAGTGTCTGTGGGCGAAGCCCCCGCCCGCCCGCCCACTCACACGACAGGCGCTCACCCGTCTCCATGGCAACTGCCCGTCGCTGTATCCAGAGCCCGGGTGAGACTGTGGGTATGGGGTGGGCACAGGCGGTTGGGGGTGGGGCCTACACCCCCCCCAAGGGCCCCCCCAGTGCTCCCCGAGCCGAATCCCTTGTTAGGGGGCCAGGATGCAAAGTGCCCAGGAGACACAGTCACTGGGGTCCTGGTGCAGAGATGGGGGGGCAGCCCCCCATGACCCCCCCCCACCTCTCCCTTCCCTTCCCCTGCCTCACCCAGCACCTAACCCCTCCGGACACCCTCCATGCCCTGGCTCCCCTCCCTGCCAGGCCTCCCTCTGCCCACTCGCCTCTGTCAGCCCCCCCCGGCCCACTGGTGCTCCTCAAAGCCCTGCAGCCCCCCCACCCTCAGTGCCCTGCCTCCCTGCGAGGGCCCTGCTCCCCTGGTGCCCCACACACGATGTCCTGCAATGCCCCCCCCACTCCCTTAGTGCCCTCCCGTCCTGGTGCCCTGCCCCCCCCCGGTGCCCTGCGTCCTGCTCCCCCGCCCTGCCCAGTGCCCTGGCCCCCCCCAGTGCCCTGCTCCCCCCCCGCGCCCGGTGCCCTGCCCCCCCTCACCCCCGATGAGCATGGTGCAGATGGAGAAGATTTTCTCGGTGTCGGTGTTGGCTGAGACGTTGCCGAAGCCGACGCTGGTCAGGCTGCTGAGGGCGAAGTAGAGCGAAGTCAGGTAGGAGCTGCGCAGTGATGGGCCCCCCAGCAGCTCCCAGCTGCTCCCGTTGAGGCTGCAGTTGGCCCCGGGGGGCCCGCCCGGGCCCGTCCCGTTGGCAGGGGCTCTGCAGCTCTTCCTCGCCAGGTAGTAGGGGGTCTCGAGGCGCCGAGCCAGCTCCTGGAGCCAACCTGGGAGGGAGAGATGGGTCAAAGCCCCCCCCGGGGCTGAGCAAGGGCAGCCCCCCAGACAGGGACGAGCTGGGGCAGGGCCTGGGGCCGTCTGGGACCCAGGCAGAGTCCGGCAGGGCCTGGCCCAAGGTGTGAGCGGGCCCAGGGCAGGGCTTAGTAGTGTGTGTGTTTGTGCATGCGTGTCTGTGGGGGCACACGCGTGTGCGAACTGACACCCTCAGGCGGGGGTTGTTTCCAACTGCGACACCCTGCGTGTGCCCCTGGTGCCGGGGTGTTGGGCCGCCTGGGGGCTGGTGATACCCCGACAGTGCAGGGGGTGCAGACGGAGGCCACGCCAGACCAGACCCGTGTGCGCCCGCGGGCACTGGGTGAGCACATGGAGCACGCGCGGGCCCGAGGGCCCAGGCATGTGAGACGGCCAAGGCCGATCCCAGCCCGGGAGGGAGCTGTCAGAGCCAGTGGGACTGCTGGGGGTGTACGGATGGGCACACGGGTATGTCTGCATGCTCCCCCGTGTGGGCACGTGGGTCACAGAGGCAGGGGCACACGTGTTGTGACTGAGTGTGCGATTGCACCTGTGTGGTGCAGAGTAGCGGGGGCACACCTAGTGTGATTGTGTGTGGTGGTTGTGTGTGAGATGCAGCGCAGCAAGTGCACGTGTTGTGACTGGGTGTGTACTCGCACATACATGTGGTGCAGAGCAGCAGATACATGCCTGTTGTGACTAGGCGTGCAATCATTCACATGTGGTGCATGCACACATGTGATGGGATGTGCAATCGCACATGTGTGGTGCAGAACAGTGGGTGCACACCTGTTGTGATTGGGCGTGCAATCACACACATGGTGCACAGTGGTGGATGCATGCCTGTTGTGACTGGGCGTGCAATCGCACACATGTGGTGCAGAGCAGCAGGTGCACGCCTATTATGACTGGGCATGTGTGACGAACTAGGACTGTTGTTAAGGTTTCCCTGAGTACTGTGTGGGTGCCTCGGTTTCCCTATGCAGTGCTTGAGTAGCTAGGTGGTGGGACAAGTGTGCATGAGTGTTACAGAGGGGCCTGGACACAGAGAATGGCCGACACTCTGTATCCTAGCAACGGATGGCCCCGGCCCCTCCCCTGCAAAGGTGAGAGCTGAAGGTGTTGGAACAAAGGGATCAGGTGACCTCCTGGCCCGGGAAGGAGACAAAGGGGAGGAGGGGCTGGACAGTTTCAGTTTGGAACTGGCTGGAGAGGAGGGGAGAGGGGCAGACAGGGTCTGGCCTCCCTGCCCCCGTTTGGAGCTGTGGGGTGAAATGCAGGGAGCCCCGGGCTGGGGTCTAAGCTCCCTGCCCCCCGGAAGGGCCCGGCTGAGGGGTCCTGGTTGTACTGACAAGCTCTGGTTGGACTGTGTTCCTGGCATCTCTAATAAACCTTCTGTTCTACTGGCTGGCTGAGACTCCCAGTGAATCCGGGGAAGAGGGGTGCAGGGCCGGACTCCCCTATACTCCGTGACAGCATGCGATCGCACACATGTGGTGCAGAGCGGCGGGTGCACGCCTGTTGTGACTGGGTGTGCGATCGCACACATGTGGTGCAGAGCGGCGGGTGCACGCCTGTTGTGACTGGGCGTGCGATCGCACACGTGTGGTGCAGAGTGGCGGTGCATGCCCCGTGCACACGCGCGTGCCCCACATACCGATCTCCGGCACCTCGGAGCGGCTGCTCTCGATCTCCAGCTGGCCGATGAAGAACCAGACGCAGGCGACCCAGTGGGCCAGCAGGGCGAAGACGATCATGAGCAGCGTCAGCACCACGGCGCTGTACTGCGAGTACCGGTCCAGGTTGGGCAGCAGCCGCAGCAGCCGCAGCAGACGCACCGTCTTCAGCAGGTGAGCCCCGAAGTACTGCGGGGAGAGAGCGGGGGAGTCCCGGCCTGCGCTGCCCCTGGGGGTGGGGAAGGGCACTGCAGGGGGCGCCCAGGGCTGAGGCCGATATGGGGCTGGAGCTGGTGGGGAGCAGGGGGGGTCGGCTGGGGCTGGCTCAGTCCCAGGGCCCCTGGGGAGCTGAATTCCTGCCTTTGCCGGCTCCAGACTGCTGGCCCTTGGGGGCTCCCCGGGGCCCTCCCCCCCCCCTCCCCGGCCGGGCTGGGGGCAGCCCCCCGGGCCCCACTCACCACGTTGACCTTGAAGGCATAGAGCAGGTCGAAGGGCAGCGCGGCGACCAGGTCCAGCAGGAACCAGCTGGTGAGGTAGTGCAGGAAGATGGAGTGCGGGTCGAACACCACCTGGCCTGACTTGCTGACGAAGGTGGTACGGAAATTGAGCACGATGTCTGCAGAGAGCACAGCGCCCGCGGGGTTAATGGGGGGGCAGCGTCACCAGTGAACTGAGCTCAACGGCCTCAGCGCAGCCCCGCAGGGGGGAGGGGTCCTGGAGGGACAAAGGGCTGCCCTGCGAGCAGCGCCAAGCAAAGAGCCAGGGATGGGGCGGCAGGGGGCTGCGGGTCGGGAGTGAGGGGCACCGGCAGAGCTGGGGAAGGGGGGAGCCCAGGGGGCTGCGGGTCGGGAGTGAGGGGCACCGGCAGAGCCAGCGCCGGGGTAGCCAGGTTGGGGGCTGCGGGTCGGGAGTGAGGGGCACCGGCAGGGCTGGCGCCGGGGTAGCCGGGTTGGGGGCTGCGGGTCGGGAGTGAGGGGCACCGGCAGGGCTGGCGCTGGGGTAGCCGGGCAGGGGCTGCGGGTCGGGAGTGAGGGGCACCGGCAGGGCTGGCGCCGGGGTAGCCGGGCAGGGTGTGGCACCCCGGCTCCTCACCCAGGATGAAGAGGATCTCCACGCACAGGTCGCAGACGCTGGGGGGGCCGCGGCCGGCCGTGAGCCCCTCGTCGGAGCCGGCGCCGACACAGACGCTGTAGGGCACCGTCACGGCTACGTAGAGCGTGGCCAGCAGGATCAGCCCGTCCCAGCCGGCCTTGAAGGCGCCGTAATGCAGCAGGATGAAGGGCGACTTGCGGATCGCGGCCACTTTGTACTCGGGCAGCGAGGGCTTGTCCCCGAACACGCCCTGGGCGAGGGGACGGGGTCAGCGCCGGGGGGGGCAGCCCCTCCCCCAGGGAACCCCACCAGCCTGCCCCCCTGGGCCCCCCCGACCCAGGCCCCCCACCCAGGCAGCTCCCTCCCTCCGGGGCCCCCCGCCACCAGCCCCAGCTCAGGGTCTCCTCCCCAACCCCCCACTCACAGCCCATCCCCCCCCATGCACCTTGTTCAGCTTGTGTTTGCTCCGGCCCTGTTTCTGCAGGTGCCCGGAGAGGTGGTAGAGCACGGCCCGGCTCCGGCGCCGGTTGGCATTGAACCCTCTGGCGCCGGCCCGGCTGAACCGGCGCTTCCCACCTGCCCGGGAGAGAGAGAGCAGCCGGGTGTTAGGGGACCCGGCGGGGGGCAATGGGACAGGGGGCAGCATCTCAGTTCCCTCTAAGCCGCGCGGCCACACAGCAGATTTCTCAGTGCCGCGCCGGGGCTCAGGCCCCCAGTCCAGGGGCTGCTGCAGGGAGAGAGCTGGAGGGAGTCCTCTCTCCCCGCCGTAGCCCCGGGGCAGCCTGCACCCCAAACCCCTCATCCCCGGCCCCACCCCAGAGCCCGCAACCCCCACACCCCGTCCCTCTGCCCCAGCCCTGAGCCCCCTCCTGCACCCTGAACCCCTTGGCCCCACCCCAGAGCCCGCACCCCCCACACCCCATCCCTCTGCCCCAGCCCTGAGCCCCCTCCTGCACCCTGAACCCCTCGGCCCCACCCCAGAGCCCGCACCCCACACACCCCGTCCCTCTGCCCCAGCCCTGAGCCCCCTCCTGCACCCTGAACCCCCCGGCCCCACCCCAGAGCCCACACCCCCCACACCCCGTCCCTTTGCCCCAGCCCTGAGCCCCCTCCTGCACCCTGAACCCCTCGGCCCCACCCCCGCAGTGGTGCACATAACGAATCCTTTCCGCACACGGGTGGGGAACACGAGGGGACGCTGGTCAGCCTGCGTCCGTCCCTCTGCACCCGCCGGCCATGTCCCATCACACGCGTGTCATGTGCATCTGTGTAACGTGCAAACACACACACACCCCCCCCCGCAGCCAACCTGGGCCCTTCTCCACTCCCAGGCCAGGCAGCTTGCGCTCAAGGAGTCGCTCCGTCAGATGGCAGCAGTAGCAGGTTGTTACCCTGCATGTGACCCAGCCTCCGAAGGGCCCACGATTTGTTTGGCCAGCGGTGAGCGTGAGTGTCCGGGGTTGTCGCTAAGGCCTAGTTGCCATGGAGACTGCCTGCAGACCCCCCCCCCCCCCCTTGCATTGCCCCCCCCCCCCCCCACGCACCTTCCTTCCAGCTCTCGGCGCCCGGCCGGCTCTTGCTGTCGGTGATGTCCTTGTGGCAGACCAGGAAAAGCGCCACCTCCCCCTTCTCGTTCTTGATGGGCACCACGTCCAGGAGGCACCAGAAGGGGGTACCTGGGGCACAGAGGGGAGCTGCTAACAGGCCGGAGCGCCGGGCACGCCGCCCCCTCCCCCCACAGGGAGATGAGGGGATTAGCCGCCCCCCCACCCGAATGGAAGGGGAAACTGAGGCACAGAGCAGGCGAGGGACTTGTCTCTGAGTGTGCACAGCAGAGCAGAGCTGGGGAGAGAACCCAGGCGTCCTGGCTCCCAACCCCCGCACACTCTAACCCACCAGACTCCCCCTCCCCTCCCAGCGCCGGGGAGAGAACCCAGGCGTCCTGGCTCCCAACCCCCGCACACTCTAACCCACCAGACTCCCCCTCCCCTCCCAGCGCCGGGGAGAGAACCCAGGCGTCCTGGCTCCCAACCCCCCCACACTCTAACCCACCAGACCCCCCTCCCCTCCCCTCCCAGCGCCTGGGAGAGAACCCAGGCATCCTGGCTCCCAACCCCCGCACACGCTAACCCACCAGACTCCCCCTCCCCTCCCAGCGCCTGGGAGAGAACCCAGGCGTCCTGGCAGCCAGCCTGCGGGTGGCGGGTGGCACATGGGCCCCCGCCGGGTCCCCGGCCTCTCACCGCTCTTCCTGTAGAGGACCAGCTCGGCCTTGCACTCCTGCCGCTCGTCCAGGGCCCTGCGGACGCGCTGGCGGACGAGCTCGCTGGTCTCGGGCCCGTAGAGGAAGGAGCAGGCGCAGCAGCGCTGCATGACCTCGGCCCGCGAGAAGCCCGTCAGCTCGCAGAACCCGTCGGAGCAATAAACCACCGGGAAGCTGCTGCAGACCTGGGCATTGCCTAGCACGAAGTTACTGTCTGCAAGAGACAAGGCGCCAGCGTGGGGCGGGGCGGCCGGGCCGGGGCAGAGCCAGGGCAGGGCGTGGGGCAGGCAGGGGGCAGGGTGTGGGGAGGGGCGCCTGGGCCGGGGCAGAGCCGGGGCAGGGCATGGGGCAGGTAGGGGGCAGGGTGTGGGGAGGGGCGCCTGGGCCGGGGCAGAGCCGGGGCAGGGCATGGGGCAGGTAGGGGGCAGGGTGTGGGGAGGGGCGGCCGGGCCGGGGCAGAGCCGGGGCAGGGCGTGGGGCAGGCAGGGGGCAGGGTGTGGGGCGGGGCGGCCGGGCCGGGGCAGGGCCAGGGCAGAGCCGAGCAGGGTGTGGGGCAGGTAGGGGGCAGGGCGTGGGGTGGGACAGCCGGGCCGGGGCAGAGCCGCCAGTGCCGGGGCAGGGCGTGGGGAGCGCCAGGCCGGCAGGTCCTGCTGCGGTCGGGGGTGGGGGCTGTCCCCTGGCTGGGGTGGGGGTGGGGGGGGGTCTGTGACAAACAGCAGCCCAGGGGCCCGTCCACTGCCCCCCCCCTCCGATCTTGCCAGGGGCCCGGGGGCGTCGGCACCCGCAGGCCCCGCTCCGCCGGTTACTCATCCCGGCCTCTGCACCAGCTCCAGCCCGGCCTCGTTTGCATACATTTGCATTTGAACAGCAGCAAGGGGCGGGGGACACTGTGGGGCGGGGGGCAGAGAACGGCTGCTCCCAGCCTGACCCCCCGCTGGGGAGTTTTCAAACCTGGAGCCCCCCTGACCCCTGGGACCTTGTCTTACGGAGGGGCCAGGCTGGGGGCGGCTGGAGGGGGGGGGGCGTTTCTGCCCCGCTGTGGAATGTAAAACGGGTTCCCAAAACTAAAGGGGATTTGGGGGGGAGGGCTCCCCCCCGGGTCTGATCAGCTCAGCACGGAGCCCAGCCCACTCCCCCCACCCCCCCCAGGGCCCAGTCGCTGCCCGTTCCCCAGGCTGTTCCTGCCGCGGCTGTAAATCACCCCCGGTAACGGGGCCCCCCGGGGGCGGTGCCACCGGCTAATTGGGCTCAGCTGCAGGAGGGGCTCCCCTGAGACCCCAGCCTGGCTGAGCCCCAAAGGACATCCCGGGGGGGCGGGGTCCCAGATGGGCCCGGTGCTTAAACAACACCACAGCTGAGAGCGCCAGGCCCGGCCTCCAGCCCCTGCCCGGCAGAGCCGGGCACCGGGCTCCGAGCCCTGCAATCCGACCCCTGGAATCCAACCCGCGCGGGGCCGGGCTCTGACCCCTGGAATCCGACCCGCGCGGGGCCGGGCTCTGACCCCTGGAATCAGACCCGCGCGGGGCCGGGCTCTGACCCCTGCAATCCGACCCGCGCGGGGCCGGGCTCTGACCCCTGCAATCCGACCCGCGCGGGGCCGGGCTCTGACCCCTGCAATCCGACCCGCGCGGGGCCGGGCTCTGACCCCTGGAATCCGACCCGCGCGGGGCCGGGCTCTGACCCCTGGAATCCGACCCGCGCGGGGCCGGGCTCTGACCCCTGGAATCCGACCCGCGCGGGGCCGGGCTCTGACCCCTGGAATCAGACCCGCGCGGGGCCGGGCTCTGACCCCTGCAATCCGACCCGCGCGGGGCCGGGCTCTGACCCCTGCAATCCGACCCGCGCGGGGCCGGGCTCTGAGCCCTGGAATCCGACCCGCGCGGGGCTGGGCAGCTGAGGGGGCTCGGGCCGTGGGGCTGGTCACAGGAAGAGGATTTCAATGCCCAGCTCATGCTCCGTCCCCATGGGGGATGGGAACAGCCGGGGGTGGCGGGGAGCCCCAACATGCCGCCTGCCCCTCCCCAGCCTGGCTCTGACCCCGGGCGCTGCAGAAGGAGCAGGTGCCCGAGCAGGGAGATCTCAGAGGAGGCATAAACCCCTCCCCCAGCCTGAACCGCAGCCCCCTGGGCAGCTTGGTTACGTGCGGCTCAGCAGCTGCCGCATCCCACCCCAGAGGCAGCTGCATTTCAGCGCTGGGCAATCCCTGGGCGGCGGCGCCCGGGGCCACTGAACCACTGCTTGTCCTGCTCCTTGGCACCCAGGCTCGGGGCTGAGACGGGGGGCGGGGAAAGGCCCCGAGGGGCTGGCATCATGCCAGGCAGGTCCGGCAGGGCCGTCTGTGCCAGTGCGACCCCCGTCAGCCCCGGAGCCACGCGCTGGGTCTCTGCTGTCTGCACCCGGCCCCGGCCCCCACCTGAGGAACCCGCCCCTGGGGGTCTGACCCCAGCCCGAGGGCCCCCAGGCTCATCACAGGGGCTCGGCGACCGGCACCCCCCTGGCAATTCCAAGGGGGTTAGGGTGCGACACCCCTGCTCACCCCAGGCTGGCAGCCGGCTCAGGGCTGCATGGGAGCCGCGGGCACCCAGGCCCTGCTCTGTAATTTGCCTGTCGCTGTTACTCACTGCGAGCTGGGGGGGGGAAGGGGGCGCGGGTATTTATAGCACAGCAGTGAGCCGGGCACCGAGCAGCGAGCCGGGGAGGGAGCACGGCGCACAGGGAAACTGAGGCAGGGAAGAGCTGGGAATTGCCCGGCGCGTCAGGGTGGGGGCTGCTCCCGGCCAGGCTCGGATTAACCCGCTCGGCCCCATGCGCAGAGGCCCTGGCTCGGCGTGTGCCCAGGAGCTGGCGTGTGTGTGGGGGGGTGCGCGGGGCGGGGGACAGTCACGCGGCCTCCCCCGCCCCCCAGCTCCCGGGCCCGGCCCAGGTGGCGCAGCTATTGTTCTGCGCACAGCGCCGGCTATTTATACCCGGGGACACCACGTGCCACTGTCGAGAACCGAATCCTTCCACCTACTCAGGGAAAGTAGTCTGTCTGCAGCTCCAACTCGGGGCGAGGGCTGGGGCCAGGCTGGGCTCCCCTCGGGCCTGCGTCCCGCAGTGGAGAGCGGGGGCTGGGGACCCCTATGCCCCAGCCTGGGCATGGGGAGGGGGGAACAGGCCACAGAATTCAGCTCCCAAACCCAGCCCCATGGGCACCGGGAACTACCAGAGCTGGGGGCCGGAGCCGGCACCTCCCCGAGACCCGGTTTAGGGGGGTCAGCCCCGCCCCCTCCTGAGCCCCACTCCTGCAGCACAGACCCCCGAGCACTGCCCTGGGCCCAGAGCTGACTGCCAGGGGAGAGCGCCCCCTAGTGAGCCCCCCGTGCTCCCCACCAAAGCAGGAGGAGGCCGCCTCCGGCCGGCCGGCCCTGGGGACAGCAGGGGGCACTCGGAGCTGCCACACGGCCAGTCCCCAGGCCAGGCCAGCTGTGGGGTTGGGGCACAGGGGGGTCCCCAATGCAGCGTGGCTGGGGAAGGGCCCCCTTCCCGTCTCTGCATCGCGGGGGAGCAGGGAGCTTGGGCAGTGGGCGGAGCAGAAGCAGGGGCGGAGCGGGGCACCGGCTGTGCAGACAGATGGGCGGCACATATGCCAGGCTGGTATTTTGGGGCTGCTGCCCAGATCAGGGCCATGAGCAGAGATGGGTCCGGAGGTTTCTGCAGCTGAACAGTGAGGCGAGCTGGGCTGGCAGCTAATCCACAGGCCTGGAGGGCCCAGCGCCGCCTTGGGCCTGTCTCATCCCCTCCCTTTGCCTCGGTTTCCCCAGGGATAAGTCTAGAGGGGGAGCTCCTGGCACCGCACCCCTGAGCTCGCACGCCACGGGGCATCTGCTTTGCTGCCCACAGACACAGGCCGGCTCCAGCTACCGCCCAGGGCAGCGCTCGCTGGTGGGGGGCCGGGGCCCAGGCTCTGGGGGACCCTCACTCCCAAGCTGCCCTCTCTGGTTTCAGGGAGGTTGTTCGATGGGTTTCAGGAAGCCCCGTTGGGCAGAAAGTAAGAGCCCTTTCTTACTGAAACTGGAGAGGGTCCAGAGAAGAGCAACAAGAATGATTAAGGGTCTAGAGAACATGACCTATGAAGGAAGGCTGAAGGAATTGGGTTTGTTTAGTTTGGAAAAGAGAAGACTGAGAGGGGACATGATAGCAGTCTTCAGGTATCTAAAAGGGTGTCATAAGGAGGAGGGAGAAAACTTGTTCATCTTAGCCTCTGAGGATAGAACAAGAAGCAATGGGCTTAAACTGCAGCGTGGGAGGTTTAGGTTGGACATTAGGAAAAAGTTCCTGTCAGGGTGGTTAAACACTGGAATAAACTGCCCAGGCGGTTGTGGAATCTCCATCTCTGGAGATATTTAAGAGTAGGTTAGATAAATGTCTATCAGGGATGGTCTAGACAGTAATTGGTCCTGCCATGAGGGCAGGGGGCTGGACTCGATGACCTCTTGAGGTCCCTTCCAGCCCTAGAATCTATGAATCTATGAAACCTAGAGAGGGGAAACTGAGGTACAGAGTGACGACGCGTCCGTAGCAGAGCTGGGAACCAAACCCAGGGGCCAGTTCAGAGTCTGAACCGCGAGCCCAGTGCTGGGTGTTTGCCGGCCCCAGGAACTCCAGGCCAGACCTGCATCCGGAGGGCTCCAAGCCCCACAGAGAAGCTAAGACCATAAGAACAGCCAGACCGGGTCAGAGCCAAGGTCCATCTAGACCAGGGTCCTGTCTGCCGACAACGGCCACTGCCGGGGGCCCCCCCGAGGGAATGACCAGAACAGGGAATCACCAAGTGATCCATCCCGTCGCCCATTCCCAGCTCTGGCAAACTGAGGCCAGGGACCCCTCCCTAGAAGCTCTGATCCTAATGGGGATTTGGGAAGCGCCTGACCCGGGCCAAGGCCTCAGGCAACACAGACTGGCCCTGCGGGGCTGGAAGGAGCCCGGGGAGCTGGCCGAGGTGCTGAACTAATTTGCTGTGCTTTGGGGCTGGGTTTGAATCCAGGGAGCCAGGCCGGGGGGCCCTGGCCAGGGACTGGCGGGTGAGGTGCCAATGCCCAGCAGCCGTGCTGGCGTGACCTCTCACACCCCCACTGCGAGGGAGCTGGACGCAACCCCTGTGTTTAGTTTGCCTGACCCCTTCCATTAGAAAAAACACCTCTGCTGTTTGCAGCAGGCCGGGGCCGGGCAGCAGGAAGAGCGCCCTGGGGCCAGGGAAGTGCCTTGCCTTCGTCCCATGAGACTCCAGCCCGCTCTGGCTGAGATACCAACTTTTTAACCCCCAGCCTGTGTCGCCAGCATTGAATGCGAACATTCCCCAGCGCTCGGCCCCGGCCGAAGCAGCAGCACGGTGCACCGGAAAGGCCTGGGAAACAGAGACTTGCCCCAGGCCGCAAAGCAAATCGGGGCAGAATTAGCCCTCAGGGCCGCGTGACTTCGAACCCGGGGCTTGCTCCTCCAGGCCAGGCCACGCTCCCTCCGCCGCCCCAGCACTGCACAACTCAGGCTCCCGCTGGCTCAGATTGGACACGCAGAACCCGAGACGTCTGCAGGGGGAGGGGGGGGCACCTACCACCATTTTTGCTGCCAGTGTCATGCCCAGCACCGCCCAGGGACTCGGTGGCAGAGGCCGGGATAGAATCCAGCTCTCCAGGGCAGCGTTCGGCTGCCTTAACCATGAAACCCTCCTTTCCTGCAGCCCCCGGCTTCACCCGCGGCCGCCCTTCCGGCTCAAGGGCCAGTGACCTTACAGACGGCCCCATGCATTCCCTAGCCCTGCGCGGGGCCCAGCAACGGGCCGGCCAGCACACGGAGTGAGCCGGGGGAGTGGGGGGCCCACTGGCCTCTGGCATTTCCGAACTTCAGACTGCTCGGCTTTGTCAATGTGCGTGCAATGCAGGTTTGTGTGTTGTTTATACCTCGCACATATACACATGAGCACTGTGTGTGTGTGTATCTGTGCATACACACACTCTGTATACCCGATACAGGCGCCCCAGTACACCCGGAGTGGGAATACTCTGTACATACATTTGTGTGTGCGTCTATGGAACTATTGACACCTCTCCAGGTGAACACTACACACACTCGACACAGAAACCCCATTGTGGAACTCGAGAACCTACATGCACGAGTGTCCCTAAGTGTGTATCTGCCGATTACACAGAATGACAAGAGTGGTGCTGCATTGTGTGTGTTGACACACAGACACACTCACTCGTGTAGCTATGATACAACACACACACAGCTTTACAGCATCACTCTGGTAGGTGGGAGAGGGTCCCTATTCGCACCTGTGCACAGAACAGAGCTGTGGAATTACTCACGAGTGTGGATATCACATATTGTTCACACACCCCCAGCAGCAGGCTGTGTCTGTACACTCCCAAGAGTGGTGCTGCTGTGGGAACTCTACACACACACATGGACAGCAGCAGCGCTGTGGATTTGGTTGGTGTGTCATTGCACAGCACCGTGTGTGTGTGTGTGTGTGTGCCTGTGTGCCTGTGTGTGTGTGTGTGTGTGTGTGTGCGCCTGTGTGTGTGTGTGTATTCTGTTACTACAGCTCCCTGGGTTTAGATTTCAAGGCCGGAAGGAACCATTGGGCTCTGGTCTGTCCTACAGGGCAGAGGCCGGAGCCCTGCCCCCGAAAGTCCCAGAGCAGATCTAGAAAAACAGCCGGTCTTGATCTAACCGCTCCGGGCGGGAGAATCCCCCAGGACCCTGTGGGCTCTGCAGACCTGGCTTCTAGTTTCTCTCCGACATGACGAGAGATTCGGCCCTTTCTCCCCAGAGGAGAGGAGCAGACGCTGTTTGTGCAGCTCCGCTCACACGAGGGAGGTCAGTGACCCCCGCGGTCTCTGGGCATCCAGCAGAGAGATCGGCCTGTCGGATCCCGGGCAGGGGCCGAAGCGACTTCTCCGCTTCAGCGACGTCCCCCAAAACGACGAGAAACTAGCAGCTGCTTTGGGTGGAAACGCCGCACCTGGGGATTTTCCTTGGGCCGCAGCCGGCGGCCCAAACCCCACACAGGAGTTTGTAACTCACATCGCAAGTTCCTTGCTGCCTCTTGGATTGCGCCCAATACAACAGCTCAGTGTGTGTGTGTGTCACTGTGTGTGTCGGTGTGTGTGTGGCCATGTGTGTGTCATTGTGTGTGTGTGTCGCTGTGTGTGTGTGTGTGGCCATGTGTGTATCACTCTGTGTGTGTGTGTATATATATATATACTGTGTATCACTGTGTGTGTGTGTCGCTGTGTCTGTGTGTCACTGTGTCGGTGTGTGTGTGGCCATGTGTGTGTCACTGTGTGTGTGTGTCACTGTATGTGTCGCTGTGTGTGTGTCACTGTGTCGGTGTGTGTGTGGCCATGTGTGTATCACTCTGTGTGTGTGTGTATATATATCTATATTGTGTATCACTGTGTGTGTGTGTCACTCTGTGTGTGTGTATATATATAGGACAGATCTGCCTGGGTTGGTTGGGATAATGCTCAAATTGCCGATCAGCCCCGCTGCTGTGATGTTACACAAGAGGACGGTGTATTTATAGATTATCGCAGGGTGGGTTCCCTCCCCTCCCCCCACCCCCCAGACATTTTTCGATGCGTCTCCAGTTTAAAAGCCCCTGAAAAGACACGGATCTAAGGACATTGTCAGCCGGCTCCGCCGGGGGTGAATTCAATCCCCCTCTTCTCTCCCCCCCCCCCCAGGACTTGGCTACTCCAAATACTGGCTCAAAGGAGCCAGGAAACCACTTGCCGCTGGCGCCCCTGAGGGGCCCGGCCTCGGGCCCGACCCTCGCCAGCAGAGGTGGCTGCCAGGCCAAGGGCGGTTTTAGACCCTCCGAGCAAATGAAACTGGCCTGGAAGTTCCCCTAGCGCCAGCCACCGAGACCCGGGCTCTCTCCCCACCCCCCGGCAAGGGGAGCCCCCCGGGGTCCGGCCAGTTCTCAGTCCGGTGTCCTGCAGAGCCAAACCCCCCCGGGGAGGCGCCGGCTGTCCACACTGGGTGCTCCCGCCTGGGTCGATGTAACTTACGTCACTCGGGGGACACTCGAAATGACCAGATGACTCCGGTGGATTTCACCAGACTTTGGATCTGGCCCCAAATGCCTCCCCCGCCCCCGGACAGGCCCGGCGGGACCCCAGGCACCACCCTAGGTCCAGCCGGCAGGAGCGCTGGGGAGTTTGGGGGTCGGAAGGTCCCACTGAAAACAACCCCCCGGATCAACCAACGAGCCCCGGGTCCGGGGGAGACTCTCACAGGGGCCCGGCGGCCACCGGGGGCCAGACCGGTTCGTTCCCCAGCGCGGCCCCGGGGGCTGAGATCCGGGCCGCGGGTGGAAGATCAGACCCGGGTCGGTGGCGATTCCTCGCCCTTTGCCACGGTGCCCCCGGGGCCAGTGCCCGTGAACCCCCCTCGCGGGCCGGACCCCCGGTCTCTCCACGGGACAGGCGGGGCCGGGAGCGGGAGCCCGGCTCAGCGCGTTGCCTCCTCTCCCCGCAGGCCGCCCGGACGCGCGGGTGATGGGCGCGGGGGTCACTCACGTGTCCCGTCGAAGCGGGTGGCGATGGTGTCCAGGAAGGTGTTCTGGGGCGCCAGCAGCCCCCGCATGGCCGCGGGCATGTCAGGACGCGGGGAAGGCTCCCTCCATCCTGCCGGGATCCGAGCCGCGGAGCCGCCGCGCCGCCGGGGGGGTCGGATTAAAGCTGCAAATAACCCGACCCCCCCGGGCGGTGCTGGCGGGGGGGGGCGAGTCGCTGTCCTGCCGGAGCCGGGGTGTCCCGGAGCAGAGCCGCCGGCCGCGCCGTCCAGCGCCCCGCCGCACCGGCCCGGCCCTGCGGCGAGCAGACTCCCGGGCCCCAGCGAGCTCTTCCCGAGCCCCCGGCCGGGGCGCAGCTCAGCGCATCCCGCCTCCGCCCGTCGGTCGGTCCCGCCCGGGGCGCCGCCCCCGGCCAGCCCCGCGCCCGCTCCCCGGCGGCTGCCCCGGCTCCGGAGCCGCGTGGAGACGCCCCCGGGCGGGGCTCGCCGCCGAAGTTGCTCCGCGTGGCCGCTCGGCGGCCCCGGGAGCCCGTCAGGGGAGGGGCCGGGGCTCCCCCAGCGAGCGGCTGTCCCAGCGGTGACCGGGCGTTCAGCCGGACCGGACTCCTGCGGGCGGGACCCCGCCTTCCCCGGGCTCCCTGCAGCGCCGAGCGCCACAGCCCGGCCCGACTCTCTGCTACACCCGGGCCCTGGCGGCGAAGGGGGGCACCCCCATGGCGCAGGGAGCTGGTGTAGGGCCTGGCAGGGGGCGTTACACCATCGGGCTCCCGGGGGCGGGGGGGCTGGACGTGCGGGCCCAGGGCTGCTCTAACCCGCCCGGGGCAGCCCCACACCCCAGGCGGCTTCCCCGGGAGATGCATCCAGCCCAAGGCGGTTTCCTGGCAACATGTTACCCAGGCGATCCCGGGGAGAGAGGCGCCTCCTGCCCGGGCTGGGCGCGGTGCCAGCTCCGGTCCCCGGGAAGCTCCAGGGGCGCCGCACACGGAGCCCCGGCTCGGGCCCTGCCCCTCGCGCTCTGGCCTGAGCCCTCACTGGGACAGCGGGGACCCCCCCACACCCGGGCTAGCAGCGAGGCCGTCGGGTCTCTCCGCTGTAGGACGGGAGGAGCGCCGGTCCCTCGCACCAGCGGCTTCGGAGGAAGCCATAAGAAACCCCAGACGCCGTGTTATGGAATAATCTGCCCACCGCGGGCCTGTGGAACTCACTGCCACAAGATGGCAAGAGCGTAGCAGGATGCAAAAAACCCACCACCCAGGCTGAGAGGCGGATCTGGAGAACATCCCCTGGGACATCAGACAGGATTGAACAGCCCCATAGAATCATAGAATCTCAGGGTTGGAAGGGACCTTAGGAGGTCATCTAGTCCAACCCCCTGCTCAAAGCAGGACCAATCCCCAGTTTTTGCCCCATATCCCTAAATGGCCCCCTCAAGGATTGAACTCACAACCCTGGGTTTAGCAGGCCAATGCTCAAACCACTGAGCTATCCCTCCCCCCCCCCCCCGTCTACGTCACTCCTGGGGGGGGTAGAAAGAACTGCCCCCGGGGTAGGTCAGCCCAGTCAGGGGATACCGGGCTCGATGGGCCCGGCTGGGAGCAGCTTGGCACTTCGGGCTTGAGCAAAGATCTGTGTCCGGGCTGTACCGCAGCCTCCGCTGTTGTGATCCCTGGAATTGTAAAGGTCGCGACCAATCCGGGCTGGCTTGCTGGGGTCAGGGTGTGGGCCTGGTCCCTGGCCTGTGGGGGTCAAAGGAAGTGCTGCAGAGAGAGGGTTAAGGGGAGGCAGGTTAACAGCGCTGAGGGTCCCTAATCTGCCCCCTTTACAATTCCAGAGATCACAACAGGGAGGGGGGGCACCTGCTCCCCGTGCCCCCCCCCCCGCCCCAGCATGGGCAGGCCCCCAACCTTTGCAGAGAGCCTGTGTCAGCCAGCGCAGGGTACAGCCCCGAGCGCGCTGCGGGGGCCAGGCTGTGACAGCCCGTGTCAGAGGCAGGGCAGGGAGCTCGGCCTCCCAGGGTGGATGCTGGAGGGAGAAGCAGGGGGCAGCGCTCACATGGGGGTGGGATAAGAACCCAGGCAGGAGGGAGATTTCCACGTTCCCAGGACGGAGCTCAGTCTAGGCACTAGCCTCAGGAGCGGGGTCTGGGCCTGCGCTCAGAACACAGCAGGCCTGTGGGCAGGGCACTGGAGTCTACACCTGGCTCTGCTACAGAACTTGCAGGTGCCCTTGGCCAAGTCACTTCCCCTCCTGCCCCTTGTCTATTCATACCATGAAACCCTCAGGGCAGGTTTCCAAGGGTCAGCCGGGTTAGGTTGTATCCACAAAAACAACGAGGAGTCCCTGGGGCACCCTAGAGCCGAACACCTTTACTTGGGCATCAGCTTTCACGGGCTAGTGTCTGTGCAGCCCCTGGCCCCAGGGGGACGAATGTGGGTTGGGGCCAGTGGACGTTACCACAGTGCCCTCGCCCAGCTCTTTGCACACCGCGCGCTGGGCCCTGCCGGCCAAGCGGGGCTGGGCCCAGGAGGAGCAGAGCCCACGTTGCTGGTGGCTTGAAAAGATTTGTACAAACCTGGCTAGGAGCAGAGATGCAGAATTTCTTTGGAAACCCGGAACACGTGAAAGCCAGGAAGAGACATGGGCCGGCCCAGTCTCTCTGTCTTCAGCTGGTGCCTAGAGGGCAAACCCCAAAGCGATGAAAAGTGCTTTTGTACAGGCCTTGCAGTTCCAGTAACCGAAGGTGGGATTAGTAACAAGAAAGGCCGGTTTAAACTCCCTTAACGAAGGGAATGGGGCTTTCCACTGGGACTCGGGAGTGCTCGGGGCTATTCCAGGCTCTACCTCTGACTCCTGGGCAAGTCACATGGACTTTGCCTCAGTTTCCCCATCCTTGAAATGGGAATAATGACACCGCCCTCTGTGAAGTGCTTTGAGGCCAGCGGCTGACCAGCCTATAGGACAGCTATGAAGTGGGATTTCTAGCTCTGTCCCTGTGAAGGGGATCTCTCCTCCTTTCACAACACACAAAAATCATGGATTTAAAAAATTAAAACCCTAACATGTTGCAGAAACCCCAGGAGTATTTAGGGGCTTTTAAGTGCTGGGAGGGGCTTTATGCTCAGGTTTTGAAAGCCTGATGCAGCTACGATTATTTTTGTGATTAGACACAAGAGTGAAAAATAATTGCAAAAAAAATCTGCACTTAAAAACAATGTATTTAGCAATGCCCTTGGTGACTGCTTGAGCGCAGCTAGGAGAGTCTAGCTCTGTATTTAACAGTGCTCCCATCTTCCTGGGCCCGTGCCTGGAGGAGCCCACAGGGGCTTTATTAGAGATGTACGTTTATCTCCAATTTCTCAGGACCCCCCTCAAGCCAACTTTTCTATTGCGGCAAAGTGCACGAAGCTGTAACTTGTACCTGCGACAGCGGTGCAGACCCAGGGCTGGTTTAATGGCTTTTATTGATGACCGGAAAGACCGCTCGGTCTTAGAAACCAGGGGGAAACCTTAACACTTGGAATTGCTTTTTATATAAAGATTTTGCACGCAGGGGTTTCCTCTGCAGAACCAAAAGGCCTTCAGCTGTCGACAGTTCCACGTTCTGCCGGCTGCACAGATTGGGGCCGGCTCCACACATTCCGAGTGGCTTCGAGCCGACAAGGGAGGAGTGCTGTACAAATGGGGACAGGTTACCTGCTTGTGAACTGGTAGGGAAACAGGAGCGAAGTGAGGTGGCTGAGGCCCCGCTGAGTCAGGGGGAGCAGGAAATAGAACCAAGGAGCCTAGTACCTAGGCTGTACTAGATCAGACACACTGCCTCTCAGCTAGGTCCCTCAGCGCAGGCCCGAAGAGAGTCATTCGAAATCCCGTTCCAGCCGCTCCCTCCCCCTTGCAGTGACTCAGGGATGGGAGAGAAGGGGAGGGTGGGGCTGTCAGGTTGATTTGCTCCAAAAGGCCAGTAAAGCCGCCGCAAGCGAACAGCAGCGTTAGCCCAGGAGAGCGCGAAGTACAGAGCGAGTGCTTTGGGTTTGCATGCCTGGGATTTGATTGATGGAAGCTCCTGGGGGCAAGGGGGAGGGAAGCGGATTCGGGGAGGGATCAGGCCTTGGAGACAGGCAAGGGGGCAGAAAGCAAATAGGTTTCCATTTGCACAGAGCTTTTCATCAGCGCGTCTCAAACTTACTGGCGCCCAGGGGACCCCGTCCCCATCACATATTTGGGAGTGGGAATGTCTCCATTCCACTACTTGGATGATTAGCGCCGGAAACCCAGGCACTACGTGGCTGACCCCAAAAGATGCTGCCTTCTGTCACCGAACCCCTCCCTGGTTTCTCCCGATGCATTCGGCTGCACACAGAGCGAGCAGCACGAAGCAGGCGGTAACTAACAACCCTGTGTCTTTGGGTGGAGAAGGCTGCAGAGGTCAGGCCAAGAGGCCATGTCTACACGAGGAAAGGCGGCACGTTTTTAAACACGTGTAGACAATGCAAAGCCAGGTAAAACATAGCAGCTTGTGGCATGCCAAAGGGCTGCAGCTATGTTCCATTTACAGCCATTTCCCTGGGTTTTTTAACGACACGCTTTCAAACGTCACCAAGTGACGGCGCACTGACTAGCCGGAAGCCATCCAAGTAGGGGGTTTATTGAATAAAACTATTCGCCAGCCTCAAAACCCTGACAGGACTTAATTGCCGGGCATAAGAAATTCCCCCGCCACAGGAATGTCTGAGGATGTTCTAGACACCCAGAAATAAGGACTCAGAAGAAAATCACTTCCCCTGGTGCAATCACAACCACAACGCTGTAATTCGTGCACCAATTTGCACAGAGAGTTTGCTGCTATCAGCATTTCCCTTTGGGGAGGGGGGGAGGGGCTGTCAAGGTACCCCAATGTGGACTCCACAGGAAGTCCCAGTTTCAAGAGTCAAACTATTCCTCCTTCCACAGTGCCCAGCCTCCTCCAACCCAGCAGAGATCTCCAGCCGGAAGTTCCCATTCGCTGTCTGATCTGCAATGCCACAGCTCAGAATTTGCCACAAACAGCTGAGGCATTTTCAGTCTTCGTGAAGTTCTAGGCACTTCGCCTCAGACCTGCTCATGACCCTGGCCAGCACTGGGATGGTGCAATCCTGAGCGGACATGCCCGCTGTGGGATTATGCTACAGTCACTGCAAAGCCAGGGGGGTTTCCACTGTCCCTACAAACAGGCTGCTACAGAATCACCCATGTGGAATTTCAGCCACATCAGTTTCTCCAACTCATTTTGCGTAAGCCTGAGAGCACAGGATCAGAGACCGGATTTCAGTCCCCACCACTCACCCCAGAAGAGAAGGCTCATTATCCCGTCCTTGCAGAGCTCGGGACCGACTGCACAGCCCCTGCTGCAGGAAAGCACAAACCGTTCAACGTGGCCATCGTCCGCATCGTCTTTATTTGTACAACTATCCAGAATGCCGGGAGCAATCTCGGACTGGTGTTACCTAGGATTAGCACTGCTAATTGTTACTGGTATAAATTTAGTTTAGGGACAAGATGGGGTAGGGACGGGCAGGGGGTGAATAAAATAAAGAGACCCCCCCAAAAAAAAAACCCTGTTAAAAATAGGGAACAGCTACATGTACACGGGAAATGTGCGTGGCCTTTACAACTGCCGCTTGCCTCCGTTAGCAAAGGGGTCGGGACTCTGGTGACCAGTTTCACTGCTGGGAATCCGATTAGCGCCAAGGAAAAGGAGGCGCCCTCCATGCTGAGCAGCTACCCTAGTGAAAGCCCCAGCACTCCCTTTTCACAGCCACCGTCTTCATTGCCAGCATGAACCGTGGGCTGTTATCAGTGAGCGCTGGCTGGGGGGTGGGGCTCCGCCCACAGGCTGGCTCCCCAAGGACCACCACCGGGTTCTGCCTGGGGTTCTGCGGCTAACGCTGAAGGAAAAGGAGCCATCGAGATCCCTGGAGCTCCCGGGGAAGCCGCAGGTCTGGCAGCAGCAGAGGGCGTCCCCAGTAAAGCATGAACCCGTCACATGGCAGTAGCGCGTTCGGAGACGCATTAAGTAGCTTCCACAGAGAGAGGAAAATGAAGGAAACGTACAAGGGAGGAGAGAAAAATGTGGCACAAGAGAGGAGTGTAAACGTTCCTTTGTTAATAGCTCTAGCTAGGAGTGTCCTACAGTCCAGTTAGCAAGCCCAATCTCTGGAGGGAATGGAGATCTCAGGAATTCGCCGCCTCAGGCTGGCTTGACCTTGGCTTACGTTGTGGGAGCCCCTTGGTGTCTGGATGCACCTGTGCTGAGGGGACGGGCTGGCTCGCCAGGGAGGCGGCACCAGTTCCACTGGTTCCTGGGGAATGAGTCTGGCCAGGGTCAGTAGCAATCCCTGGAGGTCGGAACTGGGCGTTCTGAGACCTGGAACTGGCCTGATACCAAGGCCCATTTCTGTACCGGTTCGTACCGTCGTGTCTCCCTGGATTGGAGGGGCCGTTATGGCGCTGGCCTTGGGGCCGGTAGCCCTGGCCTTGTCTCCGGTTACCCTGGAAGACCTGAAACAGAAAGAAGGGCTGGAGAGAAGAGACTAGCAGAGCCAGCAGCTGCAAAGAGCTACATGCAGCAGAGATCTATGAACCACTTGTGCCAAGGCCCTGGATGATCCTCAAGCTGATTACGGTCCCCTCTCCAGCCACCCTGGAAGCCCCCTAGACCAGGGGCATCTCAAGGGATTGTCTCAGAAGACAGGAGGGTGTTGTGGTGGGTTAGAGGTGCTCCTCCCCAGGAGATGGTGCAGCGTGCAGCTGTGGCTGACTTCGGACCAACAGCTGCCATTGCAGAAGTAGGGGGTGCTGCTCTCTGGGTGCCGGGCTCTGATGCTCTGGACTTTTATCGTGCCCTCTTGCCTTGTGAGCAGGGCACACTGCCACTGCCCAGCATGCATCAGGCAAGACAAATGCCCTCGGACACGGCACTTGGCAGGAGGGACCCACTCGACAGAGAGGAAACGGGCCATGCCGTATTTAAACGCGTCTCTTGTGAAGTTGTCACCTACCTCTCGGTGAGGCTGGCCTGGCCGGCTGCCGGCACTGGCTGCGGGCGTTTCTGCCGAGGACGGGGGCTTCCTGCTTGCTGTGGGAAGGCTGGGAGCAGAGGCGCACTCCGGGGTGGGCGGCTCACTCGGGCTCAAGGACACGGACGTGACGGAGCTGCACCGCGATCTGGTTGAGTAACTGTTCTTGGGATGGGAAACTGAAATGGAAACACGATGAAGGACGGCGTCGAGGAATTCCACGCCCCTCCACACGCACACACTCGCCCCCTGAATCTCACCTACTGGGGGCTACAGCGCGGCCGCGCTGTTCACTCCATGACATGAACGGAGGAGCGGACGTTCCGGTGTAGTTACTACCTCTTCACCTGCTGAGTGACCTACGATCTGTGCCAAAGCTCGGCTGGCCGGGGTCAGCACCTTGGCGTTAGACCGCCCCGGGAAAGGGCCCTGACTGGCACTGGAGGGGCTGGACCTAGAAAGCAGCGCACGCTCCAGCGAAAGCCGACAAGATCCTGTCCCGCTTTCATCACTAGACGTGTCCCTCCTTCCCCACACTAAGCAAATTCCTGAAGGAGGAGACCAGGACTTTAACCTGAGAGAATTGACCAGCCTTCGAAGAGCCATTGTGGGGTTTCAATAGGAGCTGGACAGACTGGTAATACACCACATTGTCAATGCTATTCATGTATTCACATGTATACGTACGGCTGCAAGGGGTCCCTGCCAAAGGTGCTCTCGCACCATAAGTTAAACACAAACGTTAAACGGCCGGCAGACCACAATCCTCCCCCACCCCACTAATCCGGCCTTGCCCCAAAGCTCACCGCACTGGGTGAAGATACATGCCCAGAAAGTCAACAGACTCCAGCTATTCTGAACAGAGGGGAAGCTTCTTCCAGAGCAGACACCACTACATCACTGGTCCCTTGTTTAAATCCGGGGGCCCCTCTGAACTCTCTCCTCTGCACCAGTACCTACCCGCTCTCTGCCATGCACACCTTCTCACCCGCAGCCTCAGACCAGCTCACCTTGCCCAAACGAGCTGATGCTCTTCTTCACTACGTCCAGGTCACAGGTGAATCGCGCCACTCTGCCCAGGTCTTCATCATATTTGCGTTCGCTGACAAAGTGCTTCATGGGAAAGAAAACGCTTGCAAGTTAACACAATCTTTATGCTAATGCCGGGTGACAAACTGGCGCGTAAGAGGGGAAGTCGAGATAAGAGCCTTCTCCCTCGTCTGGTAACAGCGCCTCAGGTCAGGCACGGCTCTGACAGCCTGGCCTAGAAAGGTGACAGTTAATCCCATGAATCACTCTGGGTTCGGCTGCATCAGTTCCACCTACACACGTGCCACCAAACAAGGGTCTACAGCCTCCCACCAGAAGTTAACATTTCCAGGTAACTCAATCTGCTGCTCTCCACCCCAAGGAAATCAGGGTGGCTCGCGAATCTGCTTTGGATGCTATCGGCAGCAATAGTCCAACTGGGGGGGGGGAAACAAAGCTCTCTGCCACGCACACTGATGGGCAGGATCCCCTGGGAGAACAACATGAGGGGGAAAGGAGGCCAGGAGAGCTGGCTGTATTTTAAAGAATCCTTATTGAGGTTGCAGGAACAAACCATCCCGATGTGTAGAAAGAATAGTAAATATGGCAGGTGACCAGCTTGGCTTAACAGTGAAATCCTTGCTCGTCTTAAACACAAAAGAGACGCTTACAACAAGTGCAAGACTGGACAAAATGACCAGCGAGGAGTATAAAAATATTGCTCAGGCATGCAGGAGTGAAATCAGGAAGGCCAAATCACACTTGGAGTTGCCGCTAGCAAGGGATGTTAAGAGTAACAAGAAGGGTTTCTGCAGGTATGTTAGCAACAAGGAAGTCAGAGAAAATGAGGGCCCCTTACTGAATGGGAGAGGCGACCTAGTGACAGAGGATGTGGAGAAAGCTAGTGTACTCAATGCTTTTTTCGCCTTTGTCTTCACGAACAAGGTCAGCTCCCAGACTACTGCACTAGTATGGGGAGGAGGTGACCAGCCCTCTGTGGAGAAAGAAGTGGTTCAGGACTATTTAGAAAAGCTGGACGAGCACAAGTCCATGGGGCCGGATGCACTGCATCCGAGGGTGCTAAAGGAGTTGGCCGATGAGATTGCAGAGCCATTGGCCATCATCTTTGACAAATCATGGCAATCGGGGGAGGTCCCGGATGACTGGAAAAAGGCTAATGTAGTGCCCATCTTTAAAAAAGGGAAGGAGGAGGATCCGGGGAACTATAGGCCAATCAGCCTCACCTCAGTCCCTGGAAAAATCATGAGCGGGTTTCTCAAGGAATCAATTTTGAAGCACTTAAAGGAGAGGAAAGTGATCAGGAACAGTCAGCATGGATTCACCAAGGGCAAGTCATGCCTGACTAACCTAACTGCCTTCTATGATGAGATAATTGGCTCTGAGGATGAGGGGAAAGCAGTGGACATGTTATTTCTTGATTTTAGCAAAGCTTTTGATACGGTCTCCCACAGTATTCTTGCCAGCAAGGTAAAGAAGTATGGGCTGGATGAATGAACTAAGGTGGACAGAAAGCGGGCTAGATCGTCGGGCTCAACGGGTAGTGATCAATGGCTCCGTGTCTAGTTGGCAGCCGGTATCAAGCGTAGTGGCCCAGGGGTCGGTTCTGGGGCCGGTTTTGTTCAATACCTTCACTAATGATCTGGAGCAGGGGTCTCAAACTCAAATTACCACGAGGGCATTGGTGAGGCCTCATCTGGAGTAGTGTGTCCAGTTTTGGGCCCCACACTACAAGAAGGATGTGGAAAAATTGGAAAGAGTCCAGTGGAGGGCAACAAAAAAGATTAGGGGGCTGGAGCATATGATTTAGGAGGAGAGGCTGAGGGAACTGGGATTAGTCTGCAGAAGAGAAGAATGAGGGGGGATTTGATAGCCGCTTTCAACTACCTGAAAGGGGGTTCCAAAGAGGAAGAATCTAGACTGTTCTCAGTGGTGGCAGATGATAGAACAAGGAGTAATGGTCTCAAGTTGCAGAGGGGGAGGTTTAGGTTGGATATTAGGAAAAACTTTTTCACTAGTAGGGTGGTGAAGCACTGGAATGGGTTCCCTAGGGAGGTGGTGGAATCTCCTTCCTTAGAGGTTTTTAAGGTCAGGCTTGAGAAAGCCCTGGCTGGGATGATTTAGTTGGGGTTGGTCCTGCTTTGAGCAGGGGGTGGGACTAGAACCTCCTGAGGTCCCTTCCAACCCTGGTATTCTATGATTCCTTTGACTGACTGCTCCTGGGAGAACACAGCGGACCCGGTGATCCGACTTTCAGCCTGGATTTTAATTCAGCCTGTAGATAACATTTTACCGACCTCTGGTGGTAAAAAGAAGTGCCTGTGTGTGAATGCAACGGCACTCAGTGGTCGGGTGCCTGCTGATACTGGTGGAAGTGACACCAACCCAAAACCATCAGCAGCCAGCCTACGTCCGCGCACCCTGTGCTGCCGGCCCCGGCAGGAGAGCGCCAGGCAAACCCACGCGGACAAGGCTCACGAGGTGCCAGAAGCCCTGTTCTGGGCCAATTCAAAAGGGTTAAAAGCTGAACTAAGCTAAGTGGTGTTAAGGACCAAAAGGCCCTTTGTTTGCTGAAGTCAGTATTTTGCCAACCAAACGCTATAAGAAAATACGTGGGACAAAGCGTCCTGAAGCTTACGACACCGTGGTGGGCCATGTGCATGCGCCCCACTAGGAGTGAATGTACTTTGGGAACTACTCTTTCTCGCTGACAAGAAATGGAAGATTTACAGGCATGGGTGCTGCACTGAATGTGCTTCTGCACAAGACGAGCAGTGTGATTTTATGTATACACCGGACTGGAGGTGAGAACACCCAAATATTCACCTTGGCTCCATTTCACATCTGTGTCCTTCAATGGTCAGTAAGATGAAGCCAGCACTCACCTGACTCACTGGGCATAACCAACATTTGATGACATTCTGTGCCAAAGGCCATTCATTCCACACACGCCTGGGGATGCGCGGGAGTCAGAGCTCTCATGCCAGTGCCCTGTTGTAATAGGACGGAGGAGGAGAAAAGTTCACCTTTATGTCAGCTCTGAGCTCTACCAACTGCTCCTCTGACATGCGCACAGCAACATCAGTCATCTTCTTTAGCGCCCCGGCTTTCTTTTGTCGGCTGACCAGGATTTCCACTGAAATGTAACGAAAGGGAAACCGAAGCTTATGCAGAATTAATGCTGAAGGAAGAGTCAGTCTGCAAAGCATCTCACTGGTACACAAGGTTTAACTGAGCACCCAAATGGACAGCTAAGCACAGTAGGGGGCTGGGTCGAGAAATGGAACATTCAAGCACTACCACAATACCGTTTTGTAATCTATAAGTTAACTACGTTGTCCAGATTTTAACTGTTTCTGACCACAAGAGCACCTTGCGAGGGAAGCCATTGGAAAGTGAGTTTAAGAACAGATCTGGGTTTTCTTTCTATTAAATCCCAAGCACTTCTGAGGGTCAATAGCACCAACATTTTCAGTGGCATGCACACGAAAACAGAGCTTGTCTCTCTTCCAATTCCATTTCCTTCCCGATCACCCCAGACCGACCGCCTGCACTGATGGGCAGCTGCTGAGCTGATTTTCAGTACGATACCAGGAACTGAGACAGAGGACATCCAAGAGGAATTTATGCCCTCCGCTTCAGCCTACATTTTCCATGCAGCCAGGGTCCTACTTCCTAGCACAAAACAGTCTTTGGAACTGGTGCATCACAGAGAAAGCAACGATCTGGAGAAATTGTTTAATACCCAACCACAAGCCAGATATTCTGCCTTTTGGCAAGTGTGTTAGACTAGTTAACTAAAACGTCCTGTTACCAGATAAGGTCAAGTCTTGGTGGCACTGCAAGTTTCAGCCAGATTAAAAACTAACCTAGTACATTAAGACCCAGTACAAAAAATAGTGGTTATATAAAGAAAGGGATAAATATTTAAAGGGACTTCATCTGGTTAAAAATATTTCCTGAGCTTTGTAACACCCCAGATTATTAAAATCGAAAGGATCTTCTATCCACTTGACTGTTCACAGTTTATGTTGCTCATTTCTCTCACTGGAACATAAAAACAGGCTAGTGAATTTCACTTTATTCTTGTAATGCTCTTACACAATGGTCAGATTGCAACCGCTACAAAAGGATGTTTGTTTAAAAGAAACTTTCCATTGGAATTTTTACAGCATTGAAACCCAACAAACTTAAAACAAATGTAGCTTGCAACCAGCTTTGATTTGTGTCCCTTTAACAGCTAAATGTCATTCTAACCTGTCGAGAGTGTGTGTTGTGTGTCTGTGTCCACGTACTTAGTTTACCTGGGAATGATGGTGTACTACCCACACTGCTCTCACTTGAGCAGTGTCTGTTCAGTTTTGCTGTCAGAGTGGAACAGCACCAGCTTTTAAGATGAGCCACTTTTAAAAAACAAAACATGTCTTACTTGCTTCTGCTTTCACTTTGTCCATTTCGGCCAGTAGCGCTACCTCTCGGTCCATGAGGCTAACAAGAGAAGGGGACAGGAATCAAAAGGTCTGATCAAGAGCCTGAGTTCACAAACAAATAACCCAGAATTCAAAGCAAGTTACCAAAGGATTATTTTGGGGGGAAACAGACAGCAAAAGCACCCCTCCCTTTATGTGGCCAGCTGCATACGGTACAGAACCAGGAAGCTCTTCAGTTAGATGTTGGTCAGAATCGGCAGAGAACAGGCCAGCAGATGGCAGCAGAAAGCCGGGGTTCCTATACCGCAAACTGTCCCCGCCTGGAGCAGACACTGGAAGTCTAGCAGGCACCTTAACGTTCTCATGTTACTGTTTGGTCTGGAAGTTCGAGAGCTTGTGTGAATTTTTTTAGCATTACAAAACCCAATGCCACTTTGGCCCACATAAAGGACTGTGCTCGTTGCCAGGGCAGCCCACTGGGTGCCGGTGCAATCCCCGTGTGACAAGGGAGGGGAGACTGGTAAAGCTGCTGCACGAAGCTGGGCTCTGGAGACCTGCATCAGCAAAACCCGCTTTTCACAGACAAGGAAACTAGGCCACAGAGGTTCAGTGACTTACTCAAGTCACAGGCTGAGTGTGGCAGCACAGGAGCAGAACCCAGAGCCCCGACCTTGCCACTAGGCAACACTCCCTCCAGAACCGTCTGTCAGTAGGAGCTGAGCTCTGGGACGACAGCTGCAGAATGACAGAGCAGGGGACGTACTCTTAGTCTCTCGTTGTCCCATCTCGTTCTATATGGATGGTGTCGGTAACAAGCCTCGTTACAGAGGTGCCGTGTGTTCACGCTCTCCAGACGCACAGGCAAAGTTCACTGGGCTGGTTATGAAACACGATGTTAAAAAGCAAATTCCCTCTGTTCTGGCTAGTCACACGGCAGGCTTGAGGGAAGAGCTTGGAGAGGCTGCAGAGAAGGTACGAATGTGGCTTTTCTCCAGCAACGGAAAGACGACTGAAGGAATCCCAGCAAAGCCCCAAAGCTAACAGTTGGCTGTGATGCTCTAGCACTTCAAACCAACCCTCCAGCCTTCGTGATGGCAAAGTAGCAGGCACCGGGGAGAGGGATTTTCTCCTCTACTCACAAAGGCTGAACGCTGATGCTTCTGCTCACATCACAGAGGCATTTTAATAGCTGAACACACCTTACACACGAAGCGACAAGCTCAGGATTTAACACACACACACACACGTGTGACATTCAAGATTTTAACAGCTAAGACACCACTCTGGTCTCCAGTTGTCACCACACACAGAAGTCAGAGTACACGGCATGACCCCTCCAAAGCCCTTTGTGACTGTAGCAACTTTCCAGCAAAGGAGAAACCAAGAGGATCACAATGAAGCTCCCTCGTTTGCCTGTAAGTTGCACTGTGACTTGGATGCGTATCTGTTGCTGGGAGACAAAAATTCCCTGAGACCTTCAGCTGGCAGCTCTAGCGAGAACTTCAGGTGACGACCAAGTTCAGACCAGCGCAAGGGCTCTGCACTTCGCTCGTTTAGTTGCTCAGCTCAACCACTGAAGAGCAGACAAGGAGCCTGCTGCTCAAAGGAGCCGGCCATGTGGTGCATTACTCAGACCTGGTGGAGGCAGAGGAGGAAAGGCCAATGCTCACATTCTGGATTCAGATACATATGGGGAGGGGGCCTCCTCCTGTGTGAGAGACAAAGCTCAGGTCTCCATTCTGCTCCCTCCTCTACAGGTCCCCCCCCCCCCGCTAGCTTTGCACTCATTCTCTCCTGGAGCCCGCTTCTCACTCTTCCACCTCAGCTGTCCATAGTGGCGCGGTTCGCACCCTGTGACACACCAAGTTGCCGAGCGTGGCAGCCAGCGTGTTACGAATACGTTTACCAGCCAGTTCATTAACTTAGGCTCATCTCAGTTTCTGGTATTTCCTCAGTACAAAAGGGCGGCTTCTCGCTGCATTCTAGGTTTGACGTCACAGCACGTTACAGGGCATCTGTGCAGTTATAGTGCCCAGAGGATCAGAGCCATCAATCCCCTGCTTAGTGCTCCTCATTGACAGTGACTTACTCCCATCAGATGGGAAGGGTCTTTATTCTTCTGCCCATCTGGAAGTGGGCGTAGAGCACAGTCCCTCTGAGACACTCCTGCTCTCCCCTGGCTCGGGGGGAGGGAGGCAAGTTCTATTTAGAACTATACCTTGTGCTTCTCTGTTTACTTATCACTGTGTCTGTGTTGCCTAATTAGATGAAATTCGATAATGACGACAAGTGAAGTACTTTGCGCTTAGGAGGGGAAAAAACAAATGCACAAATACAAAATGGGGCGGGGGAATAACTGGCTACACGTTAGTACTGCACAAAAGGATCTGGGGGTGAGAGTGGACCACAATTTGAAGAGGAGCCAACAAGCTAAAAAGGCTAACGTTAACAGGAGCGTTGGATGTAAGACACGGGAGGTAACTGTCCCACGCTACTTGCTTCTGGTGTTGACGACAAACTGGAGAGAGCCCAGAGGAGAGCTCAATCGTGATAAAAGATTCCAAAAACCTGACCTAGGAGAAAAGGTTTAAAAACCTAGGTATGTTTAGCCTTGAGTAAAGGAAACGGGGGGGGGGGGGGGGGGGAAGAGGACACCTGAGAAGTCTTCAGCTATGTTCAGGGCTGTTAGAAAGAGGACAGCGATCAGTTGTTCTCCACATCCACTGAAGGTAGGACAAGAGGTAATGGGCTTAATCTGTAACAAGGGAGATTTAGGTCAGATCTTAAGAAAAACTAACTATAAGGATAGCTGGGTACTGAATTGGCTTCTGAGGGAGGTGTGGAATCCCCATCATTGGCGGTGTTTAAGAACAAGTTAGACGGCTGTCAGGGATGGTCTAGGGTTACTTGGTCCTGCCTCAGTGCGGGGGGATGTGCTGGGTGACCTCTTCTGCCCTACATTCCTAGGGCTGGGAGCTATTCAGAGCAGACAGTGTCTCTGTGCCCAGTACAGCAGGACGCTGACCCTGGCTGGGGCGCTCTGGGCACTACCGGAATACAAACACAAAAGTGACTAGTAATGAACGAGCACAAAGTTAACAAGATCCAGAAGCGATTTAACCTTGCCCGGTTGACACAGATTCCATCCACACCAGAACCAGGTTCAGACAGACTGTGTGGTACAGAAAGCGAGGGGACAGGCAGACAGTACCCCAAGACTGCACTCTGCTAGTGCTGTCCCACACCATGTACCAGGAAGGATTCCTCAACAGAGCGTAGCAATGACTATCCAGCCATAGGTGCGGGGCCTGAACCACCCTGGCCTATCTCCAGGGGTAGAAGCAGCCTTGCTGTGCACCGTGTGACCACCCCAAAGAACAAGCCCTGTGCTGCACCCTCCCCCCCCCTCTCTCTCTCTCACACACACACACACACACACACACACACAAGCAGCCGCCTGTTTCTATCAGACATTCCTGGCTTAGCACTCCAGGCGTCCGTCCCTATAGGTGATGGGCAAACCCAAAAGCAGGCCGGGTACCCTGTGCAGACTCAGGCTTGCTCGGGTTTGTAATTTAGTTTACCCAGGGAAGCTCACCTGGAGCCTTTTACGCAATTTTACAGCTGGGCTGACGAAGGGACAAAGGTCAAGTGGCTTTGTCTGGGGTTCACACACTGAGTGAGCGACTCTCCCATCCAAATCCAATGGTCCGTTGCTGAACAATCCAGCCTGCTTGGCTTCTAGTTAAAGAACCAAGCTCCTTGTGCCAGGTCCTTTCATTTTTTGACGGCTCTGCCTCGAGGGCAAATCTATGTGGGGGACGGGGGACCAGTTCACAGCAGAGATCTGAAGTGCAGCTCCTGAGAAAGCAGGTTTAGGAGAGGGGGAAAACCCAGCCAGCTGGCTGCTACTGAAATTCAGGGGAAAAGGAGGAAGGTGAAATCATGCTGACCACACCGCCCAGCGTTAGAAGGGCTGACTTCAGCTGCACCCAAACTCTGGCAACAGCACCTGCATTAGCGAAGTGAAACAGCTGCTTGCCTTTGCACATGCACACAAAGGGTTTGGGGCCAGGTTTATTTCAGGCTTAAATAGAACAGTCTCTGAAAGCCTGGAGGTTGCCTGGCAGCGCCTCCACAAGACAATGAAGGCAACCTATAGCATGTGACACACATAAGCGGAGGTGGAGCTCCCGGATCGAGTGCCCAATGCACAGCCAATGTCCAACATGGAGGGGGGGGGTGGTAATCTGTGACTAAAACCAGGTACCCCACAAAGCTCAATGCCATGTGCGCAAAGCAGAAGATTTGGGGCGTTCTCCCCTACACCATGTAGTGAAACATTCTGGTCATTCTATATGTTCCCCAGTCAATATTGCCAGCCCAAGCGCCAACCCAAAGCCAGGAAGAGCAGAGGGAGGGATCTGAGAAGCAGAGGACCAGGCAGGGCCCCCGACTGACTAGCCCACTTCACTGCTTTACCACCTCAGCAGAGCCCAGGCTGGGGAAGGCTCCGAACAGTGCAAACGTCACAGGCTGAAGAGGACGTCTGAGTGCGGAAGGATGCCTTTGGCTATTCCCACGCAGAGACAGGCCTGACATTCCGGGGAGTGTCAGTCCGCACGGACGGGAGCAAGTCCAGTTACACGCATAGGTCAGCGCCTCATGTTTGGTGTAAGCAAGTGTAAGATCCGGGTCTGTGACATACGTGTAAGAGGGCACGAAACAGCCAATCAAATGGCAGTCGTCTGAATACAGCTTTGATGGCTACAGCCCCGGCAGCTGTTCTGCAGCCCACCTGCACAGCCTCTAAAGTCAAGAGTCCAAACTTCGCCTCTCATTCAACGCCCTGCCCCCAAAGCACAGACTGCTTGTTACACCAGCACTGGGGAAAGTACTCTTCAGCCGAAAACCAGCAGGAGAGATGGCTCAGTGAGCACCATTAGTGCCAAGAGCTCGTTTTGCGCCAACAGGAGTTAAACATACCGACTGCTCTTTGAAGCATGGAGCATAAAGGTTGCTGAAATGATACTCGAAGGCACAAACCTGCTTCCCAACTGAGTGGCAAGTGCGTCACTTTTGGGGAAGGGCAGGTCATCTTCTCTCTAAAGTTAAATTGACCCGGTTGCAGAGCCATGGCTTATCAATCCTATAGACACAGCCTCCCAGCAGGAAGGCAGCTCATTTGGCATTTACTGAAGGAGGCTCCCACTGGCTGCATTCCAGACACGGAACTGTGTTTCCTGGTTCGTCCTGGCTCTGTCTCTCAGCAATCAGAGCTTATCGAGCAATGCTGCTAAACGGGACTTGAATCTTTACCCTTTCTGAAAATGACGCGCGTGTTTCATGGACTCTAATCCAAAGGGCAAGGAATTACTGATACAGAACCAGACATTTTAGCTAAAAGACTTAAAGCTTTCCATTCTAACGAGAGGTTTTTCAGAGATTTTGTCCACACAGAGAGGCAGAGGATAAAGCTGCTGACAGAAAGAGGTCATAGTAATAATAATTAATATTAGTTCAACTCCTGCCACAGACAAAATCTACTGAATGAAACAGGTCATAAATAATAAATAGTATTAATTCCCATCCATAAAAACATTAACCCGAGTTAAGATTGTATATATCTCAGTTATTTATAGGGAAAATATCTTGAGAATATGCTTCTCTCAAAATATTGGAAAGACCAGAAATTCCAAGTTAAGGTTACACCAAGACATCCCAAACAATTAGAAAGCCTGGCAACGACGGTAACGTCACCCAAACAGCCTTAACTCTGCCCCACAGCTGGGCGCAGATTAAGGATGCCTCACAGATCTGCTTCAAAACACTACAGTCTTTAGATGACATCACAGTTTATGGAATCTACACACTTGCTGATACAGGCCCCATCCCTGCAATCATTTACGCACATGCTTAATTTTACTCCTGGCAGTAGTTCCATTGAAATCAATGGCACGTCTCACAGTAGCAAAGTTAAGCATGTGCATGTTTACAGGATTGAGGACATACTGATCGCACACCACTACTGCATTGGAACTGAGTTACAAATGTCTTTCCATCATTACAGCAAACCCCTCACTCCTTATTTATGGCCAGCTCAGTCACCAGACAGGTTTTAACAGATCTGCAAGTCTGCCACAGAAATCTACTCGCATCCCTTATCACAAGAGTTATATTTAGCCGCCTGTCAAACAACGTTACTTCCCTCCAGTGAGTTTTTAACATTTCTTCACCAAAACTGACGCTATTTGGGACCATCGGGTAGGGCAATTCCTCAAAAATTTATGACAGACTCAGCACAGACACCTAGTGTAACAGGGACTATCAGCTTAAAAGGGCATCATCTTAAAATAAGTCCTTCAATAACATCTCTATGATACATGCAAGGTGCAGCAGTTCTACAGTGTGGAAGGCGGCAAAGTTAAGGTTGTGTGGGATGATCTCTCATGTGAGTTTCTTCCCTTCCCTTTCTTCCCTCCACCCCCATCATGCTGCCCTTAACATGGAATTATTACCAAGCCTCAACATTTATATTTTTAAAGAAAACTACAGCATTCTCTTACCATGTTTCCCTGCAATAATCGGTAGGATTAAGATGATAAATACCTTCAATATTTTGCCTGTGAATTTCCTCAGATTATCAGTGTCTAAAAGAGTATGCGTGTTGACCTGGCCATCGGGGTAGTACTGACAGGGTGCTGAGGTTGTCAATTCCAGCACCAGAGAGTCATGGCTTAAAACAGACAGACTGAAGCCTTGCCTATGGCTGTGATGGTTCTAAGGTACACAGTACCTGTAAGGTACAGTGGCTCCAATGTGGGCCTCATGACGGCTGTAGCCTGGGAGGGCAGGTGTGCTAAGGCACAGCAGACCCTAAGCTGATACAGATGTGGCAGATGCCAGCACCTAGAATTCGTGTTTATTCCTTAACAGGGTGGATGTGCATGCAGTGTTCAGGACAAGGGGAAAGCACAAATGAGCGATCCGTGAGCGAAAACATTAGGTTTCCTATTTACTCAGTTTGCTGATCCCAATTCCTAATGGTTGGATCTCTTCCTATTCTACTTACCAACTCTGCAGTTCAGCAAAGGCCTGCTTCATTTTCTTAATGGAGGCATCCATCTCCTCTTTAACCACAACCCGATACCGTGCCAGTGAGACTGTGCAACGCTGGAGGTCCTTCACTGATTTTTCAATATTTGAACCTATCCACAGAAAATTAAACAAACAACAAACAACAGCCAAGCACGTTAGCTTATAAAATCTTCCAGATTGTGATAAATCATAAAGGAGTCTTTCAGTTCATTTCAAAACCACAGACTGCTTGGCTTTAAACTCCCCTCTGCCTTTTCCTGTTACAAAAACATTGGATTTAGTCTGGACAGCTGCGGAGTTTTCCACATGTGGAAGTTTTTCTGGGCTTACAAAATCTCCTCCTTACAGCTGGGAACACAGATGTGTCACTGGATTTTCATACACAGGAAAAGTCTAATGCATCTCATGTGTGTTGCTCCTTTGCTACAGATTGGGGACCACTGAAGGGAAGCCCACCTCAAGGAATAACAAGCAGAAGCACTGAATCATATGGAAAAATTGTCCAGCTGTGAATAAAGTTTACTGGGGAAGAGAAAACTTTTAGAAGCTAAATCAAATCCATGCAGAGAGCTATTTCCTCTGAAAGAAAGAGAGATGAAAGGCTTGGCTATTTGTTACAAAAGTGTGTCTCTACACTTCAGATCTCCAGCAGAGCAGATCACCATGCCTACATGCGTCTCTGCAGCTCCCTGACTGCCAACACCCCCTGACAAGCTAAATTAGCAATGGCTCATTATGGTCCTCGTTACAGCAAGAAGGTGAACTACCAGCACTAGGGGCCAGATGTTCTCATCTCACTAAAGCAGAGGATAACGATGGTGTTTAAAATTGGGGTCTCAGAGGTCCTTCCTGCTGACAAGAGAACAGAGGTGGGGAAAGCAGAAGGAAGGAAAAATAACCAGAAGCTGTTTCTTGTAACTGGGTCTCTGGGAAGCTTTGGCTCCTAGAGGAGGAGAAAGAGCACACAGGCTCAAGGCTCTAGGATGGGGCACACAGAGAAACAGGCTAAGCACATGCAGTGTGACTGACTGCTTATCTACTACCCCTGTCGCACAGATGGGTTTGGTGTTTTAGGCATTACAGCTGAACCGCTGTCAAGACTCCAGCTGTGCACAGAGAGGAGAGTCACTACCAGTTACTGACCGGATAATAAAAAGGATGTGAGTTTGCCTTACAATCAAAGTCCAGTGTTCCTCTCCATCCACCAGCAACCAGCTAAATCTGGGCAGTGCAACCAGAGAGGTGGCCCACAGAACCCTGCTGGAGGTAACCAGCTTTGTAACTCAAGCCCACGCAAGTCCCTGAGGCCTTACCTAACTTCTTGTTTGAAGAAGAAACCGGAACATCTTCCAGCATCGCTGGAGACAAGGAAGCAGATGTCTGGTTGCTTGCCGTGGATCTAAACAGAGACTTGCCGGCATTTCTCTGCTCTGGCTGCGGCCTGACAGAAGGAGCGTTCTGGGAAGAGGGCATTATGGGTGACTTTGGCTCAAAGTCCACTATTCCACTGTCTAGCTCAGACACTGCTGTAGAAAAGCAAGTGAGTTCAGGGAAACAAACAAAAAAAGCTGAAACAGGGAGCATAGAAAGTACCCCAGGCTCAACAGCCCCCTTCCCACCAAAACTTCAATCAACAGGGCCAGCAGCCCTTCGCTCTGTGACAACTGCCGAAGAGTGGAAAGCAATCAGAGTATTTACGCAGCCAAAGAGTTTATGCTAGTTTTAAAAAAGCTCCGTATTCGGAACTGGCACAGGGAAAGGCAGCAGTAACAGACGGGAGAAAATAGCCGTTTAAAAACTTACTGAGCTGTTCAATTCCTACAATACTTGAGAAAGTCTAACCTGGTCCATCGGGCATGTCAGCTGTGGCAGATTCACAATCCTCTAACTCTCTGGCATCTATTGAAAGCGTATCCAAGCCTTCACTGAGCGAGTCCACAGACTCTGTATCGTTGGCCGAGCCGTTGACATGGTAACCATTAATCCCGCCCTTCTCAGAGGAAGCTGCAGACTGTTCCCCTTCAGCGGATGCCAGTTTAGCAGGATCTGGGAGGCCCGGGCTTGCTTCAGCTGGAGGTTTGGGTTTCGTTTTCTTCTTTTTGTTCTAAGGATTACATACCCATCCCCCCAAAAAAACAGGTTAAGCTTAATTCCGGAAGGGAAAATTCATCTTGTGCTTACTGCCCAGGAGTCGCTGAATTAAACGCTTTTTCAGCCAATCCCAGCTGTTGGTCCTTTAACTGCAGGAGGGATTTATTCAACAATGGGACGAGGTATCCTGGTGTTAATGAGGTGTGAGTGCACTATTCCCTGCAGTGGGGCGTGGGGGGAGCCATGCCCCCTTACCAGATGAATGCTGCCTTTCCTCTCAGTTACACAGCAGTGACATTCCCGGTGACCCATGAGGTGATACCATGCCCACTGCTGACTGAGCACTGTTCTAGAGGCTGCTCTACCCACTGTCAGCCCCTAGATGGGACCCCTCACACACTCCCTCTCTCTTCCCCCACGTCTCCTACACTTCTTGCCCGTCAGAGCTATAGTATTTTGTTTTGCTCCTTCATGCTTGTTGGTTATTGAGAGAGAGTAGTTTTAATCATAGCTTAAATTCTTATACTGCAGCGTACTTCGATATGAGGGCATTAATCACTGAAAACAAGTGAAAACCCCCTAAGTTAACTGTTTGTGTAGGGCTCTGAACAAACTAGCAGGCAAAACCGTCAATGAGCAAAACATGCGTTGCAAAGAAAAAGGGCATCAAAGCAGAGGCGTCAGGAAAGAGGCTGCCCAGCTCCCAGGGTTCATGACGGGACACACACAAGAGGCTGAACACCTGGAAAGCGAATGACAACTTCTCCTGCAGCCTGGGGGTGGGATGGGAGGGAGGAAGACCAGCACGTATCAGTGTTTTCATCATCATGGCGAAGGACAGGGGAGGGGAATTTGTGGCCAAGGTAGTACATTTTCATGGTGATTCTGCCAGGCAGTGTCATCAATATTACACCGCAGAACTGAACTAATTACATTATGGTGTTGTTGTTGGTGGTTTTTTTGGAGGGGGGGTTCAAACCTTCTTTTGAAGTTGTCAGATAAAGCATTTCACCTCAGCTGTGAGTTAGACTAGCCAGACTGGTGACTACCTCACGTGAGGCAATTCTGCCCACAGCAATACATATATTTTTGCCCTGTGGTTCCTTTCCTTGTTCTTCATGATTTAGCATGGAATTATAGAGGATGCTGGGTCTCTAACATGCCTTGGAGCCTTTAAAGAAGAAAATGCCAGGGTGATATAGACACTAGCAAAGTCAGTTAAAGCACATTTTAAAGGTTACCTTTTTCTTGCCTGTTATTGTCCATTCTTTCAATACTTCGCTGGCATTGCCTGAAATGAAACTTAAGATAAGCACTGGAAAATGATTCGCACTCTCCTACACCCGTGCCATACAAAAACCAGGGCGTCACCATATCTAGAGCCAGCTGGAATGTGTCCTGCAGCTAATGATGTAAAGAAGTTACGTTTCAATTCTCTTAGCTGATTAAACGAAAGGATCGGTTTCATTTTTGCTTTGGGAACATCCCAGTGATCAGAATGACTACTCCCATATAACGTTCTGTGCTGGCTGCTTCCAGGTAACAACCCCCTATTGGCACTGTCATGCTAAAGACTTTGGCCATGTTGGAACTTGGACTAAACAGGGGTTCAGTCCAGGTCAGAGGGTTTATATGGCTCTCTCTTCCCAAGGACAATTATATAAAGTTATTCCAGTAGTTGCACAACCCATATGTACTCTTAACACGGTGCTTTGCCTCTGGTTGTGAGTGAGGGTTAGTACAAGAAACACACAAGAAGTGCAAAAAGACAGTTTCATTGGTGAACACCTCCTGTCCTACACGGTAGGAACTCGATCAGATGCAATATACTACCTGATCCTGATACACGAGCCGTGATCCATGTTTCAAAAGGGAGGAGAGAACTACCCCAAGGTTGATGCAGACATTCCTTTTCTTGTGCACATGAGCAAGAAATACAATGGTGAAATACTTGGTATCTCCTGGATTAGGTATCTTTTGGTACAAAGTAACAGTCTTTTTTTCTCTTAAAACCTAATGGGGAGGATTCTGAATAAAATGATGGGAAGGCCGAGAGGACCATCTTTCAGGAAAGCCAATCTGGGAAGAGTCTGTACTTGGATGCTTTGCAGAGAAGGTCTGAGAGAGTCCCCAGTCACAAAGTACACATACTGTATAAAAAAAGTGTATGGCCCTTTCCTGAAAGCTGCACAGCGCCTGCTGAAAAGACATGGTATTTCTAAACGAAACCCACAATAAACACTATAGCTAAAGCCCAGTTACCAAGATCACGAAACTAGAGGTCGTTACCTTCCATAAAGGCCTGCACCGTTCTATCCACACAGTTATCAAAGTGCTGCAGCACCAGGATGATTTCATTATTGCTCCTGTTGGGGACCACCGCACGTACTGCACTGATCTGGAAGACAGGAACAAGGAGTCACATCTTTGCCACTTGCTTACCTTCTTTGTACCATCACTGTAACTGCTAAGCTTGCACCAAAGGGTATTCTACTGCATGGAACATGGGATCACTTGGGTATGGTTTTAATAGGACAGGACAATGCATCTTGGAGAGTGAAACTGTCAAAACAAAACTTTAGTCAGTGAATGTTTTCCCCATGTCTCAGTTGACAGCTAAGAGATTCACCTTCACTAGCACTTCCACTGCCAACGAAAAGCTACAGAATTGTCCATAGTAACAATTACCTTCTCCTTCATGTTTTCAAAGGTTCCTCCTTGGGCCATCACGGTGTTGGACTGCACATCAAAAATAAACCCTGTTGGATCTGTAACGAGAGCAAAAGGCTGTCCTGTGAATGGCAGATATCAGGAAGAGACACTCAGAATAACCTAAGGCAACAGGTTAGCTCAGGTGCTTGCCTTGCAACGGAAAGCAGGAGAGAGTTTTCTGAAGCTTCTGCTGAATGTGCAGCAGTGAAGAAAAAGGCTAACAGAGTGTTAGGGACTACTAGGAAAGGGATAGAAAATAAGACAGAAGATATCATAAGGCCACTATATAAATCCACAGTATGCCCACACCTGGAATACTGCGTCCACTTCTGGTCACCCCATCTCAAAAAGGATATAGTGGAGCTGGAAAAGGTTCAGAAGAGGGCAACAGAGATGATCAAGGGTATGGAATGGCCCCTGTGTGAGGAGAGACTAAAAAGACTAAGGCTGGTCAGGTAAGAAAAGAGATGACTAAGGTGGGATACCACAGAGGTCTGTAAAATCATGAATGGTATGGAAAAAGTGAATAGGGAAGGGTTATTTACCCTTTTCCACATTACAAAAGCCAGCGGTCACCCAATGAAATTAATAGGCAGCAGCTTTCAGACAAACTTTTTTTCATACAATGCCCTATTTGCCAGGGGATGTTGTAAAAGCCAAAAATATAACTGGGTTCAAAAGAGAACTGGGTAAGTTCATGGAGGACAGGTCCATCAGTGGCTATTAGCCAAAATGGTCAAGGATGCACCTTTATGCTCAGAGCATACAGAAGCCTGGAGAGGAAGAGGGGGTGGATCACCGGAACTGCCCTGTTCTGTACACTCCCTTAAAGCTCTGGTACTGGCCACTGTCAAGATACTGAGCTAGATGGACCATTGGTCTGACCCAATATGATCGCTCTTACTTTATCACCTGCAAAAATACAATATTAACTGGCTAATTCTATAATGCAATCAATGAGGATGAATAGCAGCACGGACTCAGATACATTATAGCCCAACCTCAGACCGTGAGGCAATAGCAGATCGATCTGGCACACTAGACCCTACCTTCCAACCAAAGAGGCAGTGGGACAAATCTAAAGGCCTCCAAATGATCCTGTCTGGAATGAAAAGCCATGGTAGGGTCAACCAAAGCGATAAGGTCAGTGGGAAGACAGACTTGGTTGGTTAGTTGTGGCCTCACAAACCCAGATAGGTCAATTGTAATCTCATCATGTAAGCTTGCGAACAGGAGCAGTGCTGAAGGGACCTCCATCCTGCCACCAATAAGAACAGCTCTAACATCTGGAATACTCAGCCAAATTAAGAATTGCCTGTGGACTGGCTATCATGAACAGTACATTTTCTTCATGCAACAAAGAACATGGGCCTCCAACATCAGGAAGTTGGCACCTGTTCTTTGGTAACATTTTCATAAAATGAATTTTGCTAAATAAACCCTTTTCAATGTCCAACGGGTCAAGGCAAAGGCTGCTCCCTTCCTTGCCCCAGGTACACTATTATTTTAAAAAAGGAGAACTGTTTCACTTTCCTGAAAAAATAAAAATGATCTAACATGTTAAAAAAGCAAACTCTGTCAGCTGGCTACATCTTTCGCTAAATGTGCAGTGAATCAGTTTGTATGACAGCCTTTAACAAGTCATTGAAATTCTGATTAATTCCTCAGCTCCGGGCCAACCGAAATAAAGAAAAAAGCACTGTAGATCACAGCAGCAAGCCAGCAACTTTAACCACCAACAGGGTTTGTCTGACGCACTAAATTAAGTTAATCCAAGCGGCCCAATGCATCTTTTGTATTTCTGTACTAACCTTAGGACAATGTGCTTTTATTGGGCTCAGTAATAAGGAACTACCAGTAACCTCAGCATTGTAGCCCTTTGCTCTATATTTAGCAATTTCACCGATCTGCAAATACAAACTGCAGACACTTCGATAAACATCCAATAGCTTCTCTTCAGTGCTACTCTAACTTCCAATTAAACGCTTATTTTCTGCCTTCCATCAATCAACTATCCTGAAAACATTTCCACTTCTCCATCCTGTGTTGGAAACAAACTCTTCACCAGGACTCTTACGTCTTCTACCCTAGCGCCGACACTTCAAAGTGCAGACCTAAAAACAAGTGTGCAGCTGTTGTAAGTCATCTTTGTCAAGATGGAGTCGTCTGGCTACAAAGGAGCTGATTTATTGCAGGCAAGCAATTAAAGCACTGTCTCATCTCCACTAGATTTAGCCAGTAAGGGTCACGTCACTCTGCAAAACCTGCCATTTTACCTAGACACATCCCTATGAATGACTGCGTGAGCCCACACGTGGTGGTCTGAATGGTCTAAGTATCAAGTCTTCTGGGGACAGGGAACAGGTAGTTTCATAAATTTGTTCCACTTTCATATTGCATATTTCAGGTCTACATTTTAGCGCATTTCGTCTCGGCGACAACAAACAGCTCAGCAGCAGCTGTTAGTGACAGTAACTGTGCTCTAATGCTTTAGTGTCAGCTGCATGGGCTGTGGAGGAAGTCAGACTTCACGGAGACCAAGTGAGACTGCGCTTTCCTCCCCTAGCCAGCACCACCTTCGCATCTTCAGGGACCCTTTTTCTTTTTCTTTGTTAAAAGCACGAAGCAAGCTTTTACAGAGGAGATTTGCTCCTGTGCAATTCATCCCTACAAGGACTGACCCGGAGCACACTGTACCAGCAGGCTGCTGAGTTCCTTTGCGAAGCCTCAGACCTTCACAGCCAGCCAGCTTTGCTCGCTGGATCTTTCAAGGGCAACACTACTTAGGAGTGAGGCACAATCCGCTAAAAGAGCTAGAATCAAGTCTGGCATTGGCCTCTAGGTCTTAGTTCAACTGAATTCCAAGTTGCTAACTTAACCTCTCCCTCGCCCTCTCTAAATAACTCGCACTGGATTTTGAGACACCACATTGACTTCACTAATTCTCAGACACTGATGTAGCATTTAAACGGAGGAAGTACCGGACAGAACCGATGTTTGATGGAAAGGGTAGCTGCTTATTAAGGATACGGATGAACGGTTAAATCCTGCCTCACTCGGTTTCTCTTCCCATTCCAGCCTCATGAGCAAATTTTCCCAGATTTCCAGGCCTCGAAGACAAGAGCCACTAACTTCCTGCTGTTAAACCTTTAACAGTCTTATGGTTCATTCCACTGAAAAAAGCTGGTTGATTATAAAAACCAAGGTTACCAATTCCCTCTCTAACTCTTCTTTGCAAAGAAGTCCTCCTTACCTCCGCACACCCCCCCAAAGAATTCATGCTGCACAGTCCTGGAACAGCAGATTACAATACACTGATCTTATGTCTAACCTGCTTACTCTCAGCGCTTGCTTTAAATCAGTTTACATTTAATGAATGCAAGGCATAAACAGAACATAAAATTCAAGAAGATGTGTTTGTCTAGCTCTCCCTACTCTGTTTTAGGCATGAGGATATTTGCTGGAGTGAAATTAAACTGCCAGGGGAATCAGCAAGGAACTGGAGAGCAGCGATTTCTAAATGCCAATGTATTAGTAACCCCATTTGCACAGAGTCTATTACAAATTTGGGATCTTAAACTTTTCTCCTTAAAATGCTTTGCAGTTCACTTTGAAGGATTACAATGGCTTTCCAAGTACCAAATTCATTATAAGACTGCTCTTAATTGAGAAGACTGTGTGCAGTTTGGGATCTACATATTTATTACAGTGGTTTTCTCTATAAAAGCCTCATTATCTCACATGAAGCCAGACTATGTGATTTCCCAAAATACTAGCTAAAGACATCAGACCAGATCCTGCCCTCAGGCAATACCTGTGTAACGCCACTGAAGTTAGGTGCACAGGTGTAAATAAGGGTTCCCCTATGCAGAACACGCCTTACCTATTGTACGTCAGCTAACGTGTGGCTTGCTCATGTGGAGTTAAAATGCAGCGAGAACTATTCTGTACAGACGTCACCTGGGTTCACATGTCTAGAATCCAGTTCCTCCCTCAATGGATTAAGCCCTCTTTGTGTTTCAATATTTCTTGCAAAGGACCCTGGAGAATTTCCTTTGCTTGAACCATGCTGTATACACTTGTTATTGCAGGACAGCACTTCCAAGTGTTGTTACAGAGCAGGGGTGGCACAATTGTGGCTCTTTTACTGTTAAAGTGTGGCTCGCGGTGCCTCCACCCCAATTCTCCGCCTACCAGACTGGGGGGAAGCTTGGGACCTCTGCTTTGCAGCGGGGTGGCTGGGTAGGGGCTTCTGCCCAGTGGAGAGGGGAGTCTCAGGACTTCTGCCCAGCAGGGCGAACCAGACAGGGCTTGGGGCTTCAGCAGGAGCAAGGCTGAAGCCCCAAGCTCCATCAGGCACACCCTGGCTCTCGAACTTCTGAAGATTGTTGTACGCAGCTTGGAGGATCAGTAAGTTTGGCCACTTGTTTGCGCTGAGCTGGCTTGATATGGTTGAAATGCATCAGAGAAGGGACAGCAGTTAAATTACTCATCTCTATACCCTTAACATTTTTAATGGGAGTCAGTATTTTATTCTCACCACATCAATGTATGCCTTACTCTCATGAGAAGACACGCTCTTTTCCAAAGCTTGAGTTCCAAGTACAAATATAATACAAGTCATTTAGTGCAGAATAAGTTAGGCCAGATCTCCAAAGTGTTGAAATGTAAACCACACTGCAGCTATCCCACTGATTTCATGTGACAAACTCCAGAGACAATGCTAACCACCTACATTGTTTCTTTGTTCGTAACCTTGTCGCCTCCAGAGGGGCAAATCAATAAGGAAGATGTCATCACAAATCTAGTTCCATGCTTGTATTATACCATTATTTATCATACAAATTAAAGCTGGCTTCTTTAAACAGCTGCACTGAAGAGATCAGAAAGAGAATCCACTCTTACAACTCCAGTGATTAGTCCCTCCAATGCATGGCACACACATCAGAGCCGATATAGAAGAAAAGTCAACTGCATTCACTAAAAAGGTTAGCGGATGAGCTGCTGCACCAGTAGATATGCATCTTTCCAGATTACATTCAAATACAGTCGTTTCCTGTCCAACTTTCTCTTTGTGCACACACCAGGAGCTATAAGAGCTGTGCAGTAATCCTCATTCATTTCAAACTACATCCCGGAGACTATGATCAGCCACGTTTGGCGACATTCCGCAAGGATGTCTCACACTACTCAACACTCCCTCTAATGCTCTCAATTATCTATTCAATATCATTGCTTAAGTGCACCTGAAATGTTAGATAAACACTAGGATATTTATGCAACTGAGAGACCCCTTCAAACTAAACAAGTCTCTCCAGTGGAAAAACACAAGGCATATTATCTACACCAGTAGTGTCTCAGTGTGCAAGCTTTCGAAAGATGACACAGAAAAGTGCCAACAATTAAAGCAACGACCTGATGGCAAGTCAGACTCCTTCAGTTAGCATTGGTGAAGGTAAACAGAATCTTCACTCTCTCTACATATGTGAAGGTCTAATATCTTCATCTAACACCTCATTAACAAAGTTGACCATAGCCCTGTGCTGGAGCTATAGCCCATTAAAGACTCACAAGGTAATACAGACCTGTATTGTCCAGTTTTAAATGCCTTACTCAACATATCTGCTCCTAGTGCGTACTGAAGCCACAGCTGCTCACTTGACCTATGAAGCCAAGTTCTTATTTCCCATTAGCCCTGCAGAGACAATACAGCTCTGGGAGACTGAGCTGGGTTACAGTCTGGTTTGAGCAACATCACTAGCTAGAAGTCAAATTCGCACGTGTAATGGCTGCAGTGACAAATCAACACAGGTGGATTTTCAGATTCCATAGAGTTTGTAGCCCCAGCAGCTAGAAAAATAATATTTCAACTTGTAGGCTAAGATTATTAGCCCTGGATTCATTGAAGAAGAACGAAAATATAATCATTTTTACAATCCCTTTACTGACTATAATTCACTTTAAAGGACGTCCACTGTGAGAAAAATGCTAGTTTCTAGAATAATTTTAGCAAGTAGAATGATCCAGCATCAACAACATAAGATTGAAAAAAGAATTCTCTTGATTTCCAGAATCCTTGGAAGAGGCTGTGAACCAGTTCAGATATTTCTTTAGCTTGTCACACAATTCTAGCCTTTCTATCCTCACAAAAACACTTGGGACAAAAATGACACTTTCCTTAAAACAACCTGTCTGGTCAAGACAGAAGTTACGAGACCATGACACACTCAATGAAGAGATCTTCCTCACAGAAAAGTACTTCTGAAATTCTGGGAACTGAAGTACCTTCACTGCTGGACTGTGGCGAAATAAAAGCTCAGAACATTTTACTGGATAGCTACTAGATGCTCCATTAGATTACATCAAACACGTTCTGAAAATGGAGACCTGTCTTGTCTACAAAGTAGAGTGGTGAACGTACTTAGTCAAAATCTTCCTTCACATGGCTTGTCTGGTTACCGTCTTGCCCTGCGGTAGATGATCGTGTGCCATTACCGACTGCCTGGTGTGGCACACTAAGGGCAGGTCTTCACTACCCGCCGGATCGGCGGGTAGCAATCGATCTATCGGGGATCGATTTTTCGCGTCTCGTTAAGACGCGATTAATCGATCCCCGATCGCGCTCCCCGTCGGCGCCAGCAATCCACCGCATTGAAAGGCGGAAGCGGAGTCGACGGGGGAGCTGCAGCGATTGACTCGCGGCCGTCCTCATCCCCAGGTAAGCCGACTACGATACGCCGACTTCAGCTACGCTATTCCCGTAGCTGAAGTTGCGTATCGTAGATCGACCCCCTCCCCTAGTGTAGCCCTGGGCTAAGTCAACACTGGCATCAAGACGGCCTATATCCCACTCTTATGAGAGCTCATTGAAAGCCCAGTTACAAGTAGCACACATTTTTCAGTTAGGCAGGCAAGAGGACAAAGCTCCCTTTCGTTTCTGTTCCCTGCCTAGTGACTAAAATCATGTTCCAGACAAACGGCAGATTCTTCTGCTTGTCCTAGTAAAGACCCTAGCAACTGGCTGACTATGGGGAATTATGTAGCATAAAGATGCCTGAAATCCCACCGATAAAACTTCAGCTAAACTGTGCAACATTTATAGTCACGGTGGCTTTTCAGGTCAGTGGTAACTGCTCTCACTCTCTCTGGGATAACACACGAGACCTTAGTTAATATGAAATAAAAAGCTATTTAAGAAATGGAATTTTACTGCAGGCTAAGAGCAGCTTGAATTTGCTCTAATTACAAGTTCTCTTCAGCTGGTTCTGGATCACAGCGATCACTAAAAGTCGATGGTGGATATTGCAGAGAAGGCCAAACCGGAATTATCACTAAGCACTATTTTCCTAGGACAAGGTGAATTTGTCTCAATGGGATTAGGCGGATAAAGTAGTATTACTTTACCATTGATTTTCTACCACCTCCTGGGGTCCCTGAAAGACATGGAAGAGCTATGCAGAAATTAACATCTCAAAATTCCTTGCCAAAAAATGCTACATAAAACTATTCTCTAAGCCTTAAATACCAAAAGTTGTCGTGGCTTCACTGGCACCAGGACTCGAGGCATCATGCGTGAAGAATGCACAGTGCGACAAGTCTATTTTAAAAGAGTCGATACATGTTGTACACCACATTTATAGCGGTTTGTGAATTTTAGCAGAGTATCCTGCTGTGCTCCCCACCTTTGTAGAAGTATTGCTTCTGTTTTATAGAAAAGAGAATGGAGCCACAGATGTGAAGTGCCTTCCACAAAGTCACACAGCAAGTCGAAGGCAACGTTGGGACTAGAGCCCAGATCCCCGCACTGCCCTCTCTCGTGGCTAGAGCAACGTTTCCCCACCATCACCGATCATACAGCACCAGAATAAAAGTAGAGAGCAACATTACAAAAATTCACACTTTCTCAAGACTGAATATACATCAGGTTTACACCGTGTAGCTTAACCACGGCATTTCAGGTTGTGGAGAAGGCAAGTTAAAATCCCTGCATGGTTTTTGCTCTGAAATGGCAACTTGTACCTTTCTTCGTGGTCCCTGGGGAAGAACGTCTTTTTCATGCACACATCTATTCACACACAAATGAAAACACTTAGATAGGATTTTAAAAGACAGGTTGGTTAATAAACCTGTATCTTAAACTCCTCCTCCCGCCCCAAATCACTTGTGTACAGCCTGCTCAGATAAAGAAATCCAGGCTTGAGGCCTCAATCTGTTTCTATGGAAGTTATTTTTAACAGCACAAGGGCCCTGTTGTGATCTCACTGTATTGTCAGCCAGGGGAAAAAAAAGTGGCAGCTGCACGCAAGGAGTCTGTCTAGACAAAAATATCATTTACCTTCCTCAAGCAACCTTTTAAATACATCTCCAAGTAGGATAGGCCTCGATAAAGTCAGAAATAAGAAACATTGTATTTGAAGGTTGTCAGCTCATCAAATTTTAATTAAAAACTCTCACTGACAGTCTTATACTGTCTACCACCATGAAACTCTGATTCCTTCACAGGTGAGCAGATTAAACCTGCCTGCTATAGGATCCTCGAGTTTGAGACCTGTGAGACGGGAATGGAATCCTCTTCTCGAGGAACACACTGAGCTTTTAATTGGGCAGCAGGCGGCAGGCATTTCCAGTGTACAGACACACGGTCATTTGGAGGCTGAGGGGTTGGAAGAGAACTGCACTAAAAAAATTAATATTTTAAAAGGTGTCATGTTCTCCCCAATAATCTAGCTACGAAGAAACAGAGTAGAGAATCTCTGTACACTAATTAGTGCTGCCGGAGTGCCTACAATGTTAGCCATTGCAGACAGCCGAGGCCTACCCAAATGAGAAGACGGCGTTTCGACTCTAAAGCCAGACATTTCAAACCCGACAGTTTAGTCCCAAGGTAAAACTCCCATAAGAGTAGGGAAAGTTGATGGCATGAAGACAGTGCCCTTAAGAGCACAGCACTTCCTTTCCAGGAGACAGGTGGAAACCATTCCAAAGCAGCTCTAATTACTCATCCAGTTATTACCTACTGATTCAATTTAGCAGTCACTGGCTCTCTACAACTTACAAGTGACAGTAATCACAGCTGGCAATTTTAGCCCAAGCTCTGCACATTGTTCTGAATTACCAAGTAATGCAGCAAGAGAAGAGGGAAAACCTTGCTGCCTTCAGCTGGCTGAAACCCAAGAAATAAACCTTAATTTAACCAGCAGAATTTTCACTTCACCCCATGTAGTTCCCATCTGCAGCTGGAAAGTGACAGCAAATTAAGTTACAACTGCACATTTCCAGCTCCTTTTCTAAAGACAAAGCTGTTAATACTACAACACACCGAGTGTTACGGTATAAAAATATCCAGCAACTTCTTACTCCACCTTTCCCCTCTGTGCAGCATCTCTCCATGTCAAATCTGTTGACTTTACTTACAAGCCAAGTTTTGACTCCTATCAATGACAGAGGAGCACGTTGGAAACTTGTATCCCTTGTGTATTATCAACAAAGCTACCAGCAAAGTTCTGAGCTGCAGAATCTACTGCCTATGTCAGAGGCAGAAAGAACTCTGCTGAATTATTCTGATCACACGTTCAAATTCGCAGAATGGGCAGTTTAAAAAGCGGTCTTGATTTATAAATTGAAAAGTATTGCTAATGAAGGTCACCAAGAGAAAATTAATAGGAGTCCCCCCTAATTTGACTGTCAATTTCCTGCATAAACTTTGAACTCTTTCCAGAGTGCGGCAGCTTTACTGACACGTCTGCCATTGGCTCTCATACCAAGCAGCAGCCTCCGTTTCTCTCTACTCCCAACCCGACAGGAAACAGCAGGGTAATGTGCACTAGTGGGGGCCGCCTGGAAAACGAAGGTGAAGGAAAGAGCTTGGCAATGCAAATAATGATGCCATTATTTCAGGCAGCAATGAATCAGCAGAACCACCAAACTACCCAAAATATTTACTCAATTAGCACCACTGAGAGTGCCTTTCCTTTGAATCTCTAAGCAGTTCCATAGGGAGTAAGTTAGTCACAAGTTTAAATGAAACATACGGTGTAACCCAGATACAGTCCTACATCTGGACTCAAGAAATCACATTTCAAATGGAGATTCTAGGACTGCGTTAGAGTGCAGTGGTTTCTTTGCAGTACAGATCTTTCAGTAAAAAGTTATAATTAAAACAGCATTATGCAAAAGATACAAAGTGAATATATGCCAATACTGTGCATGCAAACTTTCAAAAGATTTTAAAAATATCCTTCTGAATAGTTCAGAGGACAATTCTACTCTCTGGTGCTTCGATGAGGAGAAACAGATGGACCCATGATTTGGTTTCAAAACTGCTGCGTTATTAAAAATAGTTACAGCTCGTCTTACCAATCTTTCAATAGCTCTCGCTGAGGCTTTGTTATAAAGCAGAGGTGGCTTTTTGAGGGAAAAGATACATCAAAATATCCAAGAATAGAAATAGTCCTTCACTAGCCAGGTTTTTTAAACAAAGCAGTTAAAATTTCTGTTGACTAAGTTAAGGCTATAAAACGAAACAATTAAAGATCTGATTGAAAATTCAGTCCAGGTTCAAACATCTCTATTGACTCTGACCCTGTATCCCTGCTTGCTGTCCACATGTATGTTCCTGATCCCTTTACTCCTCTGTAGGCACTTGGTGTGTCCCCAATACTCCTCTGTAGGCTCTCCACATGACTACCTGCTACAAACTCAGCAGGGGCTCCTCATACAGACAACTGAAGCAGGCTTCCCACATTCAGGAAGGGACCAGCAGATCCCCACAATTAAAGTTTCTCACAGATAACTGCTTTCCCTGCCCCTTTCCAATGTTCCCTTATACATTTCCCAGACAGGCTCCCCATCTAGCTGGGTTAATTTCCCTCAGCTATCTCCAGATGCATTTTCCTCTTCAAGTTTGTTCATCAGTTTAATTGTACGACGTTGTTGCTAGTGGTGAAATTTAGTAGTTAAATCATTCATGACTCAGTATTTCAGCCCCTGAATGTCTATCATTTTGATACAGCATTTTAAAGTTATCCAACATTATCCTATGCAGTAATCTTCCCCAAGAATGCTAACCTCTCTGAGTCTTTCTATAGATAAATCCTGACTTAAGGATCAGATCCTTCCAGCAGAAGACCATTTCAATGTAGAAGCTCCCAGGAAAATCCTTGGAGAACAAGAACTCCTTTCTTCAAGTAAAAAGCTTTCATTATGAAATCCACTCACATTAAAATGTTTATTGATAAAATGATTCTACGGCAGCAGACAAGTCAGCTCAACATAAATACTTAGAAAAATTGACAGGATGTTTCAAAGATAAGAGGTAAATTTGTCAAAAGGGCGCAAGTGCCTTAAGGAGCCTACGTCTGATTTTCAAAAGTGACTAAAGTTTAGGCACTTGAGCCTAAATTGCACTGAAAGTTGGCTCTTCAGTGCCTAAGTCACTTTGGCTCTTCAGTGCCTACATCACTTTTAAAGATGGGCATTAGGCATTTTTGAAAGTGTTACATAAACGTTTAAGAACTTTGGGTAACAATATTTTGAAGTTCTATTGTTCAAGCAATTTGAGTTATAACTACTCTCTCTCCAAAACAGTACAGTTTGCAAAAGGTTTGAGGAAAAATTAGCTGTAAACCCAAAATTCCTTGACCAATTTCCTTCAACTGTTCAGAAAATTTATTAAGATTCAAATCACAAGGATTTCTTTTAAAGAAAGTCTGAAGAGTATCCACAAGACTTACAATCAAAATCTTATTACAGCCTTAACTATAAAACTGCTACCAATCCATCCACCAAAAGTCTCAATAGTTAACAATTACCTCGGAAGTGTATCTTCTACAATAAAGAGGACAACATAAGATAGATACAAGGAAAGCAAGGACTAGAGAGAAAAGGAATAAAGGAGGAAGTTTATTTCCACCAGGAATAGTTATTATCTGGAATAAAATTACTTAGTTACAATGAGGAGTCAAAGTATGTAAGCAAAAAAGATGACGGCTAATTCAAAAGAAGAAATGGACCTAACACCATACCTGTTATTCTAAACGACCCTATATGTATATATTGAATACCTCTCCACACCAAATAGCTCCAGCAGTGCCCAAGGCAATATCAGTTTGCTAGAGGTAACTGTTACATACTTGATATTCTCACATCCTGTGTTCCAAAGTGTGGCCAGCTGGGTGTGAAACTAAGCCAGATGGCTATTTGCATATTTCTGTGGTCTGTGAAAGAAATGAACTTGTGTACATTTTGTGGCTATTATAGATGTTACATGTTGTGCAAAAGCCATATTAAATATAGGCAACAAAAACCTGTTTTAGTGTCATTTGGAGAGGCAGATACAACTGGCTGGTCAAAAAGTGCATGTGTCGAATGTAAAGCTACTTCACTCAGTTCCTAGCTCACCTAGGTATAGTTGGATACTAGATTAACGATTGTGTGACGGTTGTGCCCAAAGAAGGTTGCCCAACACACCAGCAAGTCTCTGATCTGGACTTGGTAAGGAAGCAGGATGGTGGTGGGGTTACAGTATGATACTGTTCATAAATATTCATTTGAGATACGAGGAGCAAACAAAACCCATAACGTACATAAAAAAGATTTTCTTAAAGAAAGGTTTAATAGATAACAGTAGTCCCAATGAGATCAAAATTAAGTACTTGCGTAAGTGTTTGTAGGATCAGGGCTTTAATTAAAACAAATATCAGTTTCAACCACCATGATAAAGCTAGTAATTATTTTCTTTGTCAGGGATAAATTAGGTACTCAATTTTGCCAATTTTTTGTTTGTTTAAGATTGGCAGCTCAGGTAAAACAGTAAATGAATAGGAAAACCAGATAGGTTTATATAAATTTCAGAGACAGAATAAAAGCTTCATTTCCCTGAGTAAAAATTATTTGGCACTATTATTTTGCAATAAGACACTCAAATGAAGAACAGCAGGAGTTACGCTTCCATAAATTGTGGGAATGGCATAAAAATCCATTAAAATATAAAAAACAACACACACCAGCTCATCACCAACTGATTTTAATATCTTCATAAATTAACTCTGACTTTACCCTGCGCCTGTTAGTCATCTATTTCTCCACTGACCTTTGTCAGGGATATAAACAAATCCTTTTACAAAAATACAAACCTATACAGCTGCAGAATGGCAAGTGGGCTAATCATTGCAAATGAGATGTCACTCACTACTATAAACTATTCCGTTGTGGTATCTATTTCCAGACATTACAGCAGAGCCTACTAATGTGACCATAATTAAGGCTGTATTAGCATTTAAAACACCCTGGAAACATCATGTACTCTAGAACTAATGCTTAGGCCTAGGTCAGAAGTTGTCAAACTTTTTCTCAGGGTGGACCCGTGTGCATCCCACTGAAAGATCAGGGTCTAAGATTGTTACGACTGAAACAGATTAGAGACAAAGTTATGTTCCTCTAGGATTTCAGCTTGTTTACTTTGTGCATTTGACAGCATGCTGTGGCTAGTCAATCCCACAGTTTCCCTGTTGTCTTTCACAGAGCAAGAAAAGAGAAACATTTAAAAAAATAGGGCAGCAATTTTAAAGACAAAAACTGTCAGGATGACTTGGAGGCAGCTGCAGTACCCGAGATGAATTTTAATATATTTTTTTTAACGTACTAGATTCCAACTTGATAGTATCCCTTTAACTCTGAGATGTTATTATGCAGATAGAGTCATTCTTCACGAGGAATTTAACTGCACACAGAGCGTGTGACAAAGACACCGCCACACCACTTTTGAAAGGAAGCAAACTTGGTCATCACTTCTGGCGTGAAAGAATGATCCTACAAATGCTAATGGACCAGAGAATGCCCATAACTTCAAGTAGTCCAATGTGTGATATGGAAACTCACACATGCAACAGCAAAACAGTGTCCCCACAAGAGATTACTTTGGTTCTAGAAGATCACAACTATCAACCCAATTCTCTGATCTTATTTCCATACAGGCTGATTGCAAATACGGTGCAACATTCACACTGCACGGAACTGCCTGGAATCAGATGCTATCTGGATGAACAACTGAAGCACTAATGGAAGCAAGACAGAAGCAGGAACTATATGGAGTCCACTAAAGTAGTGGGGACAAGCTGACAAGTTCTGTTATCAGATTTGGAAGGGTTCAGGGAGAGCAATTATAGTCAAAAGTTGTCAAAGTTTTTCCAAACTGATCGCTTCAGAACCAATAACCATATTAACTGATGCATGATCCAGCCAAGCATGCCTCATTCACACGTAATCTTACCTTTCTGATTTTGTTTTTTAGACATCCCTGCAGATTTGTTTTTATGGTCAATTAATTATATGAGGGGAAAAAATAGTCCTCTCCCTTGAATAATGTAGCTGACAGCTGCAATTCACACGTTGTCTTGTATCAAACAGGAAATGGCAAATATCTGGTTGGGATGGCAAATGGGAGCTAGAGTCTGAACAGCAAAGAACTCTAGGCTCCTTCCTCTCAACACCAACTTATCAGGATGCCTGAAGTAGGAGCTCACATTGTCCTTCTCACAGATTCTGAAAATAAAAAAAAAATAAAAAAGGAAAGAAAGGAATTAAGTTAGAAAACTCCTGCTGTATTAGCCATGTCTGCGCAGGAACTCTCACAGGGTACTGGGCTCTTCTGGGCAATGCTTTTTAAAAATAAAATTTATGTTGCTTAAAGGGCACTGTAAAACTACCAGTTAAAAAAAAATAAATCTAAACACAAAGCAGCAAGATCTCTAAAGACTTTGCCTTGCGTTTCAGCAATCTTGCAGTTCTGGAATTCAGAGTTAGTGTAGCCTTTACAAGACAATTGTATTGAAGCACAAAAGCATTACGGCCAATTTATGACCCATTATAAAAACAGCTGTCTAAACTGATACTAGCATGAAGATTACATTTCTGCATGCAGGGTTCATTATGCAAGGGACTAAGAGCCCGAACTCCTATAGTAGACAATAAAATTTAGCAGAACTTTCATTCAGGAATCTCTCTTAATATTAAGCAGTGCTAGCATGTTCAATTTGAGCAAGGCACAAAATTACTTTGCTTTGGTTTTTCTCTAACCACACCCATAGTTTCTGTTGGTTTATTTCAGCAAAGAACATGACACCAATTGACTGAAGCAGGAATAGTTCTCTCTCTGCATTGCACTTTTTTTAAGTTGAAGAACTGAAGAGGTCACGTATGTTATTGTTCTTGCTCCCATTAATTAGTGCAGGAGCCTTGATAGCAGTCACCACAGTCAGGCGTGACAGGCGAAACAAAGAACAAGGTAGGGACTAATAAGGAATTCTCTGCTACTGTAAATTGGCCCACTAAAACCTTACAGCCACATTCAGAAGGAAATGTAAAAACTCAATGAAGAGCTGACAGTAAACCCCTGCTTAGGCACATGTGCTAAAGACATTCCCGGGATATGGTTTACACATCTAGGGAACACAGCAACACTAACATAATACAAGAAATTAGCAAATTCCTACAACACAGGTGCTTATACAAATGTATTCGATTTATAAATGAAGTACTGTATTTGTTATAACTAAAACTTTCCAAGCTAAATTATACAAGTGTTCAAAACACTTTTTACTTCTAGTCACAGAATCCAAACATACTTTTTACAATCACGAAACATACGCTCTGGGATAGAGGAAGCCGCTAGAATACAATAAAGGCTCAGTGTATTTTGAAAGCTGCATGCATAAGACAGCCCTTTTACCTGTCAGCAAAGCTCTTGAAGGAAGAAAGGAAGGAATTCAAACTCCTGTCTTGCTGCCTTCAGCTCTTGGAATTAAATAATGCAATTGGTTAGGTTCCGATGTCTGAAGGCACACCCTACCCATTAAACTTGGTGTGTATCAAATGAAATTCAGAAAATAAAACGAGATCCCCACAAACGCCAGGAAACTTAGTGAAGGACTAAATCTTCAATATTTGGATAGAACAAGGGAACCAGCTCAACTTTTTCCTACTGCCAGGCCCTTCAGAAAATCCGTCAATGCTCAAAACAGATGTGCTCGAGATCATAGAGTACGTGTAAGTTTCATTTCCCCACCCTCCTGCTGCTCCCTGGCTGTGAGCAGGCAGTACACTCTAAATGATACTAGGATCCTGCTGTAGGAAATGCTTGAACTGAATTGCCGTGGATTTCAAGATAATACCTGTTCAGGAGAAGGAACACGGTCTATGTACACACTTGTGATCACAGAACTAGTACCCAGAAGTCTATTTTTGTAGGATCTTTCAGGAACAGAACTATAATGTAAGGTCTTCTGCAACATTTACTTTTTAGAAAACAAAACAGCTTCTGTGATTCAGAGTAGTGTGTGAAAGTATACAGGCAATTTTAAATACAGAAGCAACATTTTATCTACAACACCAGACCAGCGGCGAATTAGGGGTTTGTGGGGCCCTGGGCCAAAGCAAATGGGAGTCCCTCAGAACCCCTTCCACCTGCAGTCCCCTCCATGCCCCTCTCCCTTGCTCCTGCTGGGGAGCGGGGGCTTGCCCGGTCACTCCCGCCTGGCGCTCCAGCCAGGGAACAGGGTCGAGGTGTGGGGGCTTCCCCTGCTGCCCAGCAGGAGCACCGGGTGGGCGGAGAGAGCAGGGCAAGCCCCCGCACCACAACCCGGCTCCCTGGAAGGAGCGCCGGGCGGGCGGAGCGCGTATGGGCGCTGGGGCACCCATTTTTCCAAGGGCCCACCAATTGGCTGGGGCCCCGGGTTAATCTGCCACTGCACCTGACAGTCCCTTTGACTGAATCCCCTTGCTTTATGGGATTGTCTTAACCTTGATTTTATTTTTTTAACAGTACTTTTGACTGGGTTTTCTATGAATGCAAATTCCTGGACAGTAAATATCTAGAGAGATGCCTCATTCAGACAACGTATGGCAGCAATACATTTAAATAGCCTAATGTATTATATGTTGCTCTTCTCTAATGCCTTTTATCTGAGGATCTCAAAGCACTTTGTAAAAGTTAAGCCTCTCCAACTGTGAGGTAAGTGATGTCTTCATTTCAAAGAGAAAATAAAAATAATTGCAGTAATTAAGTCTTGGAAAAAACAAAGGCATTTACCAGCAATTATAAGTTATTCTTTACGAAGCCTGACAATATCATATAAATGATACTCTAGTAATGGATCAAAGGAATATAGCTATTGATAAATCTGATAAGCATTAAATGGCAGGCCATTATATTCTCGAGGATGGAATCAATAGTACATTATCAAATGAAACTGCCAGGGTGGAAACATAACTTGGACAATCGGAAGCAACTTCAGCTTATGTTAATATTCAGTTTCATAAAGTTGTGCAACATTCACAACCAGATGCCTTGTAAATAACTGACCAGCAGGAAAATTGCAACATGGTTGTTAGATGAAACGCTTAGATAAATCACTTTTGTTTTTAAAAACAAAGTGGAAGCATCTCTTTAAATTTCAAGACTGGTAAAATAACCAAAGGGTAGTACAAGTTAAAAAAAATTGCAAAGGATAGCGTATTTAGTCAGAAAAGATATCCCAACATCTAAGACATTATGTATGGTATATTTCAATACAAATCTGTATAAAAACAAATATTAACCTTTAAAAACAGTAAGAAACAATTTAAAAAAATTAATATCTGATTTGTTGGATTTTAAATAACTCCATTATTAAATTTAAATCCACACATTATATAGGACCTAGAAAGGAAAAACCACAATAATCTGTGCTTCTTTTGCTGGCTCTGCAGCAATTAAGCTATTCCCAGAGCTGTGCAGTCACTTAGCTGATTAGTTAGTGAAAAAGAAAGAAATTAGTGTTTCTAAAGTAGCTTGAAATTTAGAAGTAAAAAAACCACAATGTTTTCCAAACAGAATAACAAGATGAGCAGGGATATATTTCCAAGCTTCTTTATGCCTTTATTGTAGGAAGTACCAACTTAAAAATATACTCATCCATAGTCTCTTTTAAGAATACTATAATAGTAGTCTAGGATGATAATTAGTCAATATTTAAACTCACTAGCTATCTAATGTTTGCTGGGAGAAAAAGTATCTACCTGGTGAAAGCTTTGTGTGGGTTATCTAATAAATAAAACTACAAAAGTTGCTTCTGCTGCTGCTATCCTGAAGCCTAAAGGACAAATCTGCTACTTAGAAGGATTTTTACCATTTTCATGCTGAGATTTCAAGCAAGTAGTGTTTTTTTTCTCCCTCTTGAGCTTAAACAACATAATTCGTGCTATATAGGAGCATCTGGCTAATTGGCTTTTGAGTAAAGTAGTCCCTTACTAAGCTATTTTAATCTTGTTGATCAAGCACTCGGAAGTCTCTGTGATTCTACACACGATACCATTTCACTAGGATAAATCTTTCAATTTGTAATTTATAATCATTCACAAAAAGAAACTATTTCCAAGATACCAGGCCGACCGCAATCAGCAGAGGCCCCAAAACGCAAAGATGTTTATCCAAAATATTGTGTGTTACAAAGGCAGGGTGCATACACATGGACACTGGATTAAAGATCAGTTAAATACCATGTACTAGAAGTGCCCCCAAATTAACCTAGGAATCAAAGTATCGTATTTTGTCTTACCACAAACAATTCTTAGAGCAGTAACAGGTTTCATATACCTGCCAGGGGTAGGAATACCGAGAATAATTAAGAATACTAAAAAAAAACACCCTTAAAGTTTTCTTTTTTGCTGTGTCCCCGCAAAACTGAGAGCATTCACTTTGTCGGCCTGCACTGGATCTCTGACACCTCCTCTTTAAGCAAAAGCCCAAAAAGCCATACAATTCCAACTGCCAGCATCATTAAAGCTTGACCCAGGCCTCCATCATTCCTCTTCGAAGACTTTTAGCTTTTCTGCTCCAGAAGAGATTTAAACCTGGTTCACAGGCTAGGCCCCCATCACACGCTAAACTGAACGTGCTCAATGTTTTGATAATAGCAGGTTGGCTTTGGTATCTTCTGTCAGAAGAGGGAACAGAATATGCCCAGGGGTGCTGGAACAATTTGTATAGTGAAGGTACTGAGAGCCACTGGACTAAGCTGTAAACCCACATATGATGGAAACTGCTTCAAGCCAGAGGTGCAAGAGCACCCCCGGTTTCAGCACCCATGAATTTGTCATACAGTGGTAAAAGCTATAGAAAAGCATGACAGGAACTGATTTTTGAATCTATACAATCAGATTCCAGAAGAGTATCAGAGAAAAAAGGCACATTTAATGCACAGTGCTACTAACAACCTGACATGAGGAGGAGGGGAGAGGCAGAGGGGAATTTTTATGCACTCTGGCCTCCTTGGTTTTCTGAGCACAGGTCTGAAAGTGTCTCCAATACCAATGGCCCCAGGGGAATCTCTGTTTGTATAAAGTAGCTTTTTTCCCCTGCCCCAGACTAATCCTTTGATGTTTCCAGGAGAGGACAGAAAAATCATTTTGTAAAAAACAATCTTTTTACTCCTTAGAAACATTAATTTCCTACTATTCCATTCAAACGTTTATTCAGGATTTTTCCACATTGAACATATCTTGCTCTAACCAGTTAATTATTTTGTACAAGAATTAACTGGCCTTAAATCCACACCTGTATTGTTCTTTCAATGAAAGCATTATGAAGAGCACAAGCCAAGCATTAGATATTTTAGAACACACATACCTCTTACAATCTAGTTTTATATGGTCTTGCACCTCAGAGAAGTGAAAATGCAAACACTGCTCAGACCACACTGATTATTTGTTGCACAAACACACAACATGCGTGCACATGTAGATGCAGTATATAGCGGTAAAAAGCAAAAGACAACCTTTTTACTTTTCCACAAATTTCAGATCAGCACACCACCCACCAGTAGACTGTATTAGTTCATGCCGGATTATACCGTTAATGCCAGATTATACCAGGTTTTACACAACTGTATAGTGAATGGATACCATCCAATACAGGATTGTTCTTATAAGACTTTCAATATTTAAAAAAATTGCTGTGGTCTAGTGACTAGTCACAGAACTGGAAGCAAGAACTCCCAAATCCAATCCCTGCGCTACCACTAATGTGCTATGTGGCCTTGGGAAAGTCACTTCACTTCCATGTGCCTACTGTAATGTGGAGATAATTCATATCTGTTGCAAAGTGTCTGTATTGGTGTAAAGTGCTATTACTCTGGTCTTCAACTGTTTCGTTCCAAGCTCTTTGGTCCTGAGGGACGTACGTGTGCCACACAGACAGTGTAATCAGGCCCTGTACAGAAAGAGAACCTCTCATGCTCTAACAGCCATTCTGGATGGGCCTGCATCCAGCCCAGCTTGGTCAGAAAAACAATTTAGCCAAATCAGAGGAGACAAAGACATTGCATATTCATGTGAGAAGAGGAGACAAGAACAGATAAGGAGGAGTTGAGTAAAGGGAGCAGAGACTAGCTGAAGTCCCTGTCTCCAGATCCCTGGTAGAAAATGTAGAAGGAAAGAAAAAGACAGATATTCTTGTCCTGATGGTATTTTAGTGTCTCTTACAACCAGCTGTGAACCTTTAAGGCATACTTTGGACTGCAGCTGTGTGCATACTCTGTCAGGTGTTCCAGGCCATGTCTAAGTGCACTGCCACCACCCTCACATTATCAAAATTCTTACTTCCCTATTGCAAACATTTCTTAACTCTTAATTCTATAAAACCTTCCATTAGAAATCTCACAGCACTTTGCAAACATTAAACAAACGTCAAGACTGTCCCCCAAGAAGTAATAATGGATACGAGCTGTTTGCTCTTTAGATGCAGCTTGTTCATATACATACACATACGAGTTTCTTTCTTTTGTTTGTTGTTAAACCATCATGATTACTTTCAAATAGCTTTCTGGGTTTGAAAGACAAAAATAAGATTTTTGTTCGACGGTGGCCTATAGAAGGAATTTTTTTTTAAATGAGCTGGTGTCTTTTTGGCTATTCTTTCAACATAAATCTGTAAAAGATTTCTTTTTAAAAGTTCAGATAGCATCAGAAGAAAAAAATTAATGGAAGACATCCAAAGAGTACTTACTGGAAGTCTCCGAAAATGTATGCTGTTAGATCTCCTGCCTTAACTGAAGGCGCAAAGGTGTTGAATCTTTAAAGTCTCCTAAATTAAATAGGGATTAATAACAAACAAATGATGAATTTTAAGAAGTCCCACTGAAAGTTCCTTTCTCTCAGTTGCTCAACTTTCACTCTCCTGGCTCTTGTGATGTCAGTTTGAGTGGTCCAAGTCAATCAAAGAGTCATCCAAAACAAACAGGACTTGATATTTTAAACTTAAAACCAAGCAATTTTAAAAACTTCACACTCTCTTTGTATTAATAAAAAGTTTATAAAAAACAGTCTCTATCCCCACTCTTTGCAGGTCACCTCTTCCTTTGCCTTGAATCTAATCAGCCCCTTTTGCTTAGGGACGATACTGCAATTGTTCAGCAAAATCATAAAATAATTGAAAGCCACTTGAAAAGTAATATACAATCCAACATACAATTCAACTCTCCCTCAAAACAGAGGTATGTGCTGGCAAACTCTTAACTACAGTGGCTCCAGCAACCACCACTGCTGCTGTACATTTGTGATGCAGGACAAATTAGCTGACAGATATGTATTGCTTCTGTGTGGACTGTATCAAATGTTTTCCATCAAAATTGAGTTTTTGACTAGACAAAAATTTTAGTGGAAAGTATGACTTCCTTGACAAAAAAAAAATTTTATTGGAAAAAAATGTTCTGTTTTCCGACTAAATGACTTTTCATCAGAAAACTGAAAACTTCATTTTTTCAGCTGTAAATTTAGACAAAACCAAAACATTTTGATTTTGTTGAAGTTTTCAACCAAAACATTTTACAGCCAGTGCTAAAAGTTACTAAACCAGCCTGTAAAACATTCCCCCCCCACCCCCCCTGCCCAACAGATTCTTCATTAAATGTTACATGTTAAATGTTTGAATTGTCAGGGAAACCAAGGCAAAAACCAAGGCTGTTTCCAAGCACTGTCCGGGCACATTTTCCTCCTCACAGTGTTACCTGCCTTTCATCAGACATATTCCTGCTGTCTCATTCCTGTCATCATTTGTACGACAGTAATGCCTGCAGGCCCCAATGGGAATCGGGCCCCCATTGAAGTGGTTGTCGTATAAACACAAGACACCGTCCCTACCCACAAAGGGTTTACAGGCCAGGATGTAACAAGTGGGTGTAATATACAGACACAGGGAGTAGGGGGAAGATGGTGAGAGCAGCAGGACACTTGGTTGTGGATGTGCCCCATGTGCAGTATAAATCACACCTATTAACGCCCTCAGGAGTCCTTTCCCACTGACACAGTTGACACCAGTGACCTTAGTCTCCCCTTTGATGTTCTCCCACCTGCCATTGTGGCAGAGTCCTTATTGTCAGTTAGTCTATAAGGTGCCACAGGACTCTGCCGCTTTTACAGATCCAGACTAACACGGCTACCCCTCTGATTGTACATCTTCATAACCCCCGTTCATCCGTTCTCCCCAGCTCCTCGCTCTGTGGTCATCCATGTCCCCCACCACTTCTCGCTGCTCTATCATTAGCCTCCAAGACCCCCCCAGACCTTCCCCCACAGCACTGCTCCGCCTGCTCTCCCCCCAGCACCACTCCCACCATCCCCTCTCCTTTCACCCCCCCAGACCTTCCCCCGCACTGCTCCGCCTACTCCCCCCAGCACCACTCCCATCGCCCCCCCATCGTCCCCTCTCCTTTAACCCCCCCGACCTTCCCCCACAGCACCGTTCCGCCTGCTCTCCCCCCAGCACCACTCCCATCGCCCCCTACTGTCCCCCCTTCATTCACCCCCCTAGACCTTCCCCCCCACACTGCTCTGCCTGCTCCCCCCAGCACCGCTCCTATCGTCCCCTCTCCTTTCACCCCCCCAAACCTTCCCCCCCACCGCTCCGCCTACTCCCCCCAGCATCACTCCCATCACCCCCCACCGTCCCCCCTTTATTCACCCCCTAGACCTTCCCCCCCACTGCTCTGCCTGCTCTCCCCCCAGCACCACTCCCATCGCCCCCCACTGTCCCCCCTTCATTCACCCCCCTAGACCTTCCCCCCCACAGCACCGCTCCACCTGCTCCCCCCAGCACCACTCCCATAGCCCCCGTCCCCCCTTCATTCACCCCCCTAGACCATCCCCCACAGCACCGCTCCACCTGCTCCCCCCAGCACCACTCCCATAGCCCCCGTCCCCCCTTATTCACCCCCCTAGACCTTCCCCCCCCGCACCGCTCCGCCTGCTCCCCCCAGCACCACTCCCATAGCCCCCGTCCCCCCTTATTCACCCCCCTAGACCTTCCCCCCCACACTGCTCTGCCTGCTCCCCCCAGCACCACTCCCATCGCCCCCCGTCCCCCCTTCATTCACCCCCCTAGACCATCCCCCACAGCACCGCTCCACCTGCTCCCCCCAGCACCACTCCCATAGCCCCCGTCCCCCCTTATTCACCCCCCTAGACCTTCCCCCCCCGCACCGCTCCGCCTGCTCCCCCCAGCACCACTCCCATAGCCCCCGTCCCCCCTTATTCACCCCCCTAGACCTTCCCCCCCCACACTGCTCTGCCTGCTCCCCCCAGCACCACTCCCATAGCCCCCGTCCCCCCTTATTCACCCCCCTAGACCTTCCCCCCCCACACTGCTCTGCCTGCTCCCCCCAGCATCACTCCCATCACCCCCCACCGCCCCCCCTTCATTCACCCCCCTAGACCGTCCCCCCCCACTGCTCTGCCTGCTCCCCCCAGCACCACTCCCATCGCCCCCCATCCCCCCTTCATTCACCCCCCTAAACCATCCCCCACAGCACCGCTCCACCTGCTCCCCCCAGCACCACTCCCATCGCCCCCGTCCCCCCTCATTTCACCCTCCCACCCCCCTCCTCCATCAGCCCCCTGCCCCCTCCAAATCCCCCAAGCCCCTATGCCCACCCCCTGGGCCCCCCAGCTCCCTTCCACCTTCCCAGCCCCCCCACAGCGGCACCCCACCGGCTTTACTCCTTACTGCCCCCCCCGACCCCCATACCTGCCTCACTGCTCCTCCTTTCGACCCCCCCCCCCGCACTCACCCGCGCCCCCCGGGCCCGGGCTGCTCCCCTCAGCCCCGCCGGCCCCTCTGCCCGAGGCGGGGGCGGGCCCTGGCCGCACGCGCAGGGAGCCAGACGCCGCCGCCGCGACAACCCCCCTCACCGTCTCCTCAGGCCGCCGCCGCTGCCAGGCACCGGGGGAGGGGGGGGCGGGGGCCCGCACCGACCCCGGCAAGGGCCATCGAGCCCAACCAACGGGAAAAGGGCTCAGGAGCCGCTCAGCCAATGGCGAGCGCTAGAGACGGAAACCCAGGGCGTGGACAGCGAGGCCAACCAATGGCGGCACGGGACACCGAGCCCCGCCAGCCAATAAGGAGCGGCGAGGGGGCCGAGCCAAGTCCCACCGGCCAATAGGACAAGGAGAGGCTCCTTCGCGGAGCCTCCTGCGCGCCGCAGCCAATGGGCGAGCAGAGCGCTCGAGCCAATGCGGGTAGCGAGGACGCCCCAGGAGAGGGGCGCGGCTAGAGGCGGTCGGGGACCAATCCAACAGCGTCCAGGAGAGACCTGGCTCCACCCCCTTCTCTCGCCGGCTAACGCCGAGGGCGGAGCGAGCCGAGCGTAGCCGGAAATTGCCGAAGCTGCCGCCGCGGACCTGGCGGAAAGAGCCGACCTGGTTCCGGAAAGTGCCGAAGCTGGGAGCTGGCCTCAGCACTGATGTGCCCAGGCTGGAGCCTGGTGGGGAGCCAGTGGGGGGGCCCCCGGCTGCAGGGGACTCAGGGGTCACGGGTCCTGGGGCTCTGGGGTCACTGGTCCAGGGGGTCTAGGGTCACTGGTCTGGGGGCCCCTGGGCTCTGGGGTCACTGGTCTGGGGGGCCCTGAGCTCTGGGGTCACTGGTCCAGGGGGACTCTGGGGTCACTGTTCCATGGGGGCTCTGGGGGTCACTGGTCTGGTGGCCTCTGGGGTCACTGGTCTGGGGGCCTCTGGGGTCTGGGGTCACTGGTCTGGGGGGCCTGAGCTCTGGGGTCACTGGTCTGAGCGGCCCTGAGGTCTGGGGGTCCTGAGGTCACTGCTTCCCCACCTCCAGGGTCCCAGACTGTCCCATGCATGTTGCCTACTCCCATGGGGGGCTCCTGGCTCTGGGGTTGCTGGCCACCCTTCTCTGTGTCCCATGCAGAGGGCCTGGTCCCCACCCAGCTCCCATCTGGGCAGCTTTGGCTCCGGCGTCTCTGTTCTGTCAATGCCAGGGTCCCACGTCCCAAATAGCATCCCCATCGCCACGTTTCCACCCACAGGGCCCCACCGCCGCCCTCGTCGACACTGCCAGATCTGGACAACAGCAGGCCCTTCCTGACCTGGGCTGTCTGGGAACTGGTGACCCCTCCCTCCCCTGGAGCCCATCACCCCTTCCCAGAACGTCAGACCCAGCCCGACCTTTGTAATCTCTGTCCTCGATGCATCCCAACGCAGGCCAACCCAAGCCCCACGCTCCTCCCTTCTCCCGCTTCTCTGCTCGGGATCTCTCCTTTTATTTCTGGGAGCTGCCTCCATCCAGCTTAGGGCTTTATTTCCTTTACTTTTGGTTCTCCTCTTTCCACCTGCAGCCTGATGCCGACATCTACTGGGCACCCAGGGCATCACAACGACGTCAAATATCAATGTACCGTTCCCCCATTCAATCCAAAGCGCTTTGTTGCTGGTGTTTATTTGTAGGACAAGCGGCCGGCGGGCCCAGCCCGGAGCAGAGCTCGGCGCTGTTCAAACATAGGGTAAAAGACCGTCCCCGGCTCCCCGCCCTTCTTCTCAGCTGCGGGGCTAGTGGCAGTGAAGGGCAGAGCCCCCAGGCCACCACCAAGGTCGGTCCGAGGGCAGTCGTCAGCCACGCGTGAGGTTGTCGGTCTTTGGGCCCAGCCAGGCGTGGGAGCCGCTCGTTGGCCCCGGCTGCACATGGGCCCTGGCCCGTTGGAACAGTTCAGAAGGGCCCAGGAGCGGGTGGCAAATCAAAAGCAGGGGCACGTTTGCCCGGTCAGTTATAAAACACGCTGGTGCAGCTCCAGCTCCACCCCCTACGTGCGAGCCATCGGGCCGGCCCTGAGAATGCGCAGCCCAGCAGGGAGGGGTGTCAGCAGCGACATACAGCGTTCTTGGTCCCTGCCCTGCAGAGTGGGCAGTCTAAACAGACACTGAGTGGGAAGGGAAACAGGGATCAAGTGACTTGCCCAAGAAGTTCAGTGGCAGAGCAAGGACTAGAACCCCTGTTCCTGGCTCCCAGGCCAGTGCTCCAGCCACTAGAGTAAGCGACAGCCCTCAAAAATCACCAAGGAAAAACCCAGCTGGGCCCGATCCACAATCCATTGTTCTCAATGGGAGGACAGGGTGCTGAGCACTTTTGGCCATTTCACTGAGGCTCTTCTGATAATTCCCCCCACCCGCCGTCCCTGGTTTCTGACGAGCCCCTGCCCATCCCGGCCACCTGCCATCCCTGGATCTCAAAGCACTTTGAAACCAGTCACCTCAAACCCCACCTGGGGACCGGGCACAAGCCCCTTTTACAGACGGACTAACTGAGACACGGAGAGGAGATGTGGCTGGCACCACGTCACACGACGACTCAGCAGCAGAGCTAGGAACGGCACCCAGGAGGGCTGATGGCCAGTCCACCCCTCATAGGCAACGAGTTGCCATCCAGCGAGCCCCCTGCACCCGCCCCCCGCTCAGGAAGGGGGAGGGGGAAGGCACGCTATGAAAGCCTCTCTCTTGCTGCCCTGTGCCCTGTCCAGCCGCAACGTGAGGATTGAAAGGAACAGGCGAGGTTACTGCCGCTCAGCCGGGCCGTTTCCTTTGCACCTGGCTCACGGTTTTGCATTTCCCACTGCTTGTGAGAGCAAACCTAGCCTGGTCAGTTTCACTTCCTGGTTCTCAAGCCCTTCCCCAAGAGGTACTGGGGGGGTGGGAGGAGACAGCAGGCAGGAAAGACTCTGTTGCAAAGCGGTGGGAGGGGCGCGCCAGCGTGGCCTCCCCCACAAAGGCTGCTGCCCGTCATGCGGGCTTGGCTTTCCTCGGCTGCACGAGGCTCTCGTAGGCCGCCTGCACCTCGATGAACCGTCTCTCGGCCTCCTCCGCCCGGTGGCGGTTGTGATCCGGGTGCCAAAGCTTCACCAGCTCCCGGTAACTCTTGTGAATCTCCTCCACGGGGGCGCCGTCCCGGAGGCCCAAGACCTGAGGGGTTGCAAAGAGAAATGACCCCACTGGGCTGGCAGCCGGGGAGGGATGCAGCAGTGGGTCTCCGAGCTCTGGGGATGGATCCCAGGCCCCCGCTTTCCCCGCTGCTCTAAGCGCTAACCCCCAGCACAGAGCGAGGAATGGAACCCAGGCGTCCTGGCCCTTAGGCCCTTTCTCCGATCACTAGCCCCCACCCCCTCTCTGACACCTCTCCTTTGTCCCCATTAACACTCAGCCGCACCCTCGTGCTGTGAGCTGACGTCCCCGCGGACACCCCCCGACTCACCCCCAGAGCCGGCAGCTCCCCACCTTGTACGCCAGCTGCTGCCGCTCACTCTGGAAGCTCTGCACAAACTCATAGACCTTCTCCCACTCCTGGAAGGAGCCGGCCCCGAAGCCCGCACCCTCCGTCAGCAGCCTCCAGGCGTGGTAGGGCAGGAGGAGCAGCTGCTCCAGGAAGCTGCCCAGGGAGGGGAAGACACGGAGCCAACCCAAGACAGCACCGATGGTGTTGGCCGCGTAGCGGGCGGTGGCGGCCGTGTTGCAGAAGGCGCAGTAAGCCAGCGGGGCGGTGAAGGCCAGGTAGGCCAGGCCCAGGTGGTAGAGCCGGGCGCGCAGCGTCTGGCGGGGGCCCCGGCAGGGCTTGTAGCGCCGGCACTGCTGGGCGGTCACGCTGGCCGTCAGGCTGACGGGCAGGACGGCCAGGGCGCGGCCGTAGAAGACGGGGGAGGTGAGGAAGGCCGCCGCCAGGGTCCTCCCAAGATCCGAGGTCTGGTCGCCCACGCTGGACACCACGTGCACCCCCAGGCCCACGGCCAGCGGCAGGGCCAGCAGGTAGAAGCCGGCCAGGGAGGAGAGGCCGATCAGCGCCGCCAGCCCGAAGTACACCCCCACCAGGACCTGGCCGAAGAAGCGCACGGGGCTGAGGGCCGGGGGCTCTGGGCCGCGGGGCTGCGGCTCCCAGCCGGCGTTGGCGCATGCCACCCAGCCGGGGAGCCGCCAGAACTCCCAGAGCCAGCCCACCCCGAAGCCCCCCAGGGTCAGCATCCACAGCAGGGCGTGGCTGTCCCGGCCCAGGTAGACGTGGTGTAGCCCCACGGGGCCCCCCAGCGCCCACAGGGCGTAGGTCACCAGGAGCCGCTTGGCCATCGTTGGGGGGGGGGGGAGCACAGGGGGGGTGGCTCACATGGGCTCCAACGCCGGGCTGTGGGGGTGGGACATCATCCCGCGGCAACGCCCCCCGCTGGCGGCTGGGAGTGCTGCAGGCGTCCTGTCACCCTAAAGGAGGGGGGTGGAACAGATCATTGCGCGGCATGGGGGGGCGGGGGCAAAAATCCCCCTTCCCATGTTGCACAACTCCCCCTATGCCGAGAGGGGAGACAGGGGAGAGGGGCTCTGTGGCCTTGACTCCCTCCATAGCCGGGCACCCTCCTCCCAGCACAGTAACTAGAGACGCCCCCTGCCCCCCATCCGGGTGTGCTCAGTGCCCCGGCATTCGCCGTCACCAGACCAGGCCCCTCTCCACCCCACATGCCCCCGGGCCCTGGGAGTCCTCGTCCCACCTGGGTTCGGGGCCGGCGGGGGTGTGGTGACACCTAGATACCCACCCACCCCTGCTCTGGAGCCAGGGGCAGAGTGAGCTGGGGCGGGGGCACCCAGAGAACAGGGACAGTGAGCAGAATCCACCCACCCCCCAACATCCCCCATCCCTGCAGCCTGGATCACATACCTCTCTGCACCTACCACCCAGCCACGGGCCCCCGGATGCAGGCGGCAGGGCGGGGAGGGGGCTGGGTCACCAGGACTTTGCTCCCCTGCTCCCCACACCGGGTTAGACTTTGCCCACGTCCCAGGCGTCCGGGCGCTGACTCAGTGGGGCTCGGCGAGGACTGCACCTAACACCCATTGGTCAAAGGGCACCGGCCTTCCCAGCAGCCTCTGCTGCCCTGGGGACCTGGGCGGGGGAGCTCTGTTGGGCGAGGGGAGCGGGCCCCAATGAGGCCCCCCGGAAATGTCTGGTGGAAAGACAGAAAGACCCTCACTCCTCCGCTAGGCGCCAGCTCTCGCTGCGGCCCTGCCCCAGGGCCTGAGCTGTGGGGCCAGCACGTCCCCCCGCCCCCTCTGTTCACTGCCGACCCCGGCTCTGAGCTGGCTCTAAGCCGCAGCGCCCGTGAGGTTCGGGTCCTCCCATCACCCGGATTGTCCACACTGGGGCCCTGAGCCCTGGTCTCGTGGGGCCCTGTGCTGGGGCGCCCCTGCCCCACGGGCCAGTCGGGGCAGGATTCAGGGGCCTAACTAAGACCCCGACCTCTAAGCACTGGGCTCCCCCACGCTGTGCCCCACCCGGCTCTGCCCCGTGGGCCCGGGGAAATCCCCAGCCCCTGCTGCAGCTGGGAAGCAGCAGATGGAGCTCTTTGCCTTCCAGCCGAAGCCGGGCGCGCGCCCCCTCTGCTCTCCGTCTGCTCCCCTCCGGAGCAGGGCCCTGGAACGGCGGGGGCAGGGTACCCTCAGGACCCGCACCCCAGATCAGAGACGGCGGAGGGGGAACAATTCCCAGCACAGGCTCTTCAGCCCCCGGCCGGCGCTAACCAGCAGCCGATCCAGATATTCCTACAGCACCGTCCACCCGCAGCGTCCTGCCCGTGCATGGCTGCCCCCGCCACTAAAATGCAGCCACCTCTGGGTGCAGCTAGGCAGCTGTATTGCTACCGGGGCGTCGAGAGGGGCCAAGCTGCGCAGACACAGAGAGGGGAAGTGACTGGCCTGGGGTCAAGGGCAGGGGCAGAGCCAGGTGTCCCGAGTCCCAGTGCTGCGTCCCAGCTGCCTGTGCCCCGGGCGGAGGCAGGGGGACGTCCCCAGCCAGTGGGAAGGGCAGGCGGAGCTCGAGAGGGGGCCCTGGCTGCCCTGGGTGGCCCTACGAGAGACTGGAGCAGGGGGCTGGAGTGGGCTGAGACATTTCCTGGCTAGAGCCTGGAGCAGGGCAGAGTTCCCCGAGCCGAGGGCCTGGCCCCAGCCTCCCGGGGGCCCAGCCACGCCGAGGGGTGCCAGGGGGACAGGCTGCTAGATATGGGGGGAGACGGGGGGAGACGGGGGGAGGGAGGCCTCCCCCTGGGGCCTGATCCTACGAAGGGCCAAGAGCCCCTCGGTTCTAGCCAGTAGGGGAGAGAGACTTTGGGGCATGTGGCCCTGATGGCCCCACATATGGGACCCAATCCTGCAAAGCGCTGAGCACCCCAGATTGCAGGAGGGGGGGCCATTCCCACCCCGGGGTGGGGGGAAGACAGCTCCCACTGAACCCCACATGCAGCTGGGCTGGAAATCAGGCCCTGGGGGGGGGTCCCCCGCCAATCAATCCATCAGCCCCTTCTGGGCCCCGCAAGTGCTGAATCCGAGTCCAGCCTCCTCGTTCGTGTGGCCAGTGGTCACGTCCGGCGGATCCGACGGGGTCTCTCAGCTCATAGCGACGTCTCCCTGCACCCCGTCCCGCCGCGCCCCCCCCAGCCTCCCCTTTATTGACACAGATTAGCAGGGAGCAGGCCGCCAATTTCCTCTAATTCATTATTAATCAGCCCAATCTCCAGCCTCTTCCCGCGCTGTTGACTTAGCTGCCTGCCGCTCGCCCCCATGCAAATGGGATGCGTCCTTCGCCCGCGGCGGGCAGGGGCTCTCGCTATGAATTCTTGGATTTAATTCTGCCCCCCCAGTCTCCGAAAGGGGGCGGGCGGAGTGGGATTTAGCGGCTGTTCGGAGCTGGGGGGCGGGGAGTCAGACGCTGGGGGGGTGGGGCGGCTGGCTCAAGGGGGCAAACGTAAAGGGCAGATGAATATTCAAGGGGAGCCGGCGTGGCCGGTGCCAGGGGAGCAGAGAACAGGGATTAGCGAGGACTCCCCACCCCAAGTGCTGCTGTCACGGACTCACAGGTGGTGCCCACTCTTGGCCCCGTGCGGTCCATGGGGGGGCCCCCCTTGCAGTGAGACAGCCCTTCTCAGGGGACCGCTCTCTCTCGGGGTCCAGCCCCTCCACCTCCTGGAGCTGCACCTCTCTGAGCCTTAGCAGGGCTGACTCTGCCGTGGGCCCCTCAGGGAGTCCACGCACTCTGGACCCCCGCCCGGCCTCCACCCCCGAAGGGGACGATGCAACCCTGTTCTCTAGCCCAACACCTCCCAGTCTACGCTGCATCTGGGGGGCTCTGCCTGCTCCCCCTCCCCAGCCCAGAGCCCCCCCTGCAGCTGAGATCACTGGCCCCAAGCCCCGCCTCTGTCCATTGTCTTCTCTCCAGGTAAACAGGGTCGCCTGGGCCCCTTCTCGTCTCTGGCCCCCTGTGGCTGGAACCGGCTGGTCCGGTCACCGGGGTCCTCTCCACGCAGCCTATTGTCCTCCCACTGGCCAGACCCAGCTGTGACTCCCGAGCTGGGCCTCCGGGTCACCAGTCGTTGGGGTCTCCATTCTCCAGGCCATTGGCCGGGGTCCCCAGTCCCCTCACCGGTCCCTCTCCCATCACCTCGTTAAACCCGTAACACCCGGGGAAACTGAGTCCCAGCCCCTCTGCATGCAGCCCCTAGGAAACCAAGAAACCCCCCCATAGGAAACAAGGAAAACAGGAAACTCCCCCACTCCGTCACAGCTGCCATCGGGGAGAGCGAGGGCACGGCTGGGCTGCAGCCCCCCATGGAGGAAGCGGGGTGCCGGGGAGCCACGGCCCAGCGGGGAGTCAGGGCCCCCGGGCGCGGTTCCCGGTTCAGGCAGGGCGGGGTAGTGGTTAGAGCAGGAACTAGGCATCAGAGTCCTGAGCTCCCAGCCATGGTGAATCCCCCCCCACCCCCGACTCCGGGTGGCTGGGCCCTGCCCTCTGCACAATCTTGCCCCAGGTCTGCGTTCAGGGTTGGCCATTGGGAGCAGAGGGAGGCTGTGGGGTGGGTGTAGGGGGGTGACCGGTGTGGGGAGTCATGCGGCAGGGGGTGCACAGGGGTTACCAGTTTGGGGGGCTCCTGAGTGGGGGTGGGATTACCAGTCAGAGGGTTGGATCCTTTGATCCTGGGGGCCCCAGTGTCTGGGTCTCTCTGTCCATCGGGTCAGGAGTTCCCTGGCTGCCTGCCAGGGCTCTGGATGCCCCCACCCCCGGCCCCCCAGCCTGTCTTATTCCATGACAGCAGCGTCGGCGCGGCAAGTCCCACGGGCAGCGTGGCCGAGAAGCTTCCAGCGCCACGGCCCAACGCTTGGCTGGCTCCGAGCTCAGCCGCCCCGGGGGGCTCCCGGGGAGCAGCCAAGGATGGAGCCAGGCGGAGCTGGGCTGGGGGAGCCGCTGCCCGTGAACGGAGCGGGGGGGGAGGCTGGAAGAGGGGCACGGGCGGCTGGATTCTGCCCCTCACTCCCGACCCGCAGCCCCTGCTAGCCCAGCTCTGGGCTCCCACCCCCGCTCACTCCCAAAATATCATCCCCCCAGTCAATTACAGTGGGTCCCATTCAGGGCTAGCCCCCTGGATGGTTATTTTCACACACACACACACACACACACACAGAGCCTGTTACACACACACACACACACACTCAGCCTGATACACACACACACACACACACACACTCAGCCTGATACACACACACACACACAGAGCCTGTAACACACACAGAGCCTGTTACACACACACACACACACACACTCAGCCTGATACACACACACACACACACACACACACACACACACAGCCTGTAACACACACACACACACACTCTCAGCCTGATACACACACACACACACACACACAGAGCCTGTAACACACACACACACACACTCTCAGCCTGTTACACACACACACACACTCACACACTCAGCCTGATACACACACACACACAGAGCCTGTAACACACACAGAGCCTGTTACACACACACACACACACACACTCAGCCTGATACACACACACACACACACTAACACACACACACACACACTCTCAGCCTGATACACACACACACACACACAGAGAGAGCCTGTAACACACACACACACACACTCTCAGCCTGTTACACACACACACACTCACACACTCAGCCTGATACACACACACACACAGAGCCTGTAACACACACAGAGCCTGTTACACACACACACACACACACACACACACTCAGCCTGATACACACACACACACACACACACACTCAGCCTGATACACACACACACACACAGAGCCTGTAACACACACAGAGCCTGTTACACACACACACACACACACACTCAGCCTGATACACACACACACACACACACACACACACACACACAGCCTGTAACACACACACACACACACTCTCAGCCTGATACACACACACACACACACACACAGAGCCTGTAACACACACACACACACACTCTCAGCCTGTTACACACACACACACACTCACACACTCAGCCTGATACACACACACACACAGAGCCTGTAACACACACAGAGCCTGTTACACACACACACACACACACACTCAGCCTGATACACACACACACACACACTAACACACACACACACACACTCTCAGCCTGATACACACACACACACACACAGAGAGAGCCTGTAACACACACACACACACACTCTCAGCCTGTTACACACACACACACACTCACACACTCAGCCTGATACACACACACACACAGAGCCTGTAACACACACAGAGCCTGTTACACACACACACACACACACACACACACTCAGCCTGTAACAGATGTCCAGGCCGGCTGCGGCTGCGCACTCGGGCGGATCGATTGCTGGGGGTGGGGGCGGGGCGGGTTTCCTGGGTCTCTATTGATTCTTTTAAGTATCTGGATTTAAAAATGTCAAATTTGCCGTTTCCATGCGGGGCCAGATCTAGCGTCTGGGAGTGGGAGGCGAAGGGATCGATGGAGCTGTGCCCAGAATGAGACAGGCCTGTTTGGACTGCACTAGCGCCCCCCCGGGCTGCCCACCCCCAGCACCCTACCAGCCAAACACCCCACAGAGCTGGGGATAGAACCCAGGAGTCCTGGCCCCCAGCCCCCCACTCTAACCACTAGCCCCCACCCCCCTCCCAGAGCTGGGACAGAACCCAGGAGTCCTGGCCCCCAGCCCCCCTGCTCTAACCACTGGACCCCACTCCCCACCCAGAGCTGGGACAGAACCCAGGAGTCCTGGCCCCCAGCCCCCCTGCTCTAACCACTGGACCCCACTCCCCACCCAGAGCTGGGACAGAACCCAGGAGTCCTGGCCCCCAGCCCCCCTGCTCTAACCACTGGACCCCACTCCTCTCCCAGAGCTGGGACAGAACCCAGGAGTCCTGGCCCCCAGCCCCCCTGCTCTAACCACTGGACCCCACTCCCCACCCAGAGCTGGGACAGAACCCAGGAGTCCTGGCCCCCAGCCCCCCGCTCTAACCGCTAGACCCCACTCCCCTCCCAGAGCTGGGACAGAACCCAGGAGTCCTGGCCCCCAGCCCCCCTGCTCTAACCACTGGACCCCACTCCCCTCCCAGAGCTGGGACAGAACCCAGGAGTCCTGGCCCCCAGCCCCCCTGCTCTAACCACTAGACCCCACTCCTCTCCCAGAGCTGGGACAGAACCCAGGAGTCCTGGCCCCCAGCCCCCCTGCTCTAACCACTGGACCCCACTCCTCTCCCAGAGCTGGGACAGAACCCAGGAGTCCTGGCCCCCAGCCCCCCTGCTCTAACCACTGGACCCCACTCCCCACCCAGAGCTGGGACAGAACCCAGGAGTCCTGGCCCCCAGCCCCCCTGCTCTAACCACTGGACCCCACTCCCCTCCCAGAGCTGGGACAGAACCCAGGAGTCCTGGCCCCCAGCCCCCCTGCTCTAACCACTGGACCCCACTCCCCTCCCAGAGCTGGGACAGAACCCAGGAGTCCTGGCCCCCAGCCCCCCGCTCTAACCACTAGACCCCACTCCTCTCCCAGAGCTGGGACAGAACCCAGGAGTCCTGGCCCCCAGCCCCCCGCTCTAACCGCTAGACCCCACTCCCCTCCCAGAGCTGGGACAGAACCCAGGAGTCCTGGCCCCCAGCCCCCCGCTCTAACCGCTAGACCCCACTCCCCTCCCAGAGCTGGGACAGAACCCAGGAGTCCTGGCCCCCAGCCCCCCGCTCTAACCGCTAGACCCCACTCCCCTCCCAGAGCTGGGACAGAACCCAGGAGTCCTGGCCCCCAGCCCCCTGCTCTAACCGCTAGACCCCACTCCCCTCCCAGAGCTGGGACAGAACCCAGGAGTCCTGGCCCCCAGCCCCCTGCTCTAACCGCTAGACCCCACTCCTCTCCCAGAGCTGGGACAGAACCCAGGAGTCCTGGCTCCCAGCCCCCTGCTCTAATTGGGGGATGGGAGCTGGCACATAGTTGCCAACCCTGGCGGTGCAGCCGGCCGGCCCAGCACACAGTGGGTTAACCTCCCCCCGCTGCACCCCCCAGGGCAGCTCCAGCCCTTTATCCCAGGCATGGTTGGTGAGTTGTCAGGGAAACGCGGATTTGGCATTTCTCCGCTGCCCGCAGACAGGTGCCTGACAGTGATGGGCCGTGGGCGCAGCCTGGGACCCCCGGCGCCTCTCCCCACCCAGACCGCAATGCGACGGGGGCTGGCGAGGGCTGGGCTCCCACCCCGATCAAACCAATGGGTCAGAGCCAGGGGGAATTATTTGGGGTACAGGGTCTGTCCAGGGGGGAGAGATGGGGTGTAATTTGGGGGTACAGGGTCTGTCCAGGGGGGAGATGGGGTATAATTTGGGGTACAGGGTCTGTCCCAGGGGGAGAGATGGGGTGTAATTTGGGGGTACAGGGTCTGTCCAGGGGGATAGACGGGTGTAATTTGGGGGTACAGGAGCTGTCCAGGGGGAGAGATGGGGTGTAATTTGGAGGTACAGGGGCTGTCCCGGGGGAGAGACGGGGTGTAATTTGGGGGTACAGGGGCTGTCCCAGGGGGAGAGATGGGGTGTAATTTGGGGGTACAGGGTCTGTCCAGGGGGAGAGATGGGGTGTAATTTGGGGGTACAGGGGCTGTCCCAGGGGGAGAGATGGGGTGTAATTTGGAGGTACAGGGGCTGTCCCAGGGGGAGAGAGGGGGTGTAATTTGGGGGTACAGGGTCTGTCCAGGGGGAGAGATGGGATGTAATTTGGGGTACAGGGCCTGTCCCAGGGGGAGAGATGGGTTGTAATTTGGGGGTACAGGGGCTGTCCCGGGGGAGAGACGGGGTGTAATTTGGGGGTACAGGGGCTGCCCCAGGGGGAGAGATGGGGTGTAATTTGGGGGTACAGGGTCTGTCCAGGGGGAGAGATGGGGTGTAATTTGGGGGTACAGGGGCTGTCCCAGGGGGAGAGATGGGGTGTAATTTGGGGGTACAGGGTCTGTCCAGGGGGATAGACGGGTGTAATTTGGGGGTACAGGAGCTGTCCAGGGGGAGAGATGGGGTGTAATTTGGGGGTACAGGGTCTGTCCAGGGGGATAGACGGGTGTAATTTGGGGGTACAGGAGCTGTCCAGGGGGAGAGATGGGGTGTAATTTGGAGGTACAGGGGCTGTCCAGGGGGATAGACGGGTGTAATTTGGGGGTACAGGGGCTGTCCCAGGGGGAGAGATGGGGTGTAATTTGGGGGTACAGGGTCTGTCCAGGGGGATAGACGGGTGTAATTTGGGGGTACAGGGTCTGTCCAGGGGGGAGAGATGGGGTGTAATTTGGGGGTACAGGGTCTGTCCAGGGGGATAGACGGGTGTAATTTGGGGGTACAGGAGCTGTCCAGGGGGAGAGATGGGGTGTAATTTGGAGGTACAGGGGCTGTCCCGGGGGAGAGACGGGGTGTAATTTGGGGGTACAGGGTCTGTCCAGGGGGGAGATGGGGTATAATTTGGGGTACAGGGTCTGTCCCAGGGGGAGAGATGGGGTGTAATTTGGGGGTACAGGGTCTGTCCAGGGGGATAGATGAGTGTAATTTGGGGGTACAGGAGCTGTCCAGGGGGAGAGATGGGGTGTAATTTGGAGGTACAGGGGCTGTCCCGGGGGAGAGACGGGGTGTAATTTGGGGGTAGAGGGGCTGTCCCAGGGGGAGAGATGGGGTGTAATTTGGAGGTACAGGGGCTGTCCCAGGGGGAGAGATGGGGTGTAATTTGGGGGTACAGGGTCTGTCCAGGGGGAGAGATGGGGTGTAATTTGGGGGTACAGGGTCTGTCCAGGGGGAGAGATGGGGTGTAATTTGGGGGTACAGGGTCTGTCCAGGGGGAGAGATGGGGTGTAATTTGGGGGTACAGGGGCTGTCCCAGGGGGAGAGATGGGGTGTAATTTGGGGGTACAGGGTCTGTCCAGGGGGAGAGATGGGGTGTAATTTGGGGGTACAGGGGCTGTCCCAGGGGGAGAGATGGGGTGTAATTTGGGGGTACAGGGGCTGTCCAGGGGGAGAGATGGGGTGTAATTTGGGGGTACAGGGTCTGTCCAGGGGGGAGATGGGGTATAATTTGGGGTACAGGGTCTGTCCCAGGGGGAGAGATGGGGTGTAATTTGGGGGTACAGGGTCTGTCCAGGGGGATAGACGGGTGTAATTTGGGGGTACAGGAGCTGTCCAGGGGGAGAGATGGGGTGTAATTTGGAGGTACAGGGGCTGTCCCGGGGGAGAGACGGGGTGTAATTTGGGGGTACAGGGGCTGTCCCAGGGGGAGAGATGGGGTGTAATTTGGGGGTACAGGGTCTGTCCAGGGGGAGAGATGGGGTGTAATTTGGGGGTACAGGGGCTGTCCCAGGGGGAGAGATGGGGTGTAATTTGGAGGTACAGGGGCTGTCCCAGGGGGAGAGAGGGGGTGTAATTTGGGGGTACAGGGTCTGTCCAGGGGGAGAGACGGGATGTAATTTGGGGTACAGGGCCTGTCCCAGGGGGAGAGATGGGTTGTAATTTGGGGGTACAGGGGCTGTCCCGGGGGAGAGACGGGGTGTAATTTGGGGGTACAGGGGCTGCCCCAGGGGGAGAGATGGGGTGTAATTTGGGGGTACAGGGTCTGTCCAGGGGGAGAGATGGGGTGTAATTTGGGGGTACAGGGGCTGTCCCAGGGGGAGAGATGGGGTGTAATTTGGGGGTACAGGGTCTGTCCAGGGGGATAGACGGGTGTAATTTGGGGGTACAGGAGCTGTCCAGGGGGAGAGATGGGGTGTAATTTGGGGGTACAGGGTCTGTCCAGGGGGATAGACGGGTGTAATTTGGGGGTACAGGAGCTGTCCAGGGGGAGAGATGGGGTGTAATTTGGAGGTACAGGGGCTGTCCAGGGGGATAGACGGGTGTAATTTGGGGGTACAGGGGCTGTCCCAGGGGGAGAGATGGGGTGTAATTTGGGGGTACAGGGTCTGTCCAGGGGGATAGACGGGTGTAATTTGGGGGTACAGGGTCTGTCCAGGGGGGAGAGATGGGGTGTAATTTGGGGGTACAGGGTCTGTCCAGGGGGATAGACGGGTGTAATTTGGGGGTACAGGAGCTGTCCAGGGGGAGAGATGGGGTGTAATTTGGAGGTACAGGGGCTGTCCCGGGGGAGAGACGGGGTGTAATTTGGGGGTACAGGGTCTGTCCAGGGGGGAGATGGGGTATAATTTGGGGTACAGGGTCTGTCCCAGGGGGAGAGATGGGGTGTAATTTGGGGGTACAGGGTCTGTCCAGGGGGATAGACGAGTGTAATTTGGGGGTACAGGAGCTGTCCAGGGGGAGAGATGGGGTGTAATTTGGAGGTACAGGGGCTGTCCCGGGGGAGAGACGGGGTGTAATTTGGGGGTAGAGGGGCTGTCCCAGGGGGAGAGATGGGGTGTAATTTGGGGGTACAGGGGCTGTCCAGGGGGAGAGATGGGGTGTAATTTGGGGGTACAGGGGCTGTCCCAGGGGGAGAGATGGGGTGTAATTTGGAGGTACAGGGGCTGTCCCAGGGGGAGAGATGGGGTGTAATTTGGGGGTACAGGGTCTGTCCAGGGGGAGAGATGGGGTGTAATTTGGGGGTACAGGGTCTGTCCAGGGGGAGAGATGGGGTGTAATTTGGGGGTACAGGGTCTGTCCAGGGGGAGAGATGGGGTGTAATTTGGGGGTACAGGGGCTGTCCCAGGGGGAGAGATGGGGTGTAATTTGGGGGTACAGGGTCTGTCCAGGGGGAGAGATGGGGTGTAATTTGGGGGTACAGGGGCTGTCCCAGGGGGAGAGATGGGGTGTAATTTGGGGGTACAGGGGCTGTCCAGGGGGAGAGATGGGGTGTAATTTGGGGGTACAGGGGCTGTCCCAGGGGGAGAGATGGGGTGTAATTTGGGGGTACAGGGGCTGTCCCAGGGGGAGAGATGGGGTGTAATTTGGGGGTACAGGGGCTGTCCAGGGGGAGAGATGGGGTGTAATTTGGGGGTACAGGGGCTGTCCCAGGGGGAGAGATGGGGTGTAATTTGGGGGTACAGGGTCTGTCCAGGGGGAGAGACGGGGTGTAATTTGGGGGTACAGGGGCTGCCCCAGGGGGAGAGATGGGGTGTAATTTGGGGGTACAGGGTCTGTCCAGGGGGAGAGACGGGGTGTAATTTGGGGGTACAGGGGCTGCCCCAGGGGGAGAGATGGGGTGTAATTTGGGGGTACAGGGGCTGTCCCAGCCCCCCTGCTCTAATTACTAGACCCAACTCGCCTCCTAGAGCCAGGGATGGAACCCAGGCATCCCGGCTCCTGCTCTAACCGCCAGGCTCGCCTGACTCGAGGGAAGGTGACCTGGATTATGGTCCGCTGGGACAGCCGCGCCTCCCGCCCATCCGCCCGCCCCTGGAGCCAGCGGCGGGGCTCTCCGGCCCCGGCGAGGGAAGGTTGCGGTGGCCGGGCGCGCGGCTCCCGACACCGATCAGACGCCTGCTCCAAGCCATAATTGGAGCCATTGATCAGTGCTGGGCACCAGCACTTACGGCATCGATCTTTGGCACCTTCCTGCTAATTGCAGCATTTGTCACCTCCCTGTTCCACGGGGCCCGTCCCCACCAGAGACGGGACCCACCCACGGCCCCGCGGCGGGGAGCAGCCTGGGGAAAGGGGGGCCCAGCATCACAGACACACGGGGTCGGGGGGACCCGGCTCTGGGAGGGCAGCGGGTCAGAGCAGGGGACGGGGGGGGGGGGCGGAATCTGGGAGCTCCTGGGTTCCATTCCCAGCTCGCGGGGGGGGGGGGAGACTAGAATTATAATGGGTTGGGAGCCAGGACTCCTGGGTTCCATTCCCAGCTCTGGGAGGGAGGGGGAGTCTAGAATTATAATGGGTTGGGAGCCAGGACTCCTGGGTTCCATTCCCAGCTCTGGGAGGGGGGGGGGAGTCTAGAATTATAATGGGTTGGGAGCCAGGACTCCTGGGTTCCATTCCCAGCTCTGGGAGTGGGGGAGTCTAGAATTATAATGGGTTGGGAGCCAGGACTCCTGGGTTCCATTCCCAGCTCTGGGAGGGAGGGGAGACTAGAATTATAATGGGTTGGGAGCCAGGACTCCTGGGTTCCATTCCCAGCTGGGGGGGGGAGTCTAGAATTATAATGGGTTGGGAGCCAGGACTCCTGGGTTCCATTCCCAGCTCTGGGAGGGAGGGGGAGTCTAGAATTATAATGGGTTGGGAGCCAGGACTCCTGGGTTCCATTCCCAGCTCGGGGGGGGGGGGAGTCTAGAATTATAATGGGTTGGGAGCCAGGACTCCTGGGTTCCATTCCCAGCTCTGGGAGGGGGGGGAGTCTAGAATTATAATGGGTTGGGAGCCAGGACTCCTGGGTTCCATTCCCAGCTCTGGGAGTGGGGGAGTCTAGAATTATAATGGGTTGGGAGCCAGGACTCCTGGGTTCCATTCCCAGCTCTGGGAGGGAGGGGAGTCTAGAATTATAATGGGTTGGGAGCCAGGACTCCTGGGTTCCATTCCCAGCTCTGGGAGTGGGGGAGTCTAGAATTATAATGGGTTGGGAGCCAGGACTCCTGGGTTCCATTCCCAGCTCTGGGAGGGAGGGGAGACTAGAATTATAATGGGTTGGGAGCCAGGACTCCTGGGTTCCATTCCCAGCTCTGGGAGGGGGGGGGGAGTCTAGAATTATAATGGGTTGGGAGCCAGGACTCCTGGGTTCCATTCCCAGCTCTGGGAGTGGGGGAGTCTAGAATTATAATGGGTTGGGAGCCAGGACTCCTGGGTTCCATTCCCAGCTCTGGGAGGGAGGGGAGTCTAGAATTATAATGGGTTGGGAGCCAGGACTCCTGGGTTCCATTCCCAGCTCTGGGAGTGGGGGAGTCTAGAATTATAATGGGTTGGGAGCCAGGACTCCTGGGTTCCATTCCCAGCTCTGGGAGGGAGGGGAGACTAGAATTATAATGGGTTGGGAGCCAGGACTCCTGGGTTCCATTCCCAGCTCTGGGAGGGGGGGGGGTCTAGAATTATAATGGGTTGGGAGCCAGGACTCCTGGGTTCCATTCCCAGCTCTGGGAGGGAGGGGAGTCTAGAATTATAATGGGTTGGGAGCCAGGACTCCTGGGTTCCATTCCCAGCTCTGGGAGTGGGGGAGTCTAGAATTATAATGGGTTGGGAGCCAGGACTCCTGGGTTCCATTCCCAGCTCTGGGAGGGGGGGGGAGTCTAGAATTATAATGGGTTGGGAGCCAGGACTCCTGGGTTCCATTCCCAGCTCTGGGAGTGGGGGAGTCTAGAATTATAATGGGTTGGGAGCCAGGACTCCTGGGTTCCATTCCCAGCTCTGGGAGGGGGGGGGAGTCTAGAATTATAATGGGTTGGGAGCCAGGACTCCTGGGTTCCATTCCCAGCTCTGGGAGTGGGGGAGTCTAGAATTATAATGGGTTGGGAGCCAGGACTCCTGGGTTCCATTCCCAGCTCTGGGAGGGGGGTGGAGTCTAGAATTATAATGGGTTGGGAGCCAGGACTCCTGGGTTCCATTCCCAGCTCTGGGAGCGGGGGGGAGTCTAGAATTATAATGGGTTGGGAGCCAGGACTCCTGGGTTCCATTCCCAGCTCGGGGGGGGGGGAGTCTAGAATTATAATGGGTTGGGAGCCAGGACTCCTGGGTTCCATTCCCAGCTCTGGGAGGGAGGGGAGACTAGAATTATAATGGGTTGGGAGCCAGGACTCCTGGGTTCCATTCCCAGCTCTGGGAGGGGGGGGGAGTCTAGAATTATAATGGGTTGGGAGCCAGGACTCCTGGGTTCCATTCCCAGCTCTGGGAGGGGGGGGGGAGTCTAGAATTATAATGGGTTGGGAGCCAGGACTCCTGGGTTCCATTCCCAGCTCTGGGAGGGAGGGGGAGTCTAGAATTATAATGGGTTGGGAGCCAGGACTCCTGGGTTCCATTCCCAGCTGGGGGGGGGAGTCTAGAATTATAATGGGTTGGGAGCCAGGACTCCTGGGTTCCATTCCCAGCTCTGGGAGGGGGGGGGAGTCTAGAATTATAATGGGTTGGGAGCCAGGACTCCTGGGTTCCATTCCCAGCTCTGGGAGGGAGGGGGAGTCTAGAATTATAATGGGTTGGGAGCCAGGACTCCTGGGTTCCATTCCCAGCTCTGGGAGGGAGGGGGAGTCTAGAATTATAATGGGTTGGGAGCCAGGACTCCTGGGTTCCATTCCCAGCTCTGGGAGTGGGGGAGTCTAGAATTATAATGGGTTGGGAGCCAGGACTCCTGGGTTCCATTCCCAGCTCTGGGAGTGGGGGAGTCTAGAATTATAATGGGTTGGGAGCCAGGACTCCTGGGTTCCATTCCCAGCTCTGGGAGCGGGGGGGAGTCTAGAATTATAATGGGTTGGGAGCCAGGACTCCTGGGTTCCATTCCCAGCTCTGGGAGCGGGGGGGAGTCTAGAATTATAATGGGTTGGGAGCCAGGACTCCTGGGTTCCATTCCCAGCTCTGGGAGCGGGGGGGAGTCTCGAATTATAATGGGTTGGGAGCCAGGACTCCTGGGTTCCATTCCCACCTCGGGGGCGGGGGGGAGTCTGGAATTATAATGGGTTGGGAGCCAGGACTCCTGGGTTCCATTCCCAGCTCTGGGAGGGGGGGGGAGTCTAGAATTATAATGGGTTGGGAGCCAGGACTCCTGGGTTCCATTCCCAGCTCTGGGAGTGGGGGAGTCTAGAATTATAATGGGTTGGGAGCCAGGACTCCTGGGTTCCATTCCCAGCTCTGGGAGGGAGGGGGAGTCTAGAATTATAATGGGTTGGGAGCCAGGACTCCTGGGTTCCATTCCCAGCTCTGGGAGTGGGGGAGTCTAGAATTATAATGGGTTGGGAGCCAGGACTCCTGGGTTCCATTCCCAGCTCTGGGAGTGGGGGAGTCTAGAATTATAATGGGTTGGGAGCCAGGACTCCTGGGTTCCATTCCCAGCTCTGGGAGCGGGGGGGGAGTCTAGAATTATAATGGGTTGGGAGCCAGGACTCCTGGGTTCCATTCCCACCTCGGGGGCGGGGGGGAGTCTAGAATTATAATGGGTTGGGAGCCAGGACTCCTGGGTTCCATTCCCAGCTCTGGGAGCGGGGGGGGGAGTCTAGAATTATAATGGGTTGGGAGCCAGGACTCCTGGGTTCCATTCCCACCTCGGGGGCGGGGGGGAGTCTGGAATTATAATGGGTTGGGAGCCAGGACTCCTGGGTTCCATTCCCAGCTCGGGGGGGGGGGGGGAGAGTCTAGAATTATAATGGGTTGGGAGCCAGGACTCCTGGGTTCCATTCCCAGCTGGGGGGGGGGGGAGTCTAGAATTATAATGGGTTGGGAGCCAGGACTCCTGGGTTCCATTCCCAGCTCTGGGAGGGGGGGGGAGTCTAGAATTATAATGGGTTGGGAGCCAGGACTCCTGGGTTCCATTCCCAGCTCTGGGAGTGGGGGAGTCTAGAATTATAATGGGTTGGGAGCCAGGACTCCTGGGTTCCATTCCCAGCTCTGGGAGTGGGGGAGTCTAGAATTATAATGGGTTGGGAGCCAGGACTCCTGGGTTCCATTCCCAGCTCTGGGAGCGGGGGGGGAGTCTAGAATTATAATGGGTTGGGAGCCAGGACTCCTGGGTTCCATTCCCACCTCGGGGGCGGGGGGGAGTCTAGAATTATAATGGGTTGGGAGCCAGGACTCCTGGGTTCCATTCCCAGCTCTGGGAGCGGGGGGGGGAGTCTAGAATTATAATGGGTTGGGAGCCAGGACTCCTGGGTTCCATTCCCACCTCGGGGGCGGGGGGGAGTCTGGAATTATAATGGGTTGGGAGCCAGGACTCCTGGGTTCCATTCCCAGCTCGGGGGGGGGGGGGGAGAGTCTAGAATTATAATGGGTTGGGAGCCAGGACTCCTGGGTTCCATTCCCAGCTGGGGGGGGGGGGAGTCTAGAATTATAATGGGTTGGGAGCCAGGACTCCTGGGTTCCATTCCCAGCTCTGGGAGGGGGGGGGAGTCTAGAATTATAATGGGTTGGGAGCCAGGACTCCTGGGTTCCATTCCCAGCTCTGGGAGTGGGGGAGTCTAGAATTATAATGGGTTGGGAGCCAGGACTCCTGGGTTCCATTCCCAGCTCTGGGAGTGGGGGAGTCTAGAATTATAATGGGTTGGGAGCCAGGACTCCTGGGTTCCATTCCCAGCTCTGGGAGCGGGGGGGGAGTCTAGAATTATAATGGGTTGGGAGCCAGGACTCCTGGGTTCCATTCCCACCTCGGGGGCGGGGGGGAGTCTAGAATTATAATGGGTTGGGAGCCAGGACTCCTGGGTTCCATTCCCAGCTCTGGGAGCGGGGGGGGGAGTCTAGAATTATAATGGGTTGGGAGCCAGGACTCCTGGGTTCCATTCCCAGCTCTGGGAGTGGGGGAGTCTAGAATTATAATGGGTTGGGAGCCAGGACTCCTGGGTTCCATTCCCAGCTCTGGGAGGGAGGGGAGACTAGAATTATAATGGGTTGGGAGCCAGGACTCCTGGGTTCCATTCCCAGCTCTGGGAGGGGGGGGGTCTAGAATTATAATGGGTTGGGAGCCAGGACTCCTGGGTTCCATTCCCAGCTCTGGGAGGGAGGGGAGTCTAGAATTATAATGGGTTGGGAGCCAGGACTCCTGGGTTCCATTCCCAGCTCTGGGAGTGGGGGAGTCTAGAATTATAATGGGTTGGGAGCCAGGACTCCTGGGTTCCATTCCCAGCTCTGGGAGGGGGGGGGGAGTCTAGAATTATAATGGGTTGGGAGCCAGGACTCCTGGGTTCCATTCCCAGCTCTGGGAGTGGGGGAGTCTAGAATTATAATGGGTTGGGAGCCAGGACTCCTGGGTTCCATTCCCAGCTCTGGGAGGGAGGGGAGACTAGAATTATAATGGGTTGGGAGCCAGGACTCCTGGGTTCCATTCCCAGCTGGGAGGGGGAGTCTAGAATTATAATGGGTTGGGAGCCAGGACTCCTGGGTTCCATTCCCAGCTCGGGGGGGGGGGGAGTCTAGAATTATAATGGGTTGGGAGCCAGGACTCCTGGGTTCCATTCCCAGCTCTGGGAGGGGGGTGGAGTCTAGAATTATAATGGGTTGGGAGCCAGGACTCCTGGGTTCCATTCCCAGCTCTGGGAGCGGGGGGGAGTCTAGAATTATAATGGGTTGGGAGCCAGGACTCCTGGGTTCCATTCCCAGCTCGGGGGGGGGGGGAGTCTAGAATTATAATGGGTTGGGAGCCAGGACTCCTGGGTTCCATTCCCAGCTCTGGGAGGGAGGGGAGACTAGAATTATAATGGGTTGGGAGCCAGGACTCCTGGGTTCCATTCCCAGCTCTGGGAGGGGGGGGGAGTCTAGAATTATAATGGGTTGGGAGCCAGGACTCCTGGGTTCCATTCCCAGCTCTGGGAGGGGGGGGGAGTCTAGAATTATAATGGGTTGGGAGCCAGGACTCCTGGGTTCCATTCCCAGCTCTGGGAGGGAGGGGGAGTCTAGAATTATAATGGGTTGGGAGCCAGGACTCCTGGGTTCCATTCCCAGCTGGGGGGGGGAGTCTAGAATTATAATGGGTTGGGAGCCAGGACTCCTGGGTTCCATTCCCAGCTCTGGGAGGGGGGGGGAGTCTAGAATTATAATGGGTTGGGAGCCAGGACTCCTGGGTTCCATTCCCAGCTCTGGGAGGGAGGGGGAGTCTAGAATTATAATGGGTTGGGAGCCAGGACTCCTGGGTTCCATTCCCAGCTCTGGGAGGGAGGGGGAGTCTAGAATTATAATGGGTTGGGAGCCAGGACTCCTGGGTTCCATTCCCAGCTCTGGGAGTGGGGGAGTCTAGAATTATAATGGGTTGGGAGCCAGGACTCCTGGGTTCCATTCCCAGCTCTGGGAGTGGGGGAGTCTAGAATTATAATGGGTTGGGAGCCAGGACTCCTGGGTTCCATTCCCAGCTCTGGGAGCGGGGGGGAGTCTAGAATTATAATGGGTTGGGAGCCAGGACTCCTGGGTTCCATTCCCAGCTCTGGGAGCGGGGGGGAGTCTAGAATTATAATGGGTTGGGAGCCAGGACTCCTGGGTTCCATTCCCAGCTCTGGGAGCGGGGGGGAGTCTCGAATTATAATGGGTTGGGAGCCAGGACTCCTGGGTTCCATTCCCACCTCGGGGGCGGGGGGGAGTCTGGAATTATAATGGGTTGGGAGCCAGGACTCCTGGGTTCCATTCCCAGCTCTGGGAGGGGGGGGGAGTCTAGAATTATAATGGGTTGGGAGCCAGGACTCCTGGGTTCCATTCCCAGCTCTGGGAGTGGGGGAGTCTAGAATTATAATGGGTTGGGAGCCAGGACTCCTGGGTTCCATTCCCAGCTCTGGGAGGGAGGGGGAGTCTAGAATTATAATGGGTTGGGAGCCAGGACTCCTGGGTTCCATTCCCAGCTCTGGGAGTGGGGGAGTCTAGAATTATAATGGGTTGGGAGCCAGGACTCCTGGGTTCCATTCCCAGCTCTGGGAGTGGGGGAGTCTAGAATTATAATGGGTTGGGAGCCAGGACTCCTGGGTTCCATTCCCAGCTCTGGGAGCGGGGGGGGAGTCTAGAATTATAATGGGTTGGGAGCCAGGACTCCTGGGTTCCATTCCCACCTCGGGGGCGGGGGGGAGTCTAGAATTATAATGGGTTGGGAGCCAGGACTCCTGGGTTCCATTCCCAGCTCTGGGAGCGGGGGGGGGGAGTCTAGAATTATAATGGGTTGGGAGCCAGGACTCCTGGGTTCCATTCCCACCTCGGGGGCGGGGGGGAGTCTGGAATTATAATGGGTTGGGAGCCAGGACTCCTGGGTTCCATTCCCAGCTCGGGGGGGGGGGGAGAGTCTAGAATTATAATGGGTTGGGAGCCAGGACTCCTGGGTTCCATTCCCAGCTGGGGGGGGGGGAGTCTAGAATTATAATGGGTTGGGAGCCAGGACTCCTGGGTTCCATTCCCAGCTCTGGGAGGGGGGGGGAGTCTAGAATTATAATGGGTTGGGAGCCAGGACTCCTGGGTTCCATTCCCAGCTCTGGGAGGGAGGGGGAGTCTAGAATTATAATGGGTTGGGAGCCAGGACTCCTGGGTTCCATTCCCAGCTCTGGGAGTGGGGGAGTCTAGAATTATAATGGGTTGGGAGCCAGGACTCCTGGGTTCCATTCCCAGCTCTGGGAGTGGGGGAGTCTAGAATTATAATGGGTTGGGAGCCAGGACTCCTGGGTTCCATTCCCAGCTCTGGGAGCGGGGGGGGAGTCTAGAATTATAATGGGTTGGGAGCCAGGACTCCTGGGTTCCATTCCCACCTCGGGGGCGGGGGGGAGTCTAGAATTATAATGGGTTGGGAGCCAGGACTCCTGGGTTCCATTCCCAGCTCTGGGAGCGGGGGGGGGAGTCTAGAATTATAATGGGTTGGGAGCCAGGACTCCTGGGTTCCATTCCCACCTCGGGGGCGGGGGGGAGTCTGGAATTATAATGGGTTGGGAGCCAGGACTCCTGGGTTCTGTCCCTGGTTCTGCCACAGACACCCGGCGTGACCCGTGCCTCAGTTTCCTTGCTGGAGGAGGGTGGGTGGTTTAGTGGCTTTGAACTCCACGGGCAGGACGAAGGCTCATTGGAGAGACGAGCCTAACCAGAGCTGCGCCGCCCCCGCCCCGGCCCTCTCTGCACCCCCAGCCCAGCCCCACGGTCACTACCGGGCCGATCCTGTCCCAGCGCCGGGGCCTCGCTGAATTTCTGCTCGGGGTCCCTGGGCCAGGCAGGGCAGGGCAGACCCAGGACAGGCGCAGGGAGGGCAGAGCCGGCCCCCGCCGCCCCGTGAGTGTCTCGCTCCAGCGGGGCGCAGCACACCCGCCTGTGTACACACGCGCGTGAAGACACACTCCGCTACGCGCGGGGCCACGCCGGCACCCCACGCCCAGGCCGGACGCCCGGGCAGATGGTGTCTCCACGTGCACCGTGCGCACGGGGACTCCGGCGTGCAGGGACACGCCCGGCGCCCGTTCCCACGCGGCGCGCGGTTCCCGGAGTTCCAGCCGGGCCGGTGGAAGGAATCCGTCGCCGAATTCGGCGTGGCACGTTGGCTTGTCAGCTGGCTGGTAATTAATGCGAACTCTGGGGCTGCGGCCCCTCTGGACTCGTATATCAATGCCAAAGCCGGCGCGGCAGAGCCGCCCCGCTCCCCCTGCGCTGCTATTAGGGGAATTGGATATGTATTAGCTGGTGATGCGCATTAATACATTAAAAATGTCAGCCGCGCAGGCCAGCTAATTGTCTGATTTAAATGTCTATTTGTCAGCGCGCGGCTCAGGTGGGCATGAGGCGAATCTGCAATGAGGCACGGAGCCTGTCGCGGCGAGGGAGTGGGGCTCACCGGCACGGGGGGATCGATGGCACAGACACGGTCGCTTTTATTCTCAGCTGTGTCAGTGCTGGGGAAAGGGAGAGACACCTCGAGGAGACAGCGACTCCAGCGCCAGGGTCTCCCAGCAGGGGGTGCTGTAGGGCGGGGGGCAGGAGCGCTGGGCGGGGGGCTGAGGCTGGGGGCGCTCTAGGTTGGGGGCAGGAGCGCTGGGCGGGGGGCTGTGGATGGGGGCGCTCTAGGTTGGGGACAGGCGCACTGGGCGGGGGGCTGTGGCTGGGGGTGCTCTAGGTTGGGGGCAGGAGCTCTGGGTGGGGGGCTGTGGCTGGGGGTGCTCTAGGTTGGGGGCAGGAGCGCTGGGTGGGGGGCTGTGGCTGGGGGCGCTCTAGGTTGGGGGCAGGAGCGCTGGGCGGGGGGCTGAGGCTGGGGGCGCTCTAGGTTGGGGGCAGGAGCGCTGGGTGGGGGGCTGTGGCTGGGGGCGCTCTAGGTTGGGGGCAGGAGCGCTGGGTGGGGGGCTGAGGCTGGGGGCGCTCTAGGTTGGGGGCAGGAGCGCTGGGCGGGGGGCTGAGGCTGGGGGCGCTCTAGGTTGGGGGCAGGAGCGCTGGGTGGGGGGCTGAGGCTGGGGGCGCTCTAGGTTGGGGGCAGGAGCGCTGGGCGGGGGGCTGAGGCTGGGGGCGCTCTAGGTTGGGGGCAGGAGCGCTGGGTGGGGGGCTGTGGCTGGGGGCGCTCTAGGTTGGGGGCAGGCGCACTGGGCGGGGGGCTGCGGCTGGGGGCGCTGTAGGTTGGGGGGCAGGAGCACTGATAGGAAACACGCTCCGTGCTATGGGGCAGGGGCGGGAGAATCCGGCGCCAGAGGTCACGGAAACGCGACCCAGGGCCGGGCTGCGACCCGGGCAGCCAGGCCCCGCCGGGCCCTCAGTCCATCTGCCCGGCTCTTTGCACGCCGCCGCGTTGCCAGCAGGCCAGGATGGATTTCTCCGGCCGACAGCCTCTGAATCCTTAATAAATGCCGCTTGTCCGGAGGACGAGTCCCGGCCGCCCTGCCGAGATCCATCTCGCCCGGCGCTGGCAGGCCGGTGATGTACGGCCGCGCTGCCCTTTGGGGGACGGGGGTTGGGAAATGACGAATCTGACCGGGGAGGGGCACTGTGCGTTTCCCAGCTGGAAATACCGGGGGGCAGAGGACTGGGGCACCCCCCGCGCCCCGTGCAGCCAGTTAAAGGGACAATGGCATAAAGCCCCCCCCCGCAAATATCAGAAGGGGGAGACCCAGCAGGGAAAAGGGGGGGACGCAGCGTGACCGACCAAAGAGGGAACCTTGGGGGACGTCCCCCAGGCCCTCCAAGCGCAGGCCTCTGCTCGGCTGCTCCAGCTAAGCGAGAATCCACAGCAGCTGCTAGCAGTACGGGGACTATGACACACACGCAAGCGCAGGCGGCCTGTCCCGGCTCGGCGCGATGCTGGGCGAGTCTCTCCACTGGGGGTTTATTACCAACATTTGCCAGTCAACACCCCGCCCTGCCAGGAGCTCAGAGAGGCTGAATCCGGGTGGGCTCGGGACAGCACACGCCCCTCCCGCCGAGCACGGCCTCACCGGGCCACGGCTTACACCTTCCTCGGGAGGGTGCTGCTGGAGGGGGACGAAGGGGGCGGCAGGAGCCCATGCCAGGACGCAGGGCGATCCCGCTGACTCACCCTGCGGCGGGAGCAGGGGGGTCCTATCACCCGCTGAACTGGCTGCGGGCGCAGGCCTGTGGGATGCGCTAAGCGGTGTCCCGGCCCCTGTGGGCTTTGCGGCCGCTGGGACGCAGCCGGGGTACAGGCGCCCCCAGCCAATCCCTCTCCGTCCCCTAGCCACCCACCGGGGAGCCGCCGCACCCCCAGCCACGTCTCCTGGGGCCCAGCCACTGTAGGCTGGTTCCACCCTGACCCATCGCCGCAGGGACGGGCCAGCCCCAATGCCGGAGACAGAGACGTGCTGAGCCCAGCCCCGGCCCCAGAGCCGCGCTGATAAACCCCTAGCCCAGGTGCGCCCCTGCCCCTGGAACCAACCTCTCTAGCACAGCTGGGAAAGGGGCCCTGGAGAGCTCTGTGTCGGCAGGACAAGGAGAGCTCCCCACACGTGCCTCTGCTGTGCCGGGAGTGGGGGTTCGGGGCTGGGGAGTTTGATCCCAATGGGTACAGATGTGGCCTGAGACCGGCTGGCTCATCTCATGGAACGGCCGCTGTTCCGGGGCCCCATTCAGGGCCGTCTCGGACACTTGGATCCCAAGGAAGCTGGGCCCAGAGGCTCAGGAATTTGCTTGATAAACCCGAGGCAGCGAGGGCTCCCCCACGAGTCAATGACCAAATCTCGCTCAGCATTCCTGGAGTCCCTTGTCTGTGCTCCCCGGCCCCGATTCTCCCCGGCCCAGCCCCTCGCCCCAGGCCAAGGCGTTGCCAGTCTGACGCGGGAGCGTTTTACACCCCTGGCCGCACACGGTGACTCAGGCCCTGTATTGTCTGCCTAGAGAGGGAAACTGAGGCACAGGGCAGGCACGTGGGCAGAGCGGGCACTGGAACCCAGGAGTCCTTCCGGCCACCCCCACCTGGCCCTCTGGGGGGGGGGGGTGCTGCTCCAGTGCTTGCCAGGAGCTCACCCTGGGGGCTGGAATAATTTGTACAGAGGGGGGTGCTGAGAGTCAGGGGAGCCCCCGGGAGCTCAGGGGACGCCCGCCCCAGCGCCAGCGCCAGGCCCCGGGACCCCCTTCCACGACCTGCCGGGGCTAATGGCCCGGGTGCCCCCGTCTGTCTCCGAATCCAATATCCGTCCCCGCGCCGAGCCCGCGGCAGGCAGCTGTCTGTCACCGGCCGGGCCCTTCAATATTTCATTAAGCAGAGGAGAGAGGTGACTGCCCGGGGGGAGGGACGGGGGGGAGGATCTCCTCCCCCTCCCATTCGGCTGCGCGCCCCGGCTGTCGCTCTCGCTCTCCTATTGCCTGGCTGGCAGGTGACAGCCCGGAGCGCCCAGGGGAGCCGCACACCCCCGGGGCAGGAGGGGCAGTGCCAAGCCCGGCACGGGGGCAGGCCAAGCACGCTGCATAGGCATCTCTCTGCCCAGCACTGAGATGCAGCCACCTCTGGGGTGGGCCACGGCAACCCCCGCCGTGCAGCACAGCGCCCCCTACGGAGCCCCCCGCCCTGCGGCACAGCGCCCCCTACCGAGCCCCCCCACCCTGCGGCACAGCGCCCCTCACTGAGCCCCCCCGCCCTGCGGCACAGCGCCCCCTACCGAGCCCCCCCACCCTGCGGCACAGCGCCCCTCACTGAGCTCCCCCGCCCTGCGGCACAGCGCCCACTACCGAGCCCCCGGCCCTGCGGCACAGCGCCCCTCACTGAGCTCCCCCGCCCTGCGGCACAGCGCCCCTCACTGAGCTCCCCCGCCCTGCGGCACAGCGCCCACTACCGAGCCCCCCCGCCCTGCGGCACAGTGCCCCCTATGGAGCCCCCGCCCTGCGGCACAGCGCCCCCCACTGAGCCCCCCCGCCCTGCAGCACGGCGCCCCCTAGCTCCCAGCGCCGGGGTGCATGCGGACGGGGGGTTTAGGCCTGGGTGGGGCGCTCTCATTTCCCTTCCAGGGAGCAGAGCCAGGCCCGGTGTCCAGCTCTCCCGCCCCCGCTCAGTTCAGCCGCAAGCTGGGTGACAGGCGGAGATTTCGGCCGCCTCGTACGGGCAGCAACCGCCCCTGCCAGGAAACGCCGGGAACAGCGCGAGGCCCGGCGGGAAAAGCTGCCCCCGGGGGCCCCCTGCACTGTGGGGGGGCCTCTCAGAGAGTTGGGAGCCAGCACCCGGCCACCCCGCGGGGGAACCTGCCGCTCCTGCAGGGAACGGCCGGGCAGCAGCCTCGAACCTCAGCCAACAGCAGGGGCAGAGGGCGACCTGTGCTCGCCCGTGTGTGTCCAGCAGGGGGCGGTGTGGGGACAGGGGCAGGAGTGCTGGCCGTGGGGGGAGCTCCCAGCAGGGGGCGCTGGCAATGGGGTGGGGGTGGGGGAGGAGACGTGCCGGGTCAGGGGGAGCCCCAGCTGCTCCGTGCCAGGGCGCTGCTCACCATCGACCCCGCCGTCAGGCAGCTGGCTCAGCCGCCCCTTTGCCCCCAGAGTCAGCTGCTCGCCCCGACACTCTTTAAATTGCTTTCTGCCGGCCGTGAGGAGACTGTAAAGAGGGGCCGGCCTGACAGCTCAGGGACCTGCCTGCTCCTTGGGAGCCCTTAATAAAGAGAAACCTCCCCGAACGGGGGGGCAAACACAGAGCGCGCGGGCCGAGCGCCAGGCCCAGCGGGCAGGAGCCGGGGGCGGGGGAGCCCCGGCGCAGCGCGGACGCTGCTAATTACCCCGGGCACCTCCAGGGAGCCCCGGCTCCTGATCACCAATTAGGGGCTGCGCTTTAATTGATACGGAGCGGCCCGGGAGAGGCTGGAGCAGGGGCCTGCCCGTGGGGCAAGGCGGGTGGGAGAGTGGGCACTGATGGGGGGTGCGGGAAACGATGCAGAGGAGCGTCTTGGCGAGGGGATGGGGTGGGGGGTCTGGCTGGACTTGGGGTGTGAGGATCCAGGATGGGGTGCAGAGAGCTGCCAGGCAGTGCCCAGCCCGGAGGGGCAGCCCCACCCCTGCACAGCGCTAGCCGACGGGGGCGCGCACGTGGCTTGCACGCGCTCCCCCTTTCAGCCTCCAGGTCGTTTTATGAGCCCCTAAAACTTGTCAAGCATCACCCCAAGCACCCCCTCCCAGCTAGCCCCCCCCCGGAACCACCCCCCTTGGCTGCCAGCACCCCCTTGGCTGGCGGCTCAGCGGCAGGCTGGCGGCGTTGTTGACGGCAGCCCTTGGGGGCCCGGTTTGTGCTGTACGAGTCCACCCAGCCGTGACACTAACAGCTCCCAGCGCCGGGCTCTATTATGCTAACAAATCTATTACTCCCGGCGCGTTCTGGGCCACGTGCCGTAATCCCGGCCAGCGAGTCAATTTTCATTTCGGTTCAGCCCGGGCTGCTCCCCCATCGGGGGGCCTGCCTTGTTTGCTCACCTCCGGCCGGGGGTCCCGAGGGAAGGCCGCCCCCCGCCCGGCCCCAGCCTCCCCCTGAGCCAGGCCCGCCCCCGACGCCCCCTTTATTGCCGCCGCTCAAGGACAATTTTCATCCAATTTAGGCCCCGGCCCGGCCGCCTTCGCTTTATTGTGAACATGCCCTGGATTAAGCGGCGTGGCGGCCCGGCACAGCAGCCCATCTGTATTCATTTGCACCGTGCTCCTGCCAGGCTCAATCCAGCTGCCGCTGACAGGGCCAATTTGTCTCCGGGTCCCGGCGCACCTCCGTAATTGGGAGGGAGCGGGCCAGGCTGGGCCCTGAGAGCAGGAGGGTCTGACATCCTCCCACCCCCAGCACTGCCTGGCTCAGGGGGCTGGGCACGGGACAGGGGGCACCGGCTCCACCTGGCTGGCATCGGGAGGGACAGCACCAGCGCCCGCTTGCATGAGCCGAGTTGGAGGGTTCTCCGCCCAGGGACTGGGCCTGTTGTCAGCAGAGAGACCAGGGATTGGACCCCTAGGGGACCCTCTGGGGCAGTTCTCTGACCCGCCAGCCAGGCTGCCCCTCTTTGGGGCCCCCCCCCCAACAGCCCTGCGCAAGGGGCACCTGTGAATCATAGAATCATAGTGCCAACCCCCTGAGGCAGGATACAAAGCAGGTAAGGATCAGACACGCAAGGAACACGTGTGTGCTCCATCCTGCACGCGAGGGACCTGCACATGTGCTCAGCCGGACGTGCAGGAACCTGCACGCACACGCTCCGTGCACCAGCCTTGTGCGCCCTGCCCGCCCCGGCCAGCCGGGACTGCGCCCCCCCCCCAGCACGGTGACGGTGATGAGAAGTGACTGGGTTTATTTGCAGGGCCAAGACACCCGGAGGGGGGGGGGGGGGGGCTGCAGCTCGCCCGCCCAGGGAAAGAATTGGCCTCAGCGGAGCCAGGGTAATGGGAAGTGACTGATACACCGTGTGGGGGACACCTGGGTTCTATTCCCTGCCCTGACTCAGTGGTAACCCTGGCTGAGGACTGTCCATCCCCCGCTGCAAGACAGGGCAACACCCCCCTCGGTAGGGGAAGGCCGAGAGACTTAATTCGAGGGGGAGGAAGGTCTGGCTGGGGGCTGAGGCCCCAGCGTTCGTCACATGCTTGGCTGAGACCCCCCAGAGAAGGGCAACGCGCTGCAGCCTGCCCCCCACGGGCACAGACTGGGGCTCCCTGCAGCTGCCCAGACCTACGTGCCCTTTGGGGCTGGCTCAGAGCGGATCCCAGCCCCTCGGTCTGGGGAACTGGCCAGCGGGACCTCCCTGAACAGGGGATAGAACCCAGGAGTCCCAGCTCCCAGCCCCCTGCTCTAACCCACTAGACCGCACTACCCTCCCAGAGCTGGGGATAGAACCCAGGAGTCCCAGCTCCCAGCCTCCCCCACTCTACCCACTAGACCCCACTCCCCTCCCAGAGCTGGGATAGAACCCAGGAGTCCCAGCCTCCCCCGCTCTACCCACTACCCTCACAGAGCTGGGGATAGAGCCCAGGGGTCCCAGCTCCCAGCCTCCCCCACTCTACCCACTAGACCCCACTACCCTCCCAGAGCTGGGGATAGAACCCAGGAGTCCCAGCTCCCAGCCTCCCCCACTCTACCCACTAGACCCCACTCCCCTCCCAGAGCTGGGATAGAACCCAGGAGTCCCAGCCTCCCCCACTCTACCCACTACCCTCCCAGAGCTGGGGATAGAATCCAGGAGTCCCAGCTCCCAGCCTCCCCCGCTCTACCCACTAGACCCCACTCCCCTCCCAGAGCTGGGGATAGAAGCCAGGAGTCCCAGCTCCCAGCCCGCTGCTCTAACCCACTAGACCCCACTACCCTCCCAGAGCTGGGGATAGAACCCAGGGGTCCCAGCTCCCAGCCTCCCCCGCTCTACCCACTAGACCCCACTCCCCTCCCAGAGCTGGGGATAGAACCCAGGAGTCCCAGCTCCCAGCCTCCCCCGCTCTACCCACTAGACCCCACTCCCCTCCCAGAGCTGGGGATAGAGCCCAGGGGTCCCAGCTCCCAGCCTCCCCCGCTCTACCCACTAGAGCTGGGGATAGAGCCCAGGGGTCCCAGCTCCCAGCCTCCCCCACTCTACCCACTACCCTCCCAGAGCTGGGGATAGAACCCAGGGGTCCCAGCTCCCAGCCTCCCCCGCTCTACCCACTAGACCCCACTACCCTCCTAGAGCTGGGGATAGAAGCCAGGAGTCCCAGCTCCCAGCCCGCTGCTCTAACCCACTAGACCCCACTACCCTCCCAGAGCTGGGGATAGAACCCAGGGGTCCCAGCTCCCAGTCCATGGTCATATTCAGTGGTCCCAATGCACCATGTAACCTACCCTTAGGAGGAGCTGGCGCCCAGGGACTCAGCCAGGCTCCTATTCCCTCCCCGGGAGACCTTGGCCAACCCTGCAGCCCTGGGCCCCTTCCCCTCACTGCCTCTCAGCGCCCCTTTGGCAGAGCGGAGGGAGCTGAGCGACCCATTCATTTGTGGGGGGGCGGGGGGGATGCAGCATTAGTGCTCAGTCTATCTCCATGCAAGGGTGAGCTGCCCGGGGGGCGGGGGGACTCAAACCTGCCGCCCGGGGGGATCGAAGCATTTCACGCCCGAGGCTCGGGGGTCCGGCCCAGGCAGAGCCCAGAGGGGAGAGCAAAGCAGCTGATCACTTCTTACTCGGCTGGAAAGAATAAAACCATTGCAGGGAAGATCAGAAAATTCAGCTCAGTAACTCTCCTCCTCCCGCCCCCCCAGTGAGCGGGGGGAGCCAGCCCCCCAGGCCGGCGAGCGAACGCTGGGTGTGACGCCGGGCAGCAGGCCGGGGCACTAGTCACACCATCAATACCAATTCCAGTCAAGGTCTCCATCGCGGTTCGTCTTCCAGGGGGGACTCTAGGGGCCGGCCAGGCGCTGGCTGGTGAATGCATAATTGGCGGCCGCCCGCCCCTGGGGGGCCGGTGATGGATGGCTCAGAAGCGCCAGTGCAAAGTTTGCTCCGTGAGCGATTCCCTCCTTCCCAAATCCAGCCCCACCCCTTGCCACGGGACGAGGGACACACCCGGCTCCCTTTGCTGGGCGTCTGGGGCAGGAAGCCAGGGCTGGGCGAGGGGTCAGGGAGATGGTAAAAGCTTCACTAATGTATTCATGCTCTGCTGGCAGCCCCCCCGGGCTGGCGAACGAGAATCCAGCCAATCCCCACCCACCCCCGCAGCTGTGCGCCAGGGACGGGCACCCCGCGTTTTCCTTCCAGGGGCGGAGGGAGCCCCGCACAGAACCAGAGAGAAGCGAGCTGCCAAGCGGGATTTGGACCCGCAGCCCCCTGTGCCGGGGGAGGGGTGCGTGGGACTGCGAAGATCGGGGGTGCATGGGACTGCTACAGCTAAGGCAACTCCCAGCTCCCCAGGCGCACACCCCCTCTGGAGCGTAAACCCAAAATTATACTCTTGCTCCCCACAGGGAGCCGTACAGCGTAAGCTCACAAAGTTCGCTCCCTCCCCGAACGTGGAGAGGAATATGCAACAGCCTTCTGCCCCTGAGCTACGATTCCCACACACTTCACTCCAACTCACTGGTTAAGGCAAAACCAAGCGTATTAACCACCAACAATAGAGGAAGTGAGTCTAAGGGATAGCAGACAGAGCAAAGCAGATTACCTAGCAAATAAACAAAGAAACGCAACCTAAGCTTAATACACCAAATAGAGAGGGTGAGAATCTGCTATTCGCACCCAAAGAGACGATACAAGCCGGCTGCGGATCCTTAAGGGGCATTTGCTTTGCCGCTTGGAATCCCCAGGTGTGTCATTCACAGGCTAGAAATCCCTTTAGCCTGGGTCCAGCACTTCCCCCTGTTCAGCCTTTGTTCCTCAGGTGTTTCCAGGAGTCTCCTCGGGTGGGGCGTGCAGAACCCCAGATGAGGTCACTCCCTGCTTTATAGAGCTTTAGCCTATGGCAGGAACCCTTTGTTTCAAAGCTTGGTTCCCAGACCGGTCTGTGGAAAATTACTGACATCCCAAGATGGAGTCCAGCATCATGTGGCCTGGTCCCATGTCCAGGTAGAGTCACGGCAGCCATTATAACCACCCAGTTTTGTTGGCCAAACTTATGTCGACACCCAAAAGTCGACAAAACAAAAATCGCCAAAGGGTGTCCACACTTGCTCCCTCTGTCTGTCGACAGATCATGTCCACCCGGGGGACGCCATCATGGACAGGGTGAGCGATGCACTGGTGGGGTGTATCCCGCAGTGCCGTGCTGTGGAAAGGAAGAGCTGATCCCGGCGCATCTTGGGATTCTCTCCGGGTTCCCTCTCCGCTGCCGAGAGCAGCATGCTGAACAGCTCTGTGAGCGCTCGGTGCTGAGGAACGGCAAAGCCGCGCCCCGGTCTGTCCCCCTCCTCCTGCAGCAGCCGGCTGCCTGCGGCCGTGTCCCTAGCGCCGGGCAGAACAGGAGCAGTTAGGACGACCAGACGGCAAGGGTGAAAAATTGGGACGAGGGTGGGGGGCAATAGGAGCCTATATAAGAAAAAACCCCAAATATCGGGACTGTCCCTATAAAATTGGGACATCTGGTCACTCCAGGAGCAGTCCAACGATTTGCTCTTTGTTTGTTCCCCAAAGGGAGCCGCACAGACACTTCCCGGTGCATTAGAAGGGGCGGGGGTGCAGGCCGCAGGGCAGCAGAGATCACAACACTGAGCCGAGCGAGCCGGGCAGGCATTGTGGGACACTGGCGGGAGCCGGTTCTGTCAGCAAAACCACCAGCCGTGTCTACACTGGCTCTTTGTCGACGATAAAGGGAGGGGAAAAGACAAAAGTCTCTCGTGGGGCGGAAGTTTTTTGTCGCCAAAACCGGGCTTTTTTGGCAACAAAAGTCCCAACAGCTCTTGCAGTTCTGTCACCAAAAGGCAATTTTTGGCGACAAACGTCCCGTTGCAGTGTGGACGCTCTGGCTATTCGGTCGCCAAAAGGTGACAAACCTCAGCTGTGTAGACAAGGCTGTTTGGAGTGTGCCCAGAAAGGCTCCCCAGGTGGGGGATGAGCTTCTCCTAAGGCCTATTGTTCTCTCTAATGGCCCATTGCCCTGAATAGGCCCTTCCCCACCCACTCTGGAGACTGGAAGCACCTTGCCCAGGGGGTGTTCCCCAGGTGTAACTACACACAGAGACGGAGTCGATATTCATCACTCCAGATACAGAAATACCTGCCTACAGACAGGAGACTCGGACTCAGCAAGTCATAACTTCTCCAGTGACGCCGCACAAGATTCTCACCCAGCCCATGAGCATTTCACCCTGGGACACTAGCAATGTTCCCTCTAATTTTTGACAGGCCGTGTGCACAAAAAATGTCTTCTATACAAATTGCTGTGCTTCTGTGCAAATTTTTGTGCATGCAGTGTTTCGCTGTGTGCGCAGGGTTTAGAATCTGTGAGAGCGCGCACATGCACACAGCTTAGAAGGAACAGTGGGCACCAGAGCAAACAGTTCCCAGTCCCGGGTTGAAAGTGCTTGGGAACCCGCAGCCAGGTTCCTAGGGCCAGGCCAGGCGCTGTGCCCTGCAAATGGCTTCACGCCCGGCTCTGCGCGGACACAAACCGGCAGCTTTAGTTCGTGGCTGGGGCTGGCCACGGCCTCCCAGCCACCCCCGCCCGGCTGCGACGCAAACCCTGGAATCCTAGAGCCTAGCCGCCGGCGCCGAGGGAGGGAGCGTGCCCGGGGACGGCTGAAACAGGCGCTTCGGCAGGGCCTCGGGACGATTCCTGATCTGCCTGGCACCAAGGCGCCCCAGCCGTGGAGCAAGCCCCCTTCTGGGGGGGCAGGGCCTAAGCAAAAGACACTGAAGCGCCCGCACTAGGGCCACGCCACCCTCAGCAAAGTCAGCTTGTCGGCTCCTGGAGCCCAGGATTGCGGGAGTGAGGGTCTCACGCTCCGCCTCCCGGCTGCAGGGGCTGGCCGGAGAACGCGGCTCCCAGAGCAGACGGCGAAGAGAGGGGGTCCCGCGCTGGGTGTTTGGAAGCCCATCTCCTGGCTCTGGGGTCTGGATTGGGAGGGGTTTTTTTTGAGCGCTTGGGGTTGGCAGTAGCACAGCCAGGAGCCATCATGCCCGTTGTACCGTGGATTAACTGATGGCCAGCGAGTGCCCCAGCACAGACCCCCCCACACCCATCCCAGGGTGCGGCCTAAGATAAAACAGCTATTTCCCTTCCCCCCGCCCCCCGCCAGAAGAACAATTCCCACATCACTTCCTTCCTGCTCCCTGCCCCCAACCTGCACCCCCAGAGGAGAAAAAAAGGGGACACCCGCCCTCACCAGCTGCAAGTCACAGCGCTTAATGCACTTCTGGATAGTGCTCAGACACCGGGGTGAGGGGCACAGGAGCAGAACCGGGACCGGGGAGCAAGGGAAGCAAACAAACAGAATACCCCAAACACCTGCAGAGGTCACCTCAGGCATCCAGCCAACCCGAAAGTCTCCAGTGACACGCTGGATCCCATTTCACATTGGGAGCAGAGAGACACAGCCGGGGGGGGGGTCAGACACCCCCCCACAGGGCAGAGATCCACTTCATGGGTGTCTCTTTGCTCTTCTGTCCTGGGGCAGTCCCACAATGCACTGCAGCTGATGACAAGTAGGGTACCAGAGTTACACACCCCATTCCACTCCCTGCATGTCCCTTTTTATAGTGGAATCCCTTGCACAGCTGGCTGGGCGTGGCCAAGGCAATGGATTCTGGGAGATGTAGTTTCCCAGTGAAGTGGGCGGGGCACACATGGTGGGCGGGGTTAGATCTTTACTTTTGTCACGGAGTGTGGGGGAGTCCGGCCCTGCACCCCTCTTCCCCGGATTCACTGGGAGTCTCAGCCAGCCAGTAGAACAGAAGGTTTATTAGAGATGCCAGGAACACAGTCCAAACAGAGCTTGTCAGTACAACCAGGACCCCTCAGCCAGGCCCTTCTGGGGGGCAGGGAGCTTAGACCCCAGCTCTGGGCTCCCTGCATTTCACCCCACAGCTCCAAACGGAGGCCGGGAGGCCAGACCCTGTCTGCCTCTCTCCCCTCCTCTCCAGCCAGTTCCAAACTGAAACTCTCCAGCCCCTCCTCCCCCTTTGTCTGCTTCCCGGGCCAGGAGGTCACCTGATCCCTTTGTTCCAACACCTTCAGCTCTCACCTTTGCAGGGGAGGGGCCGGGCCATCTGTTGCTAGGAGACCGAGTGTCGGCCCTTCTCTGTGTCCAGGCCCCTCTGTAACACTCATGCACACTTGTCCCACCACCTAGCTACTCAAGCACTGCATAGGGAAACCGAGGCACCCACACAGTACTCAGGGAAACCTTAACAACAGTCCTAGTTCGTCACAACTGTATATCTGCCTTTTTGTCATCCAGTGTGGGGCGGGGGCTGGGTTACAAGCAGGGGCTCCGGGCTCCTTGTGGGATTTTGGGTTCTGGATGCATTAGGGGCTGTTCCGTCCCCTGCCCCGTGTACGGTGATTTCCAGCAGGGCGCACTGGGTGCGAAACGCTGCCATGGGGAAGGGTCTTTGCCCCGGGGTCAGGGACTGCACAGGGCAAGGGAGAGCAGGCATCAGATCGGATCTCACCATGGGGCTTCCCCAGGTGCAATAAAACCTCGGATCCCAGCCTCCCTGCTGTAAATCCAGAATCGCTCCCGGAGAGGCGTTAATTGAATCTATTTCCCTTAAGTTAACGATCCTCATTCACACCTGTGTGACCATCTTGTTTATCACTTCAAAGGTTTTTCTTCCCCTGCTGTTATGGTTCCTCTCAATTAATTAGCCTCTTAAGGTTGGTCTATGCACCTCCACCTTATCATGTTTCTCTGACTGTATAAATATCTGTCTACTGTATGTTTCATTCCATGCATCCGATGAAGTGGGTACTAACCCACGAAAGCTTATGCTGAAATAAATTTGTTAGTCTCTAAGGTGCTACAAGTTTTTCTTTCTTATTTTCATTTTGCTGACACAGACTAACACGGCTACTACACTGAAATCTGTAGAGACTGAGCGCAGAATCCGACCCTGGCCCCACTGCAGCCAGGGCCTGACTGGATTTTCCCCACAGTGACAGAGAGCAGAATCCGGCCCATAAACACAAGCCCCAGCGCCCAGCACCCCCATTTCTCCCCTGCCCGAGGCCCCTTTTCCCACCCACTGGGCCCTGCCCCTCTGATTTCATTGTTCTCTGCTCCGGTTTCATTTTCCTTTGCAGCTCTGACCTTGCTCTTCTCCTCTGCCTCTTTTATTTTTCCTTCAGCGTTTGCTGTCCCCCTTTCCTCCCTCCCCTTCCACTCTCCATCCCTCCTCGTTCCCCTCCCCTGTCCCACCTTCGGGGTCAGAGCTGCGGGGCTGGGAGCCAGGACTCCTGGGTTCTATTCTTCCCTCTGCCTCGCTGCGTGATTTTAGGCAAGTCACGTCCCCACCCTGAGCCTTAGTTTCCCCATCCATCAGACCATCCCTTTGAGCACCGCCAGGGTCACTGGCTGGCGTTCTCTGCCCCTCTCGGCTAACGTGCTCTGCCCTTCCTGGACGGAGGGCAAAGGCTGGAGCTAATGGGGCCGGAGCCCAGCCCCAGGGAAGCCAGGCTGCAGCTTCCCCTGCGCCCCCGTGGGTCAGAGGAAAGCGCCCCACAGGCAGCCGGGCAGGGATCGCCCTTTACTCCGGGGCACCAGGACCCTGCCACGTCCTGGCCAGCCTTCCCTGTCCTGCTAATTAGCACACGGCTCCGCAGGGCTCCCCCTTGCCTCGCTCGCTAATTAATTCGTGGTTGCTGCTCATTAGGATCAGCCCGTGGAATGGGCTGGGGCAGGAGGTCCTCTGGGCTAGGAAGACGGCAGCTCAGGTGGCCCATGGAGGACAGGGGTGGCGTGTGCATAGGGGGCGCGTCTGTCCCAGGTGGGGAGGAAAAGCAGCCCGGTGACTGGTGCACACCCCCTGGAATCTTCTCCTCTCCCTGCCTGGGGGAGGGGGACGTTCCAGCCGCTGTAATTTGTTGCACAAACATTGTTCGAATTTTTTTTTCAGAATTGCATTGATCCCAGTGCATAAAGCACCCATAAATCCATCTAATATCCCGGCTGATTGATTATTGCCCTTTGGAAGGGGGCTGGCCCGGCCTGCAAATTAAAAACGATACGGCTAAACGACACGTACCATCGCAAGTAGTGGTGCGGCAAGCCCGCTCCGGGGCGCGGGAGGGGGCGGGGGCAGTCAAACCAGGGGCAAGTCGCAGACAGACACACAGACACCAACACACACACACCAACACGCAGATTTACACCAACGCAGAGATACCCAAATTCACACTAAAACCCACAAACCCACAGGAACACGCGCTCAGACACAGACTGACAATCACATTAATGCGCACACACAGAAATGCAAGACCCAAGAACGTCTCGCATTTAAACCCCCATTAAAAGTGACCGTCTGTTGCCAGCGGGTCAGGGTATGGCGCGGACAAAGAGACCGAATCCCCACAGAGCGTCAGCCCGAGTCCCAGCCTGCCGGCTGATCTGAAAGGCACCGGGTGTCAGGGAAAGCTGGGGGTCGCCACCCTGGAGAACCAGGCAGCCGTTTGCACAATTTTCCTTTTCATCCTAATTGCTCAGAAAATGCAGATTTGACTCTCTCTGGACGGTGATTCTCCAGAATCAGCCCAGCTCCCCGGAGCTCTGAGGGCAGGAGCTACATTTTGCATAAAAGGAGCAAATTCAGTAAAGATTCGAAAAGAGCAACCATAAATCAGCTCCCAACGCACAAAATGTCCCCTGCTCTTCTGCTAAGATGAATGTGGGAGCATGGGAGACAACTGCTAGGGGCCCAGAGACAGGTAGCTATTGAGATGTATTGGAACAGCCAGACCCTGGCTCCCAGCTCGGCCTAAAAATTAGCTACAATTCCCGCAGGTCGTGAGCGCGCTAAAAGGAAGGAACCTTTGCTGAGAAAGGTTTTACATGTGCAAACAAACAACTGCCCGCACACGCACTAACTACACAAACTAACAGAGAGAGACACTAACACACACACCTACGCAGCCTAGGGGGCAATGCTAACACCCAAACGCACACGCGCAGGGACACGGAGCAAGGGGATTTTCAATCCTCTATCACTTAATTTTGTTTTCAGGATTCTGCCGCCAGCGCAGAACAGACCAGTCGTGACATTTCACTTGCTTCAAGTCACCGGAGGCCCCTCAAAATGCATTTTAATGAGGGGGGGGGTTTGTCAGGGGAGCAGAATATGGATCCAGCTCTAAAAAGCCGTCTGTGAAATTTCAGGTGCTACTAGCTCGAGATACCTGTCGACGGGGAATAAGAACCTGCCTGGACTAGCACAGACTGGGAGTAGTTATATCCTGATAGCCGAGTGTGACTGAGGGCTGGCCAGGTGACCAGCTGTCTCTCTCTCACACACACACACACACTCTCTCTCTCTCTCTCTCTCTCTCTCTCTCTCTCTCTCTCTCTCTCTTATTGCTCTTCGGTGGTGCCTCTGCATACTACACGCCCCAGTCACCTCTCACTCCTCAAATAGCCTCACACCCCCACGGAACTGACACGCACAATGGGCATTTGTCTATTCAACAAATGTAGCAATAGCAACATAGCACCTATCTAGAGTGTGTATCTAATTAACCCCTCTCCAAATACCTGCCCTGCAAAGAGGAGTGTGTATGATAACTAGATGTAGACTCACTCACACGCACACACACTCACACACACACACACACACACACATTTTGGCCAAGGTTTCCGGAAGGAATCAGCGATTTCTGGGAGCTCTGATTTTGGGGTATTGTATTGAGGCTCAGCGTCTCCTGCTCTGAGAAACAGGCCCCTTGAAGGCAGGGTAGGTAAATGCGAACTCCCCCAGGCTTGCGGGTCAGGCTGCGAGCTCAGCTGGCCAGAGGACACAGCTCTGGCCAGGTGAGGCTGGACCGCTGACAGTCCTACAGAGCGGCAAAGCCAGGCCCTAGCTCAGCGAGGGGGGAATGAGGGGCCAGGCCAGGCTGGGATGAGCTTTGCATGTCACGGGGGCTCTGGAGGAACCGGAGCTGCACCCCGCTGCCGGCTGAGGCTGCCGGTGTCACATCCACGCACCCCTCCTGTCTACGTACGTGTGGGCTAACCACACCCGTCTGGCTCCGACGCAAGTGTGGGTTAGTTTACACACGCGCGTGCCCCTCACGCCAGCTCCGGCATCTTGCGAGACTGAGCGCTCGGATCCCCGGACAGGGCGGGGGGGTGGGCGTAATTGATTAATTAATGATGGTGATGGTTTGCAGGCCCTGTAGCTGATCTGTCAGCTGTTAATCAGTCTCTGCAGAGAGAGGCAGGGGAGGCACCAAGGTAAAGGGCTTTAATTGCGCAGGGGAATGATACAAACCCAGCATATAAAACACAGTCTTAAACATGACTCGGGCGGGGGGGCAGGATTAGCAGCCCAGAACGGGGGAGGGGGGAAACTAGCACTAATAGGAGCCAGGATAACACCAGGGCCCCATGGGGCCAAGCAGCACGAGCGCGGAGGGGTCACCCATCCGCCGGCTCCGCGTCTCATAGGAAGAGACGTGATGTTTTCATGCATGAGCCGCGGCTCCTCCCCGGCAGCACTGGGGGACGATGCCCTCGGACCCCCGGCCCTGCCAGCCTGCCTCTCGCGCCTGCAAACGCTGCTATGGATGGGATCCGACACGCCACAGCTCCGGGCACCCGGGGCTCGCGCTGAGCTGCGGCTCCGGGCCTCCAGCGCCCGAGGTGGCTCTGCTCGCCGTCGAGTGACTTTCGGCCTCTCCCGCCGCTCAGCCCTGAGCGCCGGGGAGGGGGGGGCCAGGTGGGGGGAGGGCCGGAGGTTGGGATCCCTTCCCGCTAGTGTCTTGCTGCACAGAGATGATGCCCATATGATCTGGCACGAGGAGAAGCCTGGAGCTGCCACGGCCACCAGCTGGGTTCTCGAGAAGACAAGAGGGGAAGAGAAAATATCTCGGAATCTGTCTCCACGCTCACACTCCTCCCAGCTATCTCCGGCCCCCCCGCCTGCTCCCGCTCCCGCTGCTGCCGCCGCCGCATCCAGTGGAGTGCGAGCAATCCGGTGTCTACTGGCAAGGAGAGAGTGTCTCCGGCGTGGCGGGGAGAGGTAGCGAGTGAGGCACAGAACGCGGGGGCCTCGCTCCTGGGCAACTTGGCGGGAACTTTCCCGTCCCTCGGAGCCGAGTCAACAAGTGAGGAGGCCGGCTGCAGAACGGAGTGAGCCAGAGGGCAGTACAGGTCAGCTCCTTGGGCACCGAGCCGGGCTGCGTCCGCGGGCACCGAGCCGGGCTGCGTCCGCAGGCACCGAGCCGGGCTGCGTCCAATTGAGCCGGGCTGTGTCCGCGGGCACTGAGCTGGGCTGCGTCCGCGGGCACCGAGCCGGGGCTGCGTCCGCGGGCACCGAGCTGGGCTGCGTCCGCGGGCACCTAGCCGGGCTGCGTCCGCGGGCACCAATCCGTGGCTGCGTCCGCGGGCACTGAGCCGGGCTGCGTCCACGGGCACTGAGCCGGGACCGTCTCTCCTCCACTGACTCTTTGGGGGGTTCTGGATCCCGCCCCCCTCCAGGCTCCGTCTCTTGAGACACTTCCACCATTACCTCCAAAAGCGAAGACGACTTCCTCGCCCTGGCCGCGTCCAGGCTGGGCCGCAGGAAGAGGGTGATCGGCGCAGCCGTCGGGGTGGCCATGGTGCTGGTGCTGCTGGTGGCCATCCCGCTGCTGGTGCACAGCTCCAAGGCCACGTCGCAGTACGAGATGCTGGGCAGCTGCCGCATGGTCTGCGACCCCTACACGCCCCAGACTCACGGGGCAGCCTCTGCCGAAGCCAGCCAGGAGCTGGCCCTCATCTCCCCGCCCCCGTTCCTGCCGGGGGGCAAAGGGGACCAAGGGAGGAAGGGCAAGTCTGGGATCCGGGGGCTGCCGGGCCCCCCGGGGCCGCCGGGGCCGCGTGGTCCGGCTGGAGAGCCAGGCAGGCCGGGGCCGCCGGGGCCGCCGGGGCCGGGGCCGGGGGGCTACGTCCCATCGTTCTACAGCCCCAAGATTGCCTTCTACGCCGGGCTCCGCAAGCCCCACGAGGGCTACGAGGTGCTGCACTTCGACGACGTGGTGACCAATGTGGGCAACTACTACGAGCCGGCCAGCGGCAAGTTCACCTGCCCCCTGCCCGGCATCTACTTCTTCACCTACCACGTCCTGATGCGCGGCGGCGACGGCACCAGCATGTGGGCTGACCTCATGAAGAACGGGCAGGTAGGAGAACACACACACACACACACACACCCCACCTCTGGCCTCCACCTCACCTGCAACCCCGCCGGCTCCACCCAGTCCACTGGCTCCGTCCACCTCACCTGCAACCCCGCCCCTCTCCCCGCCGGCTCCGCCCAGTCCACTGGCTCCGCCCACCTCATCTGCAACCCCGCCCCTCTCCCCGCCGGCTCCGCCCACCTCACCTGCAACCCCACCCCTCTCCCCGCCGGCTCCGCCCACCTCACCTGCAACCTTCCCCTCTCCCCGCTGGCTCCGCCCACCTCACCTGCAACCCCGCCCCTCTCCCCGCCGGCTCCGCCCACCTCACCTGCAACCCCGCCCCTCTCCCCGCCGGCTCCGCCCACCTCACCTGCAACCCGCCCCTCTCCCCGCTGGCTCTGCCCACCTCACCTGCAACCCGCCCCTCTCCCCACTGGCTCCGCCCAGCTCACCTGCAACCCACCCCTCTCCCCACGGGCTCCACCTAACCCACTGGATCCTCTCACCTCACCTGCAACCCCAGCTGTGGCGTCTCTCTCCACTGGCTCTGCTTACTTTACCTGCAACCCGCCCCTCTCCCCACTGGCTCTGCCCTGCTCACTGGTTCCTCTCACCTCACCTGCTACTCCCCATGGGATCCACCCAGCCCAGCTGCACTCCCCCACTGGCTCCTCCCACCTCACCTGCAACCCCGCCCCTCTCCCCACTGGCTCCGCCCACCCCACCTTCAACTCCCATTGGCTCCTCTCACCTCACATGCAGGTCCCAGCTCCTGCCAACCCACCCATGAAAGACAGTAGCTTTACCTGCAAACCAGCCAAACCTACCTCCAAGCAGACTCTCCCTGGCTCCACCCTGCCAGTGCGCACACCTGCCCTCCCACCTGTGCCCAGCCTTGCCAAAGCTGTGTGTGGGTGATGGATTCGGAGCTTTGGGGAGGGGGGCAGCAGCGAGGGTCTGATTCCTCAGACCATCCGTCCATAAACCCCATGTGGGAAGGGCTGCCTAGACCCCTACAGACCTGGACAAACAGGGCACATTCTAAAATCCAGCGACTCCCTATGTGTACCAATAGAAATGACCCCTTTACACGCCCTGGGCTATAATCCTTCTATTCATAATGGTGTTTCCTTATTAACATTGGTAATAATAACATTTACGAATGGCAATGCTTGGGGTGTTGCTTAGAGAAGGACGCTGACGGTGTGCAAGGTTTTAAATTAAATAAATATATTGTACATAGCTAGCTAGCAGATAGATAGAGGGTGTTTGTGGGGATAGATAGATAGATAGATGTTGGTGTGTGTGGAGATAGATAGATAGATAGATAGATAGATAGATAGATAGATTTTAAAGAAATAAATACAAAGTTAAAAAAATTGAAATGCAAACTAGATTAATTTTGCTGGGAACCCTCCAGTTCAAGAAAGTCTCTTTAGGTTTGTAACCCAGTGTTGGGGTTAGGATTAGTCGCCAACTCCTCATACCAGACACCTTGGCTTGGGATCCAACCGGTTTGGTTGTATTATTCCTAAAGTAAAATACAGAGAACAAGACGGTCCGGACAAAGTCATTCAGTTCTTCAGAATATGGAGGGGCAGGGTTACCCGTTCCTTTAAAAAATGAAAGCAAACGTCAGAGCATCTAGAATCCAAGAGGCATTTATTTTTAAGATAGCCATGGGCTATTTTATTTGTACAATATTGTGTTATCAGAGTCAGGGCGTTATTGTAGCAATTGTTAGAAGAAAAATAGATTTGCCCCCTACCCCCAAAACAGCAAAAAATAAGATACACGCAACAATCAAAGCAACACACAAATACACACACACACACTCCTTCAGAACACAGAGAGATGGGTTTGTAAAGTTTAATAAAATGTAGGGGGTTGTGGTGTGGGAGAGAAGTTGTTAAATTTTTTCAGATTTAGAGGAATCAGAATACCAGAGATGGGTTTTCAAAATATGCTCTATGTTGAGCCAAAAAATAAAATAAGATGTGAAGTATCTGAATAGTCACTGATCTTTCAAGAGGAGAGATGTTATAGAAGTGTAAGCAGTTATTACATGTGTGTGTAATATATATTACATATGACTGTTTGCGTGTGTAATATATGTTATAATATACTGAGAGTGATAGGTGACTCTATACGTCTAGTGGTGATATTTATTAAATAGACATTCAGTGTGTGGTTGTATAATACGCAATGTACATCAAATGTTTAACCGCTTATAGAGAATAGTCTATAGTTTGATATATACGATTAAAATACAATTCTGTGCACACTGTACAGTATATTATAAAGACACACCTACTGTGTGTGTCTGTTATAGCTACATTTCTGTGTCTACCATATAAATACTTTACAGACTGTATATAGCCTATTTCATAGTTTAGTGGTGTGTATATATGTAATTATAAACAAACATTTTATGTACATATATATTGCACAGAATGTATTATACATAATACTTGGTATGTATAGCTGTATATTAAATCTATGTGCACATAATGTTTAATTGTTTATATGCATTTCAAAGTGTCTCTATAGCACTAAATACTATTATGCACATAGATTTATTGTATTGCATATGTTTACAGAGTGTGTTTCTATCGAGATCTAGTCGATGTCGATAGATACACACTCACCATGTTGACAGATTTACACTCACAAAATTTCCTCTAAAATCCTCCCCAGTCTCCCCAACAGGGGGGATTAAAACCTGAGATTTTTCATCCCTGGAGAACCATTTGTCTTTTTCTCCCTTCCTCTCCTATTCCGCCTTCAATAAACTCATATCAAATCTTCTCCTCACCTCCACAGGTTTTATTAGCATCCTCTCCAAAGCAGGGTCGGATGCTTTAAAATCTGCGGCATAGAACCTGGCCCAGAAACAAACAAAAATGCCCTGAGAAATATTGCTTATTTCTTATTTTATTGGGTTGATTTTCATACGCCCAGAGAACCTCGCGAAGGCTGGGATTAAGACATTTAGTATCAGGTGATTCTTTCCTTTTCTTTTTTCAATAAAGAAAATAATTCGACAGTTGAGCTAAAACGTAACCGTTTAAAAGCTCAATCCGGACACCCTCCATTTATTAAAGATAAATGAGCCATTGATCGCGAACTTTAAATGCATCCGCCTCACCCTCCCACCGGCTGCCTGAACTAATGAAAGCAGCCCCTCGGAGAAGCCGTCTGTTGTGTCTCTTGAGCGAATCAATAGACATATTTACATTTGATCGCCAAGCGTCTCAGCAAATGCTTTAGCCGGGGGATTAGCAGGCGCTAACGCCAAAACCCCCCTGTTTTCTAAATCAGCGAGTTCTTTTCATAGCTACGCTCACGCCGCGTGGCCCGATCCTGAGCTGGTGCCGAGGGAAGCCCATGGGCCTCCGTCACCGTGTGTGATATTTACACCCAGGCCAAATGCAGCCAGAATTGGAACTTTTCACGCCCACAGCGCATTGGTGTAAACACGGGCGCAAGGGGCCAGGCAACAGAGAAGAAGGCCCAGGGTTGCTGCACCAATGTAGTCCAGTTCTTTCACCCGCAGGCTTTCCGGTCCCGCATCACAGCAGCAAGGGGCTGGGACTGGCTTTCTTGCCAGCTATCACCTAAAATGAGTCTGGTGTGAAAAGTCCCTGTTTGGCTCACCCTGTCCCCGTCAATCAGCAAAAGACCCCGGCCATTAACATCACTCGTCCGTCTCCCTGCCGGAGGATCCGGTCGTTCTTCGTGCCTGTTTGGACGGCACCTCGACTAGCTAAAACGCTATTGATAATACATTCTGATCATCTCCGGGGGCCAGAATTGTAGCTGGTGTAAACGGACACGGGTCCGTTAATTTCAGTGCTGATTTACATCAGCTGAGGGGCTGGCCTGTAATATATTTTAAAAAACCCCATCCGGTTTATTCCTAGTTTAGAATAAAGCAGAGGGCTGGAATACCTCTGATTGGAAAACGGCCCCAAAGGTCGGGTTGTTGGGTTTTTTTTGAGCGAGAGAGAGATGAATAGTGACACTTTGGGTGTTTCTATGGGGCAGTCACACCTTGGGACACTCTCCTCTCTCTCCCTCCGCTTGCAAGCAGGAAGCATCGCCGGGTTATTAAATAATCACTATCAGGAGGGCTAGAAACGGACAGCACAGCTGGTGAGATCGGTTCACTCAACGAGTCCCCGGGGACCTGTTTGCAGTCAATTTGTCAGTGGGTTGTTTTTTTTTAATTTTATTTTTAATACCAAAACACCTTCCCGTCAAACAAGATCAGACAGGAGACGTCCCCTCCCTCACCAACACCCCCCCCGCCCCCGGCCTTTCCGGCTAGGTCGAATAAAGGCCCTCTTTACTTTTTATTTATGTAGCTTATTTTCCCAGGGAATTAGAGCCTTGGTGATATTTATGTCCTATTGGCAAGACAGCGGCGGGCAGCTGTCGTAAATCTGCCCTCAGGCAGTCGGATTTGGGTGCTGATGGGCCCTTAGAGAGACTCACAATAAAATGTTTTTATCCATTGCCTTCCATCACACCCCGCTCACAGGATCATGCCCAGGGAGCCCATGGGCGCTTACCAGCTAGACGTCCTTCACACCCCCACACCCCCCCTGTAAAGCCAGAAGAAACTCTGCCTGTCCAATCCGCCCCCCCCACCGCAACCCACAATTTTCACCGCACCGTGTCACAGATCACGAGCACGCAGGATGGGTCAGTGCGCCCCAGGGGTGGGAGACTGGTGGATTTCAGAGGCAATTGTGAAATTGCTAGACACAAACACATGCACACACACACACTCACAAACACATGCACACGCAGGTTCGAGAAGCCACCTTGTCATGGCAGGGTCAGGTTTGGCAGGGGGTGGGGCCTCTGGGCTCGCGGGGGGGGATCCTGGAGAGATCCCCAGTCGACCAGCCAGGCTCTCCCTTCCTGAGCCGACCCGACTAGAAATCGGAGCCCGGGCCCCAGTTTCCGCACCTCCTCCCAAGTGACAGCCGTTTGGCCCGGCGCGTCTCCGATCCCCGAGCCAGGCGCTGCCGAGCGGTGACAGTTTGAAGGAGAGAGATTTCAGAGTAATTACAAGCCAGCTCTGAGACGCCGCACAGGGAGGGAACAGGACACGGAGCCGGCCGCCCCACGGGCGCCAGCTCCCACCTGGGTCCCTGTCTGACAGGCGTGGAGATGAGTTTGCTGGGCCTCAGCCGAGCTCCTCGGTAGGGAGGCAGCTGTCCAGGCCGGTGCTAATTGGCAGCTGCAGCGAGAGGCCAAGGATTAAATGGGCCGTGGAGATTTGACCCCGGTCCTGCCCCTTGCGCGGGTCTCTCGTGGTCGGGGCGCTGGCTGCAGGCACACGACGCTCTCCGCAGCTGTCAATCAGCGGAAAACTCAGAGCAACAAAACCCTCCGCTCGCAGCAAGGCCTCCGGGCCAGGGGGAAGGGTCTGCCAGAGGCCCGCGGCGTGGCCCCAGGACGGCGGAGTCTGGCTCCCCACGGGTGGAGGGTGCGGGGCACGTTTAAAGCAGCGACCCGGCTCCTTGCCAGGCTCGGTAGCGTTGGCCTGAATTTACACACGAGGGATAAGAGGCACGAGGCGGGCGGGGAGGGGGGTGACTTGTCTAAGGTCGCACATTGAGCCTCCGGCAAGGTCCTCGCTCGGCGCTAACCACTAGACGCCACTCCCCACCGGAGCAGAGAGTAGGACCCAGGAGTCCTGACTCCTAACCTCTGCACCGAGAGCAAACGTCCTGGGCCGGATTTCAGTCAGTCTCTAGCCATGCGGGATCAAGAAGCGACCTTCCTGGGGGGCCAATTACCCTCCATCTGCTGGGGCAGGGGTCTCCCGTCTCACCCCTTCGCCCGCCACACGGTGCCAGCCACAGTCGGCGCCGGGACACTGGGTTCAGCGAACCCGGGGCCGGCTCCGGGCTGGCAAATCTGCTCAGATCAGAGCCCTGAAATAAAGGAAAGATCCTTCTCCTTTTGCAGACGACGTGAAGCTCCGATATATATTCCCCCCAGTTTGTGCCTCTAATTGAAATCTGCCCCAGGAGCGCGTCGAAGCCACATTCCTCACTCCGGGTAGGTGAGAAAACGCTAGAGGAATTGCAGTCAGTTCATCACCAGGGAGCAAGGCCTCTCGACGGCTCTCCAGAGGGATGTTAAAAGCACATAGACATCCCCCCACTGCGCCGCTCGCAGACACGCCGTCAGAAACCCCTCCACCTCGGCCGCCCTGCCAGCTCGGGCTCTGATCCTGGCAGCTCAGCCAACCTTGGCGGCTCGCTGGCCGGATGGCCGACCGCTGGGGGAAAGCCGGGAGCGTCAGCGGGAGGCGCTGATCCCCGTGAAGACAGCCAGCATCCCAGACCGTCCCAGGCTGCCCCCCTAAAAAGCCTTTGGCCGTTGCAAGGGGACGAGTCCTTGTTCACAGCCTGTCCTAAACAGCTGCCGTGCTCCACCCCAGAGGTGGCTGCATTTCAGGGCTGGTAAGCGACCCCTGTGCGCGCTGTTAAAGAGCTGCGACGCCCCACCCTGGAGGCAGCCGCAGTTCCGTGCCGGCTCCATGCGGGGCTGCAAAGTGCTTTGGGAGGAAAGGGGCTACAGGAGATTGCAGGGCTGGTACTAGCCGCTCACCGCACCGCTAACTAGGCGAGCTTGTGAAAAGCAGGACAAGCGGCTCTATTTGCAGATGCCGCCACGCGGAACGTAGCGTTTCAGCCGGTCCCCAAACGCCCTCCGATTTCAGGCGCCTGTGTCTTGGGGTGCCCGGCGTGAGACGCCGCGCGCTAGATTTGCCAGGGGCTGAATCTCAGGCCTATGGGGTGATCGCTGTCTAATCCACCCTCTGTCTGGGCGATATCGGGTCCCCCTGCACCAGCGCCATGTCTGGGCATCCCTGAAATGAAAACCGTAGCATCAGGCCCCAGTGGTGGAGCCGGCTCCCACTCGAAGCGACCGAGGGGGTTTAGGGAGGCAGAGAGCAATTAACCAAGCTGGAATGACCCCAGGTCTGCCAGCCAGCGCCTGGGCCGGAGGCTAGTTCCCGCAGCACAGCGCCTCCTAGCACCATGCTGGGGGGGTGGGGGTCAGCGCTGACCCAGCACCTCTTGTGGAGTCAAGGCCTGGGCCTTGGAGGTCTCCCGTCCACGTACTGATCCAGGCTGGCCCTGCGGTGTGCGAGATCTGACGGGCTTCCAGCAGCGGGAGCTGGGGGTGGGTGGAGTCCGCAGGTTAGAGCTGGGGCGTTGGAGCCAGGACGTCTGCCTTCTATTCCTGGCTCTGCAAGTCCTGTCCCAGCTCTGTGCCTCAGTTTCTCCATCTGTGCAATGGGGATAATTATATGGCCCAGCTTTTGCTGCAGGGTAATTCATTAAAATTGCCTCTTTTTTGGGGGAAGGGGCTTTAGCCACATAACCCACAGCAGCGTTGAATGGGAAATAGCCCCCCAACTCCCAGCTGACCCAATGACCTCCCCCCCCCCCGGACAATCTCCCCCCACTCCAGCCTGCTCCTTTCTTGGGTTCTGGCAACTGAATCTCAGCACGAGGAAGAGGAAAGTGACAGCTCCCAGACAGAGGCGCCTGTGTGTGTGTTAGATGGGGTGTGAGCATGTGTGTTAGTCTTGTGTCGCTACATTTGTGTTATTCCATGTGTGTCTGTATTTGTGTGTGTGGCCAGGTGTGTAAGAGGGTCACCCGCGCTGTTGCTTGTGTGTTAACAGTAAGAACACCCGGCTCTCCTGTAGCTCTTTCCAGCAGGAGCGCTCACAGTGCTTCACAAAGAGCAGTGGCATTATACAGATGGGGAAACTGGGTGTAAAAATGTGCGTTGTTCCGCGTGTCAGTGTTTGTGTGTATGTGGGGGTGTTGTGTGTTATTCTCTGCCTGAGTGCGGTTGTGCAGGGCTCTCTCCCTGGGGGCAGGAGAGTGTGTGTTGTGGTATTGGGGGTGTGGCTGTAGGTGCAGGGAGGAGCAGAAGTGCATTGTGTTATTCTACATGGAAGGGGGTGCAGGGGCCAGTGTGTTTGCACGGGGTGAAGCCTTGTCTCTTGAGCTCCGTGCGAGGTGCATGCCAGGGACCCGCCGGTGGGGAGGAGAAATTCCAGCGAAACAAGAAGAAATCAATCCCTTCCATTCAGAATCAGAGAATCTCAGGGCGGGAAGGGACCTCAGGAGGTTCTAGTCCCACCCCCTGCTCAAAGCAGGACCAACCCCAACGAAATCATCCCAGCCAGGGCTTTGTCCAGCCGGGACGTAGAAACCTCTAAGGAAGGAGATTCCACCACCTCCCTAGGTAACCCATTCCAGGGCTTCACCACCCTACTAGTGAAAAAGTTTTTCCTAATATCCAACCTAGACCTCCCGCAGGTTTCATCTGGAGAGCTCAGCGGGCAGCAGCGGCTGGTAATCGCTCGGCTCTGCCCGAAACGCCCCGCCACGCTTCCATGGGCCCTGGATGATTTATTGTTGAGTCTTCAGGCTCGGGGGTGGGGGAGAAAGACGCCGGGTTTGGGGGTTCCAGGGAGTTTTCGTGAATTTCACGCTGGGGCCCGATTGAGTGACCCAGAGGCTGACCCCTCTGAGCCAGGACCGCGGCAGTGTGAACTTTCCCCCGGCCTGTCCCTACACCCCAGCCTACCCCGATGCGGGAAAAGGAGAGCTCAGACTCCGGGGGAGACAGCGGATCTGCCCCTGATCGGCTGTGTGTCCTTGAGCAGGTTACGTGCCTGCTTTGTGCCTCAGTTTCCCCCAGTTGTAAAACAGGGGCTCGCCCTCCCGGGGTGCACGTGTGAGGCTAAATTCCTGGGTGTTGAGCAAGGGCCGGGGAGTGCCCTGGTGGTGGCAGGATGCACCCAAGCCTGGCTCGGTTCACAGGCCCCCGAGAGGCAGCTGCCCAGGGCCAGGTGGGTGGGGGCGGCTCAGTTCGGCGCCCGCGGGGGGAGGGGAGGAATCCAGGCAGTGACGGATTCAGAGAAAAGGGCCCTAAATCCACTCCATAAAGCCCTCTCCCTGCCAGGCGGAGCCCGGCCGTAAGCCACCGGCTGGCAGCTTCATCCCTTGCTGCGCGGTGACAGGCAGCCGGCCGTGGCCGCTTGAGCCGCGGAAAAGCCTCAGCCCATTGTCAGAGATTTCCTAGCAGGGGCTCAGGGGACGCCGGGACAGCCGAACCGAGGGGGTGGGGGTGGGGGCAGGGCATGGGGCGACTCCTAGGGCGCCGCACTGCGCAGTGACGGGAGGGGGCCGGGGCCGGCTGCGCAGGGAGCTGGAGGACCGACCCCCTGCCCTGCTGCCCCAGGGGGAAGGGAAACCGCTGCCCGAGCAATGGAGACCCGGGGGCGGGGGGGAGGGGGGGCGGAGCTGCCGTGGTTTAAAGCAGGGTCACCCCTGCCTGCCCATAGCACCCCAAACCCAACCACGTCAATGTGACCACGGCTGGGCCTTGCACCAGAGCGAGCAACACACCCAGCGTGAACCAGCCTCCCTCTGGCGTCTCCCAGGCAGTGCACCCCAGGGAAAGGTGGCAACAAAGAGACCAAACAAGCTACAGCCCCCCACCTCCCCGGGTCAGCTCCTGCAAACACCTGAGCACCGAGCCAGTGGGTTTTAGGTGCCTAAATCCCTTGGAGGATCAGGGCCCAGGAGATGCGGGAGCATCTGCAGAACTCTGCGGGGGACCCTTCCCCCATCCCTACCCTGGTTAGGTTTTGTTTTACGTTGCACTAGGATTGTGTAAAATCTATTACTGGGAGTGATTAATAATGAAAATAGGACGCTGATCAAACACAATTACCAACAGACCTTCATTATATTTCCTATTAATATCCTAATGGGAAAAAGTGACCACTGACCCGAGCAAATTCTTTGGAAAAAAAACCCCTTCCTCGTCTCCTCGGCTGGTCTGGAGATTTGCCGTTTTCGGGCTCTGTGGTCCCAGGACATTAGCAAGACCGGGGGGGCGAGGTCACATCTCTATTGTTTTGGGCCCAGGGCTCCGTTGCTTAAAGGAGCTGTTTTAAAATTCATTGTAACTCCCACCAGTCCTTGAACCCCGCCCCGCCCCCCAGCACAGAACGAAGTGCTGCGGTTGGGGGGCCCGGCGCTCCGCCGCACGCTCCAAACAGAACAAAGAGGGCGCCTGGCGGCTTTGAGAGCAGAGCCCGACGCATCCGTAAGCAGGGGCCGCGACCGGCCCCTCCCTAGAAACCCACCGGGCTCGTGCGACCATGTCTGCGGGTAAATCTGTGCCAGTCGGGGCTGCGCAAGCAGGATGGGGCCCCATAGCATTAGTAACGTGAACACCAGACGTAGCCGGTATTTCCACAAGTGCCAGCAGAGCTCACGATTCCTCGCACCTCGGGGAGAGCCGGGCCCTGTCCGTAGAGCTCCCCATGCAAACAGAGGAAGGGCTGCTATCTATGGGGCACTGAAGGCCGGAAAGATTAAAGGGACTTGCCCAGATCTTGCCCAGGGGGGGAGGGATAGCTCAGTGGTTTGAGCATTGGCCTGCTAAACCCAGGGTTGTGAGTTCAATCCTTGAGGGGGCCATTTAGGGATCTGGGGCAAAAATTGGGGATTGGTCCTGCTTTGAGCAGGGGCTTGGACTAGATGACTTCCTAAGGTCCCTTCCAATTCTATGATTCTATGATCTCCTGGGTCCCAGCTCGGGGCCTGCCCTGGCTTCCAGCGTAGCCCTGCTCAGCTGCGGCGGCAGTGAGGCGTTATCAGGGCTTAACACTCCGGTCCAATGCCAGGTAGGGTACAAATCCTGCCATGCGCGAGCAGCCCGTGTCACGCAGAGGCTCCCTCTGATCGTTAATACCCTGGGCATCGTTAGCGCTGACTGCGGCCCGTGTGACACTCCGAACTAAGCTCCATTCGTAAAGATCGTTCTGACGGCTGGTGTCCGGGAACCAAGGAGCCCACGGGGAGGTGAAGGGAGCCCGGACGTTCCTGGGCCGGGAGGGCAGGTGTGTTCCCGAAAGCCTCAGCTCCTGGAGTCAGGAGATCACGTGAGATCTGGACGGGGGGCGGTCCTGAGTCCTGTCTTTCTCCTGCTGCTAATTCTATGGTGTGCTAACAAATAACTCGCATTAGCAATAAGCTCCGTCACCAATCAGCAACTGTGTTCGTGTCTGAATGTGTGACACAATTAACGATCATCTAGATTCACAATGCAGTGTTTATATTCATTATATTTAACACACGATGTAATTAGCTCTTAATTAACAATCAACAGTAATCGAGTCAGTATATGATAGTTGTATGGAGCATTACATAATCAGCTAGTGATTATATTCGTGATAGTTGTATGGGGCGGTATGTATTAATACTAGACTGCGTGAATAGAATGACTAGAAGCTGTTGATTACGAATTGATCTCTCGATTCATAACAGACGTGTATGAATTCTCTGTACAGATCATACAGAGATGAGTGATTGATAGTAACACTATCCTGGCGCCCGATCCTGGACTGTGTGCGACTGGCAGGTTCTGGGCTGGTTTTTAGTCTGGCTGTTGGGTTTCCACGACCCAGCCAAGTGCGACAGTTCCTGGCGCTCGGTCTCCCCAATAGATTCAGGGCGACGCATCCGGCTTCTCCCAAAACCCCTAATTGATCAATTCAGGGGCCCTCCCAGCCCCACAACCGCCCCTCCCACAGCCCAATGCCCCACATCAATTCTGCCCCCTCCCAACCTTACCTCTGCGCCTCCTGCAGCTGCCGGGGTCTTTACCCCCCTCTCCCAGGCCTGTGGGGGAGCTCCAGGGACACCCCCACCCCTTACAGGGAGGAAAGGGATGGGGGAGGGGCAGACTGTCTCATTGTTCACAGGAGGGGAGCGGGAAGCAGAGAAACCCCGAGCCCCTCCCCGCAACCCAAAAGCCCCTCTTGGATCCTGGGGGGGAGGGGGGAGAGCTCTGCTAGCCTCCAGCAGCCACCCTGATTGGCTGCTCGGCCTCAGGGTGTGGGGCAGTCGGGAAGGCAGCCAGGCGGATGGGGTGTCCTGCCCCCCACGGCAGAGGGTCCCAAGGGGGCTGGACGGTCCCCTCTTACCTCCCTGCGGCAGAGAGACGCCGAGGCCAGTGGGGCGGATGGGTCCCTGCCATGGGGCTGAATGCCCCCCGGGCGCTGCCCTACCCCACCCATCAGCGGCTGGGGGGTGCCCCGGTGCCGTGGGGGGGGCAGGATTGGGGCCCATCCCAGGGGCGCTGGGCTATGGGGCTTGCCACGGGACACCCCCCCCCCTCCATTGTCTAACCCCCCCCCCCCCGTCCCGTCTCCTCCCAGGTGCGGGCCAGCGCAATCGCCCAGGACGCCGACCAGAACTACGACTACGCCAGCAACAGCGTCATCCTCCACCTGGACGTGGGCGACGAGGTTTTCGTCAAGCTGGATGGGGGGAAGGTGCACGGGGGGAACACCAACAAATACAGCACGTTCTCCGGCTTCCTTGTCTACCCGGACTGAGCCTGGCGGGCCCCCGGGGTCGCCCTGGGGCCCCCCCTGGACTGAGCCCGTTTGCACCCCCCAGCGACGCCACAGGGCCCCCGCTGGACTGAGCCCATCTGCACCGAGCCCATCTGCACCCCCAGCGACGCCCTGGGGCCCCCTGGACTGAGCCCATCTGCACCCCCCAGCGTCGCCCCAGGGACCCCAGACTGAGCCCGTCTGCACCCCCCAGCGTCATCCTGGGGCCCCCCTGGACTGAGCCCGTCTGCACCCCCCAGCGACGCCACAGGGCCCCCGCTGGACTGAGCCCATCTGCACCGAGCCCATCTGCACCCCCAGCGACGCCCCGGGGCCCCCTGGACTGAGCCCATCTGCACCCCCCAGCGTCGCCCCAGGGACCCCAGACTGAGCCCGTCTGCACCCCCTAGCGTCATCCTGGGGCCCCCCTGGACTGAGCCCGTCTGCCCCCCCCAGCGTTGCCCTGGGGCCCCCCCTGGACTAAGCCTGTCTGCACCCCCAGCGTCATCCTGGGGCCCCCCTGGACTGAGCCCGTCTGCACCCCCAGCATCGCCCTGGGGCCCCCTGGACTGAGCCTGTCTACACCCCCAGCGTCGCCCCGGGGCCCCCCGAATTGACCCCATCTGCACCCCTCAGCAGTGCCCTGGGGGCCCCCCAGACTGACTCCCTCTGTACCCCTCAGGGTCACCCCGGGGCTCTGCTCAGGGAAATAAACTGGAACAGACCCCCGGGGTCCGGGGGGTGGGGGGGCTGGGTCTAGGGGTGCAGGGGGAACTAGGGGCTTAGGGCATCTGCTCTGGGATCCCCAGACATTACCAGCCCCTGATGACATGGGGGTGTGGCTGCAGTGGGGGCACAAACCCACCCTCCACTGGGGGGAGGTGCTAATGATCTCCTTGCAATTGGCGGGGTTGCTGGGTGGGGCCCAAGGGGGGAGGACCCTGGGAAGGGAGGGGTCGGGCACAGATGTGACGTTGGGGTGGGGGGCTGCAGTTCCGAAGTGGCTGGTCTTTCCCACCCCAGGAGCCCTGCCCCCCCCCCGCCTGTCCCCTGGGGGGAGGGGATGGCACTGGCAGCAACCCCCCCGCCCCGAGAGCCTCCCAATCTCAAATGGCTCGACCCTCAGCCAGAGGTGGGGGCAGGTAAGGGGGGGGAGCCTGGGGAAAACATCCCCCAGATTCCTAACAGGTCTCGCCTCCTCCTGTGCTTGGATCCTACCCCCCCCACCGCCGCCTATCCCCTGGCATTGGGGTACAAATTGGGCTTCCCAGCTCCCCCCCCAGCTCACTACCCTTGTACAGAGCCCCCCCATCCCCCAAAGTGGGGAGAACCCCCCTACTCCGTGTCTCTTCTCCCCGGATTATACTCTGCCACCATCTGCAGCCCCACAAGTCTCTTGCATGAAGGTTTGTGGGGCAGCCCTAGATAGCGCTATATATAGACTGGGGGGCGGGGTCCAAGGGATGGTCTCATGTCCCATCGACTGGCTGACGTGCGCCTGGCTGGATTTAATCTCGCCACTGCCCCCTGCTGGAGGCCATTGGAGCTGCTCCAGCGTGTGTCATAGACCCTGTATGGCTAAAGACCGATGGAGAGTCCCCCTCCCAGCCAGCCTTCGGGAGCGGGAGGATCCGAGTCCCTCTGGCGTAATAGAGAGATGGGCCTGGCTAGGCCGGGGGTCTCCCCCATCACAGCTGCCTACTGCAGTGGAGGGGCTTCCCTCCGACCCCATGGCTAGCAGGGGGGAGGGGGAGGTGTTGTGTGTGTGGGGGTGATCCTGTGGCACAAGGGCAGCGCCCAGACTCCGCCCCAGCATCTTCCTAGCGAGCAAGGCGGTTGGGTCAGAGCCGGGCCGCGGCGGAAGGCCCTGGGACACCCCCCACGGCTGTTCCCCCGCCCCCCCCACAGCATCCCCGCAACATCCCCCCCCATCACTGTTCCCATAACGTGCGCCCCGCATCCCCCGTCTGACCCTCCCACACCTGCAGAACCAGCCCCGGTCGCTGCCCCTCTCCTGCACCCCCCCAGCCAACCGCCAGGCCCAGCCTCCCCCCACCCCCCCGGCAGCTCTGCCCCACAGAGAGAGACCTGGGCCGGCTCGTTCCCCCCGTGAGCGTGGCAGGGCGTGTGCAGGGGGATGTGTGCGCAAGTGTGCGTGTGCCTGGGCAGGTGCTTGCACACGCGTGTGCAAGTATGTTTGCACGTGCACTGGGTGTTCTCCAATTCATCCTCCTCGCTCCATCTTTCCCCTTCACGCCCCCGTCACCCCCCCCATTCCAGTCTCACCCTGTCTTCAGCTCTCCTTCCCCTGCTCCCCTGCCCCCATTCCCCACCCTGCCCCCGCTCCTTTGCACACTCAGAGAGGTCGCCCCCTGGTGGAAGCTACACCCCACCTCAGCACACCTTCCTCGGGTGCAGCACTGCCCTTCTGCGCACACACACATGCACGCACAAACACGCACACGTGCGCACATGCATGCACACATGCACATACAGACACACGCACGCAGACACATACACGCATGCACACACAGACACACACACATGCACACACACAGACACACACATGAACACACACGTGTGCACACACAGACACACGCACGCACACACACGCTGCCCCCTGCATGCAAGCCCCACGTGCTGTCTGCTCGCCGAGCCCAGGCCTCGGGAGGGAGCTGTCCAGTGACCTGTTCGAACTGTCCGGATCGACACACTCTGGCGTGGGCACGTGGCTGCGCACGCCTGGGGGCCCCTCACACGTGTCCCCGGTCGTCAGGCTCTGTCTCTGATCCGCCATTAAACTACTCTGGCTCTGGCCTCACACGTGGAGGGGTTTTCTCTGTTGCCACAATGCACTAGTGCACAGGGCTCGCTCACCCGCCACTGGTCTGCAGCCACCTCTGGGGTGAGGCGCGGCAGCTGGTTACCAGCCACACTGCACGGCTGCCAGGAAGCGAAGGCGGACCCCGCCTCCAGCTGCAGCCCTGAAGGGAAGGCCGGTCACCTGGGCTGGGATTTGCCGGATGCCCGTGGGAACCAGCCGGGCTCTTTGGGCTGTAACAGAAGCCAGCGCCCACGACGCGGTGGGTTGGCGGGTACCAGCGCCCCAGGCTGAGGCCAAGAGGGTTCTGGGCCCAGGCGTGACCCCTCTCGTTAACCCCTTCCTTGCTGCAGGCCTGCCCGCCCTTCCCCCGCTGACGCATTTAACATGTGTGACCAAGTCCCTTCCTTGCCAGCCCCAGCCGGGGGCCTGTCCCGGCTTCTCTGTGTCCCCAGGGCCTGCGGGTGCCCCACCTCCCCGTCGCTGACCACTGAGGAGTCCCCACCCAGGAGCGACCCATCCGCTGGAAAGGACACTGCTGCCGGGAAGCTCACCGCACTGAGGTCCTGGGCACTGCTGTCAGGAAGCTCGCAACACGGGGGGTCCTGAGTCCAGGACACTGCTGTGGGGAAGTTCACAGTGCTGGGGTCCCACCAGGGTACGGAGAAGGCACTGCTGTCGGGGTGATCGCAGCTTTAGGACATTTTTCCCAGTCCCCCTCTCCAATTCCAGCCCCTCCGCTTGGCCAATTAGTGTTAATGAACCACATTGATCAGTGCAAGGGTCTGCAGGTGTGAGTGGGGCGCTGCATGTGGGATAGGGGGGCGGTAACAGCCGTGCTGCATCACAGCCCAGGGTGGAAATGCAGCCACTGCTGGGGTGGGGCGAGGCAGCTGGGCACCAGCTACCTTGCACAGGGATGGGCATGCATCTCACTGGGGTGTTTTTCCCACGATCCCCCCTCGATCCCACCCTGGCCAGATGAGGGGGCAGCCATGGGGGGTGGGGGAACCGGGGGCTTTGCTGGTGGTGAGAGAGGAGAGGCATAGATGGGGCCCTCAAGCACAGCTCTTCCCAGATCCCTCCCCCTGCACTGTCTGCTGCACCCCTCATCCTGCACTGAGCACCCCTGGGCTTTGGCAACTCTGAGCCCTGCAATTTCTCCTATTCCCCCTGCCAACTGCCCCAAGGGAGACAAAGAACCGCCCCCCATTGCCATCCATCCCGGGGGTGCAGTGTCCCCCCCCAGGCCAGTTATGGGGAGGCAGTGCCCTGCGAGGAGATTTTGGGTCACACACCAGCAGCTGGGTCCCTTGTGCTGCCCCCATGCGCTGTGTGCCGACCCTGTGCCTGGGTGTCGGGGGTGGGGTGGGGGGGCAGTGTGGCCGCCCCCAGCCTGCACTGAGCAGGGAAAGTGGGGGGGGGGGGGGGCAGTGTGGCCGCCCCCAGCCTGCACTGACCGGGGAATGTTGGGTGGGGGGGGCAGTGTGGCTGCCCCCAGCCTGCACTGACCGGGGAACGGCGGGGAGTGGGGGCAGTGTGGCCGCCCCCAGCCTGCCCTGACCGGGGAACGTGGGGGGGGGGGGGGGCAGTGTGGCCGCCCCCAGCCTGCCCTGACTGGGGAGGGTGCCTGCCCGCACACGTTTGTCTGCATGCACTTAGCGTGACCTGGGTGTCCGTGCTCCAGCCGTGCTAGAGCCCTGGTGTGTCTATCCCAGCAGTGCAGCCAGCGGGCCCTGCCAGCTCCGTGCACACGTGTGTATGGCTGGCGGTGCCCCAGCGGGACCTACCCGCCCCCTACCGCGGCTAGCAGCAGCCCACCGAGTCCCCCCCCCCGGGGCGTGACGCTCTTGGTGCCCACGCATGTGCCGGCAGGCGGGCTGCGCACCATCCTCCCTGCACACCCGGCTGCGCCGTGGCCTCGGCGGCGCCGGCTGGCCCTGTCACCGCGCTGATGGCTGCCGCGCGGAGCCCGCCCGTAACGAGCTCCCCGCCCGCCGGTAATTGGCAGGGAAGGCCCCGCGGAGACAGGGCCCCGGGCCCCACAGGGCCAGCCGTTCGACAGGAGTTCACTCCGCCGCTGCAGCAGGGGGGGGGGATAAGAGCCCCCCCCCGCAATCCTGTCTTTTCACGCGTCTGTTCTCTACCCTGCAAACCCCCCCCGCCCCACACACACACACACCATCAACCGCCCGCAGCTGGGGGAGGGGAGGCAGACTGGATAAATCAGGGGCTGGAGGCTGTTTGGGCCAAGGCCACTCTCTGCTCCACGTTCGGGTCCTGCTCCAGACCCAGTGTCTCTGGGGGCTACCCCAGGAGCTCCCTGCAGCCCCCCAACTCCTCCCCCCAGGGTCTCCACCCTCCCCTCCCTCTGCTGCAGGGGCATCCTGCAACTCTCAGCTCCCCGCTGCCAGGGGCTGCGTCCCCCCTTCTCCTCCCCGCCCAGGGAACTGGGTCTGCCCCCCCTTCTCCTTTCCTGGCACTGGCAGGGGGTCCCGCCTGTGAGCCTGGGCTAGGCTATTAGGACCCCGCCCACGTGGGGACAGAACGCAGGGGCAGGAAAGTTTCCAAAAGCTGTTGTGGGCCGAGCTCCACTGGGCCAGACTGGGGTTGTGGAGGTGAGGGAGCCCAGCAGGGAGCCATGTGGGGGGGTGTTTGGGGGCAGCCCCTAGGGACACTAACCCCACGTTCCCGGCTCACGCAGCCCAGCCCCCTCCCTTCCCAGGCAGGCACGGGGTGGAGCAGGGGGGTACTACAACACACAAATTGAGATGGGCCATGGCTCTCCTGGGGACTCAGACAAATCACTGCGCTTCTGTGCCTCAGTTTCCCCACTGGGCACAGGGCTGGTATTCACACCCCTGCTGTGGCTGCTCTGATGAGCCCTGGTTAATTATTCCCCCAGAGTGGGGTTGGGATCCTCCTGGTTTTACAGCTGGGGAAAGTGAGACAGGGGGGCGGGAGGGGGAAGAGATGAGAATGGAACCCAGGAGTCCTGGGCCCAGCTCTCCCAGGGACAAGCTCACACTGCCCCGCCCCCAGTGCTGGCTGCCAGGCCCATACTTAGCCTGAGACACCCCCCAGGGAGCTCTGCTGGGACAGACGCCCGCTGGGTCGCTGCCCCTCGTCCCTAGCAGTAGCGTACCCGGCTAAACACCCAGGCGGCTGATCTGTGCTGCCGCCAGGTGGCCAGGGCCTGCTACAGCTGCTCCCCTCCCCAGGCCAGATCCACCCAGGCCCCGGCCCTGCTAAGTGCAGCCGGCTCTGGGCAGAGGCAGGAGCCAGATGCCCTCACGCTTCCTTCCGCTCCTGCGCCAGGGGCCAAAGGCACTGGAAATGTGACACCCCAGGACTTGAGTGATTCCACAGGGGGTTCAGGTCTCCCCCCCCCCCTTGCCCTTGGAGATCCCAGCCTGCAGCAAAGAAAAGTCCCTGACCCGGCAGGGGAATGCCAGGGATTGACCCCGCTCCTGCTGCAGCTTGTTCCACAGGTTAACACTTCTGCAAGCAGGTGAGACGCAGTACAAGGGATCTGGAGCCCAAGCCATGGCAATACCAGCCCTACTGCAGTACCCAGGGCGGGGGCATAGGGCCTATAGCAAAACAGGAGACCCTACAATAACGGCCAAGTGTAAACAATACTTTATTAGGGTGCCATAGTAACAGACACAGCTCATCGATCACAACGGCGTTTGCTGCTTGCCAGCCCCCGGGACTGGTAATAAATAGAGAGGGGTCGAGGGGGGCTGGGCACAGGGAGGTCCTGGAGAGTTTGCAGGGGCCGCTGACATGCCTGCACATCACAGGGGGAGGCAGAGAGTCCCGGAGCCAGCGATCTGGGCTGGGGGCAGCTCTGGCGCACGGGGGATGGGACAGGCCCAGCCTCAGCAGCAACCGGGCAGGCACCAGTAGGGGGCGCCAGAGGCGGCCATGGTCCCCCACCCATGATTGAGGCAGAGTCTCCAGGGAGGGGTCTGGGGGGGGGGCTGGCTCGAGAAGCAACCCCCAGGTCAGGAGTCCCGGACAGGCCAGTGCAGGGAGGGGGTGACATGGGGCCTGCCCGCCCTGTGCCACCGATGTGCCCCTGGAACGAAGAGCGGGAGGTGCCCGCCCAGCCCATCCATCCGTGTGGGACGCAGGTGGGGGGGCATCCCAGGCCCCACCTGTGCTGGGGGGAGCAGATCCAGGGCAGGAGCAGCGGGTCTGGTTCCCCTCCATCATCTCACGGGCGGGAGCGGCAGGGCTTCCTGCAGCGAGCTCCCGGCTTCCCCCGGTGCCGGCTCCGCAATGGGGGTAAAGTGCTGGAGGGGAGAGAGGGCGGCTGGGATCTCACCTTGTGACACACGCTGGCCCCCCACCGGGAACCCAGGAGTCCTGGCTCCCCGTGCCCTGCCCTAATCACGAGCCTCCTATTCCCAGCATGGGGAGGGGAGAGAGCCCAGGAGTCCTGGCTCCCCGTGCCCACCTCACTAACCACTAGCTCCCTCTTCCAGGGCCAGCAGAGAACCCAGGAGTCCTGGTCCCCACCCCACTAGACCCCCCTCCCCTCCCCGAGTCTGGGAGAGAACCCAGGAGTCCTGATTCAGTTCTTCTTTCCCCAGGGACCAGGTGGCTTCCCCCCCCGCGAAGGCAGGAGACCCCAGGGAACAAATGCTGAGGGGAGGGGCCAGCGTTCTCACCGTGGTTTCCTGGGCCTCCAGCAGCGTGGCCACGGGGTCCGTGCAGCAGCGGGGGGCAGGGGACTGGCTGCTGGGGGGCCGGCCTGCGTAGAAGGCACACTCGTCGTCCAGGCAGGCCTCCTGGAAGCGCTGGGGGGCACTGAGCAGGTCGCCGAGCCGCTGCTTCACCAGGGCCACGCGGGAGGGGGGCGCGGCCGGCCTGGGCCCTGTAAGGGAGAGAGGGTGTGAGCCGCCCGGGGGCCTGGAGCCCAGTCGGTCCGTGTCCCCCCGGGGCCGGCCAGCCACAGGGGCTGCAGCAAGGGGACCGGGACACGCTGGGGCTGGATCAGAGCCAGCGCCCCCCATTGGCCATTCAGTGGCCAGGTAGCAGACGGACTGGGGGGGGGGTCCAAATAGGCTCTGGTGCCCCCGTGGGGCACTCGGGGCCTTTGGGGGCAAGGGGGAGCCATGTCCTACCTGCAGCGCCCCTGCTGGCGGGGGGGGACTTCAGGGAGCAGATGCGGGGGTGGGAGCAGACGGGCCGCTGGGAGGAGAAGGTCAGCGTGGTGCTCGCAGCAGGGAAGGTGGCAGAGCCGGCCGGGGGCGTCGCCCCAGGGTCCTGGCCCGAGGAGGGGGAGGGGAGCCGCTTCGGCCCGAGGCCGGCCCCTGGCAGGGGAGGGGGCGGTCGGGGGGGCCCAGGCGACGGGGCGCAGGCAGCCAGCAGGCTGTGGAGCTCAGCCAGGCTGGAGCCGCCCTCCACCTCCTTCCGCAGGAGCCGGGCCAGAACCTCGATGCGCTGCCGGGAGGAGAGAGTCAGAACAGCCCCCACCCCCGCCCCCCCCGCGGCACCCGAGGGAGACCACCCCAGCCCAGCCCCGCCCCCCCGTGGCACCCGAGGGAGACCACCCCAGCCCAGCCCCGCCCCCCCCGCGGCACCCGAAGGAGACCACCCCACCCCAGCCCCGCCCCCCCCGCGGCACCCGAGGGAGACCACCCCAGCCCCGCGGCACCCGAGGGAGGCCACCCCATCCTCATCACCACTCCGGCCTCTCAGGCCATGCTGCCCGCTGGGAGACTGGGGGCTCCCTCCCCCCCAATGCCTGCAGGAAGGAGCCAGGCCCCCCGTTCCTACCTGCGCCTTGCTGCTCCCCTCGCCGGACCGGCCGAGCGCTTTCCTCACCGACGCTTCTGCGGCTGCCTGGCTCTCCCCGTCCCCGAAGAGACGCACCACGATCTTCTCCTGGGGGGAGGCACCGTCAGGGGCGTGGGACCAGACCCAGCACAGAACCCCCTCCCCGCTCGCAGGGCCCCCACCTGGGCTCCGCCCAGGCCCTTCCTGTAGGGCATGGAATGATCTTCCCCCCCCCGGAGGCTGCAGAACAGTCCAATTCCAATCCCCCTCAGCCCCCCCCATGCTCTTTGCCATGAGGCGGGTCCCAAATTCAGTGAGGATAGAGGAACCTGGGGGGGCGGGGGTGTCACGCAGCCCCCATGACATCGGTCAGACCCCGCTGCAGCCCCCTCCCCTCCCCGGGTGCTGTCCCAGAGCCGGACGGGCTCAGCTGGCATTTGGCCAAAGGAAGGGAATTCCCCCGGCTGGGTCTCCCCCTGCAGCCCCAGGACACTCACCCAGGGCAGGGCCGACTCATCAGGGTCAGAGGTTCTGGGCTCCGGGGAGAGGCTGCCGGCCCACTGGCCTGGGGTCTAGAGACGGGAACACAGTGTGAGCAATGGGACGTAGCCACCCCCAGCACCCCGCAGACAGGAGCCCGGCTTGCTCTGGGGCTCGGACCCCCAGGCACGGCTCAGCTCCGGGGAGGCAAGGGCTGGCAGAGCCCTGAGCCTGCCCGTCAACAAGGGGGGACCCCCACCCCTCAGAACCTGAGCAGGGCAACTGCTCCCCAACAGCCCAGGAGCCGGGCCCCTCCCCCATCCAGACAGCGCCCTGGGACCAAACTGATCCGTCCCTGTTCCTGCCCCCCAACTCCCCATCCCCACCCACCTGCAGTGCTCCCTGTGCCGGGCGCTTGTCCGGGGCCTCCGCGGTGCAGGGCGTGCGGGGGAAGACGGCCAGGTGGCGGGAGGAGAAGCAGGTGCCGCGCTGCGAGGGGAGAAGGTTTCATGTGGACAGCACCTAGCGCAGGGAGCTGGGTCTGACTGGGGCTGCCCCCCGCCCCGCCCCCCCAGGGAACAGACTCCGCTCAGACTGGCCAGGGTCTTCTCGGGCTTCCCCGGCTGGAGAACCAGGAGCTGCCGTGAGTCACATGGACACGGAGCCCAGGCAATGCTGAACAGGGCCGGCAGCCCCTGCCTTACAGACAGGGGAGGGGGACAGGGAGTGCGGCACAGCCAAGGAGAGAACCCAGGAGTCCTGGCTCCCAGCCCACTAGACTCCCCTCCCCCCTTCCAGAGCTGGGGACAGAACCCAGGAGTCCTAGTTCTCAGCCGCCTCCTTGAACCCCTAGGCCCTGGGCAGACCCCAGGGGACGTCTGGATCCCATCTCTGGCTCATGTCTGCTGGGGTGGGGGTGGGGGGGGGGAACGATGCTCTGACTGCTCACGGGGACAGGAGCTGCACAGACCGACCCCTCCCCAGTGCACAAACCAGGGACTGGTGCTGGGTGACGGGCACCCTCCTGGCGGAGCCAAAGGGCGAATAGCGGCTGATCTCCCGGGTCCTGGGCGTGCCAGCCAGCCGGGCTGCTTGGAGACCATCCGGGGCCTCGGTACCTGGAGAGAAGGGGAGACGGAGGGCAGTGAACCCTGGCGCACACACCCCCAGCCCGGGACTCGCGGCTCATGCATAGGAAGCAAACCCCCCCGAGCCCAGGCACAAACAGCCCCTCCCCCCAACAGCCCCTCCCCCCCCCCCCCGCATGCTGGGTCCGGGGTTTGTACCTTTAAGTCCCAGTGTTGAGTAGCAGGAGGCGCGGCCGAAGTCGCCCTTCGGGGGGATGCTGCCTTGAGGTCTCAGGAGCGAGGTCCTGCTGCCCTGAGGGGGGAGAGCGAAGGCAGCCTCAGCCAGCCCCCTCCGTGCTGCAGATGGCAAGGGCAGGGGTGCAGAGGCTGGTGCCAGGGAGACCCCAAACCCCTGTGCTGGGCAGCTGCTACCCTGCTCGCCTCTCAGCGGCCGGGGCTGCGCCTAACCCCCACTGCAGGTGCGGCTTGGACGGGGCCGGCTGGGCCAAGGTATGGCGCGGGGGCTAGCCCAGCTGCTGGAATCCCGGGACCAGACGCCCTCCCCCTGCCCCACTGGTGCCAGCCCCCCGGGGGAGGATCCCACAAAGTGCTGGGCAGAGGAAGTGCCCCCAGACTGGCTGTCCCAGGGGGATCCAGACGGGAGACATGAGCCCAAGGCCAGGCTGAACAGCTCACCATGGTGCCCCCCTGAGTGGGGGGCAGGACGCCCCACTGCCCTTTCACCGGCACCCTCCGAGCCAGGCTGAGCTTCCCCGTGGGCCCCAGGGCAGCGTGGCTCAGCCCCACGTTGGAGAGGACGCTGGCCAGGGCGTCCGGGTCCGGCACGAACTCCTCTGCAGGGAGGGGAGAGGAGACGGTCAGCAACTGGCTCAGTCGGAGTCCAGTTGGCTTTACGTTTTCCATGGCTAAGGTCCGTGTTTTTAAGCATTTCCCCCTATTTCCAGTGATTTCAATGTTCAGAGCTGCAGGGTCAGACAATGGGGGGCGGGGGAAATCAGACAATAGCGGCGCGGAGAGTAATGACTTGGTGACAGTCGACGTTGAGATTCGAACTCTGGGCATCACACGCCCAGCCCCGCGAAGGAAGGGCCGGCCGGCGGTTCTGGCTTTGCCTGGCCACACTTCCAATGGGTGGATTCCAATGGTTTGTGGATTCCCGTGAAATCGACACCCGGACGCTGACTGATCTCAGCCTAACCCCTCCAAGCCTGGTGATCAGCCATGGGGGGCGGGGACGACCAGGGAATCACGGCAGCCTGTGGAACTGCCCGACACTGCATCACTCATAAGGCAAGATGGAACCTGGGCTGGGAGTCAGGACTCCTGGGTTCTCTCCCCGGCTCTGGGAGGGGAGGGGAGGGGAGGGGAGGGAGGGTCTGGTGGGTTAGAGTAGAGGGGGCTGGGAGCCAGGACTCCTGGGTTCTCTCCCCGGCTCGGGGAGGGGAGTGGGGTCTAGTGGCTTAGAGCAGAGGGGGCTGGGAGTCAGGACTCCTGGGTTCTATTCCAGGCAAACAGGACGTGGCCTCTTACCTGTCTGTGATGCTCCCATGGGATCCGTCCTTGAGGGTGAGCCGCTGCTGAAGCAGAGAAAACGGAGGCTGCTCATTCCCCATCCCTGCTGGCTAGGGCAGGGGTGGGGCACTTTGCTGCCTGAGTTCCAGGCTCCCCTGCCTTAGGGTCTGAACCCCCCGGCTCAGGATCCCAGCAGGGGCTGGGGGCAGAGGTCTGCGTGGGGCGAGTTGGCTGGCACATACCAGGGCCCCGCTGTATAATCCATCATAACCCGGCTCCAGACGATGCCACGGGGCCAGTGCCGGCTGGGGACACTCCTTGGGAATGGCAGCTACATGCTGGGCAGCCCCCACCCCATCACGGAGCCATGAGCGCTGCCATGGGCGGCTAATGGAATGTTCCTCCCCCCCACCCATTAATGGCGCGTTCCCCTGTCACCTGCGGGCTGCACTCTTCACCCCAGTGCCAGCCTGGCCCCCCGTCGCTCTGCCATCGCTCGAGGACCCCGGCCTGCCGTTGGCGGACTGGTCCCTGGTTCCACCGGCTTCCTGGCTCCCGGCTGGTTTGCGCTGCGTTGCCGTGGCAATGGGATGCGGGCGCCCCCGACACGCCCCCGCGCCCAGTCTCTGCAGAGCGGGGTGCCCCTGGCGCCGAGAGAAACCTGGTTCAAGGAGGGGCTGGGCAGGCACATGGTACCCACAGCGCCCTGCCCCCATCTGAAGGAACTGGAGCATCCGAGCCACCCTGGAGACGGGCACCCCATCACCCGCACAACACATCCAGATCCAGCCCCACCCCGAGGGGCTGCGGGAGCAGCGGGCACCAGCCACGGGGGTACAGGGGAGGCAGCTAGGCCAGGCCAGGCATGGACTGGGGCGGGTTCTGCAGCAGAGGCAGCCAGTGCCGTGGGCTGCACAGAGAACTAGGCTAATACGAGGAGTCCCCTGCACCTTCCCCAACACCCCCAAGGCCCCTCCCAGCACCCACCCCCTCCGCAGAGATGGGCACTGCCAGCCAGAGCCCCTCCAAACCCTGCAGGTGCCCCAATGCCCTACGATGTCATCTCCAGCCCTGCCCTGCCTGCCCCCAGGCAGAGAGGAGGGTTGGAGCCAGCCAGCACTCACCGCAGGCTGGGCACGGGACCCCAGGTCCCTCAGCGTCGCTGACAGGGCCTGGATCTGCTGAGATTTAAGGAGCAGGCCACGGTGCTGAGCAGGATCCTGGGTGGCTCGAGCAGCTGCGTCTGGGGGCCGGAGCAGAGAGGCCAGAGTAAGGCGGCGAGAGGGGGCAGTGCCCCCGCAGACAGGGGCCAGAGGTGAGAGCGGGCCCGGGGAGCATTCGACGCTGTATTAATGATGCCAAAGGGACCAGGATCTGCAGATGCTGCCGGGCTCCCCTCCCTTCGCCCCCACGCAGGCAGCTTCCTGCAGTAAAGGGTCACCTCCTGGGGAGGCTGCTCCCCCATTGCTCCATCCGTCCGCCCTCCCAGGGCCGCCCGGGCCCCCACTGCAGGAGCCAGGGCGCTGTACCTTTAGGCGCCAGCCGGGAGAAGCAGGAGGTGCGGGCTGGATCCGGGCACAAGGCAGGGGTCCCCGAGGCCACGTACAGGGAGCCACGCACAGTCTGGGGGAGAGAGAGAAGCAGACGGGGAGGCCAGTTAGGAAAGTGGGTCCCAGACCCCTTAGCAAAGCCCTGGTGCGAGGGACTGCGAGCTCGCCATGTTCGGGAGAAAAGCAGAGAGGTCAGAACTTCCCGAGACCTCACAGCAATTTACAGACAAAGGAGCTTAGACCTCAGCCCACCGGAGAAAAGAGGCCGTCAGCTCCCACTTACACGTGGGGAAACTGAGGCAACATAGCCAGTTAGGAATAGAAGCCAGGATTCCCATCCCCACGACCCCACTCTCCTCCCAGAGCCAGGGGTAGTACCCAGGAGTCCTGGCATCTAGCCCCCCCGCCCTGCTCTGAAGGGGTGCTTACAAGGAGAACAATTTGTTAATAGTTTTCATCATAACACTGTCCCTTTAAAAGAAGAGTCCCCTCCCCCTATGGCCCATCCCCTGCTGAGCGCTGTCACAGCCCCTCTCAGGGGTGGATCCACAACAGGGCGGGCAAGCCAGCCAGCAGCGTGAGCAGGGCGCTGGTTCCACAGCTGGGCCCTGGGTGGCAGGACTTACCCGTGCGGTTCCGCTGGCATGGACCGAGTTTCCCCTGCTCCCCCTCAGAGGGACCCGCCGGGCCAGGCTGGGTTTCCTGGCCACACCCAGCGTGCCGTTTCCCAGCCCCACATTGGAGAGGATGCTGGCCAAAGCCACCGGGTCAGCCACGAACTCCACTGGGCCAACTTCTGCAAGAGATACCCCGGTGGTCAAGGGGCTGAAACGGAACCACTAAGCCACAGGTAGCTTGGCCCCCCACATCCCATGATCTTAGCCCGTCTTTCATCCTGAAGGACCCCAAAATGCTTTACATGATCACCCCGCACTGAAATGCGGCCACCTCTGGGGCAGAGTGCTGCCGCCAGGTCACAGCGCAAAGCAACACTGCAGGACTAGACAGCAACGAACCCCAAAGGCAGCCGACTTTGCAAGGGCAATGAATGCAATTACCGGAGCTGGAGCTGGGCCAGGACACATGGCCCAACACCCAATGAAGCGCCAGAGTTCTGGGCCTGGGCATTTGGGAAATGTGCCGTGGCATCTGGCAGAGGTAGTCAGTCCCTGGGCTTCACCACTCCTCAGCAAGATGGTACTCCACCTGCACAGCGCCCCCGGGTGACTGCACCCAGCATCCCCCTACCCTGTTCCTACAGCTGAGCACCCCAGCCCCATCCTGGGGGACCAGGGCCAGCACGGACTCAGTTGGAAGAGCCAGGGACCAATTACAAGTTGCCGGGAGTTTCCTGCAGCTCCCAGAATTGTCTCTCCAGGTCTCCCATCCACACCACGCCCAGACTCAACCCTGCTTACCGACATCAGGAATCAGAACATTCAAAACCCAGTAGGAGAACACGTCAACCTGTCTGGTCACTCAGTGACAGACTTCAAAGTGGCAATTCTTCACCAAAAAAAACTTCAAAAAGAGACTCCCAGGAGAAACTGAACTGGAATTAATGTGCAAACTAGATACCGTTAACTTGGGCTTGAATAGAGACCGGGAGTGGCGGGGTCATTACACAAATTGAATCTATTTCCCCATGTTAAGTATCCTCACACCTTCTTGTCACCTGTCTGAAATGGGCCAGCTTGACTATCACTACAAGAGTGTTTTAACCCCGCTTGCTACTCTAAAAGCAGGAGACAGGTGTGTCAGGAAACGAGGCTGGGGGGCCCCCTGCTGGCAGAGAATGGCACGGCATGAGCAGTGGTTTTCGGCACAAGCGTCGCCGGTACCTTTGCCACTGGGGCCGCTGCTGCCTGGCGCGTTCTTCTGCGCTGCGGCCCCCAGCTGTATCTCCTCCAGGGGGCCTCTGGGCTGGCTTCTGCTCAGCGGCTCGGGGGATCCCACCGGCGGCTCCGTGGCTGCAGCCGTATCCGCGCAGGGCACCACGTGGAGCCTGTCCCCTTTGCGGGTCAGGTTAAAGGGACAGGTCTGCGTACAGGGCTTCTTACCGGCAGCCTTCCCCTGGGCAGGACAGAAAGACAGTCACCCTGCAGCTCGGTGCAGCACCCGGGAGATGAAGGTGGCATGCGGAGTACAAACGCCGCACACCCCAGGAGCACGGCAGCACAGACAGCGAGACCCAGCCGAGTGCCATACACACCTGATCCCCCAGGTATGCCCCCTACACGGCTCCACGCACCCAAGCAGCATCCCCCATGTCTACACTGCTCTCGGGTGTGGGACCCTGCTGACTCCCCGCTGCCAGACCCTTTCCCCATGGCCGGAGCCTTTCGCTGCCAGGCATCCCTGCGCCGCAGTGACCAGTGGGGAGCGCCACGTGTAGTGCCCGTCCTCGACCTACTGCCATAAGCGTAAGTAGCAAGAGACGCATCCCCATTAGAGGGGGAAACTGAGGCACTAGGCGGGGAAGCAACTCGCCTGACATCACACAGCATCAGTCACAGAGGTGGGAAAGGAACCCAGGAGGCCTGACTCCCAGCCGCTGCCCTAACCACTCCACCACACTCCCTGCCCCAAAGCCAGTTACAGAACCCAGAGGCCTGTTTCCCCTGCCCCTTGCTCTTCCCCACGACTTTCTCACACACCCCTTTTCTCGTTTTAATACAGATTTTGGTCCCATACTAGCGTTACTCCAGGGGCACTCCCCTCCAGCCTGTCCATAGCCCTGGAGCGACAAGGTGATAACCACTCGAAGCTGCAGCACAACAAATTTGGGCTACTTTGTGCCTTGGAACACCCTGCCAGCTGACCCAGCTCCTCTCAGTGACACTGCCGGTGGATCACAGCCGTGGCAGCGTGACCCGGAGAGGGGGGCATCGGCTAGAACACTGGACCAGCCAGGATCAGATGCACCAGAGTCGGATTGTCTGCTAACAAGCACCTGCGGGAGGAGTTTTCAGCTTTGATCAGCAGTTAACGCACTTCACCCCACGCTCCCAGGAGCTTGGGGCACCAGAGTTTGCCCTGCCCCTGTTAAAGGGTGCTGTAGATCAGCGGGAGCACAGAGGCACCAGGACGCTGTTTCGGAAGCAAGCACATTCCAAGAGGCGCGAGCGTGCCAGCTCCCACCCCCAAGAGGGATAAACAGGGGTCTAGGCTTCACAGCTGCCAGTCTGGCACAACCCCTGCTCTGTGTCTTGGTCACGCCTCAGGTGTTTTTCCATGCAGCTCTCTCCCAGGTACAGAGACCAGCCAACAAACGGAGCTTCGAGGCCGCGACAGGGCTCCAAACCTTCCCCCTCACCCCCCATTCACCTTCTGGAACTGGCTCTCCCAGGCCTGGTGCAGCTGCTGGAAGTCCGGGGGCAGGCGGCTTTTGGACAGGACAGGGATCTTGCTGCGGCTCCGCGTGTCCGACCCGTCCCAGGCAGACGGCTCATTCTCCTTTCCCAGCTGCGGTGGGCTCCCGTCCAGGGAGCAGCTCCCTTTGCACTTGCCCCGAGGTGGGTGGGGAAAGGAAACCCCTCCCGGACTCTTCCCGACCTGGGCCATTTTTGACAGCGGCACCAAGCAAAGTTACCACAGCACCTTCCCTGGCATTTGCACCTGGAGGAAGAGAGGCTCCCAGGAGCTGAAGAGGGTGTAACTTGCAGAGGGTGTAACCACCTCCCCACCACGCCAGAGACCCACTGACGGGCTCTTCAAGGCTGGCCCCCTGGCTAGCCCGGAGCTGGCAGCACTAGCCCATGGGGAATTCCCTCCCGAGCTGGGTGGGGACTGGCTACAGGTCCCGAGCAATGAGCCCGTGTGGCCGGATCCCGGCCACTGCCGGGTCTTCCCCACTAGCCCATTTAATGCTGCAGCACACAGATCCCATCACCTCTGGGCCAGCCAGGGAGTTGCACCACTAGCCACAGGCTCTCTGCCCCGTGCAGGATGCCACCAGCCCCAGCGGAGGCTCACCCACACCCCAAGGGCCGAGGCCAACGATTCCCTGCCGTTTGCAGCCCCTTGTCTCCTCTGTGCTGCCCACCGCATTGTCCCCAGCCTCCCCTCAGCTCTGCACAACCCACTACTGCCCCCCACCCATACAACACCTTCCGCCACCCCAGAGAGCTCCCCTCTGCTGGTCCCAGGGACTCATCCAACCACTACAGCCCCCAGAACCCCCCACGCCACTGCCCTCAGCGAACCCCCACCTCCCCCCACAGGGGAACCCCTCCAGGGACTCATCCAACCACTACAGCCCCCAGAACCCCCCACGCCACTGCCCTCAGCGAACCCCCACCTCCCCCCACAGGGGAACCCCTCCAGGGACTCATCCAACCACTACAGCCCCCAGAACCCCCCACGCCACTGCCCTCAGCGAACCCCCACCTCCCCCCACAGGGGAACCCCTCCAGGGACTCATCCAACCACTACAGCCCCCAGAACCCCCCCTCCCAACTACCCCCCTCGGCCTTCACCTCGGGGACCCCCCAGGATGCTCTCCACCCCAAGGCATCCGCCATGTACACCCCATCCCCAGACACTCCCAGGGGCCCACCCGCTACTGCCCCCCACCCTGGGCCCCTCAGGCCAGAGACCCCCAGGGCCGACACCCCCAGAGACCCCCCCTCCGCTGGGGACCCCCCCCAGGAGTCCCCCCTCCATGTACACCTCATCCCCAAACACCCCCCCCATGCCAGGAACCACCCCGAGCCCCTAAGGCCAGAGACACCCCCCCAGAGACCCCCCCTCCGCTGGGGACCCCCCCCAGGAGTCCCCCCTCCATGTACACCTCATCCCCAAACCCCCCCCCCCATGCCAGGAACCACCCCGAGCCCCTAAGGCCAGAGACACCCCCCCAGAGACCCCCCCTCCGCTGGGGACCCCCCCATGGACACCTCTTCCCCAAACACCCCCCCCCCGCGAGACACCCCAGGGGCTCCCCCGAGCCGGGGACCCACCCCATGCTCGCCTGCCCCCCACCCCAGGATCCCCCCATCCCCGCCCCTCCGGGGTCCCCCAGCCCGGGAGCCCCCCCAGGTCTCCCCCACCCCACCTGCTCCCGCTTGATTCGGTTGCGTCCGCTCGGCTCAGCCCAGCGCCTTGGGAGCCGGCGGCAGCTCCCCTCCGGTTTGTAAAATACCAACGGCGCTGATTGGTCGCCCTCCTCCGCCTAGGGGGCGGGGTCGGGAGTAGAGCGAGCCAATCGGGAGCAAGGGAGGCGGGCCGAGGATGACGGCAAGGCGTAGGGCGGAGCTGCGGTGACGGATTGGTCGGCGCTGTCCCACCTCCCGCCTCTCGTTCCGGCCTATCAGGCGCTGAGGGGGGGCGGGGCAAGGTCCCCCAGCGGAAGTCGACGATCTCGCGAGATCTGAGCTGAAGGGAGCTGGGGCCTATAAACCATAGAGAAGGGCGTGGGTAGAGCGGCGGGCGGATGGGCTGGTGGGATAGGCTGGGTCCTCCGAGGGTTGGGCAGCAGCTGAGCAGGGTCGGCTGGGAAGAGAGCCCCCCCCCATGTCATGTGGCCTAACTCCACGTCACGCCAAGGGGTCACATGGGGTCAGGCCCTGCCTCCAGGTCACGCCAAGGGGTCACATGGGGTCAGGCCCCGCCTCCAGGTCACGCCAAGGGGTCAGGCCCCGCCTCCAGGTCACACCAAGGGGTCACATGGGGTCAGGCCCCGCCTCCAGGTCACGCCAAGGGGTCACATGGGGTCAGGCCCCGCCTCCAGGTCACACCAAGGGGTCACATAGGGTCAGGCCCTGCCTCCAGGTCACGCCAAGGGGTCACATGGGGTCAGGCCCCGCCTCCAGGTCACGCCAAGGGGTCACATGGGGTCAGGCCCCGCCTCCAGGTCACACCAAGGGGTCACATGGGGTCAGGCCCCGCCTCCAGGTCACACCAAGGGGTCACATGGGGTCAGGCCCCACCTCCAGGTCACACCAAGGGGTCACATAGGGTCAGGCCTGAGGCAACCCGTGGCACTTCTATGCCCCCGGATCACCCCCCATGCGCCTGGCTCACGCTGCGCGGCAGGGTCACCGCTTACCGCGCTGTCCCCCTGGATTCCTACACGACATCCCCTCCCTGGAAGCGGGGAGCTGGCCAGGGCCGAGAGCCGCAGTGAAAGGGCTGAACAGGCACTAGTGCTCATGGGGTCAATGCCTGTGGGGCCCTAGTCCAAATCCAGCCTCTTCCCCCCACCCACCCCCCAGCATGGGCACGGTCCCCCTCACCCATCGCCACCAGCCTGCCTCATGCTGCCCTAAAGGGATAGGCAGGGAGCGTGGTCTCCGCGCAGTAGCTGCCAACACAGGAGGTCCAAGGGGGGGGGTGAGGTTATTTTGGGATGGCACCACTTGCCCACTAGGGCTAAGAGCTAACAACTCACCTCAGACAGGGGCCCCTTGGTAGGCACTGCCTGAAGGGGTCAAAGTTATGGCCTCTCCCCCCTATCCTCCCCCCACACTGGTGGGTGGAGATACCAGACACTGGGACAAGGAAGCACAGACTAGAGGCAGACGCAGAGATTCCTCGCTATGATCTTTAGTGGCCAGTAAAGCAAGACAGGGAACCTTCCACAGTTGTCGTTCAGGCAGATCAGGGAGCACCAAAGCAACTAGCTTGCAGCTACTCAGAGCCTCCCGTGTGTCTAGTTCCAGCAGGGTGAGGGGTCCCTACCCCAGCCCCCTGGTTAACGAAGGCAGAGCTAGGGCAAGGGAGGTGGAGCTGAGAGTCAGGCACAGCATGTGTGTGTGTGTGTGTGCGCGGCCAGAGCACAGCACTGTGGGGATGGCAGTGGGGTAAAGCATTTTGGGTCTGCAGATTTAGCAGCAGTCAGGCTCAGGACGATGCAGCGGGACTCACTCGTAGGAAAAGCACAGCAGGGCTTGGCGGCAGCAGCAGGTATTGGGCTCAGGAATCGCTGCTGAGATGGGAGAGCAGCACGTTTCAGCAGCAGGAAACATCAGGTCCATGCCTCTGTTCAAGTACTGGAGCCAGTGCTGAAAATCGTGAGAAGAAACTCTCCTGGCTCAGGACATGAGAACTAAAACCGGGTCTGAATCCCAGAGAGGTACCAGTGCTACTAGGCAGGCAGCCTGCAAAATGAGAACAGAGACAGTACCACAGCAGGGCTCCTTAGGGAAGGAATCAAAAGTAGGGACTGCACAGGACCGTCAGTAGTGCCGGCTGCGGGGTTGTGGCCAGGGTGGACCCAGGATACTAAAGACAAGGTGGGTGAGCTTCTCTCTTTTCTTGGACCAACTGCTGTTGGCTCTTTCATGCACAGAAGTTGGTCCTGTAACAGGCATTAGCTCACCGAGCTTGTCTCCCTCAGCACTGCTGCGTAGCACGGGACAGTTATCCCTTTCAGTGCTGGGATTGGGTGTCGAAGCAGAAATCAGTGTCAGGAGCAAACAGCAGGCATCAGTGTTAAAAATGGCCATAGCCTTGGGAAAGGGATCACGCCCAGCTGCGACGCAGCAGCATGAATGAGAATCGACTCCAAGATTCAGCAGCATTGGGAAGAATCAGTGGCGGGACTAGGAACTGCTTCAACATCAGCCATTTGTATTGGGATTTTACCTGGGGAGCAGGAATCCGGGCTGAGCATGCTGGGGCTAGAAATCCAACAGTGGTGAGTAGGCCCTGGCAGTGGTTTCTTCTGTACTAAACACAGCTTCTGGACTGATCAGTGTCAGAATTGGGGGGCCTGGCTGCACTCAGTACTGGGAACAGACACCGTGTCAGCCAGCGGTATCAGCAACAAGAATTGCAATCAGACATTGGTATCACACTCAAACAGGAGTCTCTGGTACAGCACCGACCCCAGTACTCTTATCAGGAACCGTGTCAGCACTGGGAACAGCTGGTGGGAGGTAGCATCCCTCCGCAGTTCAGGATTGAGATCGGCACCAGGACAACTCCTCTCTGGAATCCACTTCAGCATCAGACTCCTCTTTGGTATCGAAGTCGGTCAGGGGCTCTGCCTCGGGAGCTGGAATCATGGCAGGATTGAGCAGCAGGACCAGAGCTGGTGACTGGTCTCAGCTGTCGCTCCAGGGACCGGTTATTGGTCTTGGGGTTTGTATGGGCAGAGCACGGGCAGTGGCTGGAGCAGGAGCCAGGATCCGGAAGGCGAGCCGCCTCCCCAAGGCAGAGCTGGGGCTGAGGTGGGGAGGAAAAGCCGCCCGGTCAGATCCAAGGGCACAGGACAGGGGAGGGACAGAGGAAGCAGCATGTGGTGAGAGGGGCAAGGGTCAGGGGAGAAGGAGGCAGGGCCCCCCCTGCTCCTTTCCCTGTGGGGGCCCCTGCCCCTGGGCTGTGAGTGGGGAGTGCTGTGCTCACCCCTCCGGGCGCACCCCGGGGGCAGGCAGGACTGGACAGTGCGGCAGGGCTGTCAGAGGTATCAGTAGTAATAAGGCCAGTGTGGCTGGGAGCGGGTGGGGGGCTGCAGCAGGGGTCTCGCAGTGGCTTCTGTACGTCAGTTTCACGCCATCGCCTGGGTCCAGGGCAGATGCCTGGCGCCGGGATCACTTGTCCAGCTCGCTTCTCTGCTCCTTCCTCGACTCAGTCACCACCTGCCGCGTGGGGGGGGGGGGGGGGGGGGGCGCGCGGGATGGAACAGAGACTGCAGGATTAGACCCCACCCCGCCGGCCCCTCAGCCCCAGCGCCTGGCTACGCCCCCTGCCACCAAGGATCCTGGAGTCCTTCCGACAGGCCCCAGCCCCCCCTGCCCCTGCGTTATCCCAGCACAGAGAGGCGAATCAAATCAGCCCAAGAGAGGCAGAGCTAGGAACAGAACCCAGGAGTCCTGGGGCTCCCTGCTCTAGCCACCACACAATGCTCCCCAATAGTTTTGTACAGAAACCCAGGAGTCCTGGGTCCCGTCCCCTGCTCCAACCAACCACTAGCTCACTCCACCCTCAGCTGGTCATAGAACCCAGGAGTCCTGCCTCCCTGCTCTAACCACTAGACACTGCTACTTCTCCTTGCATGTGCCTGTAATGCTGGGATTTGAATGACCGCTGAACCCCCAGGGAACCTCTTCACAGGCCTGGGCATGCCCTGACCCCCTCCCCCAACACCCGCGGCTTGGCACTTCCACCCTGACAGCTCCCTGTCCTCCTCTCCTGACTGGGGCTTCCCCACACCGAGGGGGTTGGGGGGAGACTCACCTCTCCATTCCGGGTCTCAATGGTTTTGATCAGAACCATTTTCCTGGTGTGGCTCTCCATGGTCTGCTCCGGCTCAGGCACTGGGCAGGGGGGTGCAGGGAGGCCATGAGAGAGGAAGGGGCTGCAGCCACCGAACTCCCCCCCTCCCCCCACAGGGTGAGGCCTGCAAGCCCCAGGCTGGGTGTGCACCAGGACAGCAGACTCTGGCCATGACTGGGGAAGATCCCCCAGCGGGCAGGTGCTACCCCTAACGATACTGCCCAGCGCCAGCAGAGAGTCACTTCCCAGATCCCCAGCGGGACGCAGCTGACCCCACGTGATTGGCAGAGGCCAGCGACACCCCAGGCACCTGGGGAGCCCCCAGAAAACTGGCCAGGGAGGGGCAGCGATTCCTGGTGGAGGTAGGGACAGACACCACCCACCCCCCATGGCTGGAGCTGCACTTACCCGAAGTTTTCATGCTGAAGGAGGCCAGCGAGTGGATGGGGATCGTGATCCTGGGGGAGGGGTCAAACAGCGCAGTGAGTGGCAGAAGGCCCCGGCTTAGCCTTCGCCCCACCCGGCCCCCTCGGGAGATGAAGGGGAACAGCCCCCTCCCTTGCAATACCCCACCTCCTGGCACCCAGGAGAGCCGTGTCCCCCCGTCCCCCCCGTGGTGCTTGCCAGCCGGGCTCCCCGGGGCCGCACCCACCGGTTCTCCTCGCCCTCCAGCAGCTTGCGGTAGGTGGCGATCTCGATGTCCAGCGCCATCTTGACGTTGAGCAGGTCCTGGTACTCCCGCAGGTGCCGCGCCATCTCCTCCTTCAGGTGCTGGATCTCCTGCTCCAGCCGCCCAGCCGCGTCCTGGTAGCTGCCGACCTCCGCCCCGTACTGGTCCTCCAGCTGCCGCATCTGGCGCAGCAGCGCCTCATTCTGGCCACAGGGCGGGAGGGCAGGCGTCGGAGTCCTGGTCCAAAGGGGCCTGGTCTCTCCCCGCTCCCCCTACATCCCATCCTGGGGGAGCTGCTCCCCAACACTGGGGGGAGCTGTGCCCGCCGAAAGCAAGCCGGGCCGTGATTCCCAGCTCAGGCACGGGGAATACAACCAGCTGCTGCAGGGAGCTTCACTAGGGGGCGCTCTTCCCTCAGAGCGCTGCTGGGGGTCCCCCCACCCCACCGAATACTCACGGTTCCCTTCAGCCCGTCCACCTCGCAGGTCAGGCTCTGGATCTGCCTCCGGGACTCGTTCATCTCCTGCTTGGCCTGGCGCAGGGCCTCGTGGTTCCGGTTGGCTGCGTCCGACAGGTCGGCAAACTGTGGGAGGGAGGGAGGGAGCGTCGGGGAGGGGGTCTTAGGCCCCCCCAAGATGCTACCCCAGTGAGGTGCAGGGGGAGCTCCCTGCATGCACAGGGTGGTTGTTCCCCCACACAGCAGGAGCAGCCGGGCCCCATGTGCCCAACCCCTCCACCCCCAGCTCCCTTGCTGCCGCTAGCTCCTCCACCCCAGGGCCGCGACCGGGGCCGGTACCTTGGACTTGTACCACTCCTCGGACTCCTGCAGGTTCTTCACCGCGATGCTCTCGTACTGGGTGCGGATGTCACGCAGCGCGGCCGTCAGGTCTGGCTTGACCGGCTCCATCTCCACCTGCACCTGCTGGCTGTGAACGCTCACCTGCATGTCACGCAGCTCCTGCACACGCCCACCACACGCACAGACACGCCAGCCACACGCACAGGGACAAGAGAGACCGTGAGACGCCCTGAAATCTGCCTCGTGCGGGGCCTCGGCTGCACCCAGAAGTTTAACTGTGAGCCGAGTACTGGGGTCCCCTGTCTGGGCCACCGCCTCCCCCACACCCTTCACCCAGGGGCGCTGCAGCCTGGTGCAGGGTGGGGCTGCACTGCAGCTGCAGTTCTGCTCTTCACCACGAGGTGGCGGACAGGTACCTTGGCCACTGGAGAGCCCAGGGACAGCTGCCCCCCACCCCTCCCTGGGCCAGCAGGGGAGGGGAGGGGAGTGGGGCAGAGCTATAGTTGCCCCACATCAACCTGCCACCTGAGCCATTGCTGCCCTCGCCTTCCCCCACAGGACCAAGCCACCCCCACACCCCCAAATCTCCTCCCAGACACTCCCCTTTTCCCTCCCCTCTGTGCCCCCCACCCTCCCCCTACCTCCTCATGCAGCTTCTTCAGGAACTCGATCTCGTCCATCAGCGACTCGATCTTGCGTTCCAGCTCCAGGCGGGAGAGGGTGGCGTCGTCCACGTCCTGGGGGGGAAGGCAGGGGGCCGAGTGCTGGGGACAGGCCCACGGTGGGGTGGGGGGCACTCCGGCCCACGGGTCCCCGCCCCGGCCCTCTCCTTGCACGGAGGGCATGTTTTGGAGGGGAGGGGGACAGTGTGTGTGTGTGTGTGTGTTCGTGTGGGCGTTCAGGTTTTATATTTGGTGACTGTGCCCGTGTGGGCACACACCCCGAGGGACGTGGTTTTGCACACGTATGTCTGTATGCAAGTTGCCCGTGTGACCACACGAGGGCCATATGTGTCTCCCCCGATGCGTGTGTACATGGAGGCGCACATGCCGGGGTGTACGCGCTAAGCGTGCGGACACCAGCGCATGGATGACGTGGTTTGCACGACGGGACAGGGAGGAGCATGCTGCCGGTGCGTGCCGGGGCAGGTGTCGATCCCATCACAACCCTCCTCCCCGTTCCTACGGTCCGTGGCAGCTGGCCGAGGCCAGGGGAGAGCTGGGCTCAGGTCTTCGCACTGCTGGGCTCTGGATCACACGGATTTGCACACGTGGCCTGGCCAGGGAGACGTCCGGCTCCACGTGTTTCCCCCCGCCTACCCCCCCGGCGCGTGGGGCTGGCACGGGGTCATTTAAATGACGACGAGAGCCCATCGACTCCAAGGCCTGCTGCAGGGGAGGGCATGAGCAGGCGCCCGGGTGTGCAGTGCACCGGCAAGGACACGTTTGGATGCGAGTGTGCAAAAGTGTATGAGATCAAATACACGTGCACAAGCACGTGAACAAGAGGGCATGCAAATGTGAGTGTGTGCAAGTGTGCATACGAGAGCGGGGCAAGTGAACACACTCCCCTTCCCCCACCAACACACACTCACCTTCCGGAACAGCACCAGGTTGTTCTCTGCATCCTCCCGCCTGTGTATCTCCTCCTCCAGCCTGGGGGAGAAGAGGGGGGGCAGCAAGAGGGGCAGGCGTGGGCAGGACACACCCACAGCCCCTGCCACGCTCACCCCCTCATGCCAGCTCCCAGCATCCCCCTGCGCACACCGGGCCTGATCCTCCCCCCACCACGCCCTCCCCTCCCCAGCTGCCCCTCACCCCTCTGGACTAACCCCGCCTGCTCTGCCCCCACCCCTCCCTTGAAGTGCCCCGCCTTGGAGCCCCATTGGTCCACCACCCCCCCCCCCCCGCGCCACCACCACCACCCAAACCAGGGATATGGGCACTGCAGTGTATTGAAGGAGGGTGGGGCAGTGCCGGGGAGGGAATCCTGCACTGTGAACAGCCCCACCCCCCAATCCTCTCCCCTGGAGGATAAAGACACCCCCCCCATCACAGGGGGGGGGCAGGGGATTTCCCAACTGCAGAGGGGGGCACTCGACATTCTGGAGCAGCAGCTGTGAAGCCCCCCTCCCGCCCCCCGCTTCTCCAGCAGGGGGCCAGCAGCCCCACCCTGCAGTCACCTGCAGGGACCATATGGGTAGGGGGGACGCCACACCCTGCAGCACCCCCCCCCATGGGCCCAGAGGGGCTACCCTGCCCCCCCCATGGTGCTGTAGTTCAGTCTGCAGCAGCCCAGGGCCCCACCCGCAGCCGACTCCGCCTTGTGCTGGGACTGCTCTGGGGGTGCCCAGACGGCAGAGCTCCCCCCGCCCCAGGGATATCCCCTCCCCCAAGGCAGACGGGGTCCCCTCCCAGGCCCACACGATAAGGGAGGTGGTCGGCCCCACCCAGAGGGGCTGGAACAATTTGTACAGTGGAGGGGGGGGAGCTGAGAGCCATTGAATGGAACTGTGAAGCCTGTACACAATGGAAACACGCCCCCTTATTTCCAGTACCTCTGGCCCCACCCACCACTGCCTCAGTTGCCCTCTAATCCTCCCAGCCCTGATCCTCCCTTCCCCCCCACAACCCCTCCTGCCCGCCCACCACCCTTCCCCATTTCCCTTCTCCTGCCCCAGCTCTGCCCCCAAACCTCACCCTGCCCCCCCCCCCCAGCCCGCTGGCACTCGGAGCTGCTCTGCCGGCATGGGGGGGGGGGGGCCCTGCAGGTGGGTGGGGCCCAGAGTCTGCCCTGCACATCAGCCAAGCAGAGCCAACGCTGACTGCTGCGCCCCCCCCCATGGCCCCTTCCCTCAAGCAACCCCTGCGCCCCACACAGCCTGCTTGTACCTTTTCCCCCACAGCCCCCCAAGCCTCAGCCCCCACCCCAAACCATGCCCCCCTTCTACTGCAACCCTTCACCACCCCCCACACCCTCTTCCCATCAGCAGCGAGCTCCCCCCACACCCCGTGGGAAGAGCTCAGCAGAGATCCCACCCTACACCCCATTCCCTTCTTATGCTACTGCACTCGGCACCCCCCTTCCCTCCCGCTCCCAGCTCTGCTGACACAGCCCCCTAGATCCCTGCACCCCATTCACCTGTAACCCTTCCTCCATCACTCCCTCCAGCCCCCTGCACCCCGTCTCTCCATCTCCCTGTGCCCCATTCCCACCCACACACCCCTCCCCTGCAGCCCCTCCCCATAACCCACACCCTCCCATGCAGCCCTGTATTCCCCCTCCCCAATAACCCACACCCCATAACCTGCACCCCTCCCTCATACAGCCCCTCCCCTATAATGTGCACCCCATCCCCTATCCCTGCACCCACTCCCTCCCTTATCCCTGCAACCCCTCCCTCCCACCCATGCAGCCCCCCATTCCCCCTACGCCCCCTTTTCCCCCTCCCCATAACCCACACCCCACTCCCTCCCCAGCCTTACAGCCCCTCCCATGCAGCCCTGTATTCCCCCTCCCCAATAACCCACACCCCATAACCTGCACCCCTCCCTCATACAGCCCCTCCCCTATAATGTGCACCCCATCCCCTATCCCTGCACCCACTCCCTCCCCATCCCTACAGCCCCTCCCCTGCATCCCCTCCCCATAACCCACACCCCACCCCCTCCCCAGCCTTACAGCCCCTCCCATGCAGCCCTCTATTCCCCCTCCCCTATCCCTGCACCCCCTCCCTTATCCCTGCACCCCCTCCCTCCCATCCATGCAGCCCCCCCTCCCCTGCACCCCCATCCCATACAGCCCCTCACCGCTGCTTGAGCGCGCCCAGGTCCTCGGCCAGGTTGTCGCGCTCCACCTGCGCGCGGTCCCGCTCCTGGCCCAGCTGCTCCAGCTGGCGCCGCAGCTCGCGCAGCGCGCCCTGGCACAGGTCGGCGGCGCGCGCGGGCTCGCGGGCCTGCGCCTGGCCCAGCTGGGCGCGCAGCGCGGCGTTGTGCGTCTCCAGGGCGCGCACCCGCTCGATGAAGCAGGCGAAGCGGTCGTTGAGCTCCTGCAGCTCCGCCTTCTCGCCGCCGCGCACGGCCAGGAACTCGCGGTTCTGCGCCTCGGCCAGCGCCCAGTCCAGCCGCGCCGGCTGCGCGCCGCGCAGCGACCCGCCGCCGCGCGCCCCCCACTGCGCGGGGCCCGGCGAGCCCAGCCGGCGCGCGGCCGCCAGGCGCGCCGAGCCCGCGGAGGAGGCGAGCGAGCCCGGCGACAGCGGCGGCCCGAAGGCGCGGCGGTACGAGGTGGCCCGGGCGTTCATGGCAGCGGCCCCGATCCGGATCCTGGCCCGGCCCCGCGGCTGGCGATGGAAAGAGCCGCCGGCGCCGGGCGGCCGCTTTATAGCGCACCGGGGAGGGGGGGGGCAGGCTCCGCCCCCCCCGGCCGCCGGCCAGAGCCCCGGGAGCCCAGCCCCCCCCCCCCGCCCCCCGGCTATTGGATCCCGGGGCAGCGACGGGGGAGAAGTGGGGCTGGCGGAGTTCGGCTGCTGCGGGGCGCAGGGACCTCACAGGTGGGAATAGACCCCGGGGGGCTGGCCCCCCCGCCTCTCTCCACCGCACCCCACTGCCCTGCAAAGAGAACCCAGGAGTCCTGCCCCCCCCGCCCCGCCTCTCTCCACCGCACCCCACTGCCCTGCAAAGAGAACCCAGGAGTCCTGCCCCCCCCGCCCCGCCTCTCTCCACCGCACCCCACTGCCCTGCAAAGAGAACCCAGGAGTCCTGGTACCCCCCCCCCACCCCGCCTCTCTCCACCGCACCCCACCGCCCTGCAAAGAGAACCCAGGAGTCCTGACCCCCCCCGCCCCGCCTCTCTCCACCGCACCCCACTGCCCTGCAAAGAGAACCCAGGAGTCCTGACCCCCCCCGCCCCGCCTCTCTCCACCGCACCCCACCGCCCTGCAAAGAGAACCCAGGAGTCCTGCCCCCCCCCGCCCCGCCTCTCTCCACCGCACCCCACCGCCCTGCAAAGAGAACCCAGGAGTCCTGCCCCCCCCCGCCCCGCCTCTCTCCACCGCACCCCACCGCCCTGCAAAGAGAACCCAGGAGTCCTGACCCCCCCCGCCCCGCCTCTCTCCACCGCACCCCACTGCCCTGCAAAGAGAACCCAGGAGTCCTGCCCCCCCCCGCCCCGCCTCTCTCCACCGCACCCCACCGCCCTGCAAAGAGAACCCAGGAGTCCTGGTACCCCCCCCGCCCGGCCTCTATCCACCGCACCCCACTGCCCTGCAAAGAGAACCCAGGAGTCCTGCCCCCCCCCGCCCCGCCTCTATCCACCGCACCCCACTGCCCCACCGACCTGCAAAGAGAACCCAGGAGTCCTGGCACCCCCCCATCCCCTCTCTAACCACCGCACCCCACTGCCCCACGGATCTGCAAATAGAACCCAGGAGTCCTGGTACCCCCCTGCCACCCCCTCTCTAACCACCACACCCCATTGCCCCCCGGACCTGCATAGAACCCAGGAGTCCTGCCCCCCCCCACCTGCTCCCTAACCACCGCACCCCACTGCCCTCCCAGAGCTGGCAACAGAAGCCAGGGCTCCTGGCGCACACCCCACATAGTCACTAGACCCCGCTCCCCTTCTGGGGGGAGGGAGAACCCAGCGGCCCTGCCCCCCTCTCCGTAGCTACGGCAGAGAGCAGCCTGGCATCAGCCCCGTTTAAAGTCCCTGCATGGCTGGCAGGGTGTGGGCTCCTTCCCCGGGGGGCTGGGTCCATGTCCAGGAGCCGGGCTGGGGGCCGCATGCTAGGGTCACACACAGGGGCAGAGCCAGCTGAGGGCAGCTAGCGTGGATGGAGCCTGGAGGATGGGGGGGGGGGGTTCCCTGGGGGGCTTTGGTGAATGGGGACCCCCCCCCCGGCAGAACTTCAGCGCTGCCACTGCCCCGCCCAGCCCCGCCAGACGCCTCCCCAGGGGCAGCTGGGTGGGTCCAGTCCCCCCATCGCTGGCCTCAGGCGCGCCATGCACACGCCTCCCCCCCACCCACCCGGCCCATCACTTCCAGCCAGACCCTCACATGCCAGGGATCTGCCCCCCCTTTAACCCTTCCAGTGCTGCCCCCCCTTCTGCACCCAACCAGGGGGCACTAGGCAGAGCCACCCCCTGCAGCCCCCACTGTGACCCCTGGAGCATGGGGGGCTGCAGCTCTCAGCTCAGGCTACTGGTTAGCGTGACGCAGCCTCTGGGCAAGACCCAGACGCTTGTGTCCAAAGGGGGGGGGGGGGGTTGCTGGTCAAACAGCAACCCCCCCCCACCCCCGCCCCAACGTACAGGCCGCGTCGGACCCAGCCCTGCGGAGGGGGTTGAGCGGCTCCAGGCCCCGTTCCCCATACAGCAGGACTCTGCCCTCTCCCGCCATGCCGCACCCCCAGGATCAAGCAAAGGGGGGAGCTGAAGCTGTGGTGACACCCCCCCCCCCGCATGCAGTAAAGCCCCCGTCAGCCCCCTGTGCTGCACCCCCTCCCATCTGGGGCAGGGGCAGAGCGGGGAGTCTGGCGCTGGGGAGAAGCCGGGGTCAGGGACTCGCTGGCCCCCCGGGGAGGCCCGTCTAGCTCGGGGCTATTAGGGATAATGGAGCTGGATCTGCCTAATGGATCCTTCCCCTGCAGGGAGCTGCCCACCCAGCCCACAGAGCCAGCCTGAAACAGCTGCTCCGGCCCCCTCCCACTACTGCCTCCGTGTCCCCACCCCCCAGCCCCACCGCAGGGTCCAGGCCTCCCCAGACACCCGCCCAGCCCCACTGCAGGGTCCAGGCCTCCCCAGACACATCCCCAGCCCCACTGCAGGGTCCAGGCCTCCCCAGACACATCCCCAGCCCCACTGCAGGGTCCAGACCTCCCCAGACACCCGCCCAGCCCCACTGCAGGGTCCAGGCGTCCCCAGACACATCCCCAGCCCCACTTCAGGGTCCAGGCCTCCCCAGACACATCCCCAGCCCCACTGCAGGGTCCAGGCCTCCCCAGACACCCGCCCAGCCCCACTTCAGGGTCCAGGCCTCCCCAGACACATCCCCAGCCCCACTGCAGGGTCCAGGCCTCCCCAGACACCCACCCAGCCCCACTGCAGGGTCCAGGCCTCCCCAGACACCTCCCCAGCCCCACTGCAGGATCCAGGCCTCCCCAGACACCCGCCCAGCCCCACTGCAGGGTGCAGCTGCTCAGCCCTGTGTGGTGGGGGAGGGGACTTTGTCTCTGGCTGGGGGCTGCCGGGTCCCATCTTGCCCCACACGACAGCTCCTTAGGGGATGAGGTGCCGTCCTGGCTAAGGACCAAGTCCTGGCCCCACCCCAGAAGAGCCAATCAGCCTAGCCTCGAGCAATTCAAACTGACACAATGGAGCAGGCACTGGGCAGGGAGCCAGGACTCCTGGGTTCTATTTCCAGCTCTGCCACCAACCTACTGGGTGACCTTGGTGACGTCCCTTCCCCGCCCAGCCTGTGTCTGTGTCTGTCTAGCCCGTGGGTGGCCTGGGGCAGGGACTGTCTCGCTCCGTGTCTGTGCAGCGCCCGGCCCGCCGGGGCGTCTCCGATCCCTGCCGGGGGCTGCAGGCACGGCTGAGCTACGGATAATCACTGGGAACACAGACCCCCATCTTGCCCCCTTTAAACCTGTTCACCGACTCCCAATGTGTGTCTGGGGGGGTGGGGGGGGCAGCAGTCCCGTGTACCCTGAGCAACATCCGGTCCCCCTCCCCCCCACCTGTCTCGTGCAGGTGGGGCCGGCGCTCCCCCCCCCCACCAGTGACTAGTTCTGCATCCCTGCCCATGAGGGAGGGGGGGGGCGGGGGTGGAACAGCTTTTCTTGGCCCAGGCTGTGCTGGGGAGGGAGAGGAGCTTTGGAGCCGCTCAGCGGGCCGGGCAGACAGACCGTGCTGGGCTAATGGCCTTTAAATGGCCCCAGAGCGCCAGACTGACGAGCATTTCCCCGCCAGGCCGTGGTCACGGGGCTCCACAGCTGAAGATTTATCCGCGGGGGTGGGGGGAGCGCAGCGGCTTACGGGAAGCGTAGACGGGTTTTTGTCTGTGCCCAGGGACCTGGAGAAAAGGAGAGCGGGGGAGACGTCAGCCAGCCAGCGGCGTTGGATTTCCAGGCTCGGTGGATCCGGCGCTCGGCTGCAGCCCGACCCGCGCGGGGACGGGAGGGGCTCCTCGGCGGGGCAGCTGCTGACTCCAACCCCATTTCCGAAGGACAAGGCGCTGCTTTGGGGATAGCCGGAGACAGATCTCAGCTCAAGGGATGCTGGGGAAAACAGCCGGGCGGATGGGAATTCAGCCCCCGAGTTCACCCCAGTGCCCCTCCGGCAATGGGCTGAGTCGTCCCCCTCTCCCCCAGGCTGAAATTGCAGTCAGGAAATCCTGTCCCAGTTCCACGGCCCGAGAGTCCCCCAGGCGCAGATCAGAGCGGCGCTGGCGCCAGGGAAGGATCCATCAAGCCCCCCCCCCCGATCGATGGCCCTGGCAGCTGGACTTTGCTGTCCCCACCGGGGGCTCCCGCCCCCTCATGGCCTAGTCAGCCTGCTTGGTACCTGCTCGTCCTCCCCAGGAGCGGGGCCGGGGAGCCGTCGCTGGGGCTGCAGGTGCCTGGATGGGAGCCTGCCAGATACCTCCGGGGTGCTGCCAGGGAGCAGCAGGGGGGTTCCCATCGCATTCCCAGTATGGCCCTGGGGTGGTGGCACCATCTCTGTCTAGCACGGAGGCTCTGACCACTCAGCACCATTACCCCCAACAAGCCTCAGCTGCAGCCCCTCCATCCTGCCCCTCTGTTCCCCCCTCGCGCCTGCTTCCCTTGGGGGCTGGTGAACACCTGCCGTGCCCCAGCACTGACTGCATGGCGGTGCTGGATGTGGGGAGGGGTCTATGTAATGTTTGCTGGGCACCATGAGATCCCAGCCGGGGTAGGGCCAGGGGCATAGCCACGTTTAGAGCACAGGGGGAGCGGAGCTAAAAAAAGGCGCCGGGAGCAAAAAAAAAATAAAAAATGCTCCGCTCTGGCTGCAGCGCAGGAGCAAAAGGTGTCGGCGCACAACAAAGGCACCGCTTCTGCTCAGTGGGGGAGCAGCCGCCCCCCCCCCCAACACTACTGGGTAGGGCCATCGCCAGGGAGGGAGGGAGTGGGACAAGCCTGCTCCAGGGTGTCAGTGTCCTCAGGTGTGGGGGGAGGCATTTGCCCTGCAGTGCATGTGGGGCAGGGGCTCCCTGCTGTCCCCTCCCCCCTGCACTGAGGTCTCTAGGACCTGGCCTCCTCACCCCCCCCTCCCCATTTTAGGGGTGAAGCAGCCCAAAGAAGGGGCCCTGCAGGACACTATCTTCAGCCAACGGTGAAGGAAGAAGCACTGTAAGCAGCACCCTGGGCTTGCACCTCATTCCTCTGGGCACCCGAGTGCCCGCCCAGGGCAGAGGGAGCGAGGCTGCCAGGGAGCCGGGATCCACTCGCACCGGGGACCGTTCAGCATCGGTGTAGAACAGCGACTGAGTGACAGTGCAGGGAAGGGCCCTGCCCGCATCTCAAACAGTGCTATGGGCAGTGCCCCTCAGTCCAGACCTGCAGAGCCCTGGGGTCCCCCCCACAGCTCTTCCGGTGCCCCTCACTCCTGACCCACAGAGCCCTGTGACCACCACCCAGGGCTCCCCCCACAGCTCTTCCGGTGCCCCTCACTCCTGACCCACAGCCCCTGCTGTCCCCCCTGCCCCCACAGCTCTGGGGGTGCCCCTCACTCTTGACCCACAGCCCCTGCTGTCCCCCCTGCCCCCACAGCTCTGGGGGTACCCCTCACTCCTGACCCCCACAGCTCTTCCACTGCCCCTCACTCCTGACCCACAGCCCCTGCTGTCCCCCCTGCCCCCACAGCTGTGGGGGTGCCCCTCACTCCTGACCCACAGAGCCCTGCTATTCCCGCCCACGGGGGGCCTCTAAAACCTCCTACAACCTGCTCCCTCCCAGGGTAAGTCTTGGCCATCCACACCCAACTCTGCCATCAAGGCCCATTTTGCCCTTGGCCAGAGCTGCGCAGCTGGTCTGCAGAGGCAGCACTCAGGCCCCCGCCCACCCGATAGAAAGGAAAACCTAGCTGGGGGGGTGGGGGGAGAGAAGGAAGGGGCCACTCCACCCATGACTTGCCAGTGTGGGCTGTTACCACCCCCTGCTGGGCCATGGGCCCCATGACACACCCCCATCTGCCGCTCTTCATTGTCCTGGGGGAGCTGCTGACCCCAAGCAGAAATGTCTCTGGGGGCAGGAGTCTCTCCCCCCCCCCCCCCCCCACGTGGGTCTGCTCCAGGGGGGGAGCTGGCTGAGTAACACACCATCACTTGCACACCCAGGAACTGTGTCTCTTGGCAGGACATTTAAACTATGGGGAAAGGGCCCCCCTCACCTGCACCCCTCCCAGCCTCCCCCCCTTGGTCTCTCCAGCCTGCTGGCCTCTCTATTGCCCAGCCTGGCCCTTCCCCCCTACCCACAGCTCCCCCCTCAGGGGAAACCGAGGCACAAAGTCCTGGCCACGCTCTCAGTGCATGGGAGTGGTTAGGAGGCAGGGATGAGGCAAGGACCCTTGGACGCCCATGAGGAGGGGCAGGGGGTTGAAAGGGAAGGAAGGGGCCTAGGGCTGCCCTCTCTCCAACTGAGCCCAGGCTCTCTCCAGGACAAGAGGGGGCGTTTCCTCCCTTCTGTGAAGTGGGGGTGACCCGAGAACCCTGGACAGAGCTCAGGGGAGGCTGCTCTGGACTATCTGCATCCAACAGGGCCAGGCAGCTAGATGGACTGCAGCCATTCCCGGGGGGAACGGGAGGCAGGACGCCTGGGTTCCCCTGCCAGGCTGTACCACTCCACATCCTGTGCCTGGGTTGGGCTCAGTTTCTGCCCTCGCCCACCCTGCTGGCAGGTGCCAGGGGCTCCCAGGGCCGAGGCACTCAGCAGTTTGCCCCACAAAGCACCTGCCCCACGCATGGCAGGGCCTGGCCAGCCCAGAATGAAGTTCTCCCCCTTGCCTGTGGGGCCAGCAGGGAGCCGATTGGACCAGGATGTGGGGGGGGGACAGGGCCCAGTCTTGCCCCCAGCCCTACTCAGCAAGACAGAGCTGCTGCATGGGGGCCCCCCCCCCCCGCGGGGTGGTCTCCCCAGCAGCACACGGGGAGGTCTCCGTGCCACACAGGAGGCCGTGACCGAGAGCCACAGACCCCCCCGCCCCGACGTGGCAGATGGTAGCTGGATTATTGTCTCTGGGAGGTGTGGGAAGAAACTACAGCAAGTGAACGGTCGCCATAACAACCCCGCTTCTGCCCCTCTCAGCGGGGCTCTGCCAAGCGGCTCAGTGAATTGCTGAAGCATGACGGGGGCACTGCTTCGCTGGGACTGAGGCAGCTTTGTCAGGGGCGGGCCGAGGACACCAGGGGTCCCAGGCCAGTGATCAGCTTGGCGAGGAGCAGAGAATGTCTCCCCACCCCCCCATGCAACAGCTGGCCCAAGCTACCCAGGCTCATCCCGAGGGTCCACCCCCAAGGGGCTGTGGGGTACGAGGCTGTCTGTCCCCGTAGGCGAGTAAACGAGACGGTCCAAGTAGGAAGAGCACTTTTAATGACTACAGGACAGTGGAGCGTTTTACAGGAACAGCGAAAACAGAACTGAAGTGACAGCACAGGGAAGGGCCGAGACACGTTAATACTCTTCTCCTTCGTCCTCGCCCTCAACGCTATCCGCCCCCACCTCTTCGTAATCCTTCTCTAGGGCAGCCATGTCCTCCCGAGCCTCCGAGAACTCGCCTTCCTCCATCCCCTCCCCTACGTACCAGTGAACAAAGGCACGCTTGGCGTACATCAGGTCAAACTTGTGGTCCAGGCGAGCCCAGGCCTCAGCAACGGCTGTGGTGTTGCTCAGCATGCACACGGCCCGCTGCACCTTGGCCAGGTCACCGCCAGGAACCACCGTGGGAGGCTGGTAGTTGATACCAACCTTGAAGCCAGTTGGGCACCAGTCCACAAACTGGATGCTACGCTTGGTTTTGATGGTGGCAATAGCAGCATTGACATCTTTGGGAACCACGTCCCCACGGTACAACAGGCAGCAGGCCATGTATTTCCCGTGGCGAGGGTCACATTTCACCATCTGGTTGGCTGGCTCAAAGCAAGCGTTTGTGATCTCTGCTACAGTCAGCTGCTCATGGTAAGCTTTCTCAGCAGAGATGACTGGGGCGTAGGTGGCCAGAGGGAAGTGGATACGGGGGTAGGGCACCAGGTTGGTCTGGAACTCTGTCAGATCTACATTCAGGGCACCATCAAATCGGAGGGAAGCAGTGATGGAGGACACAATCTGGCTAATAAGGCGGTTCAGGTTGGTGTAGGTGGGGCGCTCGATGTCCAGGTTCCTGCGGCAGATGTCATAGATGGCCTCGTTGTCTACCATGAAGGCACAGTCCGAGTGCTCCAGGGTGGTGTGGGTGGTCAGGATGGAGTTGTAGGGCTCCACCACTGCGGTGGAGACCTGAGGAGCAGGGTAGATGGAGAACTCCAGCTTGGACTTCTTGCCATAGTCAACGGAGAGACGCTCCATCAGCAGAGAGGTGAACCCAGAACCAGTGCCACCTCCAAAGCTATGGAAGACCAGGAAGCCCTGGAGACCTGTGCACTGGTCGGCCTGTTAGAGGAAAAAAGTTACAAGCTGCCCCTGGAACCTGCGCCGAGATCCTGGTCACACAAGCCTTTGCTAGTGCCAGCCTGGACTCAGGTCATCTTGGCCAGCCCTGCTCTTTGATCGATGAAATACAGTTTGGTGTGGGGGACAGACAAACCAGGAGCATCTGTGACTGATGAGCCTTTTGGCCACAAGATTGACAGCTGGTCCCGTGGGTGTGGGTGGGTGGATGTGAGAGAGACAGACAACTCCCGAGCTGAGTCTTCCACACCCACCGCCTATTACCAGTGACTGTCTGCCTGGGGAAGCGGGCAGAGACAGAGGTAGTTCCCCTCCAGTGTCACACAGGGGCAGATGGGCCCCCCACAAGGAAGTGGGGTAGGACAGGCGGCTGCTAGGGAGTTGAGAACTAGCCAGTGAGGAAGGTGAGACATTGTAAAGGCTGACATCAAGCCAGGAGAATAAAGCCTGTCTGCTCTGTTCTTGCCCTGCCCCATGGTGGAGCTAGACTGTTCCAACCCGGCATTCAATCCAGAACGGCCAAGGGTGCAGTCCCCACCCCCACATCCTTCCCTTCACCAGCACACTCCATTGTCCTAGCCGTCCAGGGCCTCAGCCCCTCCCTGCCCCGCTGCTGAACAGGGGGAGAAGGGTTCGCTCCTGTCCGGAACAGGAGACGTTTGCTAGGGAGCTGATGCTGGCAGAACAGGTCAGCACAAACACACGTCAGCACCGTTCGGCTGGCGCCCCAGACAATGCTGCGGGCACGCCCCCGATCGGCCTCCCTGGCCAGAGGCTCACTCACCAGCTTGCGGATCCTGTCGAGAACCAGGTCGATGATCTCCTTGCCAATGGTGTAGTGCCCACGGGCATAGTTGTTGGCAGCATCTTCCTTGCCAGTGATGAGCTGCTCGGGATGGAAGAGTTGCCGGTAGGTTCCAGTGCGCACTTCATCTGGGGAGAGGAAAGGCAGAGAGTTGGTCTCCCCGCCGTCCATGCACAGCTGCTGCCTGCTATATGCACGTGAGTTTACAAGGGAGCCCAGAAAGCAGTCAGCTGACGGCTTCGCATACTCACCTATGACAGTCGGCTCCAAGTCCACAAAGACGGCTCTGGGAACGTGCTTGCCAGCGCCCGTCTCGCTGAAGAAGGTGTTGAAGGAGTCGTCTCCTCCGCCGATGGTCTTGTCGCTGGGCA